>JAPYZH010000026.1:0-641872 GCA_030523085.1 Meteorus colon
TTTGGTACTTTTTTTATTTCTTATTTATTTCTTCTTTTTTTTTCGCTTCTTCACCTCCAAGTGATCTTCGCTTAGTGAGCGCGCACGCGACTCACTCAACCACCGACAGCTCAGTTCGCTCATCATTACAAACACTATTTGTCGATGTATTTTTTAAATTAAAAAATTTCGTTCACATTTATTTTCTTTATTTTTTTTTCTCTTCGTCAGTTTTTTGCATGTTGAAAAATAAAATTTGCATTTTTATTTATTCAAGGTTGCAAATTGCATAACACGTGGGTAATGAAATTTTTATTTCGATAATTATTTTCATGTTGAAAAAATTTTAATTTCAATTATGGTAATGTATTGATTGTGAATCAATGCAGGTGTCAAACACGCACATGTGTCTGTTGGCAAAATTTTAAATGATCCGGAAGTAGAAGGAAATGACATTAAAAAAAAAACATTTTATTATTTCGAAATTATTTCCGTTCTAACGTTCATACATGAATATATATGGATGTTTATATATTTATAAATTTATATGCATGTGGATATAATTGTAAAGGCCGTGGATCAGTTACCCCATACGAGAAGATTCTTGTTGCATCACGTAAGAAAATTGCGTCAACTCGAGCGCATGGTATAAAGCTGAGTTTAAGATTCTCTATCTTGAGAGAGTGAGAAACGAGAAGTGAAAGAGCGGAAAAGAGAAATGAAATCGAGAGAATGAGAGACGTAGCGCGAGAGAAAGAGCCAGGTATCTATATAAATATATATATATACATATATAGAGACGAAAGAGAGTGAGAGACGAAGAGAGAGGATCACGCGTGACCTAGGACAACATGCTGTGCGACCTGCATGCCAATCGTCTTTCTTTCTTCTTTTCTTCAACTCTCTTTCATCCAACCAACTCCACTTATAAATTATTTCAAATATATTTTATCCAAATATTTGTGCAAAATACTTTGTATTGCAAATATTAAATTTAAATTTTATATCCATTAAAATTTTGGAAAAGAATATTTTTTTTTTATTCACAATGCAGAATTATTTTTATTTCAGTTTTTTTTTTCACTTTCAAAATGACCAAGTTTTTTTTTGAGATTATAAAATTCATAAATTGATGTCTTTTTAATTCTCTGTTAACGATCTCAAAATGTCTTGATGTACTTTTTTTTTTCTTCTGTGTATGGTATGTGTATATGTATATGTATATGGCTTATAGAGCACGTTTTCGTAGTGCTATCGACCGACAGGTTTGGATCTCGCGAGTGTGTTATCGCGCATACCAATCGGCTACTTGAAAATTTGAATTCGGCGTTGTGTCTCTTGAGTATAGCCACTGTATTACTATATATATGCAATATGTATGTCCATGTTGGAATCAATTTAGTCATGTGAAGAAAAAAAAAAGAGATAAATAATAAATATATAAATAAATAAAGAAGAGAAGAAAGACGAATATTTATAGTGACTTATGTCATATTGATAAATTGATCGGGGAAGTGTTGAATCACAATTTTGTTTAGCATTATCTGCAGAATAATTTCGCATTTTATATTTCACATTTTTTTCCCCTTTTATTCTTTTTGACTTTTTTTTTTTATTCTCACTCTGTCAAGTTTATTTAAATATACCAAGTGGAATAAAATATCAGGAATTAATCCGGACAAATGTATACATGTTTTATAATGAGGACGAAAAAGAAAGTGAGAAAGGAAAACGAGGAGGAAAAAAAAAATATTTGAATGAAAAGGTTATATATGTTTACATGGATGAAAGAATCTTTGAGTCGGTGCGGTGAAAGTAAATCATATCCATCGCTCTTTCACGGTCATTCCTTTCAATAAACGAATCATTTATTGAACATCTCAAGTAATTGATACATAAACACGAAAAAAAAAAATAAACTGGAAAAAAAAAACAAAATTGAAGTTGTATGAATAATTCAATAGCACCGATAAAATTTATATTGTTAATCAGGTGGTTAATTTTTCAGTTCAATATTCTTACAAATACATAATTAATTATTTATACACCTGAATTCATTTATTTTTATAGTAATTTTTTTTTTTTCCGTATTTTCGTATTCATTTTTGTTTGCAAATTTTTTTTTTCTGTCTCTTCGATCTGAAGTCGATCGAATGTGTACATGTCCAACACTATTATATTATAGAAGAGCGTCTTTTTGTTGCTGAAGCATCCAATTTTTTCTTCCATTCTTTTTTTACACCGGTATAGACCGAGGCGCGCATATTCTTTTTTTGGCGCTTCCCCTTTTTTCCCCGGTGGCCGGAGCTGTGCAGAGTCAGTTCGAGGTTCATTCACCTCATTCTCTCTCTCACTCACTCACTCTCTCTCTCTTTCTCTTATTCCCTCTGTTCCTCTTTGTCTCTCTTACTCGTTTGCTCGTCCATATGAAAGCCCGCACCGCTGGCTCATCCGAATGAGGGGACCGGGGCGAACTCAGCCGGTCGGCCACCGACGACGTGAGAAGTCTAGACGGTCGTCGGTCCTATTCAAGATCATTGAGTCCATCAGGAGATTTATATCGTGTAACAAACAATTTAGTGAAGATGAGTATTTGATCTTGAAATCATGTTGAATAAATAATGGGAAATCGCACATTAGCAAATATTACGTTATCGATAACGATAAAGATTGAATAAATAAAAATATTAACACTTGGATTAAAATAAAAAAATAAACCAAGAAATTTATTATCATTATTATATTTCTCTTTTTTTTTTATCTTCTTCTTCTTCTTTGATCATTATATCATCTTGAATTGAGTATACGTACAGCGCTTTAACTTCCTCAATTCAACATTCCGTGCATTCTCAGTTTTCCACTTTATCACAGACCATTTTTATCCTCTCGTGGAAATAAAATTCTTGTAAAGAGCCTTTTTCTTCTTCTTCTTTTTATATTTTTAGATCGAAATTTATCGCCTTTTTTTCTTCATTCGTGTTCAAAATATTCAAATAAATGAAATTAACAGTCAATATTGTGTAGAAAAAAAAAAAAACGAGAAATGATATATAAAGTCAGATTGAATAGAAAGAATGAAAGAAGATAAATGAGTCATACTGATATTTATAATTGTAAATTAAAATCACATTCACGAATGTTCTTATTACTTTGTCATTATGAAAGTAAAATTAGCATATGTTGTGTAGCCGCGGGTAGCATCGCAACACATTGTTTCTTTAATAGTCAGTCCCGTTGACAGAAAATATATACTGACAAAAGACGAAGAGAAAAAAAATTATCATCTCTAACATGATTATTACATAAATAAATAAACTTCAGTTAGTGATTCAGAATGTCAACACATTGTCAACAGTTATTCAACGAGCGATTAACCCCGCACGTTGTCAATTACAAATGTTCGGGAATGTACATCAAATAAAAATAAATAATAGAGAAAGGTGAAAAAAAAAAAAATATAAATAAGCCAACATATAATATTTCAAGAGAGAAAATATGAACATGGCTAATAATAGAGGAATAAGTTGCCGCGTGGCAAGCGAACGACTGTGACTGTAGTAATATATGTATATATGTTTAAATATTATATGTATGTAGATATGTATGTATATGTCTAGATGCATCGAAGGTCTCGTACAGCAACGGCAATACTGTACGTTTGCAGCTATAATGCCAACCAGTGGCATTTACTGGCGTGCGGGACCACCTTTGCCTCTATACTCGCACTCCATACAACACACGAACTGAAACGTCGCGCACTAGACACCATACGCGACCTGCGTGCACACGAGACATCCAAGTGAAGTCGTATATAATGATAACAATCTTCATTAATTATTCTCATATTCAAAGAAGTATAAATTATCTCATTACAATGAAGTTGAAAGGTTTTACTTCAAATCGATTAATGTCAAATCATTTTTTTTTTATTTATGATATTGTATTTTTTAAACACAGAATTTTCAGTCAAGATATCAAATACGTAATTGTAAATTATGTTAATTTTGACGTCATAAAAAAATTTGGATAATAGATAAAGTAATAAATTTTTGATTCTTATCTCGTCATTGAGAATTTATTGATCTTAGATTATAAATCATGTCCTCGATTAATATTATTGATTATACAATTTTTTATATGTAACCTCGTTAATAATGGAAATATTAAATTTAACAATTACAAATCTAATCATTACGCATAGCTAAATTAATATCCCATTTGCCATTGACACGATTTAAATGCATAGACTTTGTTGCATTATTTTCTATTAATGCTTACACGATGTAACCATTGACGTGATTGGAAAAAAAATGATTGAAAGAAAAAAATATTATTGCATTAATAATAATAGTTATAATAATAATTCTAATGGTGGCGCGCGTCGACGTCGCGGCGCGGTGGTGAGCGGATCGCCTTGGACGGGTGAAATCACGTGATTGCGGCAAATGACACGTTATATAAACTAATGATTATCCCCACGTACAAACCACTGTACATTACTTGCATCGAGTTTAATCCAATGAGTATGACGGAGGTCAACACGACGTCTAACAAATACATGCAAACACAAACACACACACACATTAATATATTTAGAAATTCACATTTTTATAATCAACAGGACATGATCCAACAAGTAAATTCACTCCAACGGTTGAAGTATCATCTTCGCACTTGGAGAAATGAAAAATTGTAATAGAGAAAAAAATCCAACATATTTAGGTCACGGTTTGATGATCAAATAAGAAAATGAAAAAAGAAGGATTATGAATATTGAGATGATTAATGATGAAAGTGAAGAATAGAAATTGGAAAAGTTGATGAATGATAAAAATCATGGGAATAATGAGATACTTTTAATAAAAGAACGAAAAGGACTTTCAATAAGTGGGAGAAAATTAATTTATGGACATGTTGATGATGTGAATAGGAACTTGTCTCATGTAAATTTAATACACTGCAAACTTCTCACGATCAATTCAGTGATCTTTTTATATTTCAATTGTAGTTCAATATTTGTAACTAATTCGAGAATGATTTCATGTGAACAGTTTCATCGGACTCTTTATTATAAGTAGTTGGACAAATGACAAATAGATTTGACATTAGAAATGTTGGTTCCTCTGTGACAAAAATTTTCTTTTCAATTCTTTCCAATATTCTTTTGAACTATCAAAATGATCCGAATTGTTACATTTCAATTAAAATTTGCCATTCATTTTGGAAAAGTTTTTATATATTAATGTCAACAACTAAATTATGAAAGATTGAATTTCAACATTAAGAATTTGCACAATTTTTCTTTTCGTTTACTTTTTTTCCATTGAATCAATTTTTTTCTATTTCATACATATTCAATTACTTTAAAATCGTGTGAAAATATTTGAACGAGTATCGATAAGATCAAATTATTTTTTCACGACAATGAGAAAAATTGATTAAATCAATAGTTCTAATTCAAACATTTATGTTACCAGACATTTAACATAATCCTTAAAAATAAAAAATGGTCAATAATTTTACATGAAAACAATGAAGACCTGTAAGATTGCGGTGGTCAGAAGCTTTAGGGACAGTAAATAGAATTAAAAATAACTGAATAAATTACGGTATATCGTTAGACATATGATGACAAGAGGAAGAGAAAAAGAAATCGATCATGGGGAGAAAAGTTGAAATGTGTGTCGACGAGTGAGAACAGAAAGGGGATAGAAAGATAAAGAAAGAGCAAAAGAGAGTGGAAGGGCGAGAGATAGGGGGAAAGAGAAAGAAAAAGATTGAATGAAAGAGGGAAGTCAAGTTCAGGGGCAGGCCTGCATCAAGGTAGCGGGCATAATACTACTACCACCACAAGGATGTTAGGTGGATTGAGTTAGGTCTTGGAATAAGGAACCACGTCAAAAGAGCATGCTCTAACGGTTCGGCATTATATACGCTTGGTTTTAATTCCCCGAGAACGACAAGGACGGACAACTGCAGTTCATTCGTTTCGCCTTTACCACACACATACACAAACATCACTACCATCACCATAATCCTCCCACTCTTTCTGTGTATTACTCGTTCTCTTCTTCCCACTCATTGCCCTTCACTGCTTTCCTCTACTTTCTCAATGTTTTGGATGTATACAACGCACGTAAACAAAATATTCTCCACCTGGTCCGATGCCTCAGGTTATGTCTCTTTTTTATTTTTTCCAAACTCTTCTGTTTTGATTCTCGCCCTTTTTTTTTTCTTTCATTTTTTACCTCTCTTACCTTTCTCCCCTTCTCATTGCGCACGTGCCCCGCGATACGACCAGAGGGTATTTATGTATGAAAAGGTCCTTAGACACGTGTCCGGAAGAGTAGTAATAAAGAAAAAAATTGTATGAGAATATTTTGTTGTAGATTTTTTTTTTCTTTTTTTGTCAAAGCTCTCTTGGTCTGTCAATGATGACACAGTGGGAATATGAAAGTGTGATATGTTTGTTCCTGATGTATTATTTTTTTATTGTAACCTTTTTTAGTGGAGATAAATTTTTTTTCATTGTGTTAAGAGTTAAGAGAAAATGAAAGGAATTTTAGTTACTGTGATCATATTATAGAACAGGGTTGTTTAACATGTTATGATTTATTCGTTGATGTTTAAAAAAATGAATGCATAAAAGGAAATCAGAATGGAAACAAAAATTATCATTCGACCTCGCGCTACGAATCTGTAACGAAGGCCACCGTCAGACCTATCGATAATTACACAAAGTTATTTATTATGTGTGCATGTTGCGTTGAATATATGAAGATAATGTAGCCAATCATAAATTATTCCTTTTTGATATAACAATCGAATAGAATTTATGAAATTGAAGAATTTATTTTGTTAAATTAAAAAATAAATTTTATCATCATAAATGATTTATGAATAGCTTAAAGTTTTTTTATTCTTTGGGGTTTTGTCAATTTGAATGTATTAAATTGTGGTGAATGAAAGAGGTTGATATATCGATGACATAATCCCATCTAAAAGTGCTCGAGAAATGTCAGTATGAAATTAAATATATATGTGTATGAGTAAAGGAGTGAAATGTTGCCCCGAGGACATTGGCGAGAGCGCAGCGACCAGGGCGTGGTTTCCTAGTGAAGTTTTTGCCCAGCTAGAATGCACCAGGCGGCCTTCACCAAGATCAGGATATTGCCGCGCCCGCGCGCGTCCGACTGTTGGCCTCTGCACAAATTCTCAAAGCAATATGTCGAACTTATTTATTTATTTTTTTGTTTATGTTTTTTTGTACATGATAATCTACATTTTCTGAATATCAATTATATACTGGATGAAGAATTATATTTGTTGGTTTCAATTTACTTACTGAATTCGATCATGGATAATTGATTATTTATTTTTTGTTCTTCCTTTTTTTGATTACAGACTTCTAACAGCAAAAACATCACTGCCAACGCGAGAAGCATAGACTTTGGAAAATGACGTAACATATCCCATATACGTCCAGAATTTTTTTTTTTCTTGTTGCCTGCCTGAGTAACAATTCAACAAGAGATGAGGAAGAAGATTGAACAATATAAAAATAAGAATAACAATTGGAATTTAATCACTGCCATGAAAGTCTGGGGATAATTATATTCTATAATATGATATGAATTAAATCATTAATACAAAGAACTGAGAGAAAAAAGAATTATCTTTTTCTGTATAATTTTGTCCTCAATAGGAAATGAAAAAGAATGATCTAAAAATATTAGAAAAGAAAAAAGAAACAACAAAAATGAAAAAATGACTGCCTTGATCGCGATAAAATTACAAAGTGTTAAAATAAATATATTCTAATACTTCCTCCAACTTTTCTTCTTCTTTTCTTCTTTTTCATTATTTATTATTTCTGTTTTTATTCTCTTCTCTTTTCTCTAAGTTTTATTTGCTACAATACAGTTTTCAATTTTTGGCGGTTTATTAATGAAAAACAAACAAAATTTGCTTTCTGTTGTTTTTATAATACTTGCAATATAAATAAAAAATTACGATATTTAACACCGAAGCTATACAAGACTTGCTCAAATTGCTTACGAATTATTAACGCAATTTTTTATCGTTTTTTGTTTCTATTTTTCCCTTTTTTCATTGCAAAATATTTGCACTATGCGATCTATCGTGGCTATTCAACAAATCTTAAATACATTATTTATTATAATATTGTGATTATTAATTACACATTAATTATTATTTTTTTTTTTTTCGTTCGTTTTACTTATTTTTCTCAATCACCGTCACGTTTGCCAATCGGCGATCGGATAGTTGTTCAACAAACGTGATGCTTTTTCAGCGCAACCGCATAATTTTTTGGGGGTGCGCGAGTTAAAGCGTGCCTGCAAGTGTACGAGTTACCAGAGTCGAATATTTCTGCCTTTCTTTTTCTCCCTAATTTCATTACTATTACTATTATCAATAGTTTTATTATGATTATCATTACTTTCATTATTATTAATACTATTTCGTCTTTTGTGTTGCAAATTTTCCTGAATAAATGTCAATAATTTCAACATAATTAAATTTGTTTTATTTTTGTTCGTATCAACAAACTGATTTTCTTTTTATTTCAACGCTGAAATGTCAACATTGTTACCCTGATGTTAATATAACAGGATGTATTTTGTTGTTGCGAATTCAACCGCAAATATTTATATATATATACATATAACAAATGTATAACTTGTAATATATTGTTTGTACTATCTGTCAACAAAGTAATATGCGAGATATATATTTTTGTATACCATTTATAACTGAGAATTGATTGGAACTCTTTTATGAAAGAAATTTAATAAATAATTTCACAATTACGTGATTCGAAATATTGTAATAATACCAGCTATTTTATTTTTTCATTCATATGATATTGTTTTTTCTTTATCAATTACTTGAGGTTACGTTTCCATTATCGTGAATTATTAGTCACATTGTTTTCACGGGACGTTTTATTTTTTTGCGGTGTTATAATTAATTGCGTCTCTGAACGTTACCCCGACGAAGGCCAACGGTGTAGTTTCAAATAATTACCTTTTTTTTCTCTCCAACTTTTCTTTTTGTTCGCTTAAAAATGCATCATGGAATTGTAGTTGTACCAGATGATTTCATTCATTTTACATAATAAATAGTAAAAATAAAAATGAATTATGTTCATGTTATTTATTTTTCTTTTTCCCACAGCCAATTGATTATCGATAAGCAAACAATGCCAAGAAATATTTTCCTATATTTTCATATTATTTTTTTATTTCCAGTGTTTCCCTCTTTTCTTTTTTACTGAATGAATTTTACATCTGCATATTTCATAATTGATAAATAATTATTAATTGTTAATAACTGATGTACATTTTTTTTTGTATTGTCATTAATTCTGCGGCCTTCACATTAGCGTTTACATTGATGACAATCGATATACATAAATAGTAAATATATTCAAGAGTGAATCCTCATCACCTAATATTTGTTGAGAAATGAAAAGAAATGAAAGGTTGTGGTGCAGACCAACCATAATCACTAAAAATGAACATATATCACATATAAATATATTTTAAAACTTCTTATTTGTTTGGTCGTTGTGGGAATGGAGGACTAAAGTTAATATACCATACGGTATGGCATAGAATCAGATTCGAGGTCATCTAGACTGCGATGTTGCCACAGTGATTATAAACACACCAATGGTGGTATGTTATATATGCTCCACTCGCTCACCGTGAACTTTAATTCGCCATTTTTGTTATATACATATTGACGAACCCACACAAATATATAAAACACACTTTAAATATTTGCATTCATATTACCACGATGTGTATCTATGTTTGTTTATTTATATTTAATATCATTTCGCATCTTCATACATTGAGTCACATCGTATTTTATTAACAGAATTTTTGTTGCCACTGCCTTTACATGGTAGTAATGTAGATAAAAAAAAAATCAACATAAATATACAAACAAAAATAAAGAGACAAATTTTTTTTTTTTTCATGAATCCATTACCTGTCTGATTACGGAAGAATCGCTCTAACCAAGTCGAATCAAGATGAAATAACTGGCTGAATTGCAAAATAAATATTATTCGTCAACAAAAAGAGGTCAAAAATATTCCAGCAGAAAAAATTTTGGCACTTGACCTTGTCACATTCATTATTCATCACCTAAATATCCTACATCTTTATTATTTATTTATTTTCTTCATTCTTCATTCTCAAAACATGTTCATTTCTATAATGAAAAAATCAACAAAGAATTATATCAACGAAAAATTCTGCAAAACGTTGGAAAAAATCTGAATTAATTAAATTTCTATACCAAAAATTAAATATTGACGAAATAAATTTAATTGCACACCAAAATTTAATAAATGGAAACAATTAAAAAATATATTTATAAAGAAGACAATGAGAATAATGAACGAATACATAAATGACAGCACCGAAAAGGATAATTAAAAAGAGAAAAAAGCGAAGGAAAAAATAAAGAAAAAAAATAGGAGACAAACGAATCAACGAGCAACAGATGCGACTCGCGCACGCGGGTTTTTTCCTGACAGCATTGCCATTATAACTGCCACATAATATGCTACATAATGGTGGCGTAATGTGGCCTATTCAAGACTGTATGCTCTCACATAACAACCACATCTCTCCTCTGCCCGCCCTTACTCAATCCTGCCTCTTCACCTTGTATACGAATACACAATTCATGTACATATACACTCATACTTATATAGTTACTTGAATACATCAGACAGACATAAGAAATTTTATAAGAGAATTTTTACCCCTATCACTATCACATGATGCCGAAAATGCGGAAGTTACATAACATGTGGACCAAAAATAATTTTTTAAACATATGTTCCGTACCACAATGTCTTCGATGTACACAAGAGCAGGACAGATGGAAGAAGAAACGATGAAAAGAAAAAATTCGTGTGTATTATTACCTAACGGTGTGCACCGTAACCGCCCGGTGTATCATGGTGAATTAATAAAAAAAAAAAAGAAATATTGAGGGCTGAAGAACAAAAAAAATAGGCGGAAAATAAAATGAGCAAAGTCTTGTTCAACTCTGCACATAACGTTGACAACACGCACTTAACATCTTAATTTTCTTTTCAAATATATAAATAAACCTGAATTATTTTTGGAACGTTTTATTTTCTGAATAACTTCATGTGCTCTTTCTTGAGGGAGAGAATGTATTTTTCTCAATGCATCCTCTTAATCTTGAGTGGTTTATATGATTTTGGGGTTGAATGGAGTTGTTGTGTATTGTGTGTGTGGATTTCATTTCTTCCAGGTGTCTGAAAATTTTACCGGCTGTTTTTACCATTATAGCTTCCTGTCTTTGGATGATAAAATTATATTGGTGAAAATGTTTACATGTAAAAGAAAAATGTGGGATGAGTGTAATATAATTTTTCGGAGCTCAATCATTTCTTAATTTTCTTTAGGGGTTTGTTGAATATTTATTTGCAATTTTTTATTATCTGTGTCGATATGAAGGAAATCAGCAGATTGAGAATGTCATCGCTTTTGTCTACGTTCATTCAATTTTCTTTACTTTCTTCGTATTAATTTTCTTAATTCACATATTTCCTAAAGTTTATTCGGATTTAATTTTTTTCAGGTACATTCAGGTACAATTACGGAGATTTGAAAAAAATAAGGTGAAGAATGAAGTCTTATAAATCACCATAAAATTCTTCAAGAGAACAACAAAGTACATATTTTCGGATTAATATTTGAATCATTGCTAATAATTAAATAAATTGATATACACATTGTGTGGTCTTATTAAATTGTGGTTTCACTGACTATCTGATTTCTTGAATATGTTGCAAACACCCAAGCCATTGATTATTGACTGAACTGGAGGAGGTTAATTTTAATTAATATTAATCGACCACGTCGCCTGTATGTCTAGACATTTATTACAATTTACTTTCGCACACATTTATTTATTTATCAATGCTAAAATTAACCCTTTAATTCAACGTGTACAATTTTTTGTACATGAGAGTTGAAAGAATTCTATACAAACTCCACGTCTATTTCTGCGGTTTCAATGATAATTAATTTTACATATTTTTCTTTTTTCATAATAAGAATATCGAAACTATTTCGTGGTTCAATTTCGATACTTCAATCGTTAAGGTGACAGTTCATTAATATTTACTTCAATGAAATTATTGAAATTGTTTACAATTAAACTTTTGATTTGACAGAATCTAAAAGTTCTCAGGTAAATATGATTGATTCTCATTCATTCTGATCAAGTTTACATTCAAAAACATTTTTAATTACCCCAAGCGAACACCAAAATTTATTTCAATACGTTCGAAAAAAATTTATGAATATGAATATTTTCAATTTCAAAGGATAATTATATCACAATCAGAATAAGTCGTTACAATTGTGACTGGTCAAACTGGTTGTTTTAACACTCATGCGGCCATTTTGTTGTGTTAATAATATTCTATATCGATATTGTGTTACGATAATAATAATTTGCATTTGAAATACTCGCACTGTGTTGCTAGTGTAATAATTTTCCAATCCCCCACTTCTTCAGTTCTCATTCAGCAGTAGAATTTAGATCAATCTCAAGTAGTATAAACTAATATAATATAATTGCTGCATCGTCCAATCAATTTCAAATAATAACAAAAATTATTTGTACAATTGAAGAAAACCCAAATAACAATCCACAAAAACACAGGTAACAGCCAAAAAAACCAATCTCCAAACGAACCTCATCAACAGCGTAAAAGATGAACAGTAAATCTGCACAATAGATACAAAAAGGTTCAACCATATCGAAAAGAGCAAATAATTCTAGTAATAATTAAATGTCAAACGATTTTCTTTTTTTTTTTTTCATTGTAAATATTGCTACGACCTTCAGACAGAATTCCGAATTTTTATTCACAAATATTCAAAAAAGGTAGCGCAGCAAATATATCTCTACAGCCTTCGTCCAACGAAACATACCATAAAGTTATTCTACCTTTCCCCAAAACTTTTTTCTTTTGTCTTCTTTTCTCTTATTTTTTCTTACGACTTCTGCTCGGTCTTTTGGTTCAATTTGGATTAGCCTTGAACTCATGCGATTGTCATATATACATATACATCGATGGACAAACAGATTTATGTCGCACACCTAACGACAGGTCTCGATAGGAATCGGTCCTTCACGTTGCTAAAGAGAAAGAAGGAAGAGAAAAAAATTCAGGACGAAGAAAAGGGCGAAAGAATCATTGGTACATATATATATGCATACATATATATTACATAGGTAAATACATAAGCGAACAATGAGTGTAGCACCCGTTCCGCATTCGTTTGCGGGCAAGATGGCACCAGCAAGATTGTCGCATAGATACACCATCGTGATACCTCTCAGCTGGGCACTGGTTGACCACTTTCGGAGAAATGTTTTTAATCCTCTTTGCGTTCTTTCACGTTTTTATGACGATCATTTTCGTAAATGTAAGTCGATTGAAGATGAGAGCAACCCCTACATCAAATTTCATGGCACGTATTCGTTTTATTTATTGATTTTTACTTTGTTCTACCTTTAGAAAATAAATTTATCAACGAAATCTGTCAGAGACATTCTGGTACCTTGTGGGATTATTGGTGTATGAGGTTGATCCTGGCTTTGTTTGGGTTATGGCTATTGGACGACTTATTGGATAAAGGGGGAATGAAGGTTATACTGTTTAGTTGTGCTCAATTTGGTGCGATGACTGATGCGAATGATTGTGAGTGAATGAACATTGTTTCCAAGAGATATTTGAAGTGTTTGCTGTTGATCAATGATGCAATTGTAAACGTAAATTGGATCTGAGACATTTTTATAGATTTATAAAACGAAAGTGTATTGAGCGGTGGAAAAATAAATTTGTTGATTATATTGATGAATGTGATTGGGAGAACTGATATTTATTTTTATAATAATGATTGCTATTTGCTATTTTACAAGATATGATTATGGGTTTGCAAAAAAGGAATTATGTAATATTTTTTTATTATATCCAACAATGTTTGAACAGGAATCTGGTTTTTATATGTAGAAATATTCAAATGTATTATATTGAATGTATATATTAGCTAACTGGAGTGTGAATATTTAATACGGTGAGCGGTGCAACTGGTAAACAAAGTTGATTTTATATAGGAACTTATGATTATTGGCAACTATGGAAATTAAGAATTAAATCAGCGATAAATTGAATTTCATTTGAGGTCAATGTCAATGACAGTCATATGATGAGATGCGGATTCAAAACATCCAAAATCATATGGAGGATGATGTCACATTTTATTTAAAATTTCACTGTCATGAAGAGAAAAAAAAATTGCTTCTCCTAATTACATTTTTTTGTGTGCTATTAAATGAATCAAAGGCCTATTTATTTTAGCTTTTTTTTCCATTTTGGTTTTGCAAGAAACTTTTTATTGATTAATATTAACAACAGTAAGTATCAACACCTTTTTTTTTCTTTGTATTGTTTATTGAATTTCATAAAGTCACTGAAAGATAGAATTTAAAGAATTGCTCTTAGAATAATTGTCTGAACTTATTGAGAAATAATTTATTCCAAATTTCAAGGTTTTAATATTATAAGTTCAACTGTTCGTTGATGACTTGTAAGGACATTGTGTTCAATATATATGGAGAAAGTTTCACATCTAAAAATAACAATGAACTTATATTAGTATGTATAGGAGATTATATCGACTTTGTGACGGAAGTTGACATAATGATACGAAAAAAAGTAGCATATACGAAGAGGATTTTACGGACGTTACATAGTAATTTTGTTGAGGCTTCAATGGAGGGAAAAAAAAAAAATGATTCACATATTCTGTAATTGGAGGAAGTGAAACATAATACTTGAATGATCGGATTTTCATATGAGATTGTGGTTAAAAGTATTTGTTACTTTCATCGATAGCTTCTTACTATCATGAAGGCCATTGTTCAATATTTTATGATGAAATTTGACGTAATTACATCGCTACTTGAAGGTAATTATTATCAAATAAAATTTTTCAACTGAAACTTTGTATATTTAAATGACTATTTTCAATGCAGTTGCCAAATTTTTATATAAACAAATATTTTTCAGGTCGTGAATTGTTAATTTTGTAACACTTTGTCGATTGAATTTATAGATTCATGTGTCGTTTTGCTGATCATAAATTCACCCACACATTCACATTTTTTTTTCATTTGTATTGGTTATTTATCGTCTCTCTTGACATATTTTGCAACAATATATCACTTTTAAATAAACATAAAAACATTATCTCAATCTCGACGAATTCCCAATCAACAAAAAGAAATAAAAACCGACTACGTCATTATATGAATTTTTGAGGAAATGTATGACCAAAAAAAGAGTAGGTAGAAGAAAGGAAATTGACTCCAAAGTGGCGGAAGAACAGAGCAGTAATACACGTGACAAATTGAGGGTTGAAAAATTGGCCACATAAAGACTCCAATAAATTTTTACAGAATGTCTATCAAAGGATATCACACCAATGAACCAATTTCATTATGTTTTTTGAAAATAATTTTCATATCGATTCACTCAATGTTGTTTAACAATAAAAATTCACAATTTCATTAACCCTTAATGAGATTAACATGAAATACATTTGAAAAATAATGATAAAATAGTCATGATGGCATAACACATAAATAAAAATAAAATTCAGTTAGTTTCATTGCCAATTGAAAGGAAAAAAAACAGAAGTACACAATAAAACAATGCCCCATTTCTTTTCGTCATTTGACAATTTTTTTTCGGATTTATTTCTGCCATATCCCGTAGAGGTTTTCTTGTACAATAAGGGTAACTGTGCATCACCCCAGGATGTCCATTTTTCCATCCCATTTTTGTACACATATATTTTCCCCTCTATTGTTTCTTTTTTTCCTCCTTTTTTTTTCATCCATCACCACAAACTCCACCCGCTTGGCATAATAGAGCTGTTCTTTATATTCCCAAAAATACGTAAAGATTTTTTTACCATCTATAAATGTGTCTGCTTCGTATGTGTATGTGTTTCATTCAGTATGGAAAAAAAAAAAAAAAATATTGTGCAGCTTGCGATCGATTATACAAGCAAATAGCAAAAGAGGAATGAATAGAGACGAGCGCGAGATGGAGAAATGAAAAGAGAAAACGAAAGAGTAAATGAGATCAAGATAGAAATCAATATATATACATGGCGTATACATAATAAATGTTTGTGTTCATGTGCATACATATGAGTTTGTGTACATACGGCCGGTTTTTCACGTTGGCCAAGCGCAATCGTCGGTTGCGCGCCCGCGCGCGCAAAGGCAACCCTGAAATGCAGGAAGTTACGCATCCTGCACGAACGGTCCATACATAGATACATACGTAAACTATACGCTGATGCCAATGTATAGTATTATATCGATGAATCTTTTCTCTCCCTCTTTATCTCACTATGGAGACGATGACGCGATATTTAATCGAAAAAATCCCACCCCGACCTTGTATGACCGTACAATTACATGTGCAATATTTTTTATCCATATTTTTTTCCCATCATTTTTATTTCAATCGTTTGCCTCGAATTGGCCGTCAATGATAAACTGGAAAAAATTATTTTATCATAAATTGTTTATACATATCAGATAAGAATTGATTTTAATGTTTATTCTAATTCAAATTAAGATATTGTACATGAATAAAATATTTTAAATGTGAAGGTTCATTTGAAATCAAGATGATGACTGAAATGCTTATTTTCATTATTGATTTTATTGTTAAATTTGGGATACGAATTGGAATTATAAACAATGACGATTAACATTGACAAATGAAGATTATAATATTTTACTTTCATGTTTAAATTTATGAATTGAATTATTTTATTATCAATTTGTCAATGTAGTGTTGGGAATTGAATCATTTCTAGTACAAGAATATTTTAATTTTTATTTATGGAACTTTGGGAATTATGTCATTCTATTTTAGGATGATTTATTTCGAGTTTGCTGGGGTGGATTTTCGGATGTAAAATTATTATTATGAAAGTGTAAGTGTATGAACATTTGATATCCACGAAAATATAATATCCCCACTGAACATTATGATGCATAAATTAATTTTCAATATGACAACAAAATTTGGAATATTTTCTAAATAAAAATGAATATGGGTATAGTAAAATTTAACAAGCAAGAATAATATCTTGAATAATCTAGTGGTTAATAACGTTTCTATGGTGACTCTTTCTATGAAATTTTTTTTTGAATATAACATGAAGAAAACTGTCATTGACATTAGATAGAGGACAATGCACTGCAAATCCAAATGTTTTTAAAACATGTTGTTCCCTATCTTCAACATTGTCGCCATTGTCCTTATTTTTTAAACACCCACTAACATTTTATTCTTTCAACGAGCGATTAACATGTGAAACGTTTCAAGTGCTTCAGAAGTGAGTACAATGGAATACACTTAAATATGTAGTGTAACAATTATCATAGCAAAAGAAAAAATCAACAGACACAACTGGCGTTTAGAAATAAAAAATGAACTTGAATAATTATCGAAGTGAATAAAGAAATATCTTCGACTAGATTTTTCATTCAACTCTCTTCCTCTGTTTATATATATTTTCCTTTTTGCTCTTTCAAGGCTCATTTCCATGATCGTTTTGCGGAAGTGAAGAAGGCATCAGTATAAAATTTATGTGGCATTTTACTTGCGAGAAAGATATATTCTGTCATGTTTACGAACGCATTGACAAGCCACTTACATTTTTATCATTTGATCATATATATGTATACAAATATAATATTATATTATAATATATAAATTGAATAGTAGCCGTTGAACACGCACGCGCATCACTTGACCTTATTGATGTCGATAATTCACTCGATGACACGCGTCATCACGTTGATGTCGACTTTCAAAATCGTTTATAGTATTCGCATATAACATTTCATGTGTAACTAAAGAGGAATTAATCTTCATAGATTGCAGTCCATGTGTAATTGTATACGTGGCATTTATTACATTTTTTAATAAGTATAAAATAGCAATGAGTTCCAATATCATTTTTACATGCTCGATAAATATACATTTACGCATTAATCTTTTTTCTTCAACATCCCCTCTAGCAATTTTACTATCTATAATTAATTACACTTTTGTTTTCCTTCTACGTAGACATTTTTTTTTCTCATCTGTGACCCTATTTTGGAATTGTAAAATTTTGTACTGACAAATTCTATCAAAAATTATGATAATTTTGTGGTCGTATAAATGCGAAGAAGGGTTGAGGAAATGAAAGAAAATAAGAGTCAAAAAATGAAAGGATTATATGGATTTTCATGCAGCCATATAATATATACATATATATTGTATGTATATCCAACTAAAATTGGATGCTGCAAGAATTTCAAGTGCTTGTATCTCGTTGCTTGGAAATTCGCCGAAAACCCTTTCCCAACGCAGTGCTGGTCAGCAAAAGTGAGATTACTTGTCATACTATGCATCATAAAATTTTACAACACCTCTTTTGTACGTGCGGTTTTTCTTCCGTCCCTCACTAGCAATTCATCCGGTGAGAGGGTTGATTTGATGGACAATCCCTAGAGACATGTACTGGTATGAATAGCTGTATGAGAAAAAAATTTACTCACTATTCCATGGTCATGAAATACAACACTTGCTGTCTCGGCGAATTTGATCACGTTTTTTATTTGTCATTTCTTTCACAGAATTCCTTTTTTTCATTGCTATTCTGCATCATCCAATGACTCATGACATCTTGTAAATGATTCTATGCGTTCATTTATTGAAGAGGAATACTTTATTCACAACAAATGTGATATTATCACGGTCGGTAAAATCTTGAGTGTGTGAATAGCTTGGCCACTTCACCGCCACTATTCAGAGTGAAAGTCGTCACTGATTCGTTTTTCTATGCGCAGTTGAACGATCCCACGCATCAACAAACCTCAAGTCGATATGAAAGGTTTCTATTCTGTATTGACTGACTGAGGATAATAGTTGCAAAAGGGCAACTAGTCAAAATGTGTCTGCAGGTTTCAGGTATTTTTTTGTAGCTCTGTAGAACGACACCTGTTCTTAATATAGGGGGATAATAAAATGCAACTAGTGCCTCATGAAACACGACAAGTTTTATCATTGATTCATATTTGTTATTTGAACGAAGGTATTTGAATGGCAGCGAAAAGAGAATTGTTGAATGAATAGAATTTCTATGTTTAGTGGAACGATCAAAATAAAAGACATTGGACGTGAATTTTTTCCAGTGAAAACTGAAGGGGAGTTGCGAAAACTGATTGGATTTTTGAATGGATAGAATCTGGGATATTCATGAAAATAATATTTGAGATAGAAAGAAAAAGAGAAAAGTTTATATGGAAAATTGGAAGGGCAGTGGAACCTCTTTCTTTTACGACGGTCGGGACCAACGTAAAATCGAGAGGGGTAGTAAAAATATTAAACAGGTGTTTTGGGCCCGTAAAGGTATGTTGGCGTGAATGTATGTAGGCACTAGTAGATGCGACCGAAATGAGTCAAGACGAAATTTGGAATTAAATTTAATATATATTTAGCATATTATTAGTTATATTCCATAATATATTGACAAATTGGGGATTTGATAGGTATTTATTATTCTCAAACGAACTCTAATCAAAACATAATTGACGATTATTGAACTTTGTGATGTTAACTTCACAAAGTTCAATAATCGGCTACTTAAGTCCCTTACATCGTAATATACTCTTAATATGGATCGGTTTCAAAAAGAATGAAAAAATGATAGATCAATGATTATAATCTATGAAATTTTCTGAGATTTTTATCAATTATTCGAACTGTTATATGAGAATGAATAATACTTCAATAAAAATAAATATAAATTTTTTTCCTCTTCGGATTACCTCAAGACAACTTTTTCACTTTTCCTTTATTTTGAATCGATTATCAATCAATCAAAATCTATAAGAATTTTTATAGATATTTTATTAATTATTCGTCGTGTCAAATGAGAAAGAATTATCATCATGTACAAACTGTTTTTTTTTAGATTGAGAATTCAAGTCAGGTTGTAGAAATAGATAAATTTCTAACATCATATAGTTATAAGAAGAGGAGACTGCACTCTACGTTGTCGAATGGAAAGAGTTTTCACTTTATTGATTAAGGAAGAGTTTTTTGGTGGATGAGGAGATATAAACGCAGAAGAACGATACTCCTTGATTAAAACTTGTCAAAAGTCAATTGATAGATTATTTCGTTACATTTGAAATGTTCCATGTCCATGCAGAAAGTGAATTTGCAGACGTTTTCTAGTCTCTGGATAAAGTGGCCACGTTTTCCCAGTTTTTATAGAAAAAAACTACCCCAAAAATTTTATCTTCCCACATACTTAATTTGTTTTCCAAACGACTTCAACAAAGAAATTTCCCAATCAAATGCTTTTTACCAAATCCTATGTGACTTCACAATATTATTTGCCGGCAGTTGCAGTTATTTTTATAATATTGAGTTCAACAGTTGTACCCTTTCATGAACTATCACAATATGTCATAAGAAAAATATTCACGCGAATAATTCCTTGTTATTCACAGATTTGTGTGAGGTCGAACATAGAATTTGAATCGACTTTTGTAATTTGAATCGTGAATATTTGAAAACCCAATCAAATAACGTGAAACTCTGCTCAATTGATTTTGGTAGAGCACGGTAACTAATCAAATAGCACAGTCGGAAATTTTCAATTGCGATATTATGTTAGCGGGCAACCGTATTTGATGAGGTCGCACACCGGAAATTGCATGTTTTTTGCCAAACAAATCGTCCGACATGGGCTAAAACAGACTGAATTTCCATTGTGCTTCTCTCCAGGCCAAATTTACCAATTTTCGGGAATAGCCATAGTGAATTCTGGCGGAAAATGTATGATGGATTCCGAACTCACAACAAAAACTCAAAATTATAATACCATGTCTAAAGAAAAAGAGAAAATAACGAAAATACATAAAATAAGAGAAAGCATCAGAATTTCGATTGGATTATTGAAGAAAAGTTGAGAAAATATCATAGCTAATATTTAAGGCTCAATTTCAGTTGACTTCAATTTCATGTATATATACATTATAAATATTACCCTTATACGATAATCAAATTTAGTAATACCCATAATTTAACTTAATTGTTTGTGTACACATCAAGCAGTAGATTTCAATCCATTACGTTTGACATTTGGTAGACAGGGAGATTGAGCCGCCATGTGTTCCGGAGTCATTTGAACGGTCGCACCACGCTCTGACGTACAACGACAGGGATTTTCCACTGGCGGTTGGATGTAGGGGTTGATGCAAGGATTTTTCGTGGAATCCCCAATAATCCCTGGTGGATGGGAGGACGTGATGCCACCACCGGGTTTACAGTCAACCTCACAAACGTATTGCATCTCTGGAGGTGGATCATTTCGTATCGTCAAACACTTGCCCTGGATCAAGTAGCAGTATGACATTGCAAGTATGGGATTTCCATGGTAAAGCTTGGCAAGATCTCGATCCGCTGATAGGTAAGAGGTTATGCCGACAAATGTATATTTTAGGGGTGAAGAGCTTTCCATCCCGTGCTGCAATAATAATTGATATCACAAAATATATCATTTCGAATTCATCTTAAGACAGCTCCATTTATATCTATCTAATTCATACATGGAAAGCATCTTATGAAATTCAATATAATTTCATAGTATGTAGTGATAAGAAAATATTTATTTTACTATCAATGTTGGTGCAATAAAAACCATGTGTTCATAAATATTTATGTTGAATGTAACCATTTTGTCTATAAAATTGAAATTTATATAGGAGATATTTGAAAAGTGATCCATCTAGGAATAACTGTCCAGTTTATACCATGTTTATATGTATATAATAGAAATGAATAGCGGAAAATAAGGGGATGAATGACCGTAATCCACGACGGATATTTTCATGCCTGTTCACCGGCTTCATTTCTCTTTCTTTTCTCTTGTTATATGTTCGGTCCTTGATGTGTATACACACACACAAATGCAATTTCCCTGACACTTGTGTTTCAACCAACAAACGTGAAGTTTCGTAACGTCGGCCTGGAGGCGCCTGAAAGCGAGATGTGTCCCAAAGGTTTGTGTGTGTGTGTAACTGTGTATTTAACTAAATTTACGACTTTGCTGAATCTAAACAAGTTTAATTCATGCAAGGACAATTCGGGTAATTAAACCGCGTGAGAATGAGAATCTTAACGAGATAGTTAAATAGAGATTCGTATTGTTATAATTCTGAGAATATGAAAATGAGAACAAAAATAAAGTAAATGAAATAGGGTAATGAATATTCATCAAATTTAATTAGAAATGCCGAATACACATAGACGAGAGAGATGGTCTAGTGAGGAACACAATTATGTGAGGAACAATACAAACTGTTGACGGAAAATTGCGACTCTAATATTATTTTCTGAAATGAAAGGACAGAATATTCAAAAGATGAAATATTTATAATATGGCTATTATGAAAACTGCTGCAATTTAATACAATAGAATGAAGATTTTTGATGAGTCCTTTGTATTTTTCGGAAGAGTTTTTCATTTCAGCCATTTTAGTCTCAACCTAACACCCAAATTATTCCTCCTTCTCTCATCTTCGTTCACTTAGTTTTGGAAATTTGATTGAAGTAGAATATTTCATACCCGATTAGATATTTTGTTGTTGAAAATTATATCAGAAAAGCTAAATTTTCTGCATAGAAAGACGTTTCAAGTTTTAAAAATTCTTCAGGTTTGATAATGATGGGCAATCACATTTCAATTTTTGTCAAATTAATTCAGTAATTAAATTTACAGAAATCAGGAAATTGTTATGAACTTATGAATCATTCAATATCTTCGGGCAAATTATCATACCAATTCACAAAAATTTTGGTGAAATAGTTTTTAATCTTCCGCAATATCTGAACTATTAAACTTTCCATTTCCCTCAAAAAAATTATCTTCAGCCGACTTCACGGACCAACTGAAGCAGATGAATATTTATTCCAATTCATCCAAATCATCTACGCAAATCTCCTGATTCTAGCACCGTGTAAAGATACGCATACAAAGCTTGTTACAAATGGTTATAATATAAACCTACACAGTTACAAGACTAATCCGGATTGTCGTTATAGCGATCAGTTTGAATTATTGACCCAACTTTCTCTATCTCGGCTGTGGTAACTGCACTGTATTGTTATTCCTCTGTACACAGTTTCCAATAAAGTTGAAAGTAGTTGAAATAACATTTGAGTTGTATTGATCAATAAAAATCTGTTGAAAGTATATGTTCTCATATATACTTTCAATCTTCGCTTTTTTCATTTATTTAATTCGACTTAGCTCACTATTTCAGCTGTGAAAATTCTTGAAAATTCAATACAGTCTTTATTAAAGTATCAAGAGTGGTTAGTTTAAAAATAAAAGAATCAGAAAACCAGCTGTGTATATAATCTTTATTTCTCCAAACCTATTTTATTGCTATGTGATTGTAGTTCGACAGGAAAAAGCAAAAAAACCTAACAACCATGAAAAAATATCAGAGGTTCGAGATCAATTTGAAAGGAGCAAATATTGCAGACTATGAAAAACAATAAGCGACTCATAATTAAAAGCTTACGAGTGAAACCTCCACCTGGAAGATAACTAAATCCACCAGATTCATTAAAAATCATTGAATTGTAATACCAGCAGTCGATCTTATATTAAACAAACATGCGAAACGTACTTGATCTATTAATTTTTCATACTTCTCTATATAATACAGACGAATATACTTCAACATCAGATATAATCATCCCAAAACTAATCCGCAATTAAGAGATATTTCCAGAAGGTTTCAACCAAACTAAAATAATTGTGTTCCTCGGTAACGACAATTTGCATAATGCTAAATTGAAATAGTTCGAAATGTAACTTATACAGCCATTAAGTCAAAGTTTAATGACACTGGAAAATGGTTCTAAAGTTCGTACAGTCAAAACACGTATAAACTGTTTACCATGTACAGGTGTATGTAGTACGAAATTACGTTAGAATGATACTTTTGAGTGATCGTAACATACGGCCAGTAAAGTTCCAACTATCATTATGTTGTATAATATCATTATGTTTGTTTACCTTGTCCAAGCCGGAAGCCATGAGAAGAAAAGCAGCGGGACCTTGTGCGCCACGCTCACGTTTTGCATATGTAGTTAGTCCTTGTCGTACGTCATCGCCCTCAGGGCCGCCACGATACGATTCAAAATCTTCACGACGTAGTCTCGATATTTCAAACGGATCACCCATCAATTCACCGGACATTTGAAGCTTTTCCGCATTATTTGAATTGCGTGAGATCGCATTATCCATCACTATCTGACAGACATTGCCAAATGAGAATAAAAAATCTCAGATATTGAATTATGTTGGATTGTCATTTTTTAATTTGATATAAATTCATTGAGTGGATTTTCCGTATTTTTCTTTTTTTTATTATATTAATTATTTGTGAACAGTAAAAAGTATATGGTGGCAGTCGTGAGATGAAAAGGAAGAAAAATAAGAAGGATATACAGTGTATGGTGGATAAATTGCACGTACTTTCTGACGAATGTACGAGTGAGTTACGAGGCCAAGATGTGAAATGGAACTGAGACGAAAGACGACGTCTGTTACATATAGATATAAATATATGTTGTTTATATACCTTAATGAATTCTACAATGTTGGATGCGAAAATCCCACGAGAGTAATGTTAAGAAATAAAAAGTTGTATTATAGCTCTGTCTGCAGTCGCATTGCTCGTGTTTAAAAATGTAACAATGAACATTTGAAACTAGTAAACATTTAATAGTCGGTGAAGAATAAACGAAAATAAAAAACCATGGAATGCAGTACAGAGTGTAATGTTGTTCGTGTAGAGTTTATTTCAATTTTACCCAGTTTCAATTGTGCGGTTGGATAGAATAATAAAGAAAAATATGAAATACAACAACGAAAGTAAATGAAAAAATACAACAGAAATGAAGTAAACAATAAATAAAATGAAATACTTACAGAGTATTCGGAACCAACAGCAAATTTTGCGCCAGTCATAACAGTGGCGATTGTAAAAATATGTGGATTCACTGAGCACAACGCCATTTCTTTGATGTGAAAGAGGGCGTCTGCTATGGACAATCTGCCCTCAATGTCGGTGTCGACGATACGAACTCTTTGTCCAGATTTTGCGGTAATAACTTCGTCCGCCACGAAACTATTTTCCCCAAGACTGTTACGTACAACACAAAGGGCCGCTACAACTTTCACTGTTGGTGGTTGAAGCAAATTCACTACCTATCGATCATAGAAATAACTCGTGCAGGAGATAAATTTGATAATTGACGATGCTACACAATCAAATATTTTGCGAGAAATTTCATTGATAATTTGGAAATTCTTGTAAAAGAATTTTGACAATAGACATTCTATAGATTTTGTAATATGTGAGAGGAATTTGTGAAATGTTTGATACTGATAAGTGCTCTGCATTTGAAAAAAGAGCATAAGATTGTTTTGCTGGATATATAAGTTTTCAACTTGAGAATTTATATATTTTAGGATCAAGTCTTCCAAGGCGGTTCAAACACTTAACGAAAAACTCGGAAAACTTCTTCAGGATTTCTAATATCATGTTCCCCAAAAATTTATCTTGAATGAAATTGATGGTTTTTTGAGGACGCTCTTTGTTAGTGAAGTGGAAGGGTGCAATTCACTCTGATAAAATTAATCCTACATATTCGTGTTCACTGCAAAATCAATCTTAATATAAGACTAAGAATGGATTCTTGCACACATCTTAATCATCAAAAGATTGGAATTCAAGGTAAGATTTTTTTCTTAATGTATTGTTTAAGCAGAGTTATACAAGGCCTATTTCAAAACAAAATATCATGGGACCTATGAATGTTGAAAATAATGTGATTAAATTCATTGTCATACCTGGAGAAATCCAACGCAAGCACCAGCACCACACTTGTGTCTAGATTCTCCAATCATTCCCTCCATAGCTTTCACATCTACGCCACCGGTGTCATAAGTCACCCCTTTGCCAACAAGAAGTAGCGTCTCCGAAACGCAAGCGGAATTCTGTGGTTCGTAAGTGAGGAATATAATACGACCACGGTGTCTCGGTATAACAGAAGCTGCACGATTAACCGTAGCGAACAGGGGATACTCTTGCAACAAAGTGCTCTCATCACTAACAACTTGAACTGTTACACAGGTATTATGAAAAAGTTCACAAATGTACTCCTCCGTTCGACATGGAGACATTCGTTCAGGGTCAGCATCACCTGGTGTAAATGATAGGAAAAAAATTGGTATCGAACAAAAAAAATGTCTTCACATTCATTTAATTAATTTTATTCTTCCCACTTTATTTTCGTCACTCGTACAATTCGAGAATTTTGTGAAGCAGTGGAATGCCGATAGATGACAAGGCATGTTGAAGAAAAGTTTTTGAGAGAGGAAATGACAGAGAGGAAAACATAGTGAAGGAGTGAGAGAGAGTTATATAATTTTACCAGTTCCATTCTCAATTAGGGCGAAAAGCCAGAGGGAGTTTTTGCTTCCGCCTGTCTTCCTATCACCACTCGACATTGAAGCCTCAAGCCATTTTTCGTCGTGCGCCTCGACCTCGTCCTCGTCGTACTCGTTCTCTCTCAAACGATGACGAGACGAAACTCTGTCGTTTAGCCTTCCTCCTCATTCGCCCTTTATTCGTTTTCCCCATTCGAGCTAGGCACTCATTCATCCACCTCTTCTGCTCTTCCGCCATATTACACTTTCACAGTTTTTCTCCCTACATATATATCGTGTACTCAAAAAACTTTATCGCACAAATACCCTCGATATAGAAGCAGGGACGCGGATCCAGAGAAAAATGATCATCTTTCTCCTTCTTTTTCTCTCTCCCTCTCACTCACATACACACATTTCTGCTTCCCTCTTTTCTCATTTTCTTCTTTCCCTAAAAGTTCTTATTTTAGCACACTCGAAGACTCACCGATATCTCTTGCAACGAATCTTCCGCTCTCAAGTATCGTCGCAAGTTTCACGATACCCTGAAGCTTTTTGCCACAGATGGGACTCCAAACACCAAGTTGACATGCCTTATAGCAACGATCCGCACTGATCTCCCTCACTTCGAGTGGCTGAAATAAAAATCTAAATAAAAAAAAAGGCAAGAGAAAAACAAATATAAATAACGAATACAAATGTTCAAACAATCCAATAACAAACTTTACAATAACATCTGTAACATTTGCACCAGTAATTGAATTGAACCATCAATTTTTTACTCAAGTGACAATGTTGCTGTAACAGCTTGAGAAAGCATATCCCCGTGTCAAATTTTTTTATCGAAGAACGTGGTGGGAATCAATGAAAATCATGATTGACTGAATTCAGAATACTTTTGCTGGAATTGTTATTTGAAGGAATTGAAGAATATTTGTAAATTAACTCTTTTTATAATTCAAAAAGTAAAACTCGTTTCTTAAGATGTAATCGCTGTTAAGTACTGTCTCGTTTTAGAAACGATTTTATAATCCAATGCTACTAATGAATACGAATTATTGATGATTTTAAAACGAGAGTAAACAAAAGTGATTAATCAATCGGCGCAAAAAATGTGGGTGACAGATGATGACATATAGAAACCCGATGCATCATAAATGCGACAAGACTGTCAGTTTTGCAGCGTTAATATGAACCCTGGAATATAATCTTCTTTCGATGGAACGATTGATGAAGTACATCATTTTCATGTCGCTGAGAAGGAATAAATTTCAGTCTATTCAAGATTTTCAATTCCAATGTTTGCATTAAGCTTGATCTATCTTCACTCATTTTATAAAAATTCCTTCTCAACCAACAACATCTTCAAAAAAACAGCATCGTTTCATCAAAGTCGAAATTCTCAAGAACTATCAGCACTAATTCAAATTCAGAGCAATTGAACTAATAAAATATTTCTTGCTCTGGTGCAAACATCCAACCCAATCATATTCATGTTAAGTTATCAACGAGAAATTCACATTATGCTCGTGATCTCTTCATGCATAGAACTCCAGTAAATTTGAAAGCAAATATTCCTTTCAAGCAATTTCATTTCTTGCAAATACACATGAAAAATTTTGAAACTTCCACGAATGTAGATACACATGTTGAAGGCTTAACATTCTTGGGCGAACGCTATTTGCTAAATAATGCTGAAGCATTCACATTCTCTCGCAATACCTTGCCATTCTGCAACTCGTCAGCAATAAAAGAAGCCCGATAACGGATAGAGCATTTGGCTAATTAGGTCGCCCTCACTAACCACATGAATTGAGGAACGCAAGGTATTCGTTAGTGACGCCGTCGTTAGATGGCGCTGAATGGATATTGAGGCAACTATCTTCGTCTACACAGTATCGTTTCATCGTCCCACCTCACCGTGCTCATGTGCGTATATACACTATGGCCGTTACTTCCACTTGGCAGTCGTGGTTTGGCCTCCAGGGCCAAAAGTTAACGTGTAGGAAACTAAAGTTACTTGTACAGCACAGACGTTGTTGCATATACTCTTTAAACTCTCTCTCCCTCTCTCTTACTCTCTCACTACCACCATGTTCAACACCCTCTCTCTCTCTATATACATTCACAGTATGCAGAGTATATGCACAACACGAAGCGTATAAGAGAACGATGCGCAACGCCATTACAGCCTGCGGGAAGCGGTGGAAAAAGCTGTTTGCATGCAAGACACAAAAGGGATGATGCTTTGGGGATATAGAGGTTGAATATGAGAGTAAGTGAGGGTGGGTAAAATGGTGAGGTAATAGGAAAAATAAAAGTGGGAGATGAATTTGTACTTGACGGTACAAAGAATATCAAGATTAAATTACCACCGAGGTTATGCAGACGCGGGGTGAAAGGATGGATGAAATGCTTGAGAAAGAGTTTGGTGCTAATGAAAGGTTGAAGTAAACGTTGATGGATCATCTATTTTCTGGGTTTTTTTTCCAATTGTATTCTTTTCGAATTTTATTTTGATGTGATAAATTAATAGCAAAGATAAATTATCGATTCATGAATGTGATTTAAAGGGTGTGAACGAATTAATAGAATTTTGGCTATTGTACTAAGTTGCCACAGAGAACATTATCAATATTTATTTCACGGACATGTTGATCGTGAAGGAATGCGAAAAAAATGCTTTTTAGGACGAACACTGTCATACTATTTCTCTCATGAATTGTAAAATTTTGAGAGTATTAAATCAAAATTTCTGCTAAAACTATTGTAAATCAAAAGAATCATGACTCTTCATGTGATAATAGTAGTTTCTCACATTTTTCTAACTTTGTGATTTCTTCCAATGCTTATAACTTATTCCTAATATTCTGAAATCGTAGTGCACTTCAAGGGCTGAATATAAATTCTTCTCATGTAAACAGGTTAGCAAATAATTCTGTTCTGTTATTTACTCTCATTACAGAACTTCCTTGAATTTTGGCGTAAAATCAATAAACATGAATCCATGATTCTTCCAAAAAAATTGAATGAATTGAAATTATCATGAGTGTAAATTTAGCAGGTATGAGAAATTTTTGCTCATCAATGGAGAATTGAATAATTAAAATGATGAAATTAAAAAAAGAAAAAGTTCTTATAAATTTTTAAATTGTCTTTGCGAACATTCCACTATTTTTCTTCTACTTACAATTTAATTCTAAAAATTTCCAAGTGTACAGATAATTTGATGATTTACGTCCTGCAGAATGGTAATCTGTACAAACACAAAAATATTATCAACAAATTCAAGCATCAATTCACACCTCTGGCGATTGTCATTGTGCTAATTGTTAATTAACCATCTTGAAAATATAGTAAAATTCTAAATTTATTTAATCTGTTGACACCATATCATTGTTTTTAATTAACAAGTTTCGAATAATCAAATATTTTCTCGTCTAATTAAATTGGATTCTGTTTACACATTCATGAAACACGATCCTACGTGATAGAACTACCTTAAAGGATGAATTGTGAAATGCAAAGTTTATTGGGGATCTTGAATCTCTATTCATTTGTTTACAGAATGCGATTGGAAATTGATGATTTTATTAAATTAAATTTCCTGTTCACCGATGTTGACACACAAATTTCGACATTGATGCATCGAAACTTGTGTCTTTCACCAACAGAATTATTCTCGTTAATATTAAAATTGAGAAACTATTGAATGTCTTATCTTAATTATCCAACAATTATAAACTGTATGAGTAATTTTTTTCATCTCAAATAAACTCGAAGTCTTAAATAATTTATCTACTTATCTAAAAGAAATCAATAGTTGCGGTTGATTTGAAGATAAACTATCAATATTGATTCATCTTGCGATGCAAACATGTAATGCATTCGATTGTTGGATGGAAAGAAAAAAAAAGATCAATAAGAGTAAATGAGAGATAATGAAAGTGTTAGGGTGTTGAGAGTGGAGTTAAAATTGTGCACTCGAGTATAACAAAAGGAAATTGAATCGAATTGATGATTAATGGATCAGACTATTCAGTAAATCCCAAGTCATAGCATTGCAATTGAGAATGCGAGCATAATGTGTATACACAAGTAGGTTGTGAAGTAGAGAATAAAAAAAAACACGAGGGAAGACTGTTTATACTGAGTATATAAAATGTATATGAAGGTACTCACAACGTAAAGCGCCTCCAGGGCTCCAAGTAGAGTGACCAGCTCAGCATTCTCGAAACGCAAGTCAGGTAGTAGAACTATCATGGGACATCTGACACCAGCTTCTATAGCTCTGTTGTCGTACAATCATTATTCATTTTAATGTAAAATATTTTATTCAATACACAGTGGAATAAAAATTTTATAACGATGAAACATTTAAATGTATGAGCGAATATAAAAATGATAAAAATTTATTGGTATTTCCGGTTAGAGTGGAAAAATATTTTTGCATTTATTGTCTTATTGTATTTCTTTGAATACTTGTGGAAAATAATATGAAATGAAAGCTCAATATCTGTAAAGATAAATAATGAATGTTGAGGATGGAAGAAAAAAACGCTTTCAACATTACGAAGATATTTATATTTTAGTGAATCATTCGATTATGATTGCTTCGGTAATTGGAAAAGTTCAATTGAATAATGGAAAAGAATAAAAAAAAGAAATAATGGCGATTAATATAATAAAAATTGTAATAATCGAGAAAAAAAAAAACGGAGGGATAAATTTTATCACTTTGAGGGTGGGAAGCAATGAAGAAATCTATAATTGATATAAAAAAAAGAAATATGGTGAGGGGAAGGTGTATCGTATTTTTGAAAAGATCCATATTTTATTTCATCGAGGCTCATCAATTAACGATTGGATAGAATAATTTATCACGACGAAACTAAAATCAACATTTCATGCAGATGAAAATTAAAAATGGATCGAAACAGCAACAATTTTAATTAATTACTGCACTGAGTCGATAACTATCTCCATATATCGTTTGATTGGTTTCTTTCAATTATTGTAAACAAAAAAACATTCCATTCGAACGATGAATTGAAACGTGATAATCATAAACGAGAAGAGAATAAATAAAAAAAAAAAGTATAACAAATTGGATTTTATCTTAACAAAGAGTAGAATAAAAATTTGTTTGTTTTTTTTTCCGGTATTATTTAATCCAATTTCCTTCATCGTTTGAAATTAAATGTAGTTTAGAGAAAGAAAAATATAAAAAATTTGCAACAGAAAAATATTGAATGTTTTATTTTTACTTTTTTTATCTGTTTTTCATTTTTTTTATTTCACGTTGTCTTCTATATAAAGCGATAGAGATAACTGTTTGTGAATAATCCCCATAGGAAATACATTGTTGGTGTGGTGCGTTGGGGATTGAGAAAACAATTTCTATAATTGAATGAGAAAGCGCAAGGTGCTTTAGCTGTCTTTTCTGCTCATTCTCTTCAGAAATTCTCTTTGTCACCTCCACATTCGCGTACTCTCTTTATCATCTTCGGTACCACGTGCACAAAATAGCCGCAATTTAGTTGTGAAATAATTTTCGAGAATGTAAAAAACCATATTTATAAAATAATCGTATACATAGTGATGGTAATTATGCGTTTATAAAACAAAAAAACTTCCCAATAGAAACGAAAAAAATAAATAAATGAATGATAAGAAACAAAACAAAGCTAAATATATTTACTCAAGTGTTATAATAAAATCAAATAGCGATTGGAAACCAACGTAAAAGTAACAAATCAAAATAGAGACAAAAAAAGAGGGAAAAGAAAAAAATTACGCGAAAGAATGAATCTCACTGTGAGCAACAACTATTACTGGTATGCTTTTTGGTAAATCACACTTTTGTCGACAGGCAAAAAGCTTTCGGTGATTACCAACGCCTCGGGCGATGTTTGCGCGTGCGGCAACGTCCACAAGAGACAAGCAGCCTATAGCACTCTTGCGGAGAAATGGGTCGCGCGATTACTCGTAGAAAAAGAAAGAAGGAAAAAAAATATGAGAACAAAAAAGAGCAACGTATATATAAACATATATATATTTAACGTGTTACAAAAAAAAATGAAGTACCGAAACAATGGAAATTCAACACGATAACTGCGGAAGATAAAAATAATTCGAGACAACGAATGTAAAACTAGAAATATTTCTCACTAAACTTTCGAACAAATATGCACATATACGTTCATGCATTCCCATAGACACTGTAAATATATATATATATATATATATATATATATATATTTACAAACAATGACGTTTTCATGAAACACGCGGTGATTTTTTAGGGGTAAATAAACGAGAAAAAATATCCAAGACAAAGTGACTGTCTCGAAGAGATAAGCCAGAGTAAATTGCATTTTTTTTTTTTTGGTTATACTTTCTTGTGTTTTTTCTTTTCCTTCCATCTCTATCCACAAAGTAAATATATCGTATCTATGTAGCCATACTGAAACTAAAGATTCCCTTCGGGGAATTGATCTAAACATGATTACCTGCGTACTCCTCTGCTAGCAGCTTCACTAAAACTGCGTACATCATCATAATCTATATTGAGGAGTCCTGTCGAACTGTAGATGAGTCGACGAGCTGGTAAATTAATTGGTAATACAGCAACAGAGTCACTAAGAGCAGCATCGATTTCCAATGCAGAATAAAGCACTGTCTTAAAGGGTTCAGGTTCGTTTGTTCCTGGTGGACAACTCGACACGAGAATTATTCCATCATAATCTGATGTACATATGTTTGTTTCTATCTTTACATCACATGGTATCCATCTGAAATTAATTAATATATATCGATTATATGTCAAAAATGTGTACATTTTAGTGATTGATGAATTCAACATCTTTCAAACTCATATGTGGATATCATTCATGATGCAATCGATCACTCACATGTCCACCATAGTCAAATCTCGCTCGCACTTTTTATCCCATTTATGTATGCACAATTGTAGTTTAAAATGGAATTTTTATCCCTTGTAATTTTTTTTCATTCAACTTTCTTTTTTTATTCTCCCCCCATACGCTTATTTTTTGGTTACATCCACTATTGCCACATGTGACAAAATAATTTTCACAGTCTGGACATAGATTGCTAACGCATAAAAAAAAATCATACATTTCGTGTACGGCGCTAATGAGAAAATAAAAATTCGTGTACGAATATGTGTGTACGTGTGCGCCTATGTCAGTGAATGTGAATGAAAAAAATGAGGGGTATACGAATATAAAATAAAATAATGCGGGCGAGGAAAGTGACGGATAATGGAATAAAATTATTCAGAGAGAATTCAATTAGCATTTGAATCTTTTTTATTTTTGTCAGTAATAAAAAAATACTTGTCCTGGTTTCCCATTTATTTTATTCCATTTTTTTTTTTTTCCAATCTCCCCTTTAATTTTTTTCTCCTTGTCAGTGCATTTTCATCAAACAAAAATCAACAGACAAATGTAAACTAGGGGCATACGGGATTTATCATTTTACACACTCGTAACATGTGACGTTATCATTTAACACATTGGGATTGACGTAAAAATTGATTTTTTATTGTATGCGAATTTGATATTAGTTCCTGGGTATATCTATAAACACTGCACATCTATGCATATCACATGTAGATATATATATATACATATATATGTATGTATATTGTAGTCAGGACTAACGATCAATAGGTAAGCCCACCAGAGTCAGCGAGACAGAGGAAGGGGAGAGAAACAGAGGTCGTTGTCCGTGTTTACGTCTCAAGTCTGAGTTGAAACGCACGCTCGTTGTGTCAGAAGCAAAAGCCAGGGATTCGCCTCTAGCACTTTTCCATTTTCCGCTTTTTTTTTCGTTATGTATGTATATGTGTATATACGTGAATCCGTTTTTTTGTCCCATTTTCCGATGATAGGAAAAAAAAAAACGAGCAGGGCAATGGGAGGAAAGTTTAGCCCTAGCGAATACGCCATGGCCATCACGTGATTATCGATTCTATTTTTGTTTTGCTTTTTTTTTCTTTCAATACGATACTCACCTTGGATCCACAGACATTTTGGTGACGTGGATGAGGAGACGCTATTCTGCCAAGTTGCCTTGAGAGCTTTATCTCACAGTCTCACACTCACTCCTCCCTCTAACTCGTTCTTTTTCTTTTTTTTTACCACTTGTGTATGAAAAAAGTTGGTTAGACTTTGATGGAATGGCGTGTTGTCGTCAGGGTCACGTTATTTATTAATTGTCGTTACCAAGACAACTGATTGACAGGAATGTTCTTACAGATGGTTTCTGTAATAGATGATAGGAGAGAGGGAACGAGAAAAATAATAATAAAATGTTACTGTTGAATGAAGAATTTTGTTTGACATATTGAAATTATTTATCCGATTTTACTGGAATTTTACTGGGAGTTCATTTTCAGATTTTGTGAATTTTTCAATGTCTGATTGTGCTTAGGATTTTTCTACTTTACAACATTTTTGTTCTTGCTCAGAAGATGAATGAAAAATTTCTCGTTTATATGCCAAAGGAAAATGTTATGTAATGTTATTTGCATTTGTTTGAAAATGGAGATTCTTTTTTGTACTATCTCTATTTCTTGATTTTATTTCTCTGGCCTTCTTTCATTATTCCTTTCTTTCGCTTTGCTTCATTTTTTATTGCATTTATTACTCGCGACTACTACCGGTCTTATCAGTTCAATACTTACTCAACGGCAAAAGCGAATCAACTACTCTCCTCAAGACCAAAAAGGTCCGGCAATTTTCCAGGAATTTCATTTAAATAATGAAGGAAGATTCGATTTGGCTGGTTGCGAGTGTTTCAAGAAGACTGAAAGTTGGACTTGTTCCAAAGAAGATCTATTCTTCTTTCAACTCTTTCACTCTACTCATTCCTTTTTTCTCAAACCTTTTTCCCGCACTTGTTTAACTTTTCTATTTTTCTCTCCAAATTTCATCTCTATACACTGTACACATATACACACATGTTCAAATTCTTATTTTATTGCCATTTTATGCTGCCAGAATTTCAAACCAATACAACAAAAAAGTATAGATTAAAATTGAAATAATTTCATGGTTTCTCTCACTCATTCCTTATTTCCAATTCAATTAAAAATTTAACTCAATCATTTTTCCAATTTCAATTACTTTATGATCAATTTTAATTCAATTTCATTTCCAGTGGGGATGATAAAAAAAAATTACTAATCTCCACACTACTACATTGAATCGCACCGAGTGACACTATAGGAGTCACCTTACGCTCGGAAAAGTACCATGAAGGAGCAAGCAACACCATCTCAGCTTGGATCGTTAACCAGAGCAAACTCAACGACGAAGATAGCAGTCCCTCCCCTAATCTTGGTGTCGTCAGTACCCACCAGTAACGATAAGCAGCCAGCAATAGTGCAAAACCTCCCTCTCCTCTTGTCGTCATTGCTGGGCCATCGTCCTGCCAGTCGCATTTCGTTCAACTAACCGAGAACATTCTGTGTTGGGTTTTCTCCATTTTCTACTATTTATTTTTCTATAATACTATCACTGTTATTGATAGTATTATTCTCATTACTTTTATTCTTAATTTCTATCAGTATTAATTGTAATATTACTCATATTATTTCTATGATTATTGTTTTATTTTTCCACTTTATGTGATTCAGGGAAAATGGAAATTAACTACTTACGCTGATTATAATCTTTTTGTTCTTAGGAGCTTAGTCTTAAGAGCATCATGAATTTCCGTCCATAAAGCCACCATCATTTTACTTGATGCAGTTGAGTTTTTCTGTCTGTATTACAGTTCTACTTTAATCAATGTGTATGATTTGAAAAAACAACATTGAGTCATCTAATTTGAATGAGGGAAACTTTATAAATGATGCATACTATACCAAATTTACGTTACAAATGAATTTGCATGTTTGATTTCACTAGAACTTTATATCTTAATAGTTATCTAACGATATTTCCCTAATTTTGAGAAAATTTTATTTTACCAATGCTCTGTAATAAAATTATTCAAAAATTTGTTATATTTTTTTAATTGTCTGTAACTTTTTGGAAAATTTGGTTGGATTTGACGGACGTTTAGAAATTCTCAAATTTGACTCATCCTGGGCCAACGATTTTTATCTTTTTTTTTATTCCTTTGTTTCACATTTCTATAATTTTTACGTTTATTTATTATGTTTTGATTTTGGGATTTTTTTTTTGAAAACGTCATCGAAAAATAGTTAGTCTTCCGACTTTTCATCAAATTTTGTGCTGACACACTCCTGACTGTTGATGATGAACATTCAATCATACGATACGAATTTGGTATGACATTTTGTTGTGTAAATATTTAACGTGTCAATTTACATAGGAATTGATGGAGATTCAACAACATTCTGCACAGTGACTCTGTTGGGAAATAACAAAAATTATCGAAAGTCCAAAAATAAAAGAAGAATTGGAAAAATGGTTAGACCATGTTGACACCAGACTTGAAAATTCCGAAATTATGTTCTGCTTATTCAAAAATTTCTTCAGACACTGTGAAATTGAACAAAACGATGCGAGAAAAGCTCCAAATTATTTTCCTGTAGTTGATCTTAATTCTGGCTTAGTTCAACCGGAATAGTTCAGACAGTTGGTTATATTCGAATTACTTTGATGACCTTCTCATCGAAAAACAGACCCCAATAATAACGACGAGGAATTTCAGTAGTGTTTCTGGTCGATTATTCGGTATACCTACGAATATGTCCTATCTTCAGTAACTTGAATCACTCAGCATCCGATCTGTTAAACACCAATGTAACAAAGTCTAATCTCCATCATTTTTGCAAAATTCATTATAACGAACAATTTAATAATTCCACTTTTTTGATCACTAGAAAGGATTAAACCAAAAAATAGAAAAGATAAATTCACTTCAACAATAATTTTTCTGCACAAATAATGAAACATATCAAAACCAGCAGAATCGCGAATGTGAATATATTTTGTAGGTGAAATTGGTATAAAACTCCCAAAAGATAGAAACATAACATGAATAATAAATAATTTTTTTATTTATTGATCACTAAGCTTTTATCTATAAAACATCTTTCATAATAAAAATGTCATACATGATTCAAATTAAACCAAATCGAATTTAATTTAAAAACTATTAATTATTGTCATCACTATATATTCTGGTCGCAGCATATAAATAATCAATATTTAATTCGTATATTGTCTGTTAAGATTATATATTTAAAATAAGTTCATTAATTATTACTATTTCTGTTTTCATCATGAGTCCGCTGTGTGTAAAACATTGAACCGAGAAAAAAATACTACACGGCTATTCACATGAGTTCACGTACATACTCGTATATATATATTTATACATAGATATATACATATACGAGTATTTTGGCATGTCAACCGCAATAATTCGCGTTGAAGTGGACAACAAAATGTTGTGACGTCTCGTCCAGTCGCAAATAATATCAACACACACTTCTCGCCCTCTTTCCCTCATTCGCTTCTCGGCTGAACATTCCGCTTGTTTCATCACCCCTCGGGAATATTATCCGTATTAACATCTCTCTAGTTCTCCCATTGTCTCTCTCCCTCATTCATCCAACATACACAAACGGTTATTTCATCCGTGTATGGGAACCAACAAAACTCTGATGCGAATGAGGAAGTGAGAATAACAATTACAAATTAGGCAAAACGAAATATGACGAAAAGATAATCCAAGATATTTAACGATATTAATTAAAAACATTAATTATATAATAGTAATGAAATTGTACATTTATGTTTCAAAATATCGCGCTGAATGCAAACCGAGATGAAATTTTTTTTATGTGTAACATTTATTTTAATCGCATGGACTATCAATATGAAAAAAAAATTATCAGTACGCACGATTCAATAAATTCGATACGAATGGGTAAATAGATCATATGCATATACGCATACTCATTATTAATATTCACTATCGATTAATATTTTAATCTTCATCATTTATTTGTTATCCTATATGACAATAATTCGGACGCAAATAGACAAATTGTTTATACCCCAATTGAGTTCATGCAGTTTTTCAATTCCACTCAAGTCATTTTTTGTCTTTCTATCACTGTACATGTCGAAAAGTCACAACGTTTCCCCTTCAATTTTCATGTTAACGATTAATTGCTCTACAATAATAGCACCATGAACATTTTTTTTTCTCGCATATAACAATATAAAAATACAGTTGTATGTGTATATTATTCTAACTAAAAAAACAGAGCCTGCTCAATTATTTTCAACTTTGAATTACGAACTTTTATCGCTATTTAGCGATTATAATTGATCATCAATAATACCAACGGAAATTCGGTTCAATGTGAACTGCCGCTTGGTTTGATAGTAAACATTACACAAAAAGTTATTGGTGGTTAAAATAATTCCTTGCGGAGCGCCAAAGGCATTCAAACATCCAAACACTCCTCCTCTTATCTATCTATATTTCATACTATCTCAATTAAAACAATTTCTACTCTCAAATAATATTAGCATACAAACTAAAAGCCTTTATCTAAATTATTATTTACAAATTAAAAAAAAAATTGAAAGAGAAACTCAACTCATTAATTATTCTTAATATATATGTATACATAAACGTTCGAGCGAAAACTTAATTAAAAGCTCAATTGAAATAAAAAGTCTGAAATTAATGTATGAATGAAAGTTATCACAAACTTCTTTTTCGTCTCTTTTTACTTCACCAGTTTCTCACCGAGATTATTTCAGTCTCTTCTATATTTTATTAAACACACAAAGACATTTTCACACATTCACACTCAAACAAACACACACATACACGCGCGCGTGCACTGCAATTAACATTATCCCACCGAGCGTCACAAGAAAAAGTGTCACTTAAATAATATCTTTCACAGTCTTGTACCCTTGCCAACCTCATTAGTAACTTCCAACGATGCTTCCTTGAGAGCATTGAGTTTTCTTACGTAAGCTATACTATTTGGTTGAGTTTTGCCATTCATTTCTGGATCAACGTCGGTATGAGGATTAATTTTCGTATCACCATTCATCACTGATGTCATTGATGCACTGAATGCTGGATTCATACCATCGTTATCATTCGACAATCTTCTTGACTCGGAATATAACCTTGATTTACCCGGAAACCACTTTGATATATTCAATGCAATTGGATGAAGTAGGTGCGCTTCATAAGCATCTTCTTCTTCATTCGCTGTTATCAAACTCACTATTATACCGATAGTAATTGTTATAACACTTGCAACAAGTGCATAATACATATATGTAATACTGTAAATGTACTCCAATGGTCCTTTGGGAGTTGTGTCTATAATCATTGTACTTTGCGTTGTATTTAATGAAAATGATGGTGATGACGGTTTCATTAAATGCGATGAAAATGTGTCATTTTGACAACCGTCTATTGACACCGGTAATGCGTCAGACTCATCTGTTACTGTTAAATGACCAAATGTCAACCACAGTGAAAATAAATGACTGGTAATCATTCCAACAGTTGCACCCTTCCAATTTGCACACGGTACAAGCATTGCAAGTACAAACACACCGAGTAATGGACCAGAAGTAGCTGATGTCATTAACATCGACGATTCAATAACACCTGATAACATACCAACGAGAAAACTTGCTCCAACTATTATTATACCATAAACAACACCGATTGATTTAATCAATTGTAATTGTTGACGATCTTTGAGATTGCTCAATGCTGGAATTTGACTCAAAAAATCTTCAAATGTCACAGTTGCTAATGAATTCAAATTTGATACAGCTATTGTCAATGCACCATTGAATAATGACGCCATGACAAGTCCCAATAATCCTGGTAAATATGTTAATTTGTCTTCAACATAAAATGGAACAATTTCATCGAATTTTGTAATGTAACCCATTGCACGTGGATCACAATCTGCATAAGTTGCGAATATAACCATTCCAACTACCCACGATAGTGAGAAGAGTATTGTGATAATTGGCATATTTGCCATCATCGTTCTGAAACAATCAAATGAATAAAGAAATGGATAAATATAAAAATTGGTTTACTGATCAAAATATTCGTTTTATTAATATGTTGATTAATTTATTTTTTACTTACTTTACAACTTTGTTTCGGCTACTCATACTGCAATAACGCTGCACAAAATTTTGTTGACATCCAAATATTGATAGACTCATGAATAATTGACCTAGAGTGGCTGATATTGTTGTCACACGAATTGTTGGATCCATGTTGAAGCTGATATGAATGAAGATAAGAATTTCATTATCATAAAATGAGTCATAACTATATTTATTTTTTTTTTTTTTCTTTTGTTTCCTCGCGTACTCTGATACTATGTTTATTTATGGTATTATAAAACAACAGTCTCATCAAATACTAACTCGAAGAAATCGAGACGTCCACGAGAATGAGTCACATTGAGAACAGTTGCGGGTCCGCCCACGTCGATAACTCCCTGCACAATGATAATGATAGATACGCCAATCATCGTAACTCCTTGAATAACATCTGAGAGAATGGCGGCTTTTAAACCACCCTGAAAATAAAATAAAGTAGGTAAAACAAATGATAAGGTTTATTATTGTTAGAATATATTGATTGAAAGTTTTTCAATTTTTGTCACGAACCAGTGATGAAAATATTACTGATATTGTTGTCATTCCAACAATACTCGCCCAGTATGGCAATCCAATTACTGTCTTCAATGCAACACAAGGTGTAAACACAACAACAGCTAAATTCAAGAGACTTCGCAGTACATAAGAGAAACTTGCGAGACATCGGACGAGTTTGGATTTAAATCTAAACAAGAAAATAAATAAATCATTTATATTATTCAAGTTTCAGAATGTTTTTGAAATGAAGAAGCAACGAAACTATTCTTTCTTCTGAAATAATCATTATGACAAACGTTATGTTTCTTAATCTTTGATAAATTTTTTTGCTTCAAGTGCAAGCGCATGACGAAGTTCTTAGAAGGAATCTTTTATCCATTATTTTTTTACCGTTCAAGAATTTCAATGGAATTCTAGAGCAATTATGATAGATTAATTAACCAACAGTATGGCGTCTTTGAAATTTATTATCGCGCTTTTACACATGATATTTATTTATTTGATTTTATTCAATAGTAAAATGTAATATTCATACTCTGTTGATTAATATGTCAATAATTCAACTCAATTACAGCAACAAAATCATTCATTAACGTAAAAGTTTCAAACACAGAAATTTTTTTGTCATGTAAATTAATTAGTCTCAAAATGTCAATAGAATATTTTAAAACACTTTCGATATTGTGATTATGCACTTTCACTTCTTTCATTGATTGTCCCTTCTCAGTTATAAACAATTAACATTGCAGCAAAAATATTTCATGTACAAGAAACAACGTCAAAGAATGATTTTGTTTACAAATATTTCAGTTTTAATAAAAATCAAATAATTAACACGTAAATTGATAAAGCAAAAAGTCTCACTTATTCCAAAATAAAAATGACCTTTTAACAAATAATATTCATTGCTACTTTGATTTGTATCATAACTAATTAATCATTCCTTTGTTTTTTCAATGAGAAAAATGTTGAATATTCAATTACCTCATATCCAAATACTGATAGACTGATGTGATGCCAAGATTGTAGTAAACAGGAACGAAAATAAAGCAGACAATGGGATACGCCAATAACATACCATACAACGTTTCCCACATGGCACTACCACGATAATACAATTCAGAAGGATAACCAAGAAATGATCTGACGCCAAGTGTGCCACGCGCTATTGACAGCATCATTGCTCCCATTGATACACTGCCTGTAGCGAACACATAGCTCGCCTTTGTCTCTTTTTTCTTTGCACGAAATTTTCCCCACAGTGGTATGATGAATGACGCAAGAATCGCCGCAACAAAGACAAAATAGTCCACTACCATTGAAGTCGTTTCCATAACCATTGTTGATTTAGTATGTGTCTTCTTCTGTCAAATGAAAATGAAAAATTGTAAATATAACAATAGAAAAACTAACAAAGCAAATTATAACAAATGAATGAATAAACAATAATTATTTTATGAAAATGATGTATAAAAAAAAATCTCTTATTCCTTTTTTGAATATTATACAACAATATATCTTTATAAATTATTACGTTTGTCTTCGATTTATATTGATTTATGAAGTAATGTTGGCAGATAACACGTGTTAAGCGTCGTAACTAAAATCGATTGGTATTTATTTGATATTATTAACGATGATCGTGGTAACAAGATCGAAATGTTGGAACTAACTGACTTTAACGCGATCGCGCGCTTGATATTATTATGCTAAATACCATCAGAAGCCGCTTATCTATGGTCACATTGTTTATCATCAACTAGTATGAGCGTAAGCAAGAAGATAGAGAGGAGGGAGTTGAAAAGAAGGAGACTATAGACGTTGATTCGTCAATTGTGACAATCGTCATCATGTGTTTTTCCCCTTCTCTATACACACTCTCCCTCTTTCTCCCTAATATTTTCTTCCGTCACGTTACCAACTCGTGTGTAACATATTTATTTCGCTTTTTTTCTCTTCTTCATTTCTTCTTTTCGATTTTTTATGAGTGATAAATTAAGTCTCGTGATTCGTTATATTCAAACTCTCCCACTGGCGGGTGTTTTGTTATTTAGTTGATGACAACAGTGGGAGATTGAATTATTATTTCTTTCTTTCCCTTTTTTTTTTCGTTTTTTTTTCCTTCTCTTCATTTTATGAGACTGCAAGTTATAGCAATTTAAAACAGTCAACAATAATAATTTCTTGTCGTGTAGAAGCGAAATTCTCAAAAAAACTTCTATCATGACCTAATTTTTTTTCTCTCTCTCTTTCAATATAAGAAAAATAAATAATAAAACACGAAATAAAATGTGATAAATCACAATTTAAACCAAATCGCATTGTGAATAAACATGAAATATGTTGATATCTTCGCTATTTATGTGAAAGTTACGTCAATATGTTTCTCTTTTTTTTTTTTCGTGAATATTGAATAATTTAGAGAATGAAGTGATTCGTGTTTATTCAACTGTAGATTGGAGTTCAATCCCATTTTTTCGCACTACTTGTATTTGTGCGTTTTTTTTTCTTTTATTTATATTAGCTATTAAGGCATTCATGTCAATATTTTTTGTTCCTCGCAATTTTTTGTTTATTCAATGTGTAGTTTTTTTTTCTTCTTCTTTCGTTTCACAGCAATTTTGCTAAATGCACGAACTACTACGACCTATCGCGCGGGAGGATTGGTGAAGCGTGATGGCAATCCCAATCCAAATGGTTGAGCAATTGCTCGTGTGAATTGAAGCGCAATGACGCATTCAATGCGTGCACGCGTTCACATTCGCCGTCCAAGTTCAATGACTACTTTAAACTGCTTAACATATACTTACACACATATAAAAACAAGAGAGCAAACATCTTGATGGTTAAGAAAATATCTGAGAGAAGATAAATATGATGGAAAGTATGAAATGATAAAACGATGTGTACTGTGCAGATTCTATTTAACTTGAGTAAAATAATTGTTCCAATTCAATTGAATAAAGCACGTGAATGCATTTAATATTTGTTGAGCAAACGAATCAATTCGAAAATCTTTAATTGAATAAAAAGTTCACACACAAATATATACAGTGTGCTAAATTGAAAGCGAAGACAATCAATTGTGATGTGAATTAATTGCCATTTGAAAATGTATAAATTTAAAAGTTTAATTGAAAATTTCCTGGATTGATCGGACAAAAACGTCGATGAGGTAACCAGAGGTCGTATGAATATGTGTGCGCGAGTTTATATACAATGACACCTTTACTCTTCCTTCCTATCAGCCTCGTTCATTGATATTTGCCAACTTTTCTCCCTTTCACATCCTTTTGACTCGATAAATATGTTGACTTGGAATTTTAATGGGTCGACAGATTCAAACCATCATCATGCAATAAACTCATTAACGCACGTGACATTCTCAATATTAATGAATCCTCATGTATGAACAGTATATTTACTTGTTTTCAAAACTCACGTGCTGTATCACATGGTTATCACAGCATAATAAATCAAGGAAGAGAGAAAGAGAAAGCAGACGTTGCAATAAGTATTGTAAAGATAACATTAATAATCGCAAAAAAATGAAAATGCTGGGTGTGATATTTCGTCATGCTTTATTTTTTTTTTTCCATTTCCACAATTTTCTTCTTCACTTTTATTTAGCCTCACCCTTCATTCATTCAATTTGGCTCCACTTTTATCACATTAGTGTTATTCATTCCATTATTTTCATGCATTTATTCATTTCTATTTTCTTTTCATTGAACTGAATGTCAACGTCTCACGAATGCCCTTGGTAAATATTGCCTTGAACGAAAGGGTAGGAAGTGTAATTCAATTAATTAATGGTATTGAAAGATGACTGGGTGAAATATTCGATGTACCCTGGTTGTTAAATATATAGCACATGCATGTCTATAGGTGTTTTTCATTCTTTTTTTTCAATGTCATTTTCATCAGAAATTGAATTTCGACGATGAGATGAAATTGTTTCATAGTGTACTTTATATACAATATTTATGTGGTAGATTCAATTATTATGTGGCTTCAAGGGCGGTTGAGCGTAAATAATTCAGGATAGTGTCATTTAATCAATAATCCATTCGGAAGTAACAATATATTACTACGTATAATGTTGGAAATGGAGTTAATGATAAAGTGCATCGGATAATCATTTCATAAATTTTTTGTGTTTTTTCGTTTTTATTCTCAGTAATTTTAATTTCTAACTAAATTATTTGCTTGATGACATTTGTTTGTCGTTAATAATTATCAAAATATTGTTAATCTTTGAAAAAATAAAGGATTGATAACTGAAGTAAAATTTTTTCATAATTTCAAATGACAAAATATTTCCACTGTTTGAAGTTCATTAACAAAAATAGCGATTAAATATTATCAAGTAAATAAATATCAATTACGTTTGTATGTATCATAAATGTCATGTATGGAGTAGAATTAATGATGTCGCCTTGGTGAAAATAAATCTGGATCCAATAAATTTGCTATCAATGATGCAATTAATTTCTGGCAGAAGTAACAGTTTATTATCCGTAATAAGCTCAATGAGTGCGCGGGAATGAGATTGGCTGGGTCGCGCATCCTCGTGACTTGGAATTGCTGGAAGTTTCTCGAAGGCATTGCAAATATATATGTATATATATATATATATATGTATGTGTAGTTGGGCGTAACGTAAGAGTGTTCACGAGTATATGGAGTGAAGACCGTTGTGGTAGAGTAAAACTACGACGTAAAAGCAACCGGAGGTGGATAGAGGAAAAACGTCTTACAGTTTCAGGTAACCTTAACGATTAACCGAAGAAAAACTTTTTAATCGTACATAGTTGTCTCTTTTATTGCAACTAAATTCTCATGACACACCTTATATACGATAAATGTCATTGTCTATTCAGCTTTAATAGATCAACTGCCTAAATATTTTCGAAGAAAATTGAACTTTCAATGACACTAAAGATAAATATTCATTCCGATAGATAATTGTCTACAAAGAATTTCATTATTTTTCCACCAGCTATATTGATGTGTATTATGGAATATTATTAAATTAAAGCCATGGAAATTTTCCACAACTACATAAACATTTGAGTAAATGTGAGTTTGAGTATGCGGCTTGAGGGGCGCCAAAAACGAATCACTCTGTTAATATTTAACGAGATCCACGTTGACAGCACGCCACTAATACTTTGGTAATTATCATTATCATATTAAACACTTGTAATATCATAAGCTCGAAGTGATATTTGATTTGTCATTCATGTTTTTACAATCAACTTAATTCCTCACACAAACGTTTTGTTATCGCATGTATAACTTGCATCATTCCAGACATTTACCAAATTTCAAAATTATAATTATCATTGAAACATGACCTATCAATGCATAATTTTAATCGAAAATTATTTCAAATGTGTTATTAAACATAATAATAAGAATTTAATAATCATTGCTACATAATTATTCATGTAGAAAAATGTTTGATTATCGCAGCTGCATTTGTATTCAATGTTGATTTTGTCTGGCTCGTAAGACGTAATGCTCTTACAGCTTATTCTTAAATCAAACAAACAGTGATATTGAAGCAAAAATTCATAACAGCTTTCGAGTAGTTTCAATTTTCCCCGTAGAAAATGATACAAAAGTAGAGAAGGGAATGGAAAAAAATGGATTAACGGTGAGGTTACCGCTGCAGATAGTGATAAGGAAAAAAAGGTTCTATGTCGATTTGGTTCGATGAGTACAGCACGTACTTTTGTGTTTAGTAGCACAAATAACTGATGAGACTTGGCGCAGTTCCAGCATGAAACTATATGAATACACTGCAAACGATTATTGTCGCATCGTAAAGGAGCAGTAAGTAGAAATAGAAGGGAAAAGATTATGAAGAGGGCACACGCAAATCAGCATTGAACATTATCTCGAAATCATTTTGAGACACCGAAATAGTTAAAGATGTTGAAGAAATTGAATGCAATTTCATTTGAATATTGGTTTTTCTGTTTTTTTGCATTATGGTGAATATTTAGAGTGGAATTCAGATATTATGCTAGAATTGTGATGATTGGAAATTAGCTGCAACTTGAAGCAGCTTCTGAACTTGGGTGGACATAAATTTTTCATAGTTCAAATTCAAGGAAAGTTCATTGATGTATAATAGGTTTAAATTTGATGATGTTACGATTGATTTTGGAGAAATTACAATGGAAAATTATTTTCATTGGGACATGATATGCTTTTTTCGATTACTTTGTTGGGGAAATTCATCAACTACGTTCAATAACACGTGAAATGATGATGATAGTGCCATGAATGTTTGGTTGGAATTTCCATGAAAGTAGCATTGCTGATGACGTTTCCTTGTTTCATAAAGTTGGACTGTTATAATTTCATAAAATTGAAACTTCTGAATTAATGAATAATTAGTTATTAATTATTGGTTATTCAATTATCTACACGAAATTGTTTGCTTGCAAATGAATTTAGAGTTGATAACATTAATTGATATTATGTTCATAATATTCGATTATGAGCGTCACTGAACTTGTCAATTTGTTCAATTTTATACGGTTGGGTATCAACACAGAGTTTGTTTCGACCTCTTGCGTGAATTATTTGTGCCAATTACTGTGCTGCAATAATATTTTTTCATTGTTATGTTGGAAAGTTCAATTGAAATTAAACGCAAATCCAGAAAAATAAATATTCTTGCATTGAAAATGATAATAATTCATGCAGATGTTTCATGAATGATAAACAGACTTTCGTTACAGCCATTGGCCTTTTTTTTTTATTAAAACCAAAATATTTACGAACATATGAATAAAATATCCTAATATTTGGCGCACATGATGCATTCTGACCTCATTTCATTCTGTGAATGAATGACATTTCGATCTTGCTATTTTGGATCTATCGTTAGACGTAAAGTTTTTATTTTCACAAAGAAATCCTAATATTTTCCAAGTTTGTTTACGTAATTCAAAATGTCACCGCCACATGAAAAATTCAAATTGAAAAAATACTGTTACATTAAACAGAAATTATTTTCGTTTAGTTTCAGGAAATTATCACTCTTCCATAAAAAAACTGCATTTCCTCGACAGTCCAATGTACACTGCACGACAACTTTAATAATTCCAACTATTCTTAAATAAAATCCTGCCAGAAATTACTCCACGAAATTGAAATCACTGTAGAAAATAAAAAAAAAAATTCTACGTTTCTCCCATTCCGCTTTCTTTATTTTCCCGTGTCGTTTTGATGTTTCCACTTGGAATTAATAGAAAAAAATAAATAAACAGCATATACACGACGACAGAAGCAAAAAGAGACAGACTAAGAGAGCTGTTGTTTCACCAGATAATTAGCAAAATTTAATTAACGAATGTACCTTATACACTCAACTGCCTTTCTCCATGCATACACAATTCCTTTTGCCCAACGACATTGCCCAACGGCAAAATATCCTCCACAGTCACATAAATTAATATCATATTATACACAAATGACAATGTGCATCAACCAAAAACAAAAATGTCGACGATTTATATCTCAAAAGAACATAATAACCCCCTCGAGTAACTAATTAAATCATCAAGAAAATAGAAAATAAAAGAAATATCTCAACACCGAAAACAAGAAAAAAATAAACGAACAATTTTCAAGTAAAATTAAACCAAGAATAAATTCCATTCAACTCTACATTCATCTCCTCTACATCCCACTGCCCATTTCAAATTCCCCAAAAAAACTTGAAGATAAAGACAAAAGAGCAATCCCAAAAAATCAAAACATCCTCAGTCATCTCATAAATTCTGAAAAACTTTTTAATTTATCTTATGATTATTCAATTTCATAATCAATAAAAATTCCTCTACCAATGATCAAATCAGAAATATCAATGATCAATTGAAAAACATATTGAAAGACACATCTTCTTCTAATGACATATTACAAAATGAAATGAGTTCATACTCATATGATATATACAGATCTGAGTATAATAAATGTAATAACGTATTGAGACTTGTCAACAGTGTCATATTATAAAAGTATATTACGAAATGTGCGACGTACCAAGTGCGATATCAATGACAACTCAAGCTATGTTCGAGCATGTATATTTGTATACGATGATGAATACATATATATATATATATATATGTTCTATATGTATGATTGCGCTAACGTCTTTCACTACACTCTCTAGTTCAATTGTTGACGTCTTCGACCGGCTTTACCAAATGACACATACACTACGAGCCACGTGTAGAAACTATCACGTTGATGTCACGAGCAGGTTGCACGATAAAAGGCAACGAAGGCATATGTGGTATACTCCCTCATGTTCGCCAATGCCAATTACACATGTTTCACCAAGCGACATCACACACCACATACATTTGTCTCTCTACATATACATATATATATATATGTTTGCTTTGCACAGCTGAATACGAATTATCATCAGTCGATTGTCGTCAATGAAATCGACTGTATTTATATCGTAACATATGTATGAAATAAAATATTAAAGAATTACGAAAATAAAATAATAAATTACATAGAATTATCAGAATTTATGACTTCACTCGAGTTGATTTGGTATCGATATGAATAACTGACTATTTTTCATTTGAATGTTCGTATATTTAATTTATAATTGATTTAAATGAGTGAATTAATATATAGACACGCGCTATTTATGTGAACTGGTGGAGATGGTATCGGGAACACTGAAGACTCACAACTGTCGATATGTAACTAAAACGAGAACGTTAAATGTCCAACGGTATAGTATAGAGATAAAAGTGAATAATCGATAAGAAAAAGTGGAGAGTCGAGTGGCCGAGTGCTTAGATAGAGGATGGCCGCGAAACTGCATATTTACAACTTTATATAAATATAGATAATGATATGTATGTATTTATATTATATTCATCTATTTATATGTTGCGATGAAAATGAGAACGAAGAAAATAAAATATTAATGAATAATTATATGTTTGATGTGTAGTTATTTTTTAGTTTTCACAAGTGTTTTTAGAACGGAAATAAATTAGTGTTGTGTTCATTTTTTTATGTTATATTTTGTTCCAATGATTGAGTAGCTTTTTTTTTTTTTTTTTTTTTTTTTTTTTTTTTTTTTTTTTTTTTTTTTTTTTTTTTTTTTTTTTTTTTTTTTTTTAAATGATAATTGTATCCGCTGGTAATTATTTTGTCACCCATCGTCATTGTATTATTATTTTGCATTTTGCATTTTATTTTCGTTGGAATCATCAATCTTTTTTCTGTTTCCGTTTTCATTTTTTATTTTGTTTTACGGAATTAATTATCGTATTTTGCACGCGCAAACGAACATATGAATGATTACTCTGGGAATAACCGAATGACATCGAACAAAAATAAAATGATGATATGAACAAAGATATATATATGTAGGAAAACAAGAATGCAGGAGAGGGACGGGCCCCTTTGAGGAAGTTGAATATTTATGTTATCTTGTATGATATTTTCGTTACTGGTGAGACCTGACTGAAATGTGTGTAGATTATATGCACAAGCCATTTGTCGATATGGAATTACGAAATGTACGAGGTGATGAATAAACTTTTGAAAAAAATGTTGCATCATATTTTTTTACTTATCGTGAGATATTTTGTTATATTGTTTGTCTTTTTTTCTTTTGAAGATAAGTAAATTGAATAATAAACAGACCAACGAAATGAAGATAGTTGGCAAATTTTCAAATTTAGTTTTGGCTCTGTTTTTTTTTTTGTTTTGTATTTGTAATTCATTTTCAAGATACAATTCGAATTCCGGCAGATAATTTTGATTATTTTTTTGTTTCTTCTACAATGACTCAATTTTTTTCATTGTTTAAACACCTTAATTGGGTCTATTAAAAATTTTGGTATCTCATTAATAATTTGAATTCGACAATTTGATTTTTTCAATTAATTCACATTGAAAAGTAACCCTTTGTAACTTTCGTCATTTTCAACGTACGATAATGAAATCTTATGAAAGGTCCTATATATAATAACAAAGCTGTTCAGTCCTTATTGATGATTTCCTATCCATAACAATTCTAGACGTGAAATTCCAAGGAACAAATTCAACTTTTCGCTGCATTGCTCGTACTGTTCCTCATCATTCAACTGAATGCCTTGCGCACAAAATCACCCCGTACGAAAACTATTGTTGATTCAACAACATTACTCTCAATCTAACGAACTATTTTCCGACCTTTATTCCATTTACACAATAGAAAGTATTAGACATTGAAAAATTGTCGAAAGCTTATCATAAAAAAAATTGCCAGAGTAATAAAAAGTCTTTCGGTGATAAAATTCAAGCGATAATGAATGTCATTAAAAACAGCAATGAATCAGTAAAAAATATACAACGGCATGAAACAAAAACATTTAAACTTTATCCTCCATGTTCCAAGGAACTGATCAACAATGTTTATTTATCGAATTGTCTGTTTTATTCGATTCACCCCCTATCGGGACAAATTTTAAAAATACGCATCACGTCTGCTCCCACTCTGTACAATTTCAGCAAACTCTTGAAAATTACGCGTAGTGTTTCAGCCATAGTTGGCTTAATTAAGAGTTTTCAGGGTAGAGGAATCGAGGGATAGTGAACTAGTGAATAAATCGTTCCGACCAAAGGGTCGTTGATCAGTGGAGTTTAAACGCAAAACACAAAACTGTGGTGCACCCAAAGTTAATTTGAAAAAACAACTGCACTTTATACTATACACTATGGCTTTGGAAGAGGAACGATTTAATTAATTACGAAGTTGTCTTCTACTTATCCTTCCGCACCACTACTATCATTTTTGTATAGATATATACATATTCAACCCCTCTTCATAAAAAATACTCACCATTTTTCTGTTGCACTCAACATGGATACAATTTTTTATTTTTCGAAGCAATAAAAATTATATTTTCCTCTCATTCGATGTGGAAAAATTAAAGAGAAATGAAATAATAATTAAATGAAATGGGTTCACAGTATTCGCTTTTTATATAATATCGAACAAAAGAATAACTTAATGCCACGAGGGAAAATATAATATGAATTGTTAAAAATGAAAAATGGAAAATTGGAGAAGAAAATAAAATAGTTTTATATACACTGGGCTTATTTTGTATTATTCACTAGTTTGTTCTATATTTTATTCACTACTTCGATTTTTCTTTTTCTCAATTCTTTTCTATTCATATTTATGAGATAAAAAAACTTTTGTACGAAGCACAGATCAACGGTACAAGTCGGAAACGGGGCTCGGCCTTGCCTTCATCCTATAATGGCTACGTCATTTCTCCTCTTGTCGATACGTTGCAACTACAACTTGTTAATATATATACATATACGTATACACATGAGTATAAGGAGAGATATTTATTTTTATCGTTGTACATATTTTGAAAAGAATAAAAAGAAATACAACTTGTTGGGAAATAAAATTTAGTGGCTACAATTTTTGCATCTATGTGAATAAATGAATGCACTATGGTCTATCATTTTATCTATTTTTCTTTGTTTCTAGCTGATAAGAACACTAAGACTCGATGACATCGAGTACGTTGAATGACTTGAGTAAAAAAAAATGCGAACGCACAATAACACTGTGAATGGATATGTTCAAATGCTGTCATTCACATACGTCAACTTTTATTATTTTATTTATATTAAAAAACTTTGATTCAAATTAATAAAATGGTATATCAGAATAGCCTCACGTTTTCGAATATGAAGCAAACGAAACTGTTTTTTCAAGTAGAACATAAAATATTTATAGCACACAAATAAACAGCTGCGATGATTTTTTGTTGTGATTTATTCGTTGAGAACAAAAAAAAATAACAAAACTATCTTTGGAAAATTTTGAGACCTTGTTAATACTTTATGTACTGAAAGTATCAAACCAAGACTCGAATTCACAAAATTTTCATCATTTATTGTATCTTCAAATTTGCATTTGAATTGCAAATAAAAATTAATTTTAATTATGTGGATATAAATAGTTATTCCGAATAAATGCACACATTTTTCACACGATATTTGAACTAACTAATGTTTCCAATCGCATCAGACGTGGCTTGCGAGCGCGTGCACGCGACAAAAATAACTCAACAAGTGATGTATGTTACGATATATATATTCCATGATATCGCGCTTTTTGTATTGCATAATGTTCACGCACACGTCCTATCTTTTTTCACAACTTAATTGACCAAAATTGCGTGTAGGATGCGTTGTATATAATATGGCGTGAGTTTGAGTGTGATTTTACATTGCAAATCGGTATCATATCGTTATATCGAAGATGGCATTTAATGTGCGTGTAAGTGTAGTCTGCGTGTGCGAATCATTTCCGTGAGATATGCTCAAATGAATGATGTTTATGTATGCAAAATGATAGCAATAAGGGAAGAGACTAGAAAATTTCGCATGAAAAAGTTGTGGAACTCAAGAAAAGAATAAAAAAAAATACGAAGAAAAAGAATATGAAGAAAAAATAAATGTCTGGTGTACGCAAGGTACATTCACCGTCTCGTTTATTTTATGCTCTAGGGCGCGTCTGCATAATCGAGAGTTTTTCAACAAGTATACCAGATGCTGAAGCTTTTTACCACACCAATCCCACGATTATTACTGGAGTTATGGACGAACGTGAATAGAAGTGGTTGGTGATTGAAAGACAGTTGTCGTAAAAAAAAAAGAAAAGAATGATAATGAAAGATGAAAAAGAAGGAAAGAACATCATCACTTTGTTGAATTGTGAATTATAATATTGAGCAATTGATCGACGTATCGTGTGGGCGATGAAAAAAAATGTCAGAGAATGGCAAATAAAAATGAAAATTGAATTGAATTAATAAATGATATAGACGTACGACAATAGGGTGAGCGAATTATTCTCGTCATACGAATTGTAGAAATTGATCTGCATATACTTGAACACTTTTTCTTTTACTTTTCTTTATATTTCATTTTCGATTCGCTGGTTATTCAGAGAAAAATAGAATGAATAAAATGAAGAGGGAAAAAAAAATGTCACGACTGAACTAAATTGCCAGATGGTCGTTGGATACGTATTATTATCTTCTCATATATTATGAAATTTGATGGGACAGGGAACTTTACAATGTGATATAGTAAGAAACGAGTGAGAGATATAACCCTGAAAATATTACGATAAATACATTTTATGAAAATGGCAGAACAGTAATGTGGTGGATAGAAATAATTTTTTTTTCCTTACCTCAAGGAGGACATTCAAACATGGATAAATGATCATTTCAAACATTTTTTTTCACTGATGTGTAAAAATCCAAAAAGAAAAACAAAAAAGTATTTTTGAAAAATAAAAATTGAGCTTTAGTGAAGCTAACATGAATTGGTTTCCTTTTTTCTTTCTTCCATTACCAACAGTACATATGTTTTATTATTATTATCATTATTATTATTATTATTGTTATTATTATTTTCGTGTATTTTCAACTATGTGGAGAAAAATTCCCACTCGTTTATGTAGGTTGCGAGAGCAGTGTTCAGCAAGTTCGTGCTCGCCCTTGAGAGTTAAATTACTGGATCGTCCAGTACTCGACGCTTTTTTTATCACTGATGCTCATTATGAAGCTTTACGAAAGAGCAAACTAACGATGAATCAGTTGGAAGAGAATAGATTAAGGACAAGTATCTCAGAGCTATATCACAGGACGACATGAAAATTTATCATCGAGTTTCATTGAACAAAAAACTTTTGAATGTATAATGGTTATGAAATTTTGCGGTTTTTATTCGGGATTATCGCTCTATTCAAAACTTTGTCGTGAGATTTTTCGAACGATCGTTAAGATGCTTCACTGTTGTGATTGTTTTATTTTCAGAGTATCCAAAATTTTTTTCAGATTATTAATTGAGAATGATTTATTGGGAAAACGCTCAGGACATTACGTCAATTATGTGGAATGTTTTTTGGCTTTGTCAAATTTGCTTGTTTCAATTTTCATGGAGAATTTGTAAATCATGAGAATTTTTACATTACAAATGAAAATTGATTGGCTTAATTTTTTATAGTGGAATATAATGAAATTTTGAATTGATAATTCGATTTGTGTTTTGAAAATAAATGAGGAATTGTGGATTTGAAAGCCTATGAAATTCCTGAAAACTGTCAAGAATTTAAAAAAAAAAGAACAAATAGACTTGATTGAACCACCAACACAAGAAATTTATATCAAATACACCAATGAAAGGATTAATTTGAACCCAACAAAATTCAATACTAGCTACTAAACAATTGAACTGTGATTGCAACCAAAAGGAATACTTCGTGCAGTTACAAAGTCGCTTTTGATATTGAATGAACGCGATGTCAAATGAATTGGGAAATAAATACTTGTTATGTCAATAGTGGAAAGACGGACAAATAATCAATGGTGTGAAAGCAGCAATGTAAGAACTATTCACTAATTTTGTGCGAAGTTGAGTGAACTCAAATTTCGTAACTATCACCAAATGTTCAATTTAATATTGAAAAAGTAAGAAATGAAATCTGTGAAAAATTCCACAAACTAATAAATTTTGTAATTTCATGAAATTACCTTATCGTAATATAAGATAAAAAATATGCCAAGCACGGCCGTTGTCAGAATATATCCAGTATATTTGGTATATTCATAAAGTTTACATACGTCGGCAGAAAGCTGCATGAATAATATATAAGAAAAAATATTTCCTAGCATTCGATACATCTGATGCTTCATGGGGCTGCCAGTAATGAGATGCTGAATGACCCTTCGTGGCTTCATCCCGATTGGGTTGTCATCCCTCATAGTATCTGACATTTTGTAAAACATGCAGTTCAATATTTCCACCATGCTGAATCCAAAGTGCCACTTCTACCTTTTTTTTAGTCCGCCATAAAGTTTGTCGTAAATATTTTGGAAAGTCTCTACATCAATAAAAATCAAAGAAGAATAGGAACCAATATTTTAAAATAAGTGTCGACAGCCTACGTTCCAATAATTCACGAATCGAATAGTTTTTTCACAGTCTTTTTATTGTTAAAAACATGAATTAATCGATGTAGAAGTTGATTTTATTTATTTACCTATGGTGAACAAGAATCAACTTGAAATTGGCATAATTGAAAGGACCTTTTTGCTATTTTGCTTACTATGCCGCACATGAATTTCGATACCAGTTGTGTTTTTAATATCCTGAATAGCATTGATAAATTACTCAATAATCTATCCTCTGACATCCATCGACATGCGCTTGATGTTGGTATAATATGTTGTGACTAAGTTTCGGTAAACTGTAGATTCTGATATAGAATTACTTCAACACTCCCCCACAGAATATCTAATGATGTAGAGTTCAACCCAATCTTTTAAAGATGAAATTGACTAGAATTAAGTGAAAAAAATTAAAGAACTAACTGAACTTGACTTTTTTCTTCGTAAAAGATTATTTATGAGTATTTATCCTGGAATTACAAGATTAGAACATTATTAAGATAAATATTGGTTGATTTTATCAGTCGCTTCATTCTCTTTAACGTCCATTTGAATGCAGGAATTGAATTTACCAGTGTATGAACATGCTTTTATTTAGATTTATAATTCAATATTCTGAACATATTCATTCACTTCATTCAATCCCAATTGATTTTATTTAAGAACTTCAATTCATTCTTCATTTTATTAATTCCAACCGAGAAACATCGCAATGAACAATTCCACAATGTAATGTAAATGTAGATTTACTCCTTGAGATACCTATCCTATTTTTACTCATCCAAATTATCGTAGTAATTAGGGTTTTTGGAAAATCGATAAAAAAAAATAGAACTGGAAGCACCAAGCTTAGTCTTTCCAATGATTTTATCTCCTCTTTGTCTTCTTCATTGATTTTTCTTGTTCAATTGGGTTATTGAAAGCGGATACATTTAATGGAGAATCAGCAGAGAGCATTTCAAACATGATTGAATGTTTACTGACAAACCTTCATGATATTCATTAAATTCAATGGCAGCTGAATGAGATTTTCACGGTGAAGTGAAAATTCGAGTTACAGATAACAATTTGGTCAATTTGGAATCGACAATCTGGAAATAAATCCAGATAACGAACCAATTCACAGAACATTTCGAGAAGTTGTGAAGGATCTGATTTTAGTCTTCAAAGGTTGATAAATGGCAATTCATTCACGGGGAAAAAAAAAGTTCTGTAATTGATATTAGAATATGTACTTGGGATGAAAATACCGAATTGATAGTAAAGTGGATCTCTGATGATGAGATAAAAGATGATCTTCAACCAAGTACAGAAAACTATTGAATATATTATCCAATAGAAATTAAACTTTTGTTCACAAAGTAAATAATTTTTACAGTCATTAAGTAAATGAAATAAAAATAACTTTTTAGGAGATTAAATTTCGAAAAAACTTCACTAAAATTGGATTCGTAATTCTTTATAATTGTTGTACGTGTTTTTTTAAATATGTTAAATAGTTCAAGAGTAGATGACACTGTATACATAAATTTATAAGTTGTGTTGGTACATAATAATCCAACTCCACTCATTCATAAATATTTAATATTAAGATTTCCAAACTCCCTAATTTTTACAATTAAAATGAACTTCAATAAAGCACAAGATGAATAATTATTCTGACAAAGTTTTTATTCTCTTCAATTATGTATGAAACAAAATTGAGTATAGTGAAATTATTCTCCAACTCAACATTTTCCACAGTAAAATAGTCCCCCAAATTATTCCATACATGCGATCAATAATTATCCATCATCCTCATCATCCTTGTTCCACTTTACCATTTATCCAATGTCTCGACTCTATTATTCAGATATTATCTACCAAACTCACGCTCTTTGTTCATTTTCGTCAATATCAATGGATAAAAAGAATTTCTCATAACAAAAGCTTTTATCAACATCAAAATCACTGCACACAACATCCCCTAGTCAGTTAGTAAACAAGGAAAAGTGTTACAACGTCCGTGTTGGGATTTGTATAGACGGCCTGATTCAATGATGGCCCTCTACAGGTATAATTGCGGTGCCCTAAATACAGGAATATGTAACATTATTCCACATTGTCCTTGTTCCTACACAGGAAACGTTGATGAGTACCAATTACAAACCACATGAAGTTTCTCACGTAAGTCTTTAATCAGATCTAATTCTATCAGAAGAAAAAAAATTAACTCTCCCCTAATCCTGGGTGACAAACATTGAGCCTGTGCAAGAGTACACCGCACAAAAAAAATCACTCCACTCATATATCCTACAATGTATTCGTAACTACCCCTACAGAAGAGTAATCTATTCCAAAGATAAATCAAACCAATCTGAACAAACAAAATACACAAATGCAAATGGTTGGCATAGACAAATTTTTGCCTTTGCTCATATATTAAAAATATTTATATTATGCATGCCAAATATCTCCCAATTATTTATTCTGTGCATTCTAGTTCACATTTCGAATAAATGGCTTCTCAGTAAAAATAGGTAAACATGTGTACGACAAAAAAATTGGATGTGCCAACATGTGTATTCAAGATAAATTATGAATATTTCTAATACTTTAACATATGTTTTTTACATTTATGTTTCTGTCTGTGTTGAACTATCTAAATCTCCTTTATTCTTTTATAACTTTTGATAGAATGGAAACTTTAATGAATTCATTTTAGTTTACCGATCCTATTAAAATCGCCAACCCAATTGTGTTGCATTTTTTCTCATATTCTCCAATTATAAACGCAGAATGGGCGGTGTATTTGACAAATTTTATGTTGTTGGGCGATGGACAAATATTTTATGTTACTTTGTTTATTTATAGTTGAGTCATATGGACATGAATCGATAAAATTAACAAATTTTCCGATATTTTAATGAAATCCTGTTCTAAAAGCAACCAAGTCCATAGAATATGTTAAACTGTACTTTTAATCTTCAATATTTTTATTTAATTATAGTATTATTATTTTGAAATACATTAAAAGATGCAAAAAAACTGTGATTCATCACAGGAAAAATCTATCAATAAAAGGGAAATTGGAGAAAGTCGTGTGACAAGCAAAGTTATTTGGTTAATAGCAAATGATGTTGGGCCAAACAATTTTGACAACGACCTCTGTTAACTATATATAAACACAACTATGCGACGATAATATATCCCACCGGGAATATCCGAACGCGGGAATTACTTTGGGACCTTTATCGCTCATTTTCTTCGTCTTGTGCATGCGCCAACTTGTTTTACCGAAACTCGTTCTCTCCGACGACGGCGGAGACGACAATGACAACGACAACGACAACGACGACGACAAATACCATCCCAATGTCTGCGCTTGGCAGTACACAACCAATATTATACACCGGAATATGATGAGAATATATAGCGAAAATAAAGAAGAAGAAAAAGGGACAAAACAACATAACATTATGAAGAAAAAAATATAAAACAACGAGACAAAATATTTGATTGCAAAACTGGTTCGACAAGAAATAAAATTCAAGAAAAATTCACTGAAATCCTATTTTTTCTTTTCCTTTTATCAGTTCATAATAATTTATTTTTTTTGTTTACTTGATAATCAACTGTTTTCATAAGTGTGAATAATAATATAACTTATTCAATGAGTTCCAAGTTATGAAGTTTGCACTGTGAAACATTTTCATTGTTCGTCTTCTCTTTGTCACAAACTATATTATCAAAGAATGATAATGATGATAATAATAATGTTAATAACAACAATGATAATAGCACTCTAACAACATTCTGTTATTAACACCACTACGCTGAATAGCCAGTGGAAAAAAATAAAAAGCAAACAACAAGAAAAATAAAACAATATTACGAATGTTAAAAGTCAAAATAAAAATAAAAATCGTACAGCACATGTTGGAGGAAAAAATTCAAATAAGACGATATCAATTTATATGAATACTAAAAAATTTTATAACAAGCCTGAGAGCTTTTTTATTGCATCTACAGCACCATTTCAACGATGGTATTAAAAGGAAAAACTGAATTAAATAATAATGAATACAAAAGAAAAAAATTCAAATACTTAATTTCATATCGATGGTTAATGGCCGATTTTATTTTGTGATATATTAGAGTACGAAAGTGGAATGAAGATTAGAAGTGGATAGAAAACAAATTTAAAATTAAATTCAATCGAATATGCTGGCGTTTGCGCGTCAGTATCTATGTTCCGAGCTTTTTCACATGTCTACTGACCACCAGAGAGAGTAACAGAGAAACAGCGATGGCATTTAGAACTGTATGAAAAGGTAGGAGAATTGAGAGAGTATCTCGAAATAAACGAGATATCCCAATTGAGTTTCAGAGACTAATGGCCGATATCCGAGTGTGCTGGTCCTCGTAAATTAATACCAGTATCCAACTAGAGCAGATTCACCGGTTAAAACAGAAATAAAAATCCATAGTCCAACCAAACATTCATTTTATTTCTCTGTATATGCGAAAAAAAAAATGATTTGTATTTTCACAGCTACTAAAAAGTTTTTAAAAATTTATTTACAAAATTTTCTGATGCTCTTTATGCAATATTTATTAGTTACTATCCACTGGTCATTTATTTAAAATCAACATCAATATAATATACATATTGATATTTTGAAATTCATGAAATAAATTTTCGTTTATGATTGATGTTGTTTTCCCATTGTTTTTTTTTATGAATAATAAATATGCACTGAATTTATGGAGACGATTTATTTATGCATCGGTTAATAATTTTTATTGTTTATTATTCAACTATTGATCATACCGGACAGTTACAATGGATATGATGCAAGTTTTTTGTATATATTTTTTCCTGGTGTTAAACAAAAAACAATCTGTTGATCATCTGTATTTTCTTCTTTTCCATAATCACAACAAATGCGAATCAACTGAATATTCATCATAATTCTTTTCTGAAGCATCTCTTTTACAATATTTAATGGTTATTATCTGATTGTCGTTTTCTTTGAATTATTATAATTATAATCTATTGATATTTTTGATACTGAAAAAAAATATTATAAATGATCAGGATTTATCATTCTTTCGCAATTTTATAAGTAGTAAAAACTAGTAATTTATTGTCACTATTCGTTTTTTCTCTGGATAAAAATATTCTTTGGTTTTTATCCCACAATCGATCAATTAGAATGATTAAATTTATTACAGTTCCACTCTTTATCCAAACACTAAATGAAAACTGATTGAATATCCAGCATTTTTCAATGTCTCCATCATTCTCTTGTAGCTCATCCCCAATATTTATTAGCAATTTTATTACATATTTAACATTCATCATCATTATGATATTCATACATTCTCTTTCCATTTGTTATAAGCAAACAAAAAACTATTAAAACTTTTCATTTCAAATTTAAATTCACAGTTTTTCTTGTGTTCTATGATCGATGTTGTTATCCATCCGATTGACGAGCAATTCATATAGAATCATCACGATTATAAAAATCTTCTATCTCTGATTCATAAATGAACAAAAAACTTGTTATAAATCATCAATCCTTCCTTTTTTTAAATTTTATTTCTAGTCACATGCAACATTGGATATTAACAATAAGTTAATAAAAAAATAAGGAAACTCCATAACACGCGCACCTTACTGTCAATAACTCAAGAGTTCAAGATCAATTATTACATTGGATGATGGAAGGGAAGAACATAAAAACTGTCTTGAAGAATAAGATGAAATTACTCTGTTGTAATAAAGAAATATGATCACTGCAAAATTTAAACTTCAAACTGTACGAGCCCTCAGTTGTTTTTTGAAACTCAATCTGTCTATGTCGATGAACAAGATGGCCCAGTCACGTGCACTAGATGAAAGAACGTCCATTGCATCACTCATGCATTATATTCTAGCTGGCTAAGTCAAGTCTATCGCGAGAAAAGCTGAACAAACAAGTGAGCAGAGTATATAAATAGATGACTGAAGTGTAGTGACTTCAAGCCTTAGAGATGGTGGCTCGGTTGTTGACGAACCTCGATCTTCGACCATGGTGCCAACCTCCAACATCCCGTTACCTCGTTATATATATATAAAGGTATTTATAAATTGCAATTCGCATGAAGACAGGAAGTAGCAGTGTAAATATCACCCGTTCGGTAACGTACGAAAGTACAAATCAAAACGAAGATGTCATTGACATCCCAAACGAAGAATTAACTGAATTTTTATTAGTTAAATAATTGATTATAAATAATATTAAATAATGTTTTTCTTAGAAAATGTTTGGTTATATTCTTTTGTGCATTTTTCAATACTAATGAAAATGAATAATTAACATTAAATGAAAATGTACATCAATATCAAATGCTTTTTGCATCTATCGTATGATGATGTCAGTAATGGACTTTCATCACGATTATTGTGATTTAAAATGTATATGAGTACGTTTCATGTTTCGTATTAATATTTGCACAAATCGGGATTTTACTGTGGGGATAGTTAATGTTTTCAATATATACTGGTTTCATGGTGTATTATCCGTGGAATGAATTATTTATTTGCATTAATAGTTATATTTTACGGATTTATTTGCTCATATGTTTACGCAATTGCCGATAAATTTACGCAATATATCCAATGACATAAGCATTGATATTATTGAAAAAAGCGAATAAATAATTGACGAAAATTATTTGGGATTTAGTTTTAATAAAAAATTGAAGTATTTTTCAATTCGTTATTGGAATAATGATGGATAACAAACCGTAATTACTGCACTGGCATTTCTCGAATGAGTTAGGTGTTGAGACAAACTCGAATCAAACAAATCGATACGACCTTGCGAAGTCAGTGGCGCCAAGCGCACCACTGCTACTAGTAACACACACAAACACCGATAATATCACTCTTTATGTCTTGTTGTTTCTCACCCTGAGTTCACGCTCGAATGTGGCAGTCGCGCGTGAATAACCAAATTATTTCCGTAAATATCGCAGAGGAAAATAAAGCTAGATGAGACAATAACAAAAGTTTAAGTATTTTCAAAAATTTTTTTTTTCGTCACAAATGAGCTTTACTGCGCTCATACGACACGGTCAGTCGGCGTCGCGACACTGAGCAACCTGCGTTCGCAACCGATTTATTTAAAAACTTCGAACAAAGCGAGACGTGCTGCAGAAACTGGTCGGACCAAGTGAGAAGAGTGCGCGCGAGAGGTACATGACACACAGCACGTTACTCACAAGGTCACGACGAATCTGCCAACACAGAGGAGAGAATGCGCTGTGGCCAATTTATTGACCGTGCGAATTGTTGTGTTTTTTTTTTCTCTTTTTCTATCTCACTTACTGCTGTCTCACTCACAACCTTTTCCGCCCGCAACTTCAAAAGAAAAATATATATCTGCTGCTAATTGTGATGACGTTATAGTTGACATTCTCCGCCCATTCTTGATAATTTTATCCTTTTTTTTCTTTGCTCTTTTATTATTTTTACTTGCCAATTAAAGCGACAACTTTATTCTTATATTCTTTTGTTCGTATTTTCTTTTATTCTCATTCTAATAATCTTCAAAAGTGGACATTTTTTAATTTTGGTTTATTTAAAATTTTAAAACTGTAGGAAACTTTGGAATGTTTGGATTTAGCGAATGGTAATTAAGTGTTGGAGTTCAAAATATTGTTATGACAAGGAAATAATTAACTGAGTATGCCCTATTTGTTGTTGTGATGAAAATTAAACGATAATTTTTTATTTTATGGATTAACAATACCTAGAATCATTTTTTTATTTGTCTCTTCATAGACAGAAAATTATTATGGCGTATTTCAACGGCGGACAACTAAAATCGATGTGTTTTCACGCAATGAAGAACTAGAAGCAACTGATTTTCGTTAGAAATCCATTTGTAGTGTGCCCTCTTTTCGGGAAAATTATACCTGCTTGAAAATTTGACCTGAATTTAGTAAAAGGTCCTACGGACAACACCTGGGCTCTGAGTCATTTGTGAGAGTCTTTTGTGAAATTGGTGACAGGAGAAAAAAAATTGGATTTTTAAACTCACTGGAGTTATGAAATATTGCAGATGAACCAAGTGAACGACATTGAATGTTTATTGTTCTCATGTTCATGCGTATTTGGAATAAAAAATATGGTTGAGATATGATGACTGAATCATTAAACTGAACGTAAACATTGCAATAAATATAATTATCAGTTGAATTTTCCAATAAATTTTCGAACCACATATATATTCAATTGTCAATTCTCTTAGCCGGTGTAAATTAATCAGATTAAACAGTAGAGATATGGAAATTATTTATTCAGACAACAAATATGGATTATGAAAACAGGTAAATGGAATAATTTGCTTGCACTAAATGAACATACAATACAAATTTGCATTAAACATACAATATGAATGTTTACACACACATTTATTTGATTAAATATCGAATGAATTAGTATTTGCTTTAATGGCACTTGATTAATCAATAATCCAAAAAGTATATTTACATTATTTCTATTCACAAAATTCAAATTTATATTCTTTCAATCGAAACTGAATTTGTTTGAGTAGTGAACTCTGTTGTAATATTAGAGAGCATAAAATTATTGTATATGAAGATAATTCCAAGGTATCTTTGTGAACAGTTTGCCGACTAATATAACTGGAATTAATAGACAACCGGAAAAACAAATCCTCATATGACTGTATACATTTATTATCGCAATTATTAGGAAGGTCATGAATTATTGCTTCAACAATTCAACATCTCCCGTTTTCCTTCAGAAAAAATAATTGCCAGACTTATTAGCTTTCACACTGAGAAAAAAAAACAAAACAATTCATATACATGAATAAATATGTGTCACCTGGGTTTTCAATCAATTAATTTTACATCAATGACAAGAGAAAAAAAATAAATGAATGAAAATCAATAGCTATTAATTTTTATCAATCGATTTTCAATTATAACAAATCCGGAAAATTGATGTACATAGAAGAGAAGTGACGAGAATTAACTATTAATTGTTTAATTAAAATTGCAATATGATACTATGGTTAAGTGAGATCAATCATATAAAAATCAACTCTTTTGTATGTGACATAATTAGAAGAAAAAAAAAAAATTCCATGCTTCACTCGCACACGCGAGGTAGCAAAACGCTTCGGGTTTATCATAGAAACATAAACTATCTCAATATAGATAATTGTACGTGTCGTGGAATACATTATAAATATAAACCATGATATCCTATTTTTTTTTTCGCCATTGAATTAAAAAAAAGAGTTGAATAAGATAATAATCACATTGTCACATTGTGACTTTACTAATCGGTCGATAAAAAAAATAGCAGAGATAAATGTGAAACGAAAAAGAATGAATGAGAGAATGAAAGAAAAATTAAATTAAACAATTTAAACATTTCATGATATTTTCTGACCTGCGCAAACTGTCAGCAATATTTTATTGCAAAACATACTTTAACCTATTTCAATTCTATTGTGCACGAAATTCATTATTTTCTTATTATTTCCTTTTTTTATTCTATCTCAATTTGAATAATCAGATAGCAATTCCCGTTTCATAATCCGTTTCTCTTTTTCCTTTCCAATCATTTCTATAACAATGACAATTTATTCAGACCTCTCATGTTTCCAATTTCTAATTCAATCATTTTCGTAAGTTGAAACGAGATAATAATCAAATTTGATTTCTCTATCCCACTAGCACGCTCATTAATTTCGAATGCTTGCAGTCATATGATTACTACTACAAAGTCATCTGCAACGCACTTATGTACATATGTACGTGTTATTCCTTGAGTAACCACCGAATTCGATGTAGTCTATGCAGTATGTGCTTGAAGATGGGTAATATTCAGTGTGCACCAAAGCATATACACATAGATGAGATGGTTGATGTCTACGAGTGTTCACAGACATCACCATCACTATCATCATCCTCCTACTCAACTTCCAATTTTGTTGGCAGCGATTACTCGCACCCGGGTATCACATCATGACACTCGCCGCATCCAGTAGTACCAACGCCATCCCAATATATAACTGTGCATATATATTTACTCCTTTCTGAGATACATTTTGCGACATTTCACGTCTTGCCATGTCACATAGTCATTCTCAATAGCATACCGTATCACATATATACTACACACATATACAAACATGTACATATTTAGAACCATTATGTCAAGAACGTGTGAGTGCAACATTTCCACAGTGTGACAAAAGGAAATATGATAATGTCAAACTTGACGAAATAAAATTATTCAAATTTATATTCAATTATTTAAAATGAATAGAGAATGAAAATTTTAACGTCCTTTTTGTTTCAACTCTTTGCGAAGATAAATTTTTTTATTTAAAAAAAACATTTTTAAAGCATTAATTCACATGATATTTTTTTTAATAGAGATTGATATGAATCCAGAAATGAATAAATATATATATTCATAAACCTCGTTATTCACTCAGACCGAAACCATTTCTCCCTTATACTTGACATCCATTTTCTCCATAATACAGCCACATATTCATGGGCATATCTATATATATATATATTCGTCACAGCACATACATCCTTGTACGTTTACTAATGCAATAAAGCGGTAATATGAATAGCAGGAAATAAAATTATCATATGTTATTTTTGTATGATTATTATTTTCTTCTATTTCAACTTTGAGTGATGTAATTTTTTTCCCCCTGTATTTTCTTCTTTTAGTCTTTTATTTTGCCACTCGTTATGTGTATTTAAACAGCAATCGACTTTGCAATAATATTACTCTTCCGTCTATCCATAGTATGCAGTTGTGTGTATGATTACGTCAACCATGACGTCCACACGTTGCACTACTACAGAGAGAAAATATAAAGAGAAGAGGGCGGTAGTATTTGTTGCGCGTCAGTATGTCTATTGCTATATAAAATGTTCCCAAACCATCAACCTCGCTCACACAGTGTGCATTGTATACATTGGCGAACCAACGAACCACCAGCGTAATACAAAGTGACACGAGAATGTGCGCGCACATTGAAAAAAAAAAAGAAAAGAGAGGAGAGATAATATAAAGAAAAAAAAAAAACATCAACGCATACATAAAACGAACGCGTACGCGGCCATAGTTAACGAGCGGCTGTCGCTCGTGAAGTTTAGCTTTTGCATTACCCTGATTATGCCACCCACTCTCTTTCAACCCTTTCCTTTGTGTTTCCATTTCACTCGCTCTGCCACAATTTCACCCACTTACTCATACTTTCTCGTTATTAGCATACATACATCTATATATGTATGTATGTATACGTATTCCCACTGGCACTATTACTTTCACGTTAACCTCTCAACATATGTTTATGTAATCCCGGTATTCCCCATTTCATCTCATTCTCTTGCCAAGTCATTTCAATCCACTCATGCACGCATACAACCTATCAACAATCGCTCGTTTTACATATTTTTTTCGTCGTTCGTTTTTGTTTATTTTTTTGATTGTTCATGAACAGATGAAGAAGAAGAGAAAAAATGGGGAATGTAGTAATAGAATTTAGTTGGAGTGAATGTAGTTTAGTAACAGTTGATAAAATAATTTATTGGAATGGTTATGAATTTTTTATGGTGTAATATTCGACATGGATTTAGAGTGATGTTGAGTGTTTTGAGGAGATAAAGGATATGATATTTTAATAGGGATTTTGACGAAGGACATTATCAATTTGAAATGAAGAGAATGGATATCTGTTTGATGTTATTTTGAATTCATCAAATAATTATTCAGTCATAATTGATAGATGCAAATGATGATACAGAGGAATGAGAGTGTATGAGTTTGTCGATAGTGAATTTAATATTAACGAATGAAATTTAAATTTAATTTCATATCAGTATACTCATAATATGATTGAAATGTAAATATGAACAGAAAATAATGAAAAGAAAGTTAAATATTTTTTTACTCTGTCATTGATTCAGACTCGGTTATTTCATAAGAAGATTATTTGTCCATTTGTGTTTTATTGCAAAGTAAATATATGAAATTGTATTGCAATTGATAGAGGTAGTCGGAAAAATAGACTGAGAAAAAACTGGTGCGGAAAAACGAATCGATGTAAGGAATAGGACATTTACCAAACGGTGGCTTTCAATAACGTATTTTCACAAAATAAATGATAAAAATACAACTCTTGTGCAGCAAATGGTCCTTGGAATTTCTAAAAGCTTGACAATTGGTGTGTCCAGTGCACCTTACGTCATTTTTTCTGGGTTTTTCCTTTTCTTTGAGATTATTTTCTGCAAAATTCTTTAATCAAGTCTGTGGTTGTAACCATAAAAATAAATTTAATCTCATCAATAATGTTTATTCGTTCATTACAAAATATGAATCAAATGATTTTGTAAAAGTGTCAAAATTGATGATATTATAATTGTTTATCCCATGTAGAAATTAATTAGGGGAAAATTAGTTATCAAAATATTTGTTTATTATATAATTGAACGATTGACACATTTAATAAAGTATCAATAAATTTTGTGTAATATTTTGAGCTCATGTGTGTTCATCAATCATCAAGATTTAATTGTACACAATTATAGCTGCACATTTGTCTACCATTTTGCCAAGCTAATAAACATAAATTAATATTTATAATGAAAACAATATGAACTAGATGAATATTCCCAAGAGCAATTCATCCAGAATTAATTATATTGCACCCAGAGCAAGAGGATTAAATAACGTGGAATCATTACTCATGCATAAATGCAATAGTTTTCATTAATCGCAATGACAATTTTGTTTGTTGGAAATTCAGGATTAAGTGATGAGAGAACGCTCGAAGGAATAAATACACCGCGTCATTCCTTTTATTTTTTCCAAGTAATACGAAAAAAAAATAATGGATAGTACTGAACCCGGATTCAAGCCTGAGAACTCCTTAGTTACGCACCAAGTGCTCCAACTAATTGAGTTATCCAATTGTATGTTAGTTTCCAATTCAAATTGACTGCTCTGAAGTTTGCGCGCACTTTCTTAACTAGTCATAAATAAAAGGTCGGGATCTGTCAAACTTTTGTGAACAGAAATATCGGATGGAGAAAATTAAAAGTATGAAAAATAAAGCATTTTTGTGAAGAATCATTAATTATGCTTGGTGAATTAATGATTGAATTATTCTATACATAATTTATGTGCATTCGATATTTTATACATTCGTTTAAATTCATTTCGTGGATTTATCTACTGGATGAAGTTTTATTATTCGTTCTATCTTTTATATTCCAGATGCTTTGCCATATCCATTGTATGATAATTTTTTCGACATCTTACGTTCATTAAATTTCTGTTATTTGTTGTTCTAATTTTGTTATTCAACCCACGTTATTGTATGAATATTAACTCTACCAAACATTTTATTAATTGGCGTTAATCATTCACACCACAAATGTTGCAATGATTTGTTTTTCTGGTGGTTGTTATTTTCATTTCAATAATTCCAATACTGTTCATCTCATATTGCTGATGATCATTGGGGAGTTTCAATAATTAATTCACAGAGCTATGCAATTGAACAACGTTAGTCTAGGTAAAATACAGCAGTCGAAGAATGTCTGATTCCCATCACGATAGGTTTCATGAAGAATGAATCGGAATTTAAATTCAACATTGTAAAATTCGTGATGACGCAGATATCAATGGACCAAAATGGAGTGAAATCTTTGTATTTGTATAATTTCTAGTGTTTCATTTTGAAGTTGGGGATTCTAAATTAGCATTTCCAATCAGCGAAAGCACAAAATGACCAACTGGAGAATATCAAATTGAAATCTGAAGAGAAAATTATGATGCAAAGATTTAATAGAAAAATCCAAACTCCTGACTAACTAAAATTGATTTAATGTATTCATTATCCCAAAAATTGACTCTCAAGAACAAATATCTGGTTAAGTTCATGTTCCAAAATTCGTGACAATGATAAAATAACGTAAATTCGCAACGTCTACTATTCATCTTAACTAACCTCGCTCTGGATGGTTCATTTTGAACAATGCTTACTTCTACTTCAAAATTGGTAATTGTAGCAAAGTGAATTCTCAAGTGACTGCATACTTATAAAAACCCTTCAAACAGTTCTCTCCTGAATATAAGAGTTTAGGTAGTCCAACTTACTCTCCTTCACTCAACATGAAGTGAACCCCAATCTGTGGAACTATCGACGATTGTGGAATATGCAACTTTGGAACTCTTTATTCAAGATGAGAGTATTCATGTCCCCGATCCAAAGAAGATAAACTCCGTGCAATGTTCCGATCATCAACGATTCTAATTATTAAAAGTGGACAATGATATACTTGAAGAAAAAAAAGTAACAACTTTGTTAAAAGTTTCTTTGTGGATTTACATTTAAAACAAAATCACATTTTATACTATTGGTATAATTTTTCTCTTGTTTCATAACCAACAAGGTTTCATTTCCAAACTAGCAGAAATAACCCAACTATTTTTTTAACAAATAAAATGCCTCAGTATTTCTTTGGAATTTATATGGATTCGAAAAAACTGGGCCGAGAAGTCACCTTCAAAAGTCACTTATCGATAAATATCTTTCGATTCTTTTCGAGTTCATAAAATGAAATGAATCAGACAAAATGATGTACTTATATTTTTCCATCTATTACTTCCTTTTTTTTTTTAACGAAGTTGAAAGCAACGTGAAATTACTCACAAAATATCCGATATTTTCCTCATATTTCTCTCTATCGCAACACCAGTTGTAATCAAAAATTTCATCAATTATTTCAGTGCTATTGTAAAAGTTTTAACGTTTATTTTTGTGTCTGTCACACATTTCACATGATCTTTTTCCGCAGAATTGATTTGAATTATCATAATAACATAAGAAAGTAAAAAAGATAAAAGAAAAAAAATAAAGACAAATTCAGCAGTAGCATAAAATATAATTTCGAATTCATTTCACGAATGCTCAATGTTATCAAATAAATCTTCATCCTTCAATTAATTATACAATATAAACTACACATTCGATCTGTCCACAGTTTCTTGCATATTCACTAAACAATAATTCCTTCTGTCATGACATATAAAGCATCGTGTGCACAATTCACTAATTCCATAATGCGATTTGATATTCTAGTAAAACAACAGAATCAAATATACATAATACATAAATGAGAAATGTAATACAGCGTACGAGAAATATTCTTGACGTCCTGTATAACTGTCACCATTTCAAGCATACAAACAAAAAGCATATACATTATAACAGATGAAGAAAATTCACGAGGGATTTAAATGCGCACGTACAATTCACCCCCTACAGCATCATAATTTCGTATTCTATATTTCTTCAACTACAAACACCATCTCGCATACAAACATAAATAAATAAATATCCACAAATACATTTCATGATAAACCGCAGATTCAACTGAACCAACTCCACAATCGTGCAAGTGAATTCATTCATTTTGCCATGCAGATTGACCCAAATTAAATGTGCGGGTATTCCCAAACATATTCACACCCTTTGCTTGTAGATGTGTCCAACCATCCCAAAACTCTATCCGATATTGCAAGTGTGCCTTGTCATACAATCTACAAAGGTGAAGTTTCACTCGTCATTTTATTCATTGAAAACAGAAGCAATTTTCTCCAATGTCAATATAAACTTGATATGTTCGTCATGTCATCTTGAACTTGTAAATGGACTTCATTCATTATTAATTCACGAAGCCCTTTGTCATTATAGATCGAGTGTTACCAATAGTTACATGTAGGCATGTGCAACTGTACATAATAGGTAAACTATACATGCTTATATGTAAACAGGTACATCATATACTAATTCTTGATGAGAAGGGAAGCGAGAGGAGGGAAATTGTGGATTCAACGAGGCCCTGTATACCATGTTACACTCCAGTGCCAGATTCAGATGGCGCTCAAGCGTGTCTCGCTGTGACCAAGTATATATTCACCGTGTATGTATCCACCTATTTACATATGTATATATATATACGTATGCTTGAAAGCTGTTTGCGACATAATTTACAACTCTCTAATATCACAATATCCCTTCATATTGTGAATTGAGATTGTGTCAATGCACTCTAATCATTAAATTTATATCAATTCCCATGAACATTTACAAATCAAATATGAACGATTATCGAACTAATATTACAAAAATCTTTTTCCTCCACCAGGTATAACTCCACTTGTATCACAAAATATTGGAGAAAATGAAAGAATTTAAAGAATGAAAAAAGTTACAGAAATTGTAGGAAAAATATTATTTTTACACATTGAATATCTTCTGAAATATTCAAATCTTCACACAAACTGGCTCCATCAGTGAATTATCTTCATTCTGTTCTAACTTGCAGTAAATCCACCACCACAAAATTTTCATAGACAGTGAAACTATGTTCCATCAATGTAAATGCCATTGAAAGCCACATCATTCCATATAGACAGCGGTATGTTATAATTAACAATGTATAGACTTGGATCCCAATCTCGCTGGCTCTAAAGTCGATAGGAGCAATTGGTGAAAATGGGAGCTGAGTTGTGTTGACTAAAGTTTATATGTTCATCCGTTTACATAATATATCTATAATGTATATTCACATGTACATATATAAAAGCATCACAAGTGAACTTTTCCAAGTGTGTACAATAATCCACCAAAATCCACCATGAATGCATCTACATATATATACACTTATATTACCTTTGCCTCTTGTTCTTCATGTATTACCAATTTAAACTCGTGCACAGTTTCTAGAATTCCCACATCGCCTTTAACCTATACCAACCCCTATCCTAAAACTCTCTATACATATTCCATCTCTCTCACCATTACTCTCATCCATTCTCTTTTACACCATCAACTCCTTCACGTCCTTGGAATTGGCCAAAACCACAAACGATTCTCACCTGTGCAGTTACCCATAAATCTATCATGGCTCAGTGTGTTGGTTCTAGGGTTGCGCACAAGGGATGCTGGTGTTATCGTATATAGTCTGTGCGGCCACGCTGTTACCACTAGTTGTCTATATCTGTTGTCCAACCATCTATATATCTGTATATAAGTATATCTATGCTATTCATTTCAATGTAAAGTACATTTAGAATGATATCGTCGATCAGATAGGAGTGTAGAGTTTCGCAATATATTCTCCCAACTGGTACAACACTCACTGTGTGTGTGTGTAAATATATATATATATGTATATTTATGTACAATAAAAATACGGGATTGCGCGATTTCGAGATCGAAACTCAATTGTTGTGATCATGACGTCATAGAGTGATGAACGGTATTGTTGTACATAAATTTATCTATATCGGTATATTTGGTAAGAGCGGAAGGTTTGTGAGTTGGAAATGGAAACGGAAGGGCCAAGGAGTGAATGTTTATTGAGTGAAACAGCTTTTTCGGCTTACTTTTTCCCCTTTATGGTAACGTAGGATTTTACCCTCAAAGTAAACGCATTTATTTTTGCACGTATATATATTTGGGGATGGATATGTAGTGGATACATGATGAGATTATCGATTGGATACATAAGGGAGGTAAGGAAGAAATGAATTGATTGATTAGTTTATTTATTGATTTGTATAGAGTTTTATTTATTTATTTTTTTTTCTGAGTTATGTGCTCGATGGAAATGTGAGGATTTTATCAGGGATTTTTCAGTCGAGAGTTGACGCGTGGGATTGATCTAAGCTGAAGGGTGTGAGAATAATTGGATGTCTAGGACGGAAATGCAATCCCTCCTGATAATTGTGTATCGGAAGTGAATTATATCGATGCTTTACACACTCTTCGAGTTGCTTTTAAATGAACAATGATAACTAAAAATGTTCAACGTAGTTTTTATATTGACTTTTTCTTATTTCTTTGGAAAATGATACTTTAGCTGTTGCTATAAAATTGAAATTTGATAGGATGCTTGTTGGATAATGAGGGAATTACATAGGAGAAATTTGAGAATGATTTGCTATATTTTATGAGTGGGATCGCGTGAATGATCTGTTATATAATTATTACATAATTGAGTTATGTTCAATTGATATTGAATTCTGTTATCAGCACATTGTGAGTTGGTATTTAGTATTGAAATAATTTTCAAGATATTGTTGAGTGCACTGGAATTTGTTAGGTGGAAAATCTTTCATTGAGGTAGTTACTAACTCCATGAAATGACTGAACATTTATTCGAAACTGCATTGTTCGATTCACTATTCAATTGCTGATCGATTGGGATGAGAATGCACTAATGAAAGACTTCTATTGGCATCACTGAAATTATTTGTTCATAAAAATTTTTAACATTTGTTGGACAATAATGAATTCCATTAGCTGATACTCTCTGTGTTGAATTGAACAAATTTAATTTCAATTGATTAATTCGTTTTGTTGTATCAAAACGAATCCAGGTCAACTCGACCCGAATTAATGTTTGGGAATAATTATAAAATTTTATTCCCAAGTTTATGACAACAGATATCGCGCCAATATCATTTCTCGCTGGCATTTAATTCAATGTTGATTCATCGCTTGCGTCATTCATGCGTAGATACCCACTCAATAAAACAATCCACATCGGCCAAGCTTTGATTTCTCTAGTTTCGATCAAACAAACATTTATTATCATCATTTTCACCGAAGATGTAATTTCTAGGTCTCTGTTTTTTCCATTGCTTTGCCATTGATATAATTTAATCCTTAATTTACCTATTATTGCATCCGTCCAATAAAATTTTATTAATAGTATCAAATACCTATTTGATTTCGAACTGCAATTGATTAATTTAGTAACTGTTAATGAATCTCATTTAGTTCGAAAAAATTCTGAGCCTTTTATATCTTTCTGATATTACTCGGATTCCGCATTTAAATCTCATCAAAGATGAAGAATCCATATAAGTATATTGATCTTTTAGATTCTGAATAGAATCTTCATTGATATTAATAATTATCTGTCAAGTGCAAATGCAAAAGCTTTGAATTCCTCAAGTAGATGAAACTTTTCACCTTTTTCGTTTATTGAGTAGTACAGAGAAACTTCTTTTTGTTACGTTTTTTGGGGGCGACGTAGAATCATGAGGGGTATTAAAAATATTAGAAAGGGCGTAACTTGGGTCCGAAAGGGCCTATTTGTGTGAATGTTTATAGGTGTTAGTGAAAGCAGGAAAAATGAGTCTGAACAAAATGTGAAATTAGATTTAATAGATATTCAGTGTATTCTATTCTTATCTAACAGTTTCAATAATTGAAAATGATCTATGAAAATTTTCATAGACTTTGATCGTTGATTGACCTATGAAATCTCCAAATCAATTTGGAATGAAGGAAAAGTGAAGACTGACGACAGGTCATAAAAATAAAAAAATTCGTAACATCGTGAGGTCGTAAGAAGAAGAGGTTTTACTGTAACTTTATTTTAATAGTTTCAGGAAAAATAAACAAATGTGATGTGAAGTGTTATTTGAATTTTCATCAAATCTGAGAATGAAATTTAAAGAAGATGGAATTGATATTATTCAAGGAATTTGAGAAAAATAATGGAAAGTGTTGAACGGGATTTCGACATCAGGACCTTGCCACCAGCTGAGTGCTCTGTCGATTTAGTTACTCAAACTCATATACCACTTTCCATATAAATTTCTCGTGAACATAGACGTCGTCGTTTGTTCGAAGGCAACCACTTTATTTAATATCTGTGGGAAGTTGCGTTTTTGTTTGTTCACAGTTCTAGACTATATCATCCAAAAATTCTTAGTATAAAAATTGTATAAAAACTCTTCATCTCCTGCTGTGAACATTGAAGTTTCGTCAGCTGCTACAAACGCTGCCAAGTTCATGTTTCAGAGACAACACTTCGATGAAGATTCGGACGAACTCAATACGATTCTCTTCATGTTCTGAAGATATATCATTCTGAGAACATGGCAACCAAATTTAAAGAAAAAGCTTGATGGAATATTTGAGATGTGGCCACAACAGTTTCATTATTTTGCACTGTTCGTGTATGCTCCTGAATGTTGAATTAATTTTTCTTGTGACGTTATAAAATGATTTTCAAATTTACCAAGCGTTTTTTTTTCTAGATCAGATTATTTGATTGATTTGAAAATTCTTAAAATTATGCAGATGTCAAAATTCTGTTTACATTCATAAATTTTTTATTTGCTACACTAACTTTTGGAAGGAGAAGAAGTGGAGATTTTTTTGTTTGTTAACAAACTAAGTTCTAACTTCATGTGACTGCGATTCTATAGAGGACTTATTTTCCGCAAGATTAATACCCTTGAAACTGCCGGACTTGTTATCATGCAACGATTATCACAGATTTTTATAATTCCAAATGCATGTCGAAAAAAATTGCCGAGGCATCGCTTGGATAAATTTGCAATGTCGTCTAAACTTTTTCCCCTGAGAGTTTGTAGTGGCAATAAAAAATTTTCATGAAGGTAAATAATCGTTACAGTGTACCCCAGGCGTTACAGCGTCGCCATAAATAAATGTCACGCACCATATGTGCGTGCCATATCTACACGACAAGCCAGAGCTTGAATGAAGTAAATAATATGTGAATGTCTGAATTATAAACACCGAATAGATAGTAGAGTGAAACCAGGATGAGGTCATAAATAATTACCGTTTGCATGTGAAAAAATATCTGGCTTACAATAGCTTGTCACTACTTCTATACCAACACGATTTTACGGAAGATAAAATCACCTTTACTCAATATAAAAATTACAGTTATAGAAACTGTTTCGGTATCAACATATTTTTCTTTGTATCGAAATTGATACTATTCATTAAATATTCTTTTCATTCTATTTCCTCTCCACCGGTTCCTCCTATTCCATCAAAAAATGTTGATGTATTTTTTTCTTCATTCAAATCCCTCAAAAAACTCTTCTCTTTACACAAAAAAATATTTCGATTGGTTTCCGTCCCTTAGAATTCTAATTCTGAATGTCAATATTTTCAACCCACTGAAGTTCGATTACAATAAAATTTTAAACCAAAATTTAACATTCATTCACATCAATCGAAAATTATCACTGCAGAATGCAGCAGATGCTCAAGAATTTTCTCGAAAATTGTTGCAGTGTATATTAACTAATTGGAATGAGGAACAAATTAAATTACTGAATATTAATTGCCTGTAAATATATATGAGTCACAAAGTACTTCAGCTAACTGATAATTATTCACAACTCACAATGAGAGTAACGATGAGAATATAAATTGTCGCTGATGCTACCACCATCACACAAACTAAATGACTAACACGCCAACTAATTAATATTGACTCGTCAAAACAAAAAAACAATTCTTAGAGAAGAATGGCTTGGCATATTACACACTTCACACAGTAGCAATATCTTCCCTGAAGCTGACAGGAAAAAAAACTACATTCATATATACCATGAGCTCAGTGAACATAATGAGCGAGAAACTCAAAATGAGCGTAGACATAAAAATAAAGGTAAAAAATGATAGTCTAAAACAATTCCATTTGTTTCTGATGAAAAGCTCACATATATATTTGTCAAAATGAATAAGTAGAAGAGGAGTAAAAAAACATTTCGCAAATATATCTACCAAATTTTACGTCAAATACTCCTCCTTGTATAATACTTCATTAATTATAATTTTAACTTGTCACTAAACACAAACTCATGCGTGCAAAAATAACTTCTACCTTTGCATGCACACAATTGTTGGCTAAACAAACTGTTTAATGAATGAGTTGAATGTTCACACTGAACGTAAAGTACACCTGCATTAATTAATATGTATATATTTTGATGTAGCTATATTACTAGCACCTTAGTGAGTAGTGTACGAGTTTTATGCTCAAGGGTCCTAAATTCCAACTCTTTCCATATTCATGTGGTTATTCATGAAAAATATTATGTGGAGTAAAATCAAAAAATCCAAAGTTGATTATATTATTCAAGGACAATAATGGAATAATTGGGAACTAAAATTGGACGTGAAACGGAATGGAAAAAATTTATGAATGTGAATAAATCGTTTAATGCTTTTGTATTTGTATACATTTACGAATTTGTTAGATATTGTGTACACAAATATTAGATAATAATCTGTTGATTCAAATAGGGGTCGTTGTGATTGTTAGCAATTGGGGGAGTGTCCGAGAAAACATTCTACATGGAACGAAGAAGTAATACAGAACTTGGAATGAGGACTGAAGAGATAGAAAGGTGTGTGGTGATGGAAACGAAGTCATTTATATCCCTAGGATGACCCATGATTGCGTGAGATAACAAGCACAAAAATGTTCACACACATGTATGCATACACATACGAGTGGCTGATATTAAGTGAAAATCATTTGTCATTCTTTGTACAAAGACATTGTGATGACACGTAAATCTGAGAATATAACAAGAGACCATTAACGATATGAGTCATCATAAAATAGAAAATATGAACAGAATGTTTCAAGTTAGATGAACGAAAATATTACTTTCATGACAATTGTTATCGTGTAATTTGTATTTATATAATTAATTTATGTGAATGTTAATGTGTGTACAACAGATATATTTAACATGATCATCATTAAGAGATATGTATATGTTAACTCAAGAATGATATTGCGCCATGCAAGAGGACAACTTCGGAAATTAATGGAAACTAATGTCATAACACTGTATCAAATAATTGTCGTCATACAGGAATTGCATAATATATGTTTATCAAATGATAGATCGCACGATGTGTATTGGTAATTAAGATAATTCTGAGTGCAGCAATTATTATCTAATTAATTAATCATTGCAATTAGAAACACTCGGCAGTTGTGTATTTAAGTTTTTCTTTCATAGTTATTGAATTGACAACATCGATCTGTTCAAATTTATTTCATACGAATTTTTTTTTTCTATCACTGTTTTTATCATTTGTAATTTTTAAGAAGTTGTGATTGTTGGAATTATCAATTGTAATTGATTCCTTATGATATCACAGTTCTTATGAAAAAAAAAACATTTTTAATGATCGGAAATAATTTTCATTATTTAAATGGCACATCTTGTCACAGCATTTTCCTTCCTAGAATTTGCTATCAGATGTTCCGTGTTAATTCAAACACTTGGGTAGATATAAATAAAAATTGTTATCAATTGATGAGTAGCTGCAATTAAGAGTGTGAATGTGAGAGATATTCGCAATTTTTAGAATTTAGAATTTAGAATTCAGAATTAGAAATAGACAAATGAATTGTAGATAGAAAAAAGAAATAAAAATATGTCCACGTACAGAATCTCAAAATCTGTACGAGCTTTTTTTTTTTTAATTTCATTATCTTAATTATTCAGTTCTTTGTTTATGAACAAAAATATTCTCATCTGCAAAATTTACACCCATTGCGGAATTATATCTTTCTGAAAAGCAATTAATTTATGTAAATACTATTTCAAGTATTTTTTATTTTTTTTCTTGACAATCTTTTCAGCTATTTCTCAATTTTTTGTTTCTACTCGCAAAGAAGACAGTGGATTATTATTAATAATTTATAATAATTCAGATAGCGATGGATTTGTCTCGGTTAGATCAGATCTTTGAGGGAGGTCAGATTTTATTGGCGAAGATTAGTGAAGTAAAAACTGTGTGCTATCTCGATATGATTGCTGAGAAAGGATCAATTGTTTTCTTGGAATGTTTACGAATGAGATTAGACTATGGAAAATATCAATTATTGAACACCACAATCTTCAATCACGAATTGATCTCCTTATTTTGATTATCGCTAAAAGAGAGATAACTTAAAGAGAGATATCATCTAAACTAATACTGAGATTCGATCAACAGAATCAAACTTCCCCAACACCTTAAAAAATTAATCAAACCATCAAATAACTCGAAGAAAATGAATTCCACATTCTTAAACAATGAATATAATTGTTAATCTATAAGAAATAAATCCCATCCAATATTTCAATCCCACTGCATTAAATTCTCAAATAATTCAGCGTACGTTCACGTTTTTCAACTCATCCTCTGATGAACCACTTCATTCCTAACTTTTCCTTTACACAAAATTAAAAATCCAATCAATTATTCACATATGTTATCATTACCCTAACATTAACTGAACTCAAAAATACTTCAACCATCAACAAATTCCCAAACTCAACATTTATCCAAAGAATAAAATTTAATTTCCACTCTAGAAACCAAATTCATTTCAATAAAAACCTTCATATCCCATCAATTATTTTCATGAAAAATAAATAAAAATACTATCCAAACAAGTATGAACATGTTGCTGGTTGCAGGAAAACCTTCCATTAAAAGGCCACGTACAAAATTGTATCTGTTGTGCGGTAACTGACGTCAAATACAACTTGGTGCGGTTTCGTTCGTTTCCTCTATCACTACCTTTTCCATACACACTTCAGATACATGTATACATATAAATATACATAGACATTTGTATGTGTTTCAGGTATCGCCAAAATAACAGTGGTGGTGAGACCGCGCCACAACACCGTTGTAACTTTAAGTGGTGCTGGTTGACGCTATCATGGACGCGTGCTAACGTCAACACGTATAACTTCTATACAATGAGCCTTCCGCACTATCTCTCTCTCTCTCTATTTCTCTCTGTCCTCTCTCTCTAGCATTCGTTGATGTTGCTAAAGTTTGCTGAAACATGTGGACAACTCCATATATGTGAACGACAAACTCGTGGCAACCAATAAAAGTGCAAAATAGCTATGTTGAAGGTTTTCAAGTAAAATTGAACGTATGGAACGTGAGTTTGTATTTTTCAGTATGCATAGTCCTTTGTGGTTACGTGTGACATTTTTTTCTCACTTGAAATAACGAGTCTTGCAATTATCCCACACGATATTAATCACGGAACTGTGTGATATTATATTTCCTGTGTGAAAGTCTTTAGTTTTCGCTTAACGAGGGGTATTTTTTTCTTCCAAATTGCAGGATACTGAATGGATAGAAAAATAACAAAGGGAATTCGATCCATATGCACGTGAAAGATTCGATTTTTTTTTATTATTGTTAGAACGGAAATTTTTCTTTGAGTTTCGAATGATTCGCGCATGCGGTGTAAAAAGGAATTTTCATTGTCGTGTCGTAAAAGCTTTACTTTAATTTATTAGTCTTTATACATGGAGAAAAAAATATTGCTCTCAAAGCTATATTGTATAGCTACAGTAGCTATCTGTCGTTAGATAGCTGAAATACTTATACGTGATAGGAAGGAGACCTATACGCTTTGCTGTCGTGTTGCATGTTAACATATTTTATAACCTCAAAAATTTAAAGATGCATTTATTTTCAGTTCATCATTAATTTTCAAACGACCAACATTATATAAAATGGGAAAATATTAATTTATTTATTTCTAGATTTATTTTAACTTAGCGTCAACAACAACACGACACTCGGCTTGGTGCAGGAATGAATCTTTTGTTAAGTAAGGGGGCGCTGTAAGAAGACCGTTGAAAAATGTAGTATGGCAATTCCAGCTATCTAACAAACAGCAATTCCAGCTATCTAATAGATAGCTCTAGTAGCGATATTTTTTTCTCCGTGTAATTTTGGTATGAGACAATTTGTGGATGTTTATTGTCCAGTCGTCTGGTGATGATTTGAAGATGGCATTGCCCTTATTTTATAGCAAAACTCCATTTGAGCACTGATTCATTGTTGTTGAGCGTAAACGGGGTTCGTTAAGTTCATTGCAATGATTTTAGAGCTGACTAAAAACAGAGACTGGTTTTTTTTCAGAATAAAAATTCGATTTGGAACAATTTGTCATTGGTATTGTGTTCAAGATATTATTTGATTTCCAATTGGGATTTTCTATGTTTCTGAAAAATTTGATTTTGATAAATATGCACTCAACTTTTCTTCCAATGAATCCATTATTCCGATCTGGATTTTTTTTAATTGACAAATTTCACTTGTTTAGTGTAATAGTCGAAATAACTTAATGAAGCAACAAACTGTCTTAAATGTAAGAGGATTTATTTTCTGCGTTTTGTCGAGCTTTCCAATTATTTTACATATAAGTGGCTCGTGTTTTCAGTAAACTGATAAGCAGCTATTCTTTCTGCCAATATTATGTTCGATAACGATTTTGAAATATCTCCACAATATTTCTCCTACTGAATAAATGAGGTCATTAAATATGACAATAATATTCGAATACATTCAACTCACATAATAATGTGTTATTGACTTAATTTGAAATTTTTTCTCCAGCACGTGAGAAAAATTGCATAACAAATAATACGAATAGAATATATTGACGTCGTATTTCATTGTTCGTTTTTTCGGATACTTCATATCTGTCAAATAATCCTCACTATATTTTCACGTGTTCATAAGAATACGAAAATTTGAGTTCATCAATTTCGACATAAAACAAATGTCAGTCGTTCTATTTTCAACCTGGGACACTTCTCAATCTGGAATAAAAATACGGTTATCTAACAAATGGAATAAAAAAATAAGTATAAGAAATATCGAATCCAATTGGTGAAATACGTAAAAATTGAGTTGAAAATCGAAGCGAGAAATAGCGATCGTAGGTGTGAGATTGTAGAATGAGAAAATAGAAGGATGAGAGGTGAAGAGTCGAAAGAAGGGGTGGATTACTCGAGCACAGATGAGAAAGTTGTGAGGACAACGACGTCTTATTCGTCGGGCTATTAATTCGCACTGCTCGTCGGGCACGCGATTATTTATAGACGTTGAGGGTGAAGATTGTGGGCCGCATGGGCGTTGACTATATAACCATAGCGAAAAGGAGTTGGTGGAATTCGATTGATAACGCGAAGAGCAAATTTTCAAGAAGACGATGTGCAAACCAAACGGGAATCGACCAAGACGAATCCAAATGCTATCGCGAGAGGAAATTCGAATGGCAGACGAATGAATCGAATGTGCTTCTTCCTTCACACACCTCCTCTTTCTACTTCCTGTTCGGCGTCTTCTCTTGTTGACTATCGGCAATCTCGATTAAATGCACCTTCGATAACCGAATGCTGCCTCTTTATATCTCAGCCACAGCAATTTCCTCTACTTTAACGTAAAGAGATCTTCCGGAATCGTTGGTAATCAAATCAAATTCATATTATTTATGCTCCTCTTGTAATCAATGTCGCACGAGGAATTGACAATAAAATTTCTCGCATGTCATTCCATTTAATATCTACAGTGCAGTATATTTTATGATCAAATTCAAAGTGCTATAGCAATTTTGACAATATGTTTAATAAATTATAAAATCAGTAAAAAATATTCTTGTGATTTTAATTAAACAAACAATTTTCACATCCTGTTTAGACTTTTACTTTCGTGTGTTTGATGTTTTCAATTAATGTCGTTAATCTCAAACCGCATTGAAAACCGGATAATTTCATAGTTAAATGTGTGTACGCCCAAAACAATGCTACTACTACTTGAGAATGGTCATAGTAACCGACAGAGGCAACAACTAGATGCAGAGTTACAACAGTAATTCGAATCACTGCTGAAGCTATTCATTCCGGTTACAAAGCGAACTTTGTATAATTCAATCGGAGTAACTAAACGGAATGACAGCTTTAAATGGAGAGAGATGTTTTGTGATTCATAAAAGGGCTCGTGAACTATCACGATAGTATTTCAGGTCATTAAACAATTGTGTTGTGTTGCATGAATGTCTGTAATTCTTAAACATGTACTTGTTATATTATTTATAAGTCAATGCAACAAATTTCAATCACTCATTTATTTACATTTATAATGATTGTATCAACTTATTTCCTTTTTAATATTTATAAAATATTGTCGGTGTGTGAAATAAATTTGTTACGAAAATTTTGAGCAGATAATTAATAGTTTAGTAAGTCTTTAAAATTATAAGTTAATTTATTATTAATAGTTGCTAATCAATTTTCATTTATATGAACTCTTTTGAACGATTTTAATGATAAATGAATAGATATTAATTTCACTGGTAACCTCTATAAATTCAGTTCCTGAAATGAGTGCATATTACAGAGCTTACAGAGACATGTGTGAGATATATGCAAGCAAGACCGAAGGGTTAGATCTAACTTTCATCAATAAAAACAAATGTCAAATCAAGGAATTACCAACAACAGTCTGAAAGTTGAATCTTTGTGCTGATCACACATGAGTTTGTAAAATAGTCTTTGTTATATACTTAAAATAAAAATATTTGAATGGGGATAATTTAATTAATTAATCATGAAGTGTTACTGAATTTATGATACGAATTCTCATTAGAATTCTGTACGATCAGAATTATTATAATTCAAACTAAAATCACTCCGTCAATTTTATTATTCACAAATAATTTTAAGCGCCTAAATAGAATGGCACAATAATTTTAATAACTACAATTCTACCGTAAACATCAACAAATGTAATGAAAAATTTTTCATCCATTTCACATTTCTACATCTATTATATATTGCGTAATTTCATTCTGGGATTTTTCTCTGCACTGATGTATAATACAACCGCAGTGATAGACCACTGAGTTTTTTATCTGGAGCGTCTAGTTATAGCTCCCTTTCATCGCTCATAGCACACATATTCATATACACATACGTGTATATACATGAATTGAATGGAAACTTGATAGCATACTCCAGCACTTTTCGCCCGCTCGTTTCATCGCACATCGTACGACCACCAAAAGTTTCGTTTAATACTGCACAAGTTGAAGCGCGTCAAAAGTACATTAAATATATTTCATATTTTTTTATTTTTTACTCTATTCGTAGATTTTACGCGCGTTCGCCAACTTGATGGTATAATTTTATCGTTGTGATGAAATTCTATCACCCATTTCCAAGCTGAAGGTTAGTTTGTGCAAGAATTAATCGAATACTGCAATGAAGAGAAACGCACAACCTAGAAATTCTCACTTGGTCGAGTCGCCAAAACGACCGATTGGCTCGCCAATCTCGAATTTAATCGACTGAATATGTCGATCGGTATACTGAAGCAAAATGTGGCGATGACATACACGTAGTTCAAGAGAATATATGTACATAGGTATATATTGAAGGGATTTGCGAGATGATAGAACTCAAATTATTCCATCATAACAGTTCCATATATTTGTGATGAATGCACATTCCTTTAAAGCGAGAGATTCATTTACCAATTTCTCAGGCACAAATCAGAATTCCATTTGATCGGTAGCAAAAAGTTAATAGTCAAAATTTTTGTTAGCATTATTTCGCCTAAATTTAACTTAATTTCAACTCTTTATTTTTGAATTTTGTATTTTTACTGGTTGAATAACTAAAACTGAATTGAAGTTTTATCATTTTAATATTGATGTGAAATGTACGAAATTGACGAGATGTAATGATTAGTTGGCACTGCATTTGCTAAAAAATTTTTTGAAGAACATCCCCATGTATGAGATGAAATAGAATTCGAATTTGACAGATTCAATACGTCGAGTATAAGACGAATGCAGTGACGTCTCTGAATTTTTCGTCGAATAGAAAAGTCACATCCATGTCAAACACATGAAGAACTGATTTTTCAACGGATAAACATTCAGAGGAATTCAATAAACGATTTTTAGAAAACTTTCCACATAAATTGTATGTGAATGATCATTGAATCGTAAATAATATGAATAACTATAAAAATTTGCATAATATAAATTGGTTAAGAATCTCATTGGAACTACTATCTATAATTGATCTCCAGACATTGAGCTTGACTATTATTCTTATCTACCATCATAATTTTTCAAACACTTTCCACGTATATTCATTAATGAGACACTCCAAAAACATTCATATTTTCCTGCAATTATTTCAATTGATTCAAGAATATACATTTAACTTAAAGGGCATGTCATTTCCATAAAACTCCCAGTTCGATATTTTTGTTTTTTGCGATTGTAATCAAAATCTAATATATTTGAAAAAATAATTGGCGTTATATAAATTACTATTAACTTCACAATTAAAATGTCTGATACTCCTTTTTAATTTCAGTGAAAACAGCACCAATTCGACATAATTAAATGAATATGAATTCAACTCACAATAAGTTGATGTTATTTTCGATACTTTCAGTATAACCCAATTGGAAATGCTTACAATTTTGCAAGGACAACTTAAATTGCATTAATAATTCCAACTATGACAACAGAAACTCAATTTTCTGCCATAAATTCTTTGATTCTCAATAATCAACCAGTGAATAATGTAAAAATAATTTTAAGTTGAAGTAATATCATCAAATAATTAATATATGTATTTCTAGAATTCTAAACTGGTCAAAGAAAATATTTCCAAATTCAGAATCAAGACAAAAATCCTTTACTTCCTATGAAAAATCATAGATTCAACCCATTTCATCAAAATCGTTGAGTGAATGCTTCCATTCATAGTGAAATTGATATTGAGATACGAAAAAAATAGTTGAATGCTATGGGACCAATTGAATACATAATAAAACAAACAAAAATGCAGCAGGAACCTTTCAACAATTGTATCCACTCTCTTTCTATCATCAACGAACAAAATATTCAATATTTCCAATCCAGATACTGCGATATAATTCACTGACTTTCCGATTTCCATTTCCCTAGACAGGCGAGTTCGAAAAAGAGCCGGATGAACTAATTCCAACATTTTATACACAAGGGAATCAGTAACGTCATCGTTTTTCTCCAAACTCCTTGTCATTCTCGTTATATATCACCTACTTACAACTATCTGCCCTCTATTCGGCTGTTTCACTCGCGCAGATTCCCCTAGCTTCGTACAGAAAGAATTGCGAGTCTTGTTGAGGTCGATACACTTCTTCCCACTCGGATCAAAGAGTAGAGAATGCGCGCGCCACTCACTATACATCATTCTCTATATCTATAAAAGTTGAGCTTGCATTGCCATCACATCGTCTACATTCTTGCTCTCGATATGTTCCAGTCTCGTCAACTGTGACTGAGTGTACTCCAATAACAGAAGTTGCAATAAATCATTACACCAACTACACACATGCGAAATCAGTCTGCAAAAATAATTCTCATCCCTTAATGACTCACCATCGCCATCGCTGCTACTTCGGATGATAAACAAAGTTGTAGGTTATGTCACTATTAAAATCCCAAGATGAAATGACGGTGAAAGCAGTGAATTGAAATCAAGTGATCACAGAATTATAATACCGAAAACTTCTGTGTCAATAAAGTTATTTTGATTGTCAGTCTCTTTTGTTCTATTATCATATTAAACCCCAAATGTTCGTTAATGGTGTTCATAACCTCACTTTATATCAATGTGAATATATTCACACACTTGAAAATTGACCACATGGGCGCGTGCGTCCACGAACTAGTTTTACTCATTGCCGAAATGACGTCACAAGGGCGGGGTCCTCGTTAGCGCCACTCTCCTGCTTCTAACTCGTCTCTTACTTCACCCTACCCTGAGCTACCCTTGGGGGTATGTATTTGTTGCTGTATGTGCGCTCGGACACATATATACAGTCACACACATACCACTGACGTAATGCAACGATCAGTGGAGCAACACGTGGAAAGAGTCGACGTTTGGAAGTGGTTACCCACTGACTACTGTAAAAATTGTACCGAATGCTATGAGCGCCGCACTGTGGTGGCGTCTTGAACTTGTTCTTGAGCTTTTTCTGTTTTAAATTAAACTTGTCAGGCGGATTGAGATGTTATTATTTAACTAGCGGAAATATTCTTAGTGCAATTATCTTTTCATACTTTGTTTACTTCTGATATTTGAATTCATGGTGATGAGAAAATACTTTATTTAGTGCAATCGGTATCGTTATTCATGTGTTGAATATTTTATGATGGCGATGGATAAATACATACAAACGTTTCAATGCAAGTCGCATGACAGGAAGTGAAATTCTGATTACACCAAAATTTCAGCTCCCAAACGGAGAAGAGATGTGGTTAATATTTTTCTTTACTATTTCAAATTTAAGTGGATATGATGGATATGGATGAATGAATGGGAACTAAATTACAGGAAATCCACATATGAATGCGCAATGTATCTGAATTGATACAGCAGTTGGGCATTAATTTTCAGTAAAACATTTATTGATGCGAACTCTACCATATTCAATAGGAAGTTTGTAGAGTATTATGATTCGTATATTTAATGCCAATTCGGTGTGGTTTCAAAATGTAATAACAAACTGAGCCGACATCCGATTGAGAATCTTCGCTGAATTAACATTGGTGATTCAATATCGATAATAAAATGTTTTGAAGTAAAAAAACAGTGTTCATGTTAAAATTGATGTTTTATTTCAGAAATAAGAAGAAGTTATGAATGTCTTTGAGAAAATGATGCGAGCGGTGCTATAATTGCTCCATATTGACTAGGGCTACGGATTTTTTCAACAAAACAGACTTTTCTGAAAATGATAAATAACATCTCTGAAAATTAACACCATTTTAATAAATACTGGACAATTTGTTTTCATTCTAATGAAAAAAAAATCTCTTCTCCAACAATTTCTATTCAACTTTTGACCATAAAAATTCCTATTTTTACTTTCGAAAACGTCAAGAATAAATTGGTTTGTCTGTCGTTCCTTCGTCAATCGTTATAAAAATATTTGAATTGTATTTTGAACCTTCTCATAACATCCCTACGTTATTGAGTGTGACTAAAAAATTAATGTACATCAATGAGCAATTTTGTTAATCCAATTACAATAAACTTTTACATTCCAACTAAACTCCCCCAGGAATTATATGAAAGAAATATTTATTTTCAGTACAAAGTCAATATGTTCAAAATATATATAATATACCATGACAATGAATTCACTTTTGTAAAATGTAAAAGAACTTTTATCTCGCCACGCACTTCCGCCCTTTTATCAACGTATTCATCACATCTATTTGCATAACGTGCAGGGGCTGCACTTTTGCTGGGTTTCTCTTGCATGTATAGCCACGTAGATTCGATATATATTCTATCAACCTCATGGATGTAGTATCATGTATGTCTATATACCTACATGTGTATACATATGCAACCGAGCACATATCTCTCTCAACTTTACACGCAAATTTCGCTTTTCAAGTTGCAATTACTCTTTCAATTATGCGCCATCGGGGCGCAAAGTTTTTTTTATTTTTCATCAGATTACCATATTGCGCGTGATGTTATACAAAAATAATATACATGTGAAGTGAATTTGTTGACGCTTTAAGCTACAAACGCTGTATACAAGGGATGTCATGAATATATTTCAACATTCGTGAATTTCATTGCTTCGTTTTCTTTCATCTGTTTATAATACACGACGAATTTTCCATCATATTTTTTTTCAGTTACTTCAACATATCCTTCAATATAAAGAATTAGAATTGCGGTGAGATCCAATTTTGTTTTGCATATTTTTTATGCTTGTTTATTATTTCAAGATTACTTGAACCCTCACGAGAATATATTTACAGAACTGATCTACCTTTCTTATATTTATAATCAGCTTAGTTTGATGACGAAACGATCAATGAGCGTATGATGATAAACACAACTCCGAATAATGTTAAAGTGTCGCTTTGATATTTCACACCATTCCTATGACGCATCTGTGTAAAGATGAATATATATATATATATATATAAGGGGAGGAAAGAAAATCTACTGAGTGCAACGTCGAATGGATACTCATAAAATCCTTAATCCAATAATAGCTTGAGATATTTTTATCAGGATAATAATTAATGCAATCATAATTAGTTAATTCCCTGGAAGAATTGTGAACCAATCAGACAAGGAGTATTTTTAAATTCCCGAGTTAACAAATATTGTCGGATTGTTATAATTGAAGTATGAAAAAATTCTAAGTTATGTTTTCATAATTAAATACTGAAGAAAGAAACAAAAACATTAGGAAGAATTTGAGCTAAATTTGTAATACCAAAAATTAATTTACCTTGTCTGAGTTGTGTTATTTGTCTTCCAGATTTCTTTTTCTCTTTGTAATCAAACGTTTCAATCTGCATCTGAAGTTTTAGAAGTTAGGAAAAATAATAGACACATATGAAATAGATCTAAGAAAAAATAGTATCGTAAAAAAAAAATAGATTATGAAAGAAAGTATTGTAAATAACAAACAGGCTAACATAATGTTGAACATGAGCAAAAATTGTTCAGGGAATATTACCGTAAGAAAAAAAAATCGTGGAGAATGCATCAGTCATCGATAGCGAGTGTTGCCGAACCGTATCGAGCAGAAAATAGTAGCAACAGTTTTCCGTAATCTGTACAGAGTATTTCTCTCACAAGCTATTTTTTCGTCGCTCCATTTTTCCCAGGTTTGCTGATACCGACGACCGGAAATTTGTTTTTTTTTTTCTCATATAGGAAAATGTATCGTCATCACATAAATTGCACACATTTTGTTACATATTTTATCATCCTAGGATTACGTAGAGCGCGTTCAACACGCTCAATATCATAATTTAACCACAAGCTGACGTTGAATTTCATGTTGTGATTTTATGTTGAAATAAATTTCACCGGAATTATTAAAATGAAATCAATCAGATCCATCGAGGTAATAGCAACAGTTCGTCAGTTTGTCAGAATAACTTACAACTTGAATTATAAAATCATGAATTTAAAAAACTTTCGATTGTCACAATAAGTGCACGCCATATTAATTTCAATGTAACTGCAGAGTTTCAAGAATAACTCAAACAATGATGAAAAAATTACTTCAAGTTTTACAGAATCAATTCAATTACAAGACTTCGTCCAACACCTTTTCAGCTATAATGAATTTTATCAACAGATTCACTTTGGAATGTTGAATCAAATAAACTTCATTTCAAACAAACGAATTGTTTCGGTTTGCCAAATGAATCAATGTTGAACAAATTTAATATCAAGTTGAACAAAAGCATTTGCTAAAAGTTCGGAAATTTCATTGAGAAGTGTACAATAACAAACAACATAGCGCCAATTTCATTTCTCACCGAGATTTAATCAAATTTTGATTTCTCCTTTGTATCAATGTCACTTGTACTTCTACTGATCAAAACTTCAAATTAGATCAATGAAGATTGCATTGCTCTATAATTACAAAGAACACAATGATTCTCTATAATTGTTTTCACATCAAAATATAATTTATCTCCCTTTGACTTTCAATTCACTTGTTCGTCACTGGTTCAACGAATTATTTCGTGACGTTCACAGTACTGCAGATAGCTCAAATCCTCTTATCAATGTACGAAAACGGGCAATGAATTATTTCAGGATCGTTACATCATACTAATGGACACATAATTCCAATTATTATTGAAAAACAGTGAAATATTTCTCTTCCTGAATATTGTGAGCAAAAAAGAACACCATAAAAGGTTTGAAATTTAAATTACATTGAACTCTGCACAATAATGAGTTGAAAGCTCATTCTATATCGCTGTACAGTGATTAAAATCCAACTCGCTTTGTTTCCAACTATTCAGGACATGTAAATTTAAAGCTCACACTCCATATGCGAAGATACATAAATTGAAAAAGTTCGATACGTTATTATTCTTATTGTAAAATATATATCTATAAACTATGGGCATAAATGCTGATCGGGTGCCGAATTTGGCCAGTCTTGTCGAAAATTGGCAACCTGTACCCCATTATACATATATTCTTGGGTAACATGTCTGCACCATCTGTCTGCTCGTTAACTTGGACCCAGTTCAGATGAAATATATATAAGTTCAATAAGGCAACGTAACTCAAGCCGCATAATTGCCAGTTTTTTCTTTCTTCATTTCAATAATTCTCGTTGAATGTCACAAAAAGTATCGTAATTAATGTATTTATTCCTTTCTCCTTAATAAATGTGACAGCATGAGGAAATTTATGTTTGATATTATATTGGATATGGATCTGAATGGTACAGAATTGGTTCTTTAATACAATACTCGAATTTTATTTTATACAGATGCTTTACATGAAAGAAATTAGAAAATTACTGATAAAACAATTTTGAAGAGTAGTCTTTATAGTTTTTACTGTAAATCTAATTTTTTTGATGGCACAAATATTTTTAGAACATTTGAAAACATCTCAAATGTTAATCTATTGGAATAGTGGAACTTCTTACTGTTATTCCAATAGTGACTAGATAATTTTTATGACAGTCAAGATAAGAAATGAAATGTTGTCGACATTTTGAATTTGACTGCTGATGGGGAAAGGAAAACAATTGTAGAAACAGTTCAGTCTACAGTGAATTATTGGGAGAAGTGGCGTACAGTGCTCAATTTCTCACAAAACAATGAGGTAAAATGGATTTTAATTTACATTTGTGATGTTTTATGTAAATGAACTATCCTGAATGTTAACGCGCTGTTGATATTGATCGATGACTACTGTTTATGAGGCTTCGAAACTTTTAACTCAAAAGTGACAGGTATGAATTTTTTCAAGATAGAAATTTGTTTCTCTTCCTCATAAGAAAATTTACTAATGATGAGTTACATTATTTTGAAGATTTTATTATTTTATTTATCAGTGTTGTAAAATTTTCTGGAAGTTCTATTCTGTTCATTTATTGAGACTCCAGATCTGTGTCAAGACATTAAAGGGGATATTGACATGTAAGCCCCTTTTATATGTTGTTAATTTCACTCCATTAATCCACTTTATGACATTTGTCTCGAAAGCCAAAATAATCACTTTAACTTGTAAATGTTTAGTCCAAATTTGATTTCCACTTTGATGATTTTACTTAAACTGTTAGTGGATTTCCTGTTTTCTAATGTTAATTTTTGGGATTTAATCATTTTTCTCTGTTTAGTTTGACCTTTCTTTATTTGATACTAAGACTCGATAAATTTTAGTGACACTGACTGCACAATTGCGTGTCCCTCTTGCAATGATATAAAATAAAACAGCACAACCCTAAATTTACACAACTTCCGCTCTCTACAGTAATCTCCTCAGTTCGATTAAAATTTAATCTCCACATTTTACTTTGTACATAATTTTGTTTTTTAGCACTGAATAGTAAAAGTAACTCGAGTGAAAACCAAAAATTTATGTAGAATTCGAGCGAGCGATCTTTCGCTCAGAAATTATTAAGAGCTTATTTTCGATTGTGTTCATCGGATTGACACAAATTTTAACATGATAGTTTGGATACATCTTGCATAATGGGTTCAATACATTCATAAAGCGACGCTTCATTATGTTTCAATGCATCGTATAAGACACAGTCAAAGGTAGAGTATGTAAGAAAAAGTTTCTATAACTAGTTTTATACTAACAGTTGAACTTGTTACATCGCACTTTCGTACAAAATCCTATTGCATATACATACGAATAATATACCAATTCACTTCGAGAACTATACATGCACAGAAGGCGCGTGCTTGCAAACTTCACAAGTACTTCGATGTAGCTTCGTAGAATCTCACTCCTAGTCAAAGACATTTCGTGTGTTTGAATATAAAAATCCTTGAAAAGAAAATTTGTAACATGAATATATGAAATGATTACTATTCGAAATTGAATTTTGTTATACTATGAAAGTTTTTTCATTGAAAAAACCTTCTATTCAATATTTGTCTTCAAATAAATGTTCTAATTTGCCATTGGTATTGAGTGCATAATGATGAGATCGTGCAAGCAGAGTTTTTTCTTTAAAGTATATAAATGAGGAAGTGAAAAAGCAGAGTGAAAGCGAGACTTTTGCCAAGCCGCAATGAGCTTCGATGAAAAGAAATTACCTGTGATGAGAGAGTCACCAAAGCCTTAACGGAACAAGGTTTACAGAGATGAAAAAAGCAAAGAGAAAGAAGAGAAAAGAGAACGGGAAGCGAAGCAGGCGAGGCGAGGACGGATCCATGGTATGTGAGACTTTCTGTAACGATAGAACATAGAAAGGAATGGCAAAGTTCCAAGAGTCATCTAAAACCAACTCTTATTCACGTCCAAGCGACGTTATCCACTTCCGTCGACACTAGATGCCACAATAATCTCGCAAAAAACTCAAGAATACAAGAGGGAAACGACAGAAAAAATCCAATCAATTTTCAAAATCTTATTATAATTTTACGTTTTTTTTTTTGTATTTCTACTTCAACATTTCAGTTTACGTTGAACAATTTACGAAGATATATTGAAAGGAGTTTTTTAATGTCCGAAGAAGCGCGAAACGAATTAATTCATTTAGTAATTGCTGGAGAAGTTGCTTCGTTGATTTTGTGTACTTCAACCATTATCAGATGGTAATGTACTTTTTCCAGCATCGATATTGGAATAGCAGAATCGGAATTTAAAATAAGTCGTAATGATGATAATTTTTTACAGATTTATCTACAATATTATAAACGGTAAAAACAATCTTTACTAATTGTCCCTCACACCGACTGCATAAAAGTATTTCCCCCAAAAAAACTGTCACCTCCTTACAAATAATCGAATCGCAGTGCAAAATAATTTTTTCTTGATTCAAATGACAATGATTTGTAGTATTATGATAAATCAACACTCACCCTCAGCAAATGATCAATTTGCAATTCGAGATTGTAAAAATCACAAAATTGTAGTTCATTCAAAATTTTCTGCCATAAAATTTCATATTTTTCACAGATACCGGAAATATCCTTTCATTTCAATGTTTTTTCAGACACTATTAATCTGGAATTAAACACCGGGATTAGTTTTTAATTTAAAATTTCATTCAAAGAAACATCTTCTCTGAAAAGTATTTACAATAAAATTCATCTATCTGAATGTAGTAAAATATATTCCAATATTTAAAAATATAACTTATCCTTCCTATCTCATACCTATTTAGAGATACGAGAGCATTTCCTATGGTTCAAATGTCAAAATGCGCCAGTCCGGATGATCATATTCTGCGCATTTTGGAATGAGCACATTGAGTCCACATTGGAATAGCTCCATAGTGCGTAATAAACCGACGACTGGTGGCTGACGGCAGCATTGGCCGTATCGGCATGACCTACAGTCTCTATATCTCATCCACCCTTTCCTTTCTCGCTCTCTCTATTCGGCCTGTTACCCTCTTTTCATATATATACGTACAGTTACCCTCTTTCCCCGTTTCCTACCCTGACCCGAAACCTTGGTTGCTTGTGCTCCATTCGCCCCTTCCGAAGTCACTCTCAATGCAATGGGACGCCAATATTTTACAAACGCACAGAAGCGTCGCGTTCCAAATGCTTCTCTACGTCGTTTCCTCTTTCCATTCTTTATCATTCTCTTCTTCTATTCTACTCTGCCACTGTCCCTTTTGCCATTAGGCAGAAACGTCAGGATGGAATTTTGGGAACAATTGAATTTTCGATAGAATATTGTGAAACTATGAGATCTGAAAAAAAATGTTCTGATTTTTAATCCATTTTTTGACTCTTGAAATTAATTCTAGTGAGAATTGAAATTGGTTAAAATCGACAGATAACTTACAAAGGTTGTTCGATAAAGTGAACCAGTTAAAATCGTGAACATTTTTTTATTCAATTATGGAATATAAAAGTGAATCAGTCTAAAATTTGTTTCACCATTTATATGAATGTTCGTTACATCAAACTTTGATGTTAAAGTTGATGTTTGATGATACAGACGCGAATGTCCAGATAACTTCAATGAGAAATCGAAGTTTGATTGATTAGTGAAAATTGGAAAACATATTCAATCAAACATTTTCACATGAGGATAACAAATTGAAAAATAAATGCTTATGACGTTTGTGCGCTTTTCGGAGGAAATTTCATCAATAATTTGAACAAGAGTTTTGATGCATTATTAAATACATTGTACACAATTGATCATATTTTATTTGATACTTCTCAGAATTTTGTTCTCATGGTGATGGAATATTTTGTTTTCATACTATTATCGATATCAAACTTAGAAATGTATTGGTAATTAATAATATGAACATATTCCTCCGCAAGAAATATAACAGAAACATTTCACATTTCTCATATTGATATCTTAAATATTATTTTTGGTATTAAATTTTTAGAAAATTATGTGGAAAACAGCAAATAGGTATAACAAAATTCATGTCGATATAAATATATTAACATTTACTAAAAAAATATTTATTCACAATGCAACTTGTCTAAAAAATATTCTGTATTTGATAAATTCCTACAATAGAAATTTAATATTTATGAAAGAATAAATTCCAACAATATTGTGAGATACTGCATTTTACCACTAAATCATCGATATTCTGTAGCAATAAATCACAACCACATAAGATATTGTGTATTGAATACATATTTTGTAATACATTAAATTTGCAAAAAAAAATACAAGTGTCAACGTTGCATATATTCAATATAGATATGTATATATACACAAAAAATTCTCGTGCATTTTTGCAATATGTATATTTTTTCTGGTGCAGAACAGAAAGGCGACATTTTTTAACGAACTCTCGTTTGAGCTTTTGTGACTCACACATACTGGAAAAAAAAAGTTTTTAAATAAACTCGCATGGCTTCAGCTGTGGATATAACAAGGAAGCGAACTTTGGTATTCAGAATCTTTAAAACTATTTCGAAAAATATAAAATTCTTTTAGAAATAATATTAAAATAATATTCGATGTTGGATTTTTAATTAAAAAAAAATTTCTTCCAGTTCTTCAGACATTTAACTCTTTGCGAGTCATGTACTTTAACCACCTAAAATTGTTCCTTCAATTGAAAAGAAAAAGAGAAAGAGTGAATACTGCTTCCAGTTCATGTGCAAAGTAGAATTCGCGTTTATTAAACATTAGATTATACTTGTAATGAATGTAACTCTAATACCCCTCGTTATGTCTTATCACCTAATGAGCTAAATGAGATGTGAACGTAGGGGTGACTGAGATTGAAGCCCAATGGAATAATTAATTGGCAACAGAGACATCCCAGCCGCGTAATTGGTTGAATATTACTAGCTCAATCCACAGCCCACGCTCTGGTGTTCATCATTTTTTTTTTTTTGGCTATTATTCATTCCAAAAATGTCATCATTAAAATCTACGTTTCTATTCCTACTCCAATAACTTGATTCTATCTATAATCTACCAATGTAAATTTTACATACCATTGATATATTTTGGAGTACACTTGTATTTGTGTATGAGAATTCCACTCGAACAACTGTCTATTCCATTGTTTCATCAATTATTTATTAATCCTATTAGAGTTTGCACCATTCAAACCAATTAATTGTTTCTTACAGTGTAAAAAACTCCATCAGTATATTCGATAATGAAAATAGTTTTTAAAATATCTAAAGAAGAAATAAAATTATTGAAAGAGAAGAAAAAGGAAATTTTATTATATCAGAAAATACAGTGATATTAATTCTTAATTTCAAAATTTGTCATTGCTCGAACTGGAAATGAATTAGTCATTCAAACAAGATATTTATAATTCACAAATTAACATTCTTCTCCCACTTAATTAATGACTCAATTTCAAAATCTTTTGAAATATTTGCCATTATTCTTCTTTTCAACTCGGAATTTTTTTGTATCTTTTGTGGTTATTCGAAGATGAAAATTCGAATGGAAAGAGTAAAATTGTCCGGGTCAACAGTCTTGTGTTTTTCTTCAAGTGCTTCCACGCGCAAATATGATTTCTCATCTTGCACTTTATACTTTTTTTACTTTAGTCCATTCTTCAAGTCAACACAATATTTGTTGGATGATGTCAAGTCGTCTAGTCGTGGAACGCATATGAACACGTATAGAAGCGCGATGTCATATCATTCTACACTCGTAAATATCACTATGTACCTAAGTACATGTACACATGCACAGATGTATATATACGTAATCGCCGCGCGCCACTCAACGGAAAGCGCGCGCCATGCGCATTACGATTGCGCCCTAACTCTCCCACCGTTGACGATATACGCCGCCGTCGCCGCGACGACTTGGGTGACTCCGCGCGAACGTCCACGCCTCCAGTCAGCTTCCAGCGAGCCACTAGATATTTTCATCCTATTTTCTCATTCTCTCTCTCTTCCTCGCCCTCGCTCTCGCTACACACATACGTGCATATATAAAAAAATTTTATATATGTATAGACAGACGGCGAGTCCGGTTTACGTCGCATTGCGCGACGAGATAGAAGGGACAACAACGAAAAATAATAGGGAAGAGAGAGATATTCTTCGGTGAACGTTGCCGAAAGAAAATAAAAATTTATTGCACGTTGGGTTACGTTGAATTTCATTTTTTCCTTTTCGTTTTTTTTTTATAATTTATTATTCAACTTCCAATTGAACATAAAATTCCAGTGAATTATTTTATTGTCGTTAGTTTCATTTTAATTTTGTCCATCATTGGACAGTCATCTGTAAGAAGTGAACACAATTCAGAGTTCTCAATGATAATAAAATTAAAAACTTGAATAATCTTTCAGTGGAATCGAAAAAAAAATATTACGATTGAAAAAAAGTAAGCGGATTAATATTGAATTTCTATTTATCAGTGTTGGAATATTGCACGGATTGAGAGGCAACACAATTATCCCCAGATGTTGAGAGGAAAAAAGAAAAGAGAAAAGGAAAAATTGTAAAACCTTCTTTGCTTTTTACTTTTTTTCATTTTTCACTTTACTTTTTTCCCCGCTCTCCTCTCTACACTCGCTACTCTTCTTCAATTTCCTACCACATTTACTTCACCATCATCCATTTTTCAGTGTCAAATTATATTACCACTCTTAGTCTCTTTCTCCAAAAGTCACTCCGGTCTCATCGTGTTTATATCTCCAACGAATGTCTAATAGATTATAACTGGTATTATAATTTACATTTTGTGTTCTTTTTCTTATTTTCTTTACTTAAAGTATTGGAGTTTTGCAGTAAGTGAAGACACATTCCACCTGTGCGCGAAGGTGTTTCTATCGTGAGCGGAAGTGGAGCGCTATCCGGATGCAAGTTGAGTGCACTCGTGACACACGAGAAATACGGATAACTTTGAACTGAATATAGAAAAATTAAACTGAATAAAAATAGCAAACAGTAAACGTAGACGAAGGTTGAAGAAGAAGCAGAAGTGTAAAAGAGAAAAAAAAGAGAGCGCGTGGTGTACAGTGGTGGATGTTTTAGTGATAGTGGGTCAGCAGGACAGTGTGAAAAGTTGAAACGTAAGTGAATAAACTTGAACGTTGCGAGAAAACACTGCAACTGGAAAACTGGGCACACTTTGATTATAAATGCGACAACAAAATTTGAGACAACGAATAACAAGCAAACAAACAAACAAACAAACAGAATAAACATTATAAGAAACCTCAAAACAAAGTGTTAGTGAAACAAATAAGGAAAAGAAAAAGAAAAAAGAAAAAGGGGTGGTTTTTGGTGAAGGAGGAGAACAGTACGTGCGGTGTGCCGTTCTCTCGTCGTCGTCGTGCGATGCTCGAGGCTGAAGAGACCAGAAAGAGACGAGAGTCTGCACGATCTAAGAGGTAGCACGAAAGACCACGCGCGAGTCAGCTACTGCTGCTACTATTGTTGCTGTTGCTGCTACTCTCGTTGTCAAAGGCCACGACGACGACGGCGACGACGACGACGACGACGACGAGGCAAAAGCACATTATCAGTTGAGAAAACGCTAAAAAAAAATGAAAATAATGAATGAATACAAAAATACATAATTACTAATAATTATCGATTAAATTTGTCGATTAAGACATAGATTTGATGAGAAAAAAAAATCACAATTATCGAGAATATTAATTGAGTGTCTGACATAATATTTATCGAAGATACCAGATGAGCTATAAATAACCAAAATAATGTGGTGCTAGATAAAAATATTAAAATATTTATAATGGTATCGTAAATTGCCTGGTATTTTTTTTTCCCCCTACGTCTTTCTGAGTTTTTGTGAAGAACAATGAGAAAAATGATTGCAACAAAACGTCAATCCATAATTGTGACATCAGTGAAATAAAATTGACAGGCGACAACGTGTGAAAGAAGAAAAAAAAACCCTCCCAACGATAAAATAATAAAAATAGAAAACGACGAAAAAAAAAAAATAAGAGAAGTGAGAAAAAGAGGAAAAAAACGAAATTAAGGTCCAAGGACGTGAGTCAAGGATTATCGAATGATCCAAGGTCGGCATTTATGAATAGACGTAACACATATTCCAAGCGAATATTATAACAAGATAAATTAAAGAGAGAATGAATAAATTAATGGATGAATAATTGCATAAAGTGGAGGTCAAGTGAAATAAAAACGGTGTAAATAGGTGTAAATAGCTCGGAGAGAGTTTAACATAAAGGTATTACAACGAGGAAAATATATATACATATATATGTGAAGATATTGTCAGTTGGTTGATAAAAAACACGACATCAACCCGAGAACTGAGACTGAAGCGGTAGAAAAGTAGTGAGAAGAGCGAGAGAACTGAAGTAATAAACGTGCGTGGGAACACTCGAGGCTCTTTTATATCCCGCCTTTCGTCTTTATTGCCCTTCTTCCACATATTTCCCTTGACATCTATAGTTTTCCTTTTATTTTGTTCTTCCTTCTTCTTTATATCCCTTTTGCATTTTACTTTGATAAATTTGAGCTTAATGCGAAGAAACGGGACAGAAAGAAATATGCAAAAATTACCTATTTCGTGTGTATAGTTCCTTATAATAATATTTTTAGGATTAGTTCCTAGAAGTAAACAAGAGCAGGCTTAGAAGTAAGCTCCATCGCGGAGTAAAAATAAATAATTTATATATATATATATACTTATATATATTAATAAATATATATATAAATATATAAATATAAAAAATATATTGAAAATATTGAAACGCGATTTATGAATAATCGTAATATTGAGAAGTTCTTTATGCAATTTTGACGATATATTATCTCTTGATCTTCGTCCTACTGTTTTACTCTTTATTGTTATATTGTTGTAGAATTAATTCGAAAGATAAAAATAACGAAGAAAAAAAAAGATAAATACATAAATATATATATATATATATATAAATAAATAAAAACAGGTCGGAGCAGTACGGGTGACATAGCCTTTTTAAAAAATCCTATAAGTGATAATTCATTTATCATTAAAGGGCGTCGTTAGCACGACACTCAATTGTTATATAGAAGTGAATCAGTGTAGAAGAGCTGAGTGTGACAGAAATGAGAAAGGAATTATAATAGTAATAATAATGAAAATAATAATGGTGAGAAGGAAGTGAGAGGAAAAAAAGGAGGAAAAGCGAGATTGGTTCTATTGGTAATAATAAGGGAATAATATACTTGAAAGAGTCTTTAAGATTAAGGTGAATAGTGTCGATGTGAGAGGAACGAAGAGCGGAAAATATATGGATCAAGTATTCAACGATGGGAGGTAGTTAAGGAGGTGAAAGAAAAAAAAAAGAAGAGAAAATAATAGAGAGAAGAAAAAGTGGAACGAATAAAACGTTTCATGAAATAAATAATAACCAGATCTCTATTATATGGTTAATGAATAGAGGAAAGAATTTTTTCTACTCAATTATCAAACACCATCTTTAATTCACTCTTCATTTTTATGAAATTGATCCGTATCGAAACAAAAAAATAATCAAGGAAGAGAATATAACAATTAAAGACAATTTTCCACTCGAATTTTTATTCTCCTTCACCTTCCTCCACACAGGAAAAAATAACAAAAACAAAACAAAAAGCGTGAAATATAATTATTACAAGCACGCGAGCGTTTTGAATATATTGTGTCCATCAAAAGTGGAATTTTAATACGTGAAAAACGATAAAGAAAATGAAATAACAGGAGAAAGGGGACCAATTTTAAACGCACTATCGCGTCACAGCTTGTTGCATATGCTCTTCTCTCTTTTGTTGAACTTTTTTTCCTCACTGCAACTCCAATAGATATTACTAATTCCAAATTAAGTCGATATCATAGATACAAAAATAAAAGTAGACCTAGAAATAGCCGAAGAGAAAAACTAAAAAAAGAAAAACTATTAATTACAATAAATTAACTGGTGATAAAAATAAATAATTGCCATTAATATAATCAAGTTTACGCACATTGAATATTCCGTTTGAAAAAGAATAAAATAAAATAAAAATACAGCATATTAAATAATCAACTGATGTATAAAATACATCAAGATAACGAATAATTCAGTGAATAATAAAAGAAACGAAATAAACGTGGAAACGAAGAATAAATACACGCAAAAGAATGAGGCGATCTTGAATTCGGGCATGTTGGCCCTGGCCTACCCGAGATGCGACGAGTGGTATCCAAGTGGCCACAACAAGGCAAACAGAGTCATCGAAACGTGCCACCACCACCACCACTACCATCATCACCACCATCATCATCATCATTACCATTATCGACTTCGTCCCATTGGCCATTTAGCATCAGTGTTGCATACACTTTTAGTAATAACATTACTGTTAACAAACGTAACGTGTATAACCGAAAAAAATCAACAATTAAAATTGACAAATCAAGAAAACGCAATAAAAACAACAAAAGTGGCATCGGTGCGATAGCACGAGCTTGGATCGAAGGTGCGAGTCATGCCGAGTTCCGAGGGCACGGTCATGAATGTCATCAGCGCCGGTAGTCTGGCATCGACGAGCATCTTCGAGGAGAACATGAGCACCCTGATTGATTGGCCACCATCAAGCAACATCAGCACCACCACCAATAGTTTAACTTCGTCATCATCATTATCACTATCCCCATCAACATCTTCATTATCATCGTCGTCGTCAACATCAACATTGTATGATTCAATTGGTATAACATCACCACTAGTCATAACCCATCTAGATGATGATGATGAACATGATAAAAATATTGTGACACGTAGGAACAAAATATTGACAACAAAAATAGGTTGTAGCAACAGTGTAATCCATTGCAACCATCATCACGTAACTGAAACAATCACAGTAAAGGAAATTGACGAGAACAACGAGAGCTACGACGACGACGACGATACGATAAATAAGAAACAAGAAATTCAAGTGGAAGAGACAGAACGAGAAACTGAAGACGAAGACGAAGGATACGCGTCTGGCGACGAATCAATTGAATTTGTCCAACATTCAGACCAAGTTGACATTACTGGTCTTCTGTTTGGCAGTGGAGACGATTTAATCACCATGGAGGATAATATTAATAATGTCAGTTATATCAATGATACATACGAAATTGACAATATCACAAGTAGTAATGAGGCTTATGTGGTTGGTGAAGGAATGTATCCATCTGGTTACAGTTTAATTCAAATAATACTTGCGTCAATAGCCGCTACAATATTGATGATTGTCGTTGTTGTTGGTAATATGCTTGTGATAATAGCAATTGCAACAGAGAAAGCATTGAAAAATATACAAAATTGGTTTATTGCAAGTCTCGCTGTTGCCGATTTTTTTCTTGGACTTATTATAATGCCATTTTCATTAGCCAATGAAATAATGGGTTATTGGATATTTGGTTATTGGTGGTGTGATATATATTCGGCAATGGACGTGTTGTTGTGTACTGCGAGTATTATGAATTTGTGTTTGATAAGCTTGGATCGTTTCTGGAGCATTACACAAGCAGTGGACTATCTAAAGAGACGTACGCCCGCCCGTGCTGCACTAATGATAGCGCTTGTATGGCTATTATCTGCCCTTATATGCATACCACCGTTACTGGGGTGGAAGAGACCAGCAGTCGAGGAGGAATATCCTAAGTGCAGGGTAAGAACAATTTTAATAAATTAATATTACAATAGTTCAATCGTAGCATGAAAGATTAGGAAATATATTTTTAATTCTACTGTTGTGTTTCATTGATTAATTTTATTGTGATAATGACATTTCTGGGTGGGTAATATCGATTTCCTTGATATTAGTTCAATTCTAAATGTAGAATTGAATATTCATTTGTGACAACAGAATATTCTCTTGAATTACACTGGTCATGTTTTCATGAATTATGTGCTACAGATTTAGAATGAAGATGGTTTAGTATGTTTGTCAAAAGGCTAAACATGGAATTTTAAAAAGAGATGAAATGTTGGAAATTCATTGGAGTATGTTTTATTGCCATTTATTTTTCATATATTCAACACACATTATTTTACATGCAGGTTGAATATTTGACTTTACTGTTGGAAAATGATGTAGTGTATGTAATATATTTACTTCTGTACCAATCTCTTTGTCTTCTTGAATATTTTATGCATAGGTGAAATATTTTTTCTACGATACAGCGATTTTATAGAAGATTTTATTCAGTAAGGGTGAAGGTTTCTACACTCAGTTTTTCATAAATTTATATCACATCTGTTCTAAAAAAGTTTCGGTTATTTAACTAGTTTAAATAATTATTCAATTGAATATATGCAACGATATTGATCAGTGAGAGTTGTTGACTTGATAAGATGTCAATTGCGAACGTTTGAAGTGAATGGAAACGTGAACAACATTATTTCACATTTATTCTATCATATTGCATTGCGATATTATTAGTTTTTTAATAACATTTTGAATTTGTTAATTTCAGAAAAGTATTGAACAAATTAAAGCGTTCAAACTGTGCGTTTATAAATATCAAAAATATATTGAAAGATTGTTTTCCATGGAGATTTCATGTATGGGAAGTCAATAGAGAAATTGCATATTCAAAGTACACCTCGTTTACTACTCTGATATTTTTTGTAACCGTTTTTTGTTGTATTTTGAAATCACAATTGTCCCATGAGGATAGAGCTTTTTCAATCATACAGTTTCCAATCAAGCTCACAATCACGAACAAAAATTGCTTGTTTTCATTAATACAAACCCATTTCAATTATCGATCATTAAGATTCAAAATTTTTTATTTTAGTGATGAGAATGAAAAACTGAAATAAAATTCAACTGAAATTCATATCAAGAACACAAAATCCTGAATTTTTATCATAAATATTTGAAGAATGAACAATTCATCAATACTTATTATATAAAATAAAATTACATGATGCATTCGTTCATTAGCAAAATAATCATTAGTTATTAAAAATTTAGAGAAAGAACTTGGATAGGTCTTTGAGTTCGGGGTAATCCAGTGTGTAAAATTGAAAGAAGAAGGAAAAAGAAGATCTAAAATGAACTCGTGAGTGTGCTCCTGAGAAATTCCTTTCAGTAATGATCTACTTGATTTTTTTCTACTCCACCTAATCAAGTCCTTCGCATTCATTGACAATAAAAAGTCCTTCACGAAAAAAAAGGACCTCCAGATATTTAATTGAAAATCCTAATTAATTAAAAGAAAAATTTTCAAAATCCATAATTAACCACATCGCCATAAATTCAAAAATGTTTATAAAATCTCTCTAAAAAATTTATTGTTAATTCAAAAATAAAAACATCCAGAACATTAAACAAATCCAATTCTTCTCACGAAAACCATCAATAAATCATTGAAAAATATATTTCTCTAGATAATTAAATATTGACTTAAATAATATTTTATCAACAAGAGAGAATATTTAATCAAAGTTTCGTTTACTAACCAAACTACCATCACATACATAACAGGCAAATATTAATATATTTACACTATATGAAAGCAGTCATGATAAATATTTCAATATTCCACTCGTTGCATTTGTTCATACTCACTTTTATCGATGACGAATTTCTTTTCTTAACTATTACCATCTCCAATAGCTCACGTTGCCATGAAAAATTCATCATGAACGTGTGCGCTCCACTCTCTACATCACTTATTCACTTACACATCCCTACATATATATATATATATATATCCGAACGGACGACAGAGTGCATACACGCATAGACTCTTATATGAAAACTTGAGTAAAATAGTAGAGGTGAATAGAATATATATAGTGTCTTTGCTTTTATCTCACAGTTTTCATTCGCCGCGGCAGCGTGACGCCCGCTATTTTGTTCTCTCGAACAGTAAATTTCCATTAGTGGATTAGTAAAATAAATTGTAACGAGATATGCTCCATTCTATTTCGTATTTTATTATCACACACTCATTTGTTTCACATGCAATTAAACATTAATGTTCATTATTTAATTTAATTTAGTAAATAAATTTCATCTGTGAGACAGTGGTAAAAAGAAAAAGGTTTTAACAAAGTTTTTTTGTTTTCTTTTCCCCTTTTTTCATTTTATTTTCATTGCCCAATTTTTATTCCCCTTATTTTCCCCTCTTACCACTTATTTTCTGCACATTTGCTGCACAAAGATAATATTAAAGAGAGATTGAAAGTATATATACTATAGACACGAAAGGTAGATATATACCATGAAGGTATATTATTTTCTAGCTTAGCGGATTTTTCGTACGGCCTACGGCACTAGGCGGTGCGCACACCCTTGACCCATTTTAAAGAGTCGAGGGGTGTATGCTCAGAGAGTTGACCGAGTACGTTATCACCCGGCTCAGTAAATCCAACCTCACTCATTCTCTACCTCTCTGCTTCATCCTCACTCTCAGCTTTTTCTCTTTGGAATGCTCGCTCTTATACAAACTATATGGTATATGGTCATCGAGGTAGTGGTATAGAGGTAAAGGTGAGAGGAACAGAGAGGCGGAACAAATTGTGCCGTAGGGAGAAATAAAATCATTTTAGTTCTACAAAACTCTCCGGGCTGTCAACGCTCGCACGAATTGTCAATGATGGCAATTCACTAGCGCAAATGAAAAACAGATTGCACAATTATGATGTGTTCATTTGGGTTTTTTTTTTATTTATAGGACTGGTAACGCAACTTGTTGTAGGAGAATTATTAAAAATTGAAAGAGGAAACAGGTGAAAAAGTTTTGTATAGTCTCTTTTCATGGGCGTATGAGATTTTATGAGTATGGACATTTGATTAGTGATATTCACTTGCGTATTCTGATAGCAGTGTTGGTTTTTTTTCCCTCCCTTTTTTTTCCAATTGTCGATTCTGTTATTATTTTTGGGTGAATTCAATTTTTTATCGGAGCAAACGATCAAACGTTTATTAATCGAAAAATGAAATTTCATCGATTCAATAACTGTATTGGCTGTTGTAGAGGAAATTCCGGATATTTATATCAAATTTTAATTTTCTACTTGTGAAAAAAATGTCGGAGTTTTATGTTTATATTGGAACGGAATTAAACCAATTGAATATATCAAAGAATTACTAATGAAATTAATTCATTTATTAAAAGAAATTATTTATTTTTAGAATTGATAGTGTGAAAATTGTCAATGTCAAAATAGGCTACAGACAACTGTTTGAATGATAAAAAAAAATTGTATAACACATGAGATAATTTGTGAAAGGAAATAATAATTCTGTATTTCATCCGATAAAATGAAGAAATATAAAATTCACGAATTTTTGTTTCGGAAAAATTTCGTCAATTCACATTCCTATTGATATTTCGTTTTTATTTGTTCAAGATCATTCGTAAACATGAAGTGACAATTTTATCACACCCATTTTTCTTTGAGGGCATTGTCTTCGTATTATATATTTTCTTTTCTTCCCTTTTTCTCTCGCCTTTGACTGTGGCTACACTCCACATTGCTCCAAGTGACAGTTCTCTACATGTTCCATCTATATAGATATAAATGCATTGTCATCTGTACTATTTTATTTTCCACAATCTATACACAGAAAAGTAAAAATAAACTTTCGCGCCATCAGGGTTTTCATCTACGTCGCATACAATTCTTTTCTCCTTTGGGATCAATGTTGACTATCGTCTTTTCCCAGCTGCCCCTTTCATTTATACCGTTGAAAACTGGCAAAGTAAATTTCTTATAAAACTCACGCCTACATCTATATATCTATATAGATATTTAATCGAGTTATGAAGTGGACTTCTTTATCAATGGAAAAATACAGTTATTTGTTGAGTTTAAGAGGGATTGAATTGTTTGATATAAAAAAAAAAAAGAGAAAGAAATTCTTGAACTAAAGTGAACAAAATAATTTAATAACTAAGTGCAGTAGTTACAAAATATTTTTTTCTGTCTTTATGATTAAATTAATCATTTTTAATCAAATTGAATTATGAAGAATAAAATTTCGATTGAATATGTCAACTTCATGTATTGATATTAAAATAATCATAAACACGATGAAGGACACGTAGAAACATTATTTTAATGTAATCAAATTGGCCTGAAGCGCTGAAACGCCGTCTGACTCAACAACGACCAACTCTCCTTTCCAAAGATATTCCGGATATATACGTTGTGTGTATATGTTCCAATGCATATGTACGTGTTACCGGCCATCACGAATATACATTCTCGCGCTGACGCTTCGTTGCGTTCTTTCGCATGGTTGCAACAATGCACAGCATCACAATTTCATATGTGTATGTACATATACCCTCTGGCCTTCGCCATCGAATTCAATCTCCTTATTTCAAACTGATTCGAAAACCCAATGGTACACCGCACAGAATATTATAGTTTTGGAGAATGACACGTGAGAGAATTTCCACATCAGTTTTATCTATACTCCCAGCATTGCAGAAAGACATAAACTTATTTTGCACGTTTAGAATTTTCAAAAAAGATCAAAATGTGTTGTGTATTTCTTCAACTACTTTCAATCTATTGAAAATGGCTGGTCTCACGTCTCCTCTTCTACTTTAACAATATATTCTTGACAATGTATTTATAAATGACAGAATAAAAAGTTTTTGAAATAAAATTTATCCCCATTTATACGAGGTTGGTGTTTTTTGTGTTGATGTTCAAACTGTGGAGATGGAAAAAGGTTTGGTGGATGATTTACGAAAATGAAGAGGCAGAGAAGAACCATAGGGAAAAAAAAGAGAAGAAGTGCAGGAGATTGAATCGGAGCCCGCCGTTGCTTTTTAGATATTATCTGATAGCGTGCGCCACACACCGTGTGCTGCAGTTACAGCACCAAAAATTCCCGAATTCAACGAATTACTCACCACAGCTCTTGCTCGTTCCCATTTCCCATTTTTCATTCTTTTGCGTCTGCTATTTTTTTTCATTTTTCTTTTCATTTTGAACGTTAAACACACTGCTGATTCAACTGTGTACGAAAATTTTATTGATTTTATGGTCCAATTCATTTTCACAAATTTATTTGAGGGGAAAAAATGCAACGAGTAAGAGAGAAACGAAGAGTTTTTGTTTAGTGAGAGCAATGGGATGAATTGAATTTTTTTATTTTTATCAACATGATAATTCTATGAATCATCCAATTGGAAATTTTGGAAGAAGAAAATATTAGGAATAGTCCTACTTGGTATTACACTTTATATTATTTAGTGTCTTCTCTTTTATTTCATGTTGGGTTACATGAGGAAACCAAATTCATGCAAAAAAAAACATTCATTCATAATTAAGCCATGTGATTTGAACGATGGAGATCTTGGAATTTCTATCAATTTTCTTTTTATATAGAAAAACACAAACAAACAAAAGAATTAACATGAGATAAAATCATTTCGATACAAATCCGATGATAATCTCAATAATTTTCCTGCGAACTTTTCAATTACACAATAAAAGTTGAATATCTTTTGTTAATCTGTTTTCGATTGTACTTTCCAACTGTAGAAAATAATCACAAGACCCACAAAACCTCTTTTCTCCCTAAAAATGCTTTAAAAAATCAAGGACAAATAATAATGGTGCATGAAAGTTATCTAAAATGGCTTTGTACCACAAAATTCCGCAAATTCCTCTGTAAAATATTCTCAAACGTATCCACAAAATGATAAATCCTCGAAAAATGTAAATAAAAATTCGATATATGCAAACTCTCAGCTTGATATTTTACCTTGAACTAAAATTGCTATAATAATGTTTCAAAAATGTATTTTCATTCCTTATAAAGAAAAAAAAAAATGTTTCCTGAAAGATTTAACGACACGTGGGAGAATGGAGGCCATGGCCCGAGTAATATGAAGCATCTATTCAACCCAAAAGGTGGTGTTAGGAAATATCAGCTCCACATATCAAAATAAAAAAAAATGACAGGATCGAGGTATGAAAGCGGATCGGGAGATCCTGGTAAAAACAAAGCTAGCAATCTACACACATATATATATGGTGGGTGATATCATATAGATCGAGGTGAACGTGGGTACGATGGGAAAACGCCGCAAATTTCTGAGGCCGGTTGGCAAACGGTCTGTGTGTGCCTTTGTATAAGCCGTTGGAAAGGCTAGAGGGCGCCCATTTCAGAGAGTCCGTACAGTTGATAAAGGGCAAAAGAGGCGTAAATATAGTGTGAGGCTACGGGTTACGTATACACATATATATATATATAGACATACGTATACACATACACCCACAAATGAAGGTGAAAAGCGAGCGAGAAAGAAAAAGTGAGGAAAGACAACGAAGGCAATGAATTAATCGGACGTGAGAGACGAGAAGCCACCAAGTAATCCGCCTTCTCCGTGCTACATTTTTTATTTTCCTATTTTTTTTTTGTTCATTCTTGTTTTTTTTCTATCGCCTGTTGTTCGTACGTACCTACATCAACTCATTCGAGACCTTCGGAAGACCATGAAAATTTCTTTGACCTTTATTTTCTTTGGTGAGTTGAATTATTATTAGAATGTTGTTGATAAACGTTTGTTGTAGGGGTTTTTTTTTAAATTAAATTTTCCAAGCGGCTTTGGTTGGTTCAATTGATTTCTGGTATGGATTTTTTTGTGGTTGTTGTAATGTGGAGGATGGTTGAATTCAGTGATACTTTTATTTTTGGTCTGTGTGATATGATCGTTTTATTGTTTGTTGGGCAGGGTTTGGGATAATAAAGATATGATGATAATGTTATCATTTTGATGGTTGTGTATGGAATGAGCTAAATATATTGGACATGTTGGGAGGAGGGAATTTGTTCGAATTCGAATGTGAATTATAGAGGAATCATTCTGAATTTTGTTAGAATATTGAAACATTTATCCCAATTGTTTGGATTATCGGGCTATGATATTTATTGGATAAAGAGTCTTCAAGCATGTTGAGACTTGTTTCTTATGAATTTTTAATGTATAATCGTCATCCAGGAAATTGATGTTGTATAAAATATTCTGGATAACTCTACTTTAAGAGGAGAACAATTTCTTATCTGTATACTTCTTTTTTGTTTCTACCTTCTCATTGAATACTTCATCACATTACTATTGATAACCCTTGCAATTTTAAAATTCTATTTTATTTAAGTTGGTCTCAAATCTGTAAATCCTCACTAATATTACACTGATGATTAACATTGTCATGTTGAAGATTTAGAGGTTTCAAAATTGATACACAAACAAAAATAATAAATCCAATTGGACAATTTCGAAAATGCCTCATTTGTTATTGATCATCAATATAAAAATTTTATTCTACTACATTCCATAATGATACCCAACATAATCTGACTCAAATGTTTCCTCTAATCTCCTGCCTAAAATTAGTTATATTTATACATAATTCATAATTCTTTTCCCAGAATTTTTCATCCATGATGAATACATTAAAAAAATTACTAATTTACTGTAACTTTAATCAAATAATGTTTTATTCTCCATCACTCATGATGGATCATCGTCAACGTGAAAATAAACCCAAAACTTTTTCGATTTCATTTTAGTAAACAATTATAAACAAAAATTCCCACTGAACAACTTTTCCATTTTCACGTGTTCAATTAAACGAAACCAATTACCATTACCATCACTTTTTAAGACAAAAGTCAAATAAAATTACAGACAATAATTCCAACTTTAAGATTTTTCCTATAAAATCTAAAACCAACTTACTTATTCTGTAAGACATTATTTTAAATATATAAATAACATAATATACATAAATATATTTCCAGTACAGAGATATAACTGCGCTTTCGTGTACCATCTGGTGGTTTAGAAAGCAAAAGCGAATAATAAAATATATATAACCATATCCTTACATATATATAATGTATATTAAAATTGGTATTGGAGAGAGAAACTGGCTCCGCGTGCCACCAAATTTACGTCCCGCACTTCGTGCAAAAGCTGCTCTGGGCTATTATGTAATACAGTGAGCACAGAATTCGCAGAATGTGTATACTCACCGACCATGTGTGGCTATGCAAGAGAAGAGAGTGGATATATACACACATACATATATATAACCACATATATTACATCAGGGCGGTACACGCGGTTGTGCTCTCGCGTTCGAGATTCCACCATTGCCCTCTTGGGTATCCGGCAACGAGAAATGTTTTCAGTATTATTAATGGCGTTTGTCTGTTGGAACAATGGTAATAGGTAAAGTGAAAGAAACGTGAGCAAAAGAATAAAATAAAAAGAAAGAGAAGAAAACGATAATCGCAGTGGATCCACAAAATTATTCTTAGCAGACATGAGGCACGCGAGTGGTTTTCCCACTTTCTTACCCATCATTTCTACTCACTCACAAAATCTTTCTGTTTTTCTTGGCGCTTTCTCACTCGTGGACATTTCAGTCTAACTCTCAAACATAAACTTTTGCAGTTTCCTTTCTATATGAAAGTTCTGTCTACTCTTAGATGTTACGAACTCACTCTATACTCATCTTTTTCATTATCATCTCTCATATATTTCTTTATCTCTGTTACCTCTACCTCTTTTAGTGCATTTCCCATTTTTACTTTTTTCTTTCACTTTTATTTCTTTATTTGCATTGTTGGTTCATTGCTTTTTCACCTTCACAATGCTATCGCGTAGGTGTGCAGTATTATAAAATAAGTTAAATAGAAAAAATGGAAATAAATGAAATAATCCATGCACGTCAATACCATACTATCAAATATATCAAATGGCGCTTTCAAAATGAAACGACCTTAATAAATAAATATATGCAGATTTGAATGCAACACATAGTGACCTTTTGATAATGTTGAATAGCTATCGTTTTCTTTAACGGGTTTCACATCTATTTCTAACAATATAAATAACGAGACAATATCTTTCTATCATTAACAATTTTATTTTTAGCTAAATAATACGATAACATATAAATATATATTATTTTTATTCAATTTTACATGACGTCAGTGCAGACTTTCAACGTTATAATTTTCACACATACATTAAATTTCAAAAGACAAAGTGTAATTCAATATATATCTCAGAGACATTTTCATCTATTTGCACTTTCACGTGAAATCTTCTCGTCGTCAACGTCAGTTTGATGTCAAAAAACTTTTCACCAGCATCACGAAATCCCGTTAGCACTTTGAGTATGCAGCGCACTGATCCATTCAACCAAGAGTATAGAATATCCCTATACACATACATACTATATATATATACACACACGTAGATATGAAATCAATGATAAAGAGTGACGAAAAAAAAATAAATTAAAGAGTGTCATATCATTTTATTCTTTTTTCTCTTGCATTGCATCGAAATGTTTGTTTACTTTCTGATAGCAAGACGGTCCATGGTGTGATTTTTTTTCAAATTAAAAATAAGGAAACAAGACGGGAAGGAAATGTGGACGAAAAGATATGCGAGAAAAGGGAAAAATCTTGTCATAGTGTGTGTGTGTGTGTGTGTATCAGAGAGAACAGATTAACCCTTAAGATGTTGCGTAACGAGAAGCCGTCTCCATCCATCGGAAGTGAAGGCACCTTGCTGTATTAGTAGCTCGAAAAAGGGATGATGGGATAGCGCTCGAGGGTAACAGCAGTGAAAATGAGTATATAAGACGGAGAAGCCAATGAATGAACTGGTGGAAAAAAAAAAAAGAGGAAAAGGAAGAAAAGGCGAGATAATAAGTCAGAAAGTATAGGTCATGAATTACGTCTTTTGCCTTGTGACGATAATAATGTACGAGATGCTGCGTAAAATGAAGGGGTTGAAGATGGTAGTAATGAGTATAACGATGTGATGCTAATTGCTATTCATCAGAAGCTCATGTATACTAATTAACTCGCACATTTTCCTCATCTTTGTGGTTATTTTTAGAGTAGGATGGGTATAATTTCAATTGATTTTAATTATATTTGAGGTAAGTGGAAATTTATTTTAGGTACTCTTTCGTTTGGGGTTCTGAGGAAGTTATGACTTTTTATTTGTTCTTTTTTTGCTTTTTTTTCTGGTAAAAGGGAAGATGAAGATGAACTACAGATTGGTCTTTTCAGTGAATTTCTGTTAGTCTTTTAAGATGTTGTGTGTTTAAAATTTGAATAGAAGAATTTCGATATTTTAGAGGCTCCTGCTTGAGCGGCTGGCTGGAATATTTTTTTCTGTTTTTTTTGGAAGGATGATCCACATGGTTACACCCTTTGTGAACATTTGAAAGGGGAAAACTTTGATCATTGCAATGAAGGAGATTGTCGTTATATGTAGGAAATATTGAAAAGAGGAAATACAGAATGGTGAATGGTGAAGGAGTGATGAATCTTTTTTTTTTTCTGTATGAAGATTTTCCTTATTTGGACGAATTGATCAGATTCGGTTTATTAATGTTTTGGCAGAGGGTTAATTTGAATTGAAATATTTTTTATATCAATTAAAGAAAAATTATTTGAGATTTACTGTGCGCTTTTTTGAAGAATATTTTTATTAGTTTGATAAACAAAATTTAGCAAAGAGGAAGTTTGAAATGTTTTTTGTAGACATTTGTCAATGTCATTGTGCTTTATGTACGAACTTTATAATATCCGATTCCGTTTATTGATTTTTTTGATGCATTAAAATAATTTTTTAGTCGTTAGCACTATTATAAATTCATAAATGGATAAAATGTAGGGGGGAAAATTGATCTTTTCTGCCTTAGATATGGAAGAATCAATCCAAGCATGAAATGGAAGACTCATCTTCTCCCATTATAAAGTACTCCGAGGTTCTCTTTGAAAGACTGGGAGGAAATTTTTTTCGCTTCAAAACAGTATTTATCAAACCAATATTTGCTTGGAAGAAAAATTGAAGACAAGTTTAAGATGATTTTCGATTTGTATATTGAATAAAAAAATGTGATAGATCAGAGTTTGAAGATAAATATGTTCACAGGTTTCAATTTTTATATTTCTATAACCAAAGTTTTGAAGATTTATGATAAAAACCTATCAAAGTTCCTTAGAAACGATTAAAAAGTCAAATATTTAACATTGAACTTTCTCCAATGATCGGAAGCAAAATCGAAATTGACTACCAGAGTTGTACAACATCAAATTTTATATTTAGAATTTCTAAAGTTTCTGTTCAGATTTTGAATGACAACAAAGAAATTGTAATTCTAAACTCCATATTAATACTGAGTCAACATAAAACTCTTTCTCTTTATAATTTGATTAACAAAAAAAACATTCCCAGAAATATTACACATTCATAAACTGTGAAACGAGTTTATTTATATTCCAGGATTTATATTTGACACATATCAATATGTCATATAGAAACATTAAATTTCATCGTCTCAAACTCACATTTCATATGATAGAAATAAATTCTCTCTCAGTGTAGTATCATCAATATTCTATAAATTATGATCGAAGAAATTATTCCGAGTTGAATAATTCATCCCATTCAACATCCCAAATTAAATACCAGTTCCATTTCTACCCTATCCGAATTTCTCACTGCATTTTCGTCACCAATTCTTTTCGCTTCACTCCATATCCTCAATCGATTATCAATCCATTACCCAGAATATGTACGTGCACAAAATAAATTTTAACCGAAAGTCTCTGTGTCATCTAATTATAAATGATGGCATTGAAAATCGCATTCAAAAATAAATAAGTTCGTGTTATTGATTGTACATTTTTTTTAGCTCTAATAGGAAAATAATATCACTTAACATTGTGATATTCAGCATATGAAACAAGAAAGAAAAGTAAAATAATCCGAAGCAAATTCACAGTATCAAAAATAACTCAAACATTTTCTGCAATCGATAATAAAGAGCAGAATAAAAACAGATTGAACTGTATCTCAGTCCTATGAAACAAAATCAAAGAAATATATCCGGCCTAAAATTCATCTGTCCAAAGAATTGACTGAAATAAAATAAATTCTTGTGATAAATGATAGTCATTAAATTCTTCCTAAAATCTTGTTTCATTTTTTCATATTCATATATATTGAAATATATATAAACACAACTATGAATATACATGAGAAATATGAATAGTGTGCAACGCGTTATATACGAATTTTAAAACGAGATCGGGCATCAAGTCGTTTCACCCAGACGCTTTATTAAAATTTTTTAAACAAAGGGTATTCAGTTTTACGGGCGAGCAATGAGCGGCTGATGGTCCGAGAGGAAATAAAACAAAATAAATGAAAAAGAGAAATGAGAAGCGAGAAATAGTGAAAGCAATAGAGTACACAAAAAGAAAAAAAAAAGTAGGAAAGCATTAAATAGAAGAAAGATCGCACGGGCGCATTTCTATATTTGCTAGAATATATTGGTTTTGCCTTCTTTTTTTTTCCTTCTCTCTTTTTAATAAAAACCAACGCTGACTATTTCGAACCACGACGAAGGAATGAGTTTGCAGCGAATCGTCGTCGTATGTGAAACATGCACAGACATACACCGCAGCTCTGTCGCATTCCATCGTTTTCAACGAATGTCGAGACTGAATGCCCAAGAGCCAGATCCGCTTCGCATACAAATTCGGAACAGTTTCACTGCCCCCACGAGACGACCAAGTCTTCGCGTACGTTATTTTACCATGCGACTGTTTATCTACCTTCTCCTATTTCACCATTTTGCTCATTTACTCTGGTGAGTTTACTTAGACTAGAGATACTCTTTAAATTATTGCACTATACATTTTGTGCATTTTTTTTTTTACATCAGTCTTACTTCTTTTCTTCTTGAGTATTTATGTATATTTCTGTCTATGTGTATATGTGAATAAATTATTCAAACGGATGAGAAGTGATGCTTCGTGCAAATATGGGAATGTAATAAAAAACATAATAGAGGCTGAATATATTTATGTATATTTAAGTTCTCTCAAGCTTCTATGAGAGCATCATATTTTAATGATTTCAGCTCTGTCAGTTTGTGGAAAAAAAAATGGAAGCAAAAATGGTTCTTTAGGGTAAAATGTTTTTTAAATTACATCGAAATACTTCGGAACTGTTTCATTTTTCTTTCTTTATTCTTTATGACTGAAGAAACAACAGTACATTGATGTCAGAGAGAATTGTAGATTTTTATTTCTGCATGAAAAGACATCTTATGAAGAGTATTAATAACTATTAAATGATTTTATAATGATTGAGCATCGAATCCAAATTATTTTCAAAATTTAGCAATAGAAATAATGCTGAACATCAAAGTTTCAATGGTGCATTGAGTTATTTTGCTTTGAGTAAATCAATGTGGATATTAAGCCACGAATTGGTTAGGAATTCGATCAACAAATTGGAATTTTGCAATGAATAAAGTTCAAAATGTGTAAAGAAAATTTTAGCAGTTGCAAAAATAGCTTTTGGTACTTCAATAGCAAATTTATTCTGATTTTAAATGTTTCCAAGCAATTGAAATTTTTTTAAATCCTGTCTTTCATCCAGTCTATCACTGCTTTAATCAACTTGAGTTTTATACAACGCAGTCACATGGATGAAAATTCTGATCACGAATAAATGTCGAGTTTCAAGCAACAACTTCATATTAACTTGACTACGAGGTCAGAGTAATGTTCTTGAGAGCATGAGCTTCATACCTATAAGAGATTGGATCGCAGCCATAAGAACTTGGGGTTCATATTCGTGAAAAGTTATGGTTCATGATCATGTAAGATCGGACAGGACTCATGATCACAAGAGATTGGGATAATACTTATAAAAAATAGGAATTTATATCTGTAAGTTGCGCTTCAAATCTTGTACATAAGCATAAGAACTCTATTAAATTTACAAACTTCATTGCCAGTAACAAATTCTATTGACTGAAATTGTTCCAAATTTAGCATCAAACATTTTCTTCCTATGTTGAACTCAAAAAAATATAAAATTATATTGTGGAGCTGACACCTCTTGTCAAGATTCCACTTAATCCCAAAACTTTTCATGCATTCCAATGCATGAAAATGACATCAATCAAGTTTTCACTGCCATAAAATACTATCTGAACAAAAGTATACTTTCATTAAAATAAAATGAATTACTCATCTTCAATTAATTTATTGCGATTTCCATTGTACATCAAACGATAATATTAATTGTTTCTGGACCCCGATCAAGCCATTTATCAACTCTGATTAGACCTCATCTAATTGAACTAATTCAATGCGTATATGAATAATTTCATTGATGATATAACTTTGATAATACCCATGTCATTCATCACTTTCATTATTCAAATGGATCGACTATGAATTTTCTAAACTCCTCAAAAAATCTGCAAAATTGAAAATCATTAAGAAATAATATCTGACAAAGCTCACCATATTTTCGATAAGAGTGAATTGTCTTAAAAATATATTCAGATACATTTTGGAGAGTAGAAACATAGATTATAACCGCATAGCAAAGGTCATTAATATTGACCACAAATATCCAATTTTGGCACAACAATTCCACATCAATTTAGAACATGATGATAACATTGATACCCAATTGAAATTAGCAATACATAACCTATATCTTCTTACACAAGAAAGTAAAAATAAAAACCTTGGAGAACTAAACAAATTAAATTTCAATCACCATAGCCATTGATATACAATTAATATTGATATGTTGTAAATTAAATGGTTGCTTTTTATCAGTGATTTGTTCTTTTTTTCCTCTGTTTTTTTTCTTTTTCTTTTCTTTCGACTGAATAGATGCCTAATAATACCTGTTGCCTCCATGGAACAAGAATACTATTTCTATTCATGACGGACATCCTGCTATTTTCCAAAGTACATCATTCAATGTGATCGAAACTGTCCTCGTCTACTATAGATTTTGAAGATGGTTAGTGGTATCTTTACATGTCAGGATTCTTACCACGTCCGGCAGTAAAAATTCGAAAAAAATGTTACTTCTTCCACCTGCTACATCAGAATTCCTCTCTCTAAATGAAGGAATACATTGATGATATCGTAAAATACAAATCCATTGTCTTTGTGTGAAAATAAGATGATAAACTTACATCAATATTTTATCGATCGCAATCGTGTATTTGGCAATATGCAACATGTGCTGTACCAATTTAAGAATTTAGTGAGCTATTCAGAAAAACTTTTAGACCAAATGTAATCAGAGAAATTGTGAAAACAAAAATGGCTTAGGGCAAACTTTAGTGTGAACAACATGAGATGGTTTTTTTTTTCTTTCTTCTAAGTTTCCTTGTTTTGTTGGAAGGAATTGACACCGAATTTCATTTCAGAATATTCGAATTCTTTGCAATTGTACCGCATCGAATGTATATTCATCTAAACACTTCGTTTCGGTTTTAAAAGTAACTAATTTATAAATACAAATAAATTCTGTTTTCTTCATTTGAATGTATTCGACTTTTGTTATTTGTATAATCTTGATTCTGATTTCCACGTAATAACAACATTTTCACGTAATTGTCAACTGAAATACTACTCACAATAATTACAACAACAAATCTGATGTTGACATGTTCAAATTCTGCTCTAAATACTGAAATCAACTCAAATTTCTAGATCAAAAAAATTTCTCAATAATGAAAAATATCTAGACAATGTCAAGCTCTTTTCAAGTTCATAACTATACCAATATTTATTCATACTAAAATTGATCCTGAAATAAAATTCAATTGCCTATAAAGCTATTCCAAAATGACGACGCAATCGTCAATTCAAATTGATGTACTTCACAAGGAGATTTAAAATGAAATCCATCTCATTCTTTTCATTTCTTTTTAATATATCAAAAGGCAATATTGAATATTTTCTATGCATTAATAATATACATTCAGCATGATTGAGCTTCATATCGCGTCTCAGTATATATTTTCATGCAGAAAATCAGCAGAATGGCTGAATATTTATCATATAAAAGAAAGAAAGGAAAATTAATATACCACGTATACACACACAAATACGTGGAAGTGTGCAAGTGTGCAAGCATTCGATTTGCACCATGGCAAACTTTTTAGAAGGATATAAATTCCAAGCCATTTGTAACGCTCAATGCGGATGCAGAAGAACAGTCAATATATAGGTATATATTTTCTCATGTAAAAAGAATGAAAGAATGACTGTGAGAGTGGAGAAGACAGTATGGAAAAACGAGAGAAAATGGAAGTGAGCGAGTGAGTAAACGAATTGAAAGAGAAAAACAGCGCAGCGTTTTCTATATATACCACGTAGTCGTAGACTAGTTCTCTTTGCTCTATCCAATCGTGAAAAATCTGGCGGCAAGTCGTCGTCTCCGACAGAGCGTTCTCCGTCGATAAACCGTTATCGTTGAAACGACGAGGAGGGTCCAACGTCGCCGAGTGTATATTCGTCTGCCGTTCTTCACTTTGTCACACGCAAAAGAACGACGATGAAAGTCATTTTACAGAGGAAGTAAAGAGAAAAAACAAAAAAAAATGAATAAGGGAGGAAGAAAACGAAGATAAAGGAGGGAAGAAAAAATAGAAGAGCAAAAAGGAAACGGAATTCGTGACACTATAACCCGTGTGACCTGGTATGTCGGCCAATCTTTTGGGTCGTGGCCCTCCCAACAATTCCGCTTTCCTCTTCTTCTTCTTCTTCTTCCTCTTGTTCCTCCTACTTCGCTCCTTCCGCCATAACGTACCATTCACAATCCTCAGGGTATATCTACAAATATGTATGAGCAAAAGACTTGAATTGTACATGGCTATAAAATATATAAAAGCTATACATTTACAATTTATTTATTTTTGTTATTTCATTCACACTTTGTTGTTCTTCTGCACTTTGGTGTTCATTTGACTAGGGCCATTGTATGGTGTCATGAGACAATTTTGTTGACACTCTTCCTTCACATACTTGATTCTTTTTTCTTTGACTCTTTATTTATCGCTCTCGTCTCGAGATGTTGACAATCACTCCGGGGAATGTATACTATGATGTTGAGTACTTTCAAACTTTACTCTTTCATATCTTTGAAAGCATTTGTAGATGTAATCGGTTATGTGTTTACATATGTAGATGTGTATATGTTTTTTATTGAAGTTACCATTATTATTATGACACGTGTAGAAGGAATAGATTGGGGGTGGAAAAGAGAGCAGGGGAAGAAGGTGGAGTGCAAATAGAAATGAAATAGTCGAGCGGTATGAAAAGCTAACACTATCTGGTTATAAATTATGTGACAGTCCGAATGTGGCGATATTTTCAAGATGAAATAGTAATATGGTATAATTTTAAATTAAATATCGATTTTCATTCCAATTTATTGAAAGCCAACAATATTAATGTCACAGTGTAATGAATAAATTTTCAGAATTACATTTCAAAGAATTATAACTATGGTTACATATGTAAATGTTCAATATGGAACGGAAATATTGAATATCAATCGAAATATTCGATATCTATATTTAAATTCGAATGATAAAATGTGTTGTGGCATGTTTCATTTTTATATTTATTTTTGTAATATGTCCAAGATTGAAGTCGAAGTGGCAGAGGAATTTTAATATTGCCGCACGTGACAAAAACGGATGCTCTAAATACTTTTAACTATTTGAATATTCGAATGTGTTTTTTTGAAAAAAGGGGATGAAATTGAGAAAATGCATTTCAACAGGGAAATAAATATTGTCAACAGTGTTTTTTTCTTTTTTTAGCGAGCTTTGAAAAATTTGCGAAGTGCCCACAATGACTTTCCAGCTAATTTTTCATTCATAAATGTAAAAGATTTTCGGATGAAGAAATCTATGATTTGGTATTTTTTTATGAATGCTGTAGCTTCTTCAGATGACTCTTTGTGGATTTTCAAATGTGACGGTTTACCGTTGTAAACGCCTTTCGCATCCAACTGAAAATGAGAAAATATTATTGGAAAGCCATTGAATTTAATATTTACAAAATTGTTCAGTTATAGTTAAATTATATTTTTTCTTCACATACCAATACTGTTTCCACCTTGACGTTCTCAAAATTAGTGAATTGAACTCCATTCTTGCCGAAAAAAGAAATATCGGCGGAGACTTTAAATGTGATGTCTTGAAGAGTGATGCTTAAAAAAAAGATCAAACATGTTAGTTAGTCACGAAAAAAATTGATTCAACTCAACTCAATTTAATTAATAAAATCAACTACACGAAATTCAAAACTATTGAACGTACAATATTCAAATTCTCTAACCGAGCAAACATAGATGCGATATATTTTCGCATTTATATATATTTATCAATAATTTTTTGGATAATTTGAAATAAAAACAAGCACACTCAGTGATGCACTTAAATTTGTAGTACACTCATAAATGCATTGAATTCAATATCAAATTGTGACTTCTGTCGTCTTGATGAATTTACATTACCAAAATACAAAAGAAGAAATAAGAGAAGTTGAACTGTGGTAAGGAGTGAAAATAGACGGAAGTTGCATAACAGTTACTCACTGATATTTTCCTACAGCATTGCGTGATTTGTCATTGTAAGACAAATTATAATGTCCATACGAAGTTATGTTTGGAAAAATTACATTCAAAGAAGATGGACTCCTCAGTATACTGAATTCATAATCAGGCACATCAAACTCAGACAGGCCTATCACCGTCACATCATTCAATTCTCCACGTATTCTAATAAACGAAACAAACAAATGTGCTCAGATTTTATAGGCATATTTTCAGAAACAATATTAAATTGAATGATGTACTACTACTCCTCACTTCAAATCATCTCCATCAATGTGAACCTTTATTGAAGAATTATGATATGGCTCAAGACGCGACACGTTCAAATATTTGTTGCCATTTTTTACAAAATTTTGTACTTTTGCGACTATAACATCGATAATGGCATCACGTTTTTGTCTTGAATCTGCGAGCGAATATAAATAATAGAATAGAAAGAAACAAAACTGTCAATATTGATAGAATTATCGATAGCGAACCGATAGAGTTTCTTTAATTAAAAAAATACTGACGTGATTCACCCTCATTGATATCAGCAAGAACTTGATTGGCGAACACTATCACAAACGCTGCAATGAATTTGTATAATTGCATTTTTTATTTTTTCCCAGTGAGCTATGAAAAGAAAGAAACAATTACGAGTGAAATAATCCTCGGCTTGGAACCATAAGATCTGAATAATTCTAAAAGTAGGAAATTCTTCATGATTTTCTAAAATATAACGATAGAAATTAATTTCTCAATTAGTTTTTCAATTAGCCTTATCAATTTTCATTCTGTATTATTATTAAAAGTTGTAATATTTCTTGAAAATATTTAGATTTCATTGAATATTTGAAAAGTTATTATTTGATAAACTTTCAAGAATTTTAGTGCAACGTGGCAAAGTTAAATATCAAACTATCATTGGTTAAATGGAAGTTATTCTGCCTTGTTGCCAAATTTTGCCACTTTGATAATCAAAAATAGAGAAGGTCTCAAGAATAAAGTGATCAATATTCGTGTATATATTAGACATCTACTTTAGTCTTATCTTTCCTGAGTGTAGAACAGTTTTTTTTCCAACTGATAATAATATTATAGCCTGGTATTGGTTTTATTACTTCGTTTCTATAATGACGTCAGGATTAGAATTAAGCCACGATAGATTTCAACTGTGTGATGAATAAAGTGATGCTTGATATTTATATTTGAAATTAAATTTGAGGAATCAAGAATTTCCATTCAGATTGTATGATAGTCATGAAAGAATATTTTTTATCTACAACAATTAATTACAAGTCTGAAAATTTCCTGTCCAATCAAAAATTCAATTTCACTTCTGCTCTAAGGACGATCATAATTGTCTCATTGAGAATTTCGATTTCTGCACATGAGTTTCATCAAATCTTTAATTGTTCGTATCAACTAATTGTTCATTATACTCACAATTAATGTGGCGAAGAATATCACTGTTGCAGTTGACGAATCAATCACTCGATTTGTAATATATTCGTTGATTAATGAATTAATCAACAATGAACAAAAGTGTCTATTCGAAAACTCAAATATGGTCGGTATGAGCTAACAATTGAGGATATCATAGTTTTCATATCCTTGACAAGAAGTCGTGATTTACGCAAGCGATTACATTTAATCTTATCACACATGCAACATGAACTTGCGACGACAATGTAAAGAAATGTGTCAAAACTAAAAAGTAAATCATAAGCCATTTGCAATCAAAATATTTAGAAATATAAAAATCAACGTTTTGATTATGCATTGGAATGGTGATGACTAAGATCAAATTTATTGTCTAAAAAACTGGGTCCAAAATTATTTGCTCAACGAGAAATAATGAATTTTATTTTCCTGACTGTCCAAAGTGAAATGAACCAATGAATAATGCAACAAAGATCCACTTAGCTGTGATTGAGTACATCTTTGATTCCAAACAATCATTAATAATTTATTGACAATTGTAAAATTCTTATTTTTTATTCATAAACTTTATAAAAAATATATGAAAAATTACTTTGAACGATGAAACCTAAAACACTTTTATGTATTCTTATCTCGATCACTGTTGTTTTTACCTTCTGATACAATCATGCAGAAAGCACATACAAATATTGGTATATTATCATACTGAGTGTTTACAATACGAAAAATAGAATGAAAAAAAATATGAATCCTATACATTCTCGATGTACAATGGCAGAATGAAAAAAAAAATGTATTCGACGTTGAATTTGTCATTCTGACCACGTATACAAAAAGCAATACATGTCTGGTTTAGTCGAATAACAGAATGTATTGACAATACCAACGTTGGATACATTTCAATGCAAAATTCTTTGGAACAGAACATCGAACAGTTCGAGAAAAAGAAGGAAATTTGCAGTACGATATAGAATATAGGATGACACCACGAATTTTCCCCAGTTCAATACATCGTCGTCTCCATTGTTTCTTTCGATTTGTTCGCAATGACATCGGTTGTCAATAAACAGATCATGCAATAAAATGATATAAAACAAATAATACAACAGAAAAACAAATGTCGACATGATAAAATATATTATATATAAATGTTATATTGTTGACGATTTTCACTTTTTGCATTGACAGAGTTTTAATATATCTTTCCTGGAAATGAAACATAATTTTTAGCACAGTGTCAATATTTAATGTTGAAGTTAGAGGATAAAGTTTCGTAAATGTACATTTAACTATCATGACTGCTTACTTCAACAATTCAGCAAATATTATAAAGAACAGAAATAGTAAACAGTTTTCAAAGCCTCAATTTTTTTCGTAGTCGTATTTAAACCAAAATAACATTCAGATGATCACGCTGACATCTACCATTCTTGTTCTACAAATATACAAAGAGAATAAATGATCTTTCGTGAACCTTTTCAGGGGAATAAATTTCTCATACTCCAACACAAATACTTGATAAATCAAGAAGCATTCTAACCACTAATATACAATTTCAATGAGAATAATGAGAAGTCGAATTAACATAACTTTCTATCATAAGTAGAATGAAAGAAAAGAAATAGAAATGTTGAAGGATTTTCAGCAACGAACTACAATTACTTCTTGCAAGAAGAACTCGATTCTTCTTTGTCAAAGAAACAAAGTGGAATTTACGTTCCTTTAGAATACTTTTGGCTCACATAAAATGGTTGATAATGACTCAACAGGAAACGCATGGAAGAGATGCGATCAGTCAGACATTTTCTTTTCATCTTTCTCATCGATTCGAAAGAATCGAAGTTGAGAAAATCGCAGTTAGAGTTCCAATCTATATTCGTATGCTCTCGCAATTCGTATCATTTTATAAAGTGTAGTCTAGAAGAAATTTCGAATCTTACTTCGTAACTTCACAAGAGCATTGAAAGCAGTGCCAGTGGAATTTACTCAGTAAAAAAGAACAAAAGATAAAATCTTTGGGTTTGTCATCCAAAATCTTTTTTTTCTTTTCAACCAATCGCTTCAAAATACTATCAAAATAATTGTGTGAATAATTTCGAATAAGAAATATTCGAGTTACTAATCAATATGAAAATCAGATGCATCCTCAAAAATTAAATATTATGGTAAAAGTTAAATTTACTCTATTAAACCCATGAAAAACTAATTATTTCTTTGAAGCAGTAGTACCGCAAAAAAGCTCTGTAATTTTGTTCTGAAAGAAGAAAAAAACTATTCTCTTCGTCACCAACACATTTGCAGCCACTTCCCTTACATTTGTACCTCATCCATCGTAGTTTCCGACGTAATAAATTGTCGATAATCCATTTTGTTCAAACAACAAGATGCAACACAATTGTTGGCTCGAGCATAATCGTTTGATAATCTTCATATTGTGAGTGAGCTTTTCAGATAGCAAAGAAAAAAAAAACGACAGTTAATCTCCTCGTGAAACTTTTTTATATACTTACCGGACTAATGAGAATCATAAAAAAGACTACAATCGCGATATTCAGGCCATCACCTCCCCAAGATTGGAAATAAGATTATCACTGCATCTCTTGATGTGTTCTTATTTTACAGTAGAATCTCTATAACTGGCTCAACTCCGAGCTCAAGTGACGTGATAAAGACGTGCACTTCTCTTCCACCGGAGACGGAAAGTGTCAAGCAAGACTCAGAGAGATAGGGAGAATATAATTTTGTCCCTGTTCCTAATTTCATTTGCGTAAGATCGTCAGTATATTGTACTTGTATCCTTGATGAGTCATACAGTTCCGGAATGGAAATGGGAAGATTCTCAATTTTTCACTACGAGAAAAAAAAAAAAAGTTAACCAATAATGTAATGCAAAACATTTTGTCATTTCTCTAAATCTTAAAATTGAAAATACTCAAATTATCTTCTTATTCTCACAATTTAGATTTATCATCATAATTTTTTTTATGTCAGTAAAATGTTATTTTTTCCTTCATTTTCACCACACCATCAAATTATCCAATGTATATTCAATCAACTTTGTGATTATCGGAATTCGTTTAAGGTGACAGAATGGTCAGAAATATTTCTTTCGATTCAATTCAATTTTCCTTACCATTGAATTACAATTCTCATATTTTCTCTCTCAATATCTATGTATATACACTATGAGATTTCGTTTTCTATCTCAAGAGTATTTCACATGCTATATCCTACAGTCTATACGATAAAAGGTTCGTTTCCATGGCCAATGATGTCACAGTGTAGAGATATTCAATGTTATCAAGAATTGATACAATTTCCGATCAAATGAAAAACCAATGAAGGGATAAGAGAGAAATATGAGAATAAATATGGGATCTAGTATTTCTAAAAAAAAAGAAAAGAAACGAATCATGAAGAAGCAAAAAAAAATCATCAAACCAATTCCATGTAACGTTATTTGATATTATCAAAAGTTTTTATAAATTGTAATTAATTAATACTGACAGAACGTGACGAGAAATATGGATGAACTGTAAGTTGGACGAAAGTAATGAAGCATTGGTGGCATACGCAATATATCAAGTACCGCATGACAGACAGTGTGCAGTTATTCGTAAGGGAACATTGCGACGAGTAACAGTACAGTGCCGCCATTATACAAGAGCTGGAAACTCGAAAACCCAAAGTAGTTCTTCGTGAAAGACATCAATCTCTGCCAAGTTCTCTCCCGCTCTATATCTAAACAAATGCATAACATTTATATACATCTTTTCATAACTTTCAAATTTATCGTATTAATTAATAAACATCTGGGAATTGATCAATTAATCATTGTATGTTTCTTCCTTAGATAGAATAATATTATTTCGTTATGGATACGATAGAAAGTTTGTGAGTAATTGCAAGGGTAGAATTTGCGGTTCGTATTTTGAATCAATTGACGTAGCAAAAAATTTTAAGCACATCAACTGTTACAATTTATTGATGATTGTTCATTTACGAATGAATAGAAACTAATGGAAGAAGGCATTGCTTATAATTCATATGTGATATAAACAGGTTAAGAATATTTATAAATGACTTTGTGAATTATTATTTTTTTTACATTATTGTTATGTTACATTGATATTCTGTCAAATTAGAGATTGGGATGTGAGGAAAAAGTATAAAGAAAGAAAAGATATGTGAAACAAGTAAAAAAGTTCGATGCATATACTTTCAAAGTTTATTTTTATGACATTTTCTACTTTATGTTGACCATGATGATCACATTTACTAGCGGAAAGTTATGTGAAAAACTTTGCAGGATATAAGTTAAAAAAATTCTTTCTAATAATATAAATCATGTTACAATCAGTAAAAATTTATATACTTATTACGATTTTTATTGTGTTTTTATGATTATTTTTGTAATTGTTTATGACTATAATTTTATTAATTTTTATTTGTGCAATACATTGCTATGAGAGAAGTAAAGATATGAAGAATTCAAGTTGATGTAGATCTGTTATTTTGTCATGCATAATTTTCTCTGTTATATCACAAAATTCAGGCCAATTTTCATTGTGAAGGCAGAAGTAAAAATATATACATAAAGTAGTACTTGAAATTTTACAAACGTCATATTTTAGCTAGTAGAACTTTTTAAAATCATAGCAGAAAATGTGGTCCGATAAATATTGTTATATAAGACACTCAAGTTCCAATTTAATATGCAAATTGGTTTTTTTGTTCATCAAAAATTGCAGGCATCGTTCATTACCTAATGCTAAACAAGATTATGTGGAAATTCTCATAGAAGTGACTTCACATTGCTTTCACTTTTTTATTAATCTTTATTAAATCATCCAATAGATTAAGATTTTAAATCTGTTGAATGAAAATGCTCTCTTGAACATTCACAATGATTTCCTTTCTGATTGCTGAATTCAATCAAGATCATGGCTGTCGATAGTATTTGATAGGATTAATTTCAAATATTTTCCAGACTTCACCATCAATACATTAAGATTCCTATGTATCAGATATCTATCACACCATATCGAGGTTAAGACTTCTAAACAGTTTTCGATAACTGATGTTTTCGTATCTATCTTGGAGCCAATCCATCTCTAAATCTATACAAAAATAAATAATCAAACATCATCAAAGAATGTCAATCCTCCATAGAGACAACATCTTAAATCTTTTCCTAATGTGTACCAAAAATTCATGATAAACCTGAAACAATTCCACAATAATATCAGAGGAAACCCAACAAAAAAATCTCTGAAGAAACTTAATAATATTATGCCTAATACATTTCAAAATATATTGGAGGCATTGCTTATATATTTAATCCACTTCGTGCACATCTTGAGCCTCATCATCATGTCTAGAAATCAATAAATAAGTAATATATAAACTGATATCTGTATAACAAAAATTAATGAGGAATCCATAAATGAATCGACTTACAATATTTCCAAGCTAAACAATTTTGCTATCATTCGTCTCATTCTTACAAAACAAAAATTCCCTCGAGATCTCGTCATATATTTTACGACAAAGCATTCAAACTTAATAAAAACCACTCAATTTACGAATTAAGATTTCGTGTAACAATTGTTCCATACATATACCATAATTTTGACGATTTTCTACCATAGTCTGTGAGAAAATTGCGAATCACGCGACCACGCGACTACACACGCACGTCTTGGCACCAGAATAACAGTCAGTATATGTAATGGGAGTAAAGCGATTCTGAGCAACCAGACGCCGTCGACGGCAACCGGCTTTGCCCTTCTCACTTTCTCTCTAGCCCTACTCTATTCACCCTTACGCTTTTTATTCTCCATAAACTCCTGTCTCACTCAACTCTCTCCCTCTTTTTACTATATATATATACTTTGTGGTCGGGTTTACTCTGCGTCTGGCAGGCCAACATGGTCGAGGCGTTTGCACGCACGAACGATCTTGAGTTTCCGTGCTACTTCTATATACATATAACACAACTCAAAAAGCTCCCGAAGCTGAAGTTTCTCATGAAATCCTACTCGTATACACAACTTGTGATGTGCACCAGTGACTTGAAGAAGTGAAACCGACGCGGGTAAAGCCGATCATGGGATTATTGCGCTGCTGGCGCTCTCAATTTATATTTACTTTACTGTACCTTTATTATTTTCAATATGACCAGTCAAATCTTGTAAATAATAGAACCATGTGTGGGAAAAGGGAAAGAGCTTGAGGTGAAGCTATATGAATAGAATGCATTTCATCAATTCATTAATTTCATTTAATATTTATTGACTGTTGAATCATTTTAAATTGTTTTTTTTTTATTTTTCATTGATTCAATGCCAAGAATAATTCAGGAATTTTTAATTGTGCTTCTTTATATATGATATTAAGTATATAAGGGATGAATACGATAATTATCCCAGCATTTTTTTAACTTGAGGTATTGATTTACCCTTCAAAATAGATCTTAAAGAATCACCAAACACTTGAGTGACAAAATCAGTGATACGAAAACGTTTACAGAAGTCGAAAGCATTTTCGTCGCTGTCTTCATTCCTAATAAGTATCGTTCCTGTTCTAATGTTGTCGTGATCTCCAACGGCATACACCTGAAATAAATATATCGACTCAGATAAATATGTTTGTTATAAATTAGTGTATGATGTTGTTTAGAAAACATAATGTTATAATTTTTTATGGACCTCAACACTGCCGATGTTATTAATTTGCAGTTCGTCAAGAGAAACTGTACTTTTAGCTATGGCATATTCAAGATTTACCATTACTGCAATATCTCGGATAACAACTCTGAATGAATGAAATGAAACATTGAGATTTATACTTTGAAATTTGTGTACGAAACAAATATAATTTGCAAAATCACTCACGTGCTATTGCCGTATGCACTGTAGGTATCAATATCTGTTCTAATCCTGTCAATACTGTAATTTGCCGTGGCATATATGTACGGGAAAGTCAAAGTCATTTTTATTTTCCTCCTCCAGAAATCATGATCAGTATCAATACCGCTCATGTAGGACAGTCCTCGTATTGAAACATTGCTCAATTTACCAATAACTCTAACAATGATACAGCAGTTATGGAATTAGTTATTCCATATTGTATTTATATTTTGAATTGTTTTATTTATTATTTTAGTACGTACATTAAGTTATCTTCGACAATACTTAGATCATGGTTGTCAACTACGTACGGATCGAAAATAGGCACGCCCAAATCACTATCACCATTTTTCATGAGGTCCCTTATTTTCTGAGGGGAAATATCGAAAAGACCTCGTTCGAATCTTTCAACTGAAGTTATTACATTTCGTGGAAAGAAGAACAAAAAAATAATGATCAACATTATAGTAGCAATATTAACTTTTTGTCAGATTTGATAATATTTATGCATAAAAATACTAACGAATTTCATTTTCAATTGATTTGCACAATACTTGGTTGATACTCAAACCGAATATTATCAGTAAAATATTGAATAGCTTCATACTGAGAGAGCTGTGAGAGCAAAACAGAATAGTTTAATAAATTATACAATGTCCATTGTTGATTTTCGCCACGTTGTCAATTCAAAATGGCGAAGGAAATATGTTAGTATGACTAATTGAACAATACGTTATCTAAATATTTAAAAGAATCAATAAAGATTGAAATGTGTTTGCGAAATACAGAATAGATATCTACAAGGTCTTCTCTTTCTGCGTCGATATTTCTTCACTGATTGCCATTTTATAAGGATGATAACACACAGCCATACAATGAGTAATTCAATATTCTTTATGTATAATGCGAGAAATATTCTACTAACTTGATAGTTTAGTCAAGTAAATAAAAAATTGAACTACCAAACTCTTTTTCACGATAATTATTGAATTTTATAAGAACTTTAAATTGTTCATATCAATGTTTTCTAAATTTACTATACTCACAAAATTTTCAGCAGGGGATGTTGATAATACAATTGATCTGCTTATCACTTGATTTCTACTTTATATTTTTTTGTTTTTCTTTTTTTTATTTATTCCAACAATATGTCAATTGTGTAGAATCAATAAGAGCCTGATTTAACAGAAAGATGTCGTCAGTACAAGACCTGCGACATCAATGTTCTGTATTCACACCAAAGAAGTCGTGATCTGGATAGACAATTGAACTTATCATTATCACGAAATGGCAATAAATCGGTAGCCACACAAAATAAATATAATTTCAGATAGCAGGAAAAAAAAATAGATATTTTAAGAATATGAATCCGCTTTTGTTTTTGCACTGAGATAATTTGACACAGTAAAATTAATATTCATGTCACAGCTTTTGAAAAATTTGATTTGGATGAAAAATGCTTGATATTGCTAGCTAATTAGAAGTCTGAACAGAAGACAATAGTTAAATCTATCAAGGAGAACAATTTTGAATTATTATTAAAGTTCTTTCAATGCTATGTTAACATCCTCATATATCAAGTATCTATGTTAGGATATTTGGTCAATATTAATCCATAGTAATATTGATCAAAGGAACCAAATTGAAATCTAAGTAAAAACTGATAATATCCTATCGAATACATCCCAAAGCAAAGTATTGAAACATAGTAAAACCTATTCAATTTATGAATTCAGATTTCAGGTAACAATTCCTTCTAGTATATATCCTAGTGTATACTGTTGTTTACCTGACTGTCAGAAAATAGCCTATCACGAGTTCATGCGGCTGCATACGCACGTCTTGCCACCAGAATAACAATGAATGTGCGTAATGGCAGCAAACAATTATCAAAAATCTCCCAAACCTGGAACTGCTCATGGAATCCTACTCGTACACACTTGTGACGGGCTTCAGTGGCTTAAAAAACTAAAAACAAAGCTGCTGAAGCCGATCATGACTTCATATTTACTTGACTATCTCTACTATTCTTAGCATTAAAGAGTCAAATGTTATAAATAATAACACATAAGTGGGAAATGGAGGTAACATAAGGTATAAAATGTACGAATGAAACATATTGCGTGAGTTCATTTATTTGATTTAATATTCCATATTGATTTTTTTTACATTATTTTTCATTAAAACAGTGCAAGCCATAATTCATGAATATTCAATTGTGCTTTTTTATATGATATCAAGTATATTAGGGAGTACAAAAATATTATCGCAACCTTTCTTCAACCTAAAGCTTCGATGTACCCTTCAAATTGACTCCGAAAGTATCAACGAACACTTGAGTGAGGAAATTAGTGATTTTGTGACGTTTACAATAATTAAATGCCTTTTCTGTGATGGATCCATCATCAATAATTCTATTCGTCATTTCATTATTTAGTATATAAAGCAGTGTAATCTAAAATAAAAATTTTAACCATACTAAAAATGCTGTCTGGGAATCCTCCCAGACTGGTGTTCAAATACATAACGTTTCATTTTTTTAATGACCTTGAGACTTCCGATGTTTAGGACTTCAACTCCTTTGACATTGACTTGAGACTTTGTGCGTTTATAAAGACTCAATTTTACTTTGACATCTTTTAAGACATCACGGAGTGAATGAAATGAAGCATTCATATCAGTACTCTAGAATTTGTGGAGAAACGAATTGAAATTGCGAAATTACTCACATGTAGTGGCTCACTCTACTTTTGTTCACAAGTTCCTGTATTTTGTCGAAAACGTATTCTTCATCAGAATTTGATAACGGAAAAGTAACTGTTATTTCCATTTTGTGCTTCTGATTCCAATCCTCAATTCATCAACTTGAATATTAGGCAGCCCTCGTATGGTAAAATCACTCAATACACCAATAATTCTAACAATGATATAGCATGTATAGAATTAATTGTTTCATGTTGTTTTTTTTTCTCTGTTTCATTCATCATTGTGGCACTCACATGAAACCATCGCCTCCATATTTATAGCATAGTTGTTCATTTCATACTGATCGGGGTTGGATGATCCTGGTTCGTCTGACTGAATTAACCGTTCTTTCCTTTTTCTGTTTTTTGTTTATTTCAACAATGTGTCAATTGTGTAGAATCAATAAATGCCTGATTTAACAGAAAGATGTCTTCAGTACAAGACCTGCGACATCCTGTATGTGTCATATTCATACCAAAGAAATCGTGATCCGGATAGGCAATCGAACTTATCATTATCACGAAGCGGCAATAAATCGGTAGCCACATAAAACAAATATAACTTGAGATAGCAGGAAAAAAATGCGAGAAATATTTTATCAACTTGATAGTTTAGCAAAGTAAATACATAATTCAACTACCAAACTCTTTTTCATAATAATTATTGAATTTTATAGGAACTTCAATTCTTCAAGTCGATGTATTTTGTAAATTTAACTATACTCGCAAAAATCCTCAGCAGAGAATGTTATTGATACAATTAATAAGTTCTCTATGTAAGTCTTATTTTTTTCATGAATTTCTCAACTGTGTATGATTCATCAATGCCTAACTCCACACTAAAATGTTATCAGTGAAAAAATCCCGACATTATTGTGATTTTTATACCTACACCGAAGGAATTACGGAATGAATAAGCGATTGGACTTATCGTTGTAACGAAGCGACAATAAAACGGTAGCCATACGAAAGAAACATTTTGTCAAATAACGGATAATAATATCTAGAAGTTACAAAAATGAATTTACGTATATTTTAACATTGGAAAAAAATTTTTATGAAATGAAATTTATGTTCACATTAATCAGCTTTTTAAAAAAGATATATTTCATAAAAACTAGGCTTCAAAAATTTGATCTTGGCAGCTAATCAGAAGTCTAAAAAAATGAAAACAATTTAATCAAGTTTCTCTTATTGACAAAGAATTAAATTCAGTTTCATGATCAAATAATATTCTTCTACAAATTCTATTTTTTTTCTTTATTCCAGCATCTCAATATGCCATTAGAAAGAGTACAGAACAGAAATAACAGCTGTGAAATCATTCCTACAAAATGTTACACAAAAATATGATGAATATTTGTGAGAAAAATTCGTACATCGAACTAATTCTTCATTCAACTATAAAGCAATATTATTATTTTCCAAAAAATACAATTAAATATCAAATCAAAATAGAGACAAGAAGTAAATTATTTCGTCTTTCATAAACGCTCTGAAAATTATAAGCGAACGTCTGACTATAAATGCCATTTCCACTAAAGTAAATTCTCTCTTTAATTCGTCTCGACAAAGTCTGAATATTTCTACAAATAAATCCATAAATACAACGAAAAATATAAAATTCACTAAATTCCAACGAACAAATAAAGAGACAAAATGAGAATCTAAATAACCACCGAGTAAAATACGCAAAAAAAAATAATAGAAATAGAAATAGAAAAAAAGTAAAGCAAAGAAAATTAAACCAACAACATTCATCTCAACTCTTATCGATACATTTTCGTTTATGTTTACCAACACACAATATCGTGTGCACTTCCACACATAGCACAATTGTTCGAATTTGAAAATTTGCATATTTTTCATTCTCTCTTTTGTACGTACACGTGTACCTCTATATATTTATATATATATATGTATCTATGCATGCATTGTAGAAGAATGGAAAATAGAAGTTGTCGTGACAACGAGAAAGCGATGAAATAAAAGGACAGGACTTCAATACCGATGGATTCTCTCTCATCATTATCTTCTTTTTTTTTTCCTTTCCTTTCTCTTCTCAGTTTATTTTCCCGCAATTTTTTTCCCCTCCTATCCCTCAATTTTTTTCCTTTCATACCATACTTTTTTTTTCTCCGTTTGCCCCTTTTCACATTTGCGTGTATTTGTTTGTATATGTGTATGTGTATTACTATGGGTAGAGAGTATCTCAGTGGAGCCAGTCTACGTGGAAAAGAAAGTGCAAACCAGGCCAGGTTTGAGTTCCATTGTGTGTCTCGAGATGACGGAGAATGCGCGGAAAAGACCAGACGAGAATCAGAAAAGAGAAGAGAATAGAGTAGAAGTGGATGAGTTAGGGAGGAACGAAAGAGGGAATATTCTATGACATACATATACATAGATATATAAACATATAATATCTGTGTACATATATATGAAACTTGCAACGTCTCACAACGACCAATGGACCCATGTCTTTATACCCATGATAATATTATGCATTTGACGTCAAGTTGAGTCGAATTGTGCTCACTACGAACATATATATATATAAATTGGTGTAGTCATAATGGTAGTATAGTTATGTGAGTAGTTGTCCGATATCACCTCGACGCGCTCGTCTTCTCTCTCATTCATTTTCTGTGAGATTCGAAGCGAAATTGAATAAAGTGGAAATGACAATTCACGAATTGCTATATATTATTGAAGGAGCGACAGCAAGACTGAATACCGAAGGAATATTATTATTTATGAGAATGAAGGAAAAAAAAAAAGAAAGGAAAATAGGGAGAAAATAATAATGCGGGTGAAAAGAAAAAAGAAGGATAAAGAAAGGAATGATGAAAAAAGGAGTAGGAAAGAAAAGAGAACCATAATGTGAATGGAGACAAAATATGAAATGTGAAGGAATAAAACAAAGGAAGAAATGTATAAGTCATTATAGAAAAAGAAAAAAAAAATTTGTGAAAGTTATTTCGAGGTGAATAATTTTTTTTTCACTTTTTCGAATTACATTCATTCATGTATTTTTTATTTCTACTTTTTTTTTCGTGCTTTTATGCTTTAAAAAAAAAGAATCGTGGAGGATTTAAAGATGAACGTTCAGTAGTACAACTAAATAGATATTCGTTTTACATTTAAGTTTGTGAGTTGAACTTTCGAACTATTCATGTACAAGTATCGGAAATTTTGCATTTCAATTCGATAAAGTTGTTATGTGTATGTTTGTGGGATTCGATTTTATATACATATTTTTATATCGATAGATCAAAGTGAAGTTATATTACACTTCTGTTGCTTATCGTTGTAGAAAAAGCGAGTGGAAAATAAGTAAAAAAAAAAATAAAACATCCAACCGGATATGGATACATAGCTAAAGGCAAAGCGCGCTTGAACGAACTATTCCATTTGAAAAACTGTATTGGAGGATATGAAGAGTAAAAGAAAGAAGAAGAAACAAAATACTTGTATAGTTATTATAGACGAGGTTAAACGGAGAGAAAATACGGAAGTTTTAAGGAAGAAACAGCAAGCTATGCTGTCAAGAACCAGCCGTTCCACTGCGTGCTTCATTTTCCTTGACTTCTCCTCTCTCTATTTCCGTTTCTTCCCCTTACACTTTTTTTCAGTTCCAATTCTACGGGAAAAAAAGTGAGCCAGTATAGGGTTACGCCTCGGGCACTCCCGAGCACTCTTTTAAACTTTCAGGCTTTGAACCAAGTTTTCACTTGTTCTCTCCCACTGTTTCTGTTGGTTGATTCTTCACCCCTTTCATATCTCACCCCTTTGCCAAGTTCTTGGATCGATTTTCAAAATATTCTCCGTGATGGCATTTTTTGCGAAATAAATATTGTTCAGTTTGCAATGAGTATTGTCAACATGATGATTTCCATGATTGAAAAAATTGAATCAAATTTTCGTATTATTATTCCTTGTTAATTAGCGAATTCAATTATGTAAACTGCTGATGAGGAAAAATGTTACAACGTCATGTTTTGTTATTGATTGAGAAAAATACCAATGAGAATCTTGTGAAAGTATGGAACTGTCTTTGAATGTATATTCTACTCATCAAGGTTTGGTGGCAAAGGGAAATTTGGTGAATTTTTTCGAGACGAATTTTGATCAGATTTGAATTTTTTATTCAGTTCCAACCGATGTCATTTTCATTAGATTTTCCATAGTACTATAATTCCAATCTTCCAATCATTAGAGTTATCAAATTGATTGCATAAACAAATTCTGCAATGAATCAAAAGTTTGATATCGACTGTGGTCGATGGAGAAAATTTCACTTATTATTACATAACATAAAAATGTTTTCTCCTCAGATTTCTAACTGATGATAATAATCGTAGCTTATTTTGTACGAACGATGACAAGGGATTGCTCAATTGCAATTATAGTCTATCACTTATTTAATCATCACAATTTTTTTTATTCTTTTAACTATAATAATACAGTTTCATTTATTGAAACAGCCCAACTCCATCATCAAGTAATAGATTAATGTTGAATATTTATTTGGATGATTCATGATAACCACCCACGTTTAGAAATTCTTCAAACACAATAGCACCATATTTCCAGATGCCAAAATTTGAATCGAACATTCAATTTAGAATGAATTGAACTTGGTTGTCAATATCAACATCAGTGATTATGGTGGGCGTCCACACGAGATTGTCTATTGATTCGGAAATTCATATTACCAGAATAGTCATACGTATGTACATTTTGTGGTTAGTAATAATTTTTAATTCAATTGCTGTTCAATCAGTTTCATTACAATTGATGAATTTGCTCCATCATAGAAGAGAAATGACTGTGTCAATAAATTTCAAATCATTATGAATATCTTTGAAGTCAACAAATTCATTTGGGTTGTTTACAAATTCTCATGAAAGGCTGTTTATATTTTTTCCGTTTTTTCATTTGCATTTCTACATCGAATAAAAATTGGATCATCAAACAAATCAATTGATAATTCAGTTCAACTAACGATCGAAAACAGATCAGTCATATTTTCTAACGTTATTTTATGTCTACGTTTCAAACCAATAATAGTTTGAAAAAGTAATAGTTTGAATATCAGTCTGTAATTTGAACGTAGTTGAAGCGAACGTGAATCCTCAAATTTAATTTTATAAGCAGAATTATATGGCGAAACTTGTTATACGTCGTTATAATATTCAAGATTAAATTGAAATAATTAAGTAAACGTCAAAGTTTTCTTCATTACTTTAATGTACGTGAGAAAATGATTGTGTTTGTTCGATTTGGTGAGTCATTTTCCACATCAAAAGTAGTTGATGATTTAATTTTGTAGAAATATTTCACTTGATAATTTATGAAGCTGATGCAAAAATTGAACATGTTTTGTATCGATGAAATAATTATTCCACGGATGAACTACTTTATGCTATGAGAGACCTGCAAAATATAAAAGCAAAGTTGCGCTTTCATCTATAAAAAAACTTCTTTATAATTATACAATGATTAAATTCCTTTTTTTTTTGCATGATGTAAGTTAGACTCAGTATAATCTCATAACAAAAACAACACTTTTTTAACTTTAGTTTCAGACGAGTTTAACTTTGCAATAAAAAATTACCTCTATATAGTTCCACTGCATCAACATAATTTGTAAAAATGTAAAATCTAACAACTTCATAGAATTTCAAACCCTCTATCAGATAATTCTCACATTTTCAAAAAATTTCTTCATTCTACAAACAAGTCAATCCGAGAAATGAAAATCACAGAATTATCTGATTAAACTCAATTTTGCTGAGCTAAAAAACCAATTCATCCTGACTATTAATAAAACTCCTGATAAATTATATCATAAGACTTCAGTAACAATAAAATTTGTCAGGTGCCAATTGCTTCCAGAAAAAAAGAGAAAATAATAATAATTGATGAACTTGACATACATGAAAGACAAAAATAACCTTCGCCAAAACTAGGGAAACAATTCCTATTCTTTTTTTTTCTGGAAATGTTATCCTGAGTAATCCACCCTCAAATACCATCCACTCTGTTATCGATTGAAATAATGTTGCCAGTGAGCTTGGTTACTTCAGCTTTACTCCAGTCCAACTAACATTCAATCTGTGCTCACATAGATTCTCTAATGAATCTACGTACAACACAATGTCCAGTTATCTATTTATTACCTATCCATATACACAGAAATTGTCAATTGATCGTAGAGATGAATCAGAAAAAAAGAGGGTGGTAAAACAAAACAATTGATACAAGGATTTCTACGCACCAGATTGCTCAGTGGTGTCCTGATAGAACAAATGATGACAGAAATTGAGATACCAAGAGATACTTATGGATAAAAAAAAACAGAATAGAGAAAAAAAAAACAGAAAGAGAAATAAAAAAATGGAGAAGAGGAACTTGTGACAAGGGTGAACAGCGCAATGACGGCATAGGGATGACGTGTACAAGGAGGCAAAACATGAGAGGAAGAGAAAAAGGAGATAAACAATCACCCGAGTGACACAATAGAGCAGCATTCTCATATATATGAATATTTTTATTTGTATTGTGATTCGCAGTAATAGATGAAAGTCTATGTAATCCTCTCCAAATGAATCTAATGAAGAAATAAAATATTATCAATACAAAACATAAAGAAATGTAGGAAAATTATTAATTTTCTCTCATTTCTACAGTTAATTCATACTCAAATACTTCTTTCTCCCGTATGTTCATATTTAATTAGACACAATTACAACTCAATGAGAATTTAACGTTGTCATAGATGTACGAAATGAATAAAAAGTTGTATGTATTCATGAACATTCTGACTTCTATTGCAGATCAAATAGAATATAATGAAAAAAAGGGAATACATAAATACAAAAATAGGAGAAAAATAAAAACGAATAAAAATACCGGATTGATACCTCTTTACGAGTTATGTATGTCGCTGTGGTTATATGATCCTCTAGAGACTTTTGTGTAGTCGATCGGAAGTCGACTTGATCTCTGTGTGTGTTTTTATGACCAAAAAGAGAAAAAAAAATAAAATGAAAAAAGGTAACTTTGTCTGTCAACGGTGAGTTTTATAGTTTTGTAAATCCACAAAATTTCTCTCCCTTTTATTCTTTTCTGTTCCCTATGTACCCTCTCAAATCATTCTCTTTATCTCACATTCATTTTTTTTTTCCACCACGCAACTCAAATATTTCCATTTTTAATTATCTTTTTTTTTTCTTTCATTTTTTTTAATTTAAAATAATTTCAAGCCTTCAAAGAATACAGTGTGACAGGTGCCCTACATACTCTTCGTCATTGTAGATTGGACAGATAGAGAGAATAAAAAATTAGAAGAATAAAAAAAGGGGTGGAAAAAAAAAACGAATGATAAAACTGGAGATAAAAAAATGTAAGAGAATCTCAACTAAAGAGGAATGAAAAAGAATAAACGAACGAGAAGTCATATAAAATTGGGAACTCTGAGAAACGATATGTCGAGTAGTGGAGGACTCGACACTTTGGCGAAAAGTCGACATAGACATTGCAAGGAAGAGAATGCAAAGCGCTGCAGTTTGTGAAATAGAAAGAATGAGAAAAAAAAAAAAGCCGATAGAAGAGGAATAGTCGGGTTTTACTTGGTGGATTCCAGACTGACACGTTATTGGGAAAAACGGAGAGAAAAATCGATGAGTGGATGCCGTTGGGTTGAGCGCCGCCACACCCTTGAAAACGAGAACGTGAAAGTGTGTGAGAGCGAGAGAAATGAGAATACGTACAAATATATTATTCGGATTGTATGAGAAAACGCGAAACGATTTCACATCTTATCAAAAATAGTTGGATTCACTATCACTCCCTCTTTCATATTCATTTCTTGCACTTCTCCTATTGCGATATTTATTGTGTTAAAAGCACACCTCATAATATTTTTCTTCCTCCCTTATATTTTATTTTTAATTAGTAGATTGTCATAATCGAATTAAATATATCATTTTAAAATAGAAAAATGTGCGTTGCCTTCACTCCCTCTTCCTTTTTTTTTTGTATTTAAATAAGAAAATGGAGAAAATAAAAACAAATGTGTGAAATGGAAACCAAAGAGAAAAATGATGGAAAAAAAATTTATGGTAGCAGCTAAGTTTAATTGAAATTTCGTTTGAGAATGACGTTGCTTTGAAAGTTTGTAAGCCCGAACTACCCTTCAAAATACTCGTGTAAATGCCTTGAAACCATAGGAGCATATTTATATATATATATATATATTATATATACTGTTAAAAAGTGTGAACTTGTGAAGTTAGAGAAAATTTGCTGTCGTACAGGCGCTCAAGAACTCGCATATGGTGCTGATTCGTTGAGGTAGGAGAAAAGTTTTATACCGACGGTTTTGAAATGTCGACACATGAAAATACATATTCTATTTCAACTTACATATGCCTATGTACATATGACATATTCATTTGTTATCAAAGCGTAGAAATATAAATACATATACATAAATATATATATATACGCATATTTTTTTATTATTATGTTTATTATTTTGCGAGATATACATGACAAGAGGAAATGTATACGAAGTGTACTTCAGTATGCAAAGTAATATATGGTAATGACAATATATTCAGCAATTATGTCAGTTGTGAGATAGAAAAAAAAAGTTTTATGCTGGGGACTCTATTTTTTTTCTCTTTCTCCGATTTATTTTTATTATTATTTTTTTTTTGTGTTTTTTTTTATTTCACAATGAGATTATGTGTACGCTCTGTATTAACAACAATACTAATTACCTTTACTCTAATTTCTCAACTTCAACCACTTCATTTCTTTCATATATTTTTTCTCTTTCTTCATAATTCCAAAACTCTCAAGAACTTTCGAAACAAAAAATGGAAAATAAACGCGAATGAAAGGGGAAAAAAAAGAATAAAAAATGAGATGAAAATTTTCTTCTTTCCGCATAATTTTCCCGCTTGAACGGATGTGCAAACACACACACACATATATATATATTTATACATACACACGTATATAATATATGTAATTTCACAGACTATGAACGGCAGCTATAACCTCCCAAAACTCACTTCGCTCACGGGTTACTTTTCACCCGTTAAATATTTTACAGCTTGCACTACCGCAAGTGCACTGTGTCCGCTCATGAGTAAGAAAGAATGGAAGGGATTATTTTCTTACTCTTCAAGAGCATGGCTCATGGCTGTATAATAAGTTTCCCAACTCGAAGTTTCGCCTTTTGTCTGCGAGAGTAGAAAAAAAAAATATAAAATAAAAAAGTAAAACCTAAATCGTGAGGGGAGACTGGCAAAAGAAAATTAAAGAAAAACACCAAACGAACAAAAGCATTTCATAGGATACGAAGAAGAAAAAAAGAAGGGGAAAAAGAGGAGAATGAAAAAAAAGGCCAGGCAATACGAGATCCCCGGAAAGCTCCATCCTTTTTCTTCAGCGTCAGGTTACGGCTTCTTTCCGTTTACGAAGTCGACGTGGCTTACAGCAGACGACGGTCAATGACGTTCGTTACTGGAAAACAGAAACCAGAGAAAAGCAGGTGTGAAAGAATTGAGAGATAATCTCGTATTTCGGATTCTCTTGACTACTCAGATGCATTATTATCAACCGATTAATTAATTAAGACTAAACATTTGATATTATCAATTGGAAAAATTATTCATTAGGCATTTTTTCATGTAAATCTTCAAAAAATTAATTTTTCTTTCTTATCATTTGTTTCCTTCTGCTCTCTATTTGCATTGGATATTTTTATTCAGCATTTTTGTAGAGAATCAACCCTATGTTTAGTTGAGAATGTGAATCTACTAATTAATGTACATCAAAATCGATTAATAAATAATAAATAAATAAATTATCTTCGACACAATTCATAGAAACCATAGAAACAAAAGAAGAAAGAACAGAGGTTTCTACATTTCTGATTACTTCTTTTTATTCATCACAAAGATTTTTTCTAGGACTCCAATTGTTTCATTTGCGTAGCAGAGCTTTCTTTGATGTGACCTCATGAATAGAATGGGCATGAAATAAACAGCAGCGTCGTGATAAAGATGAAATATTCCAACTTCCTCCATACACAAATATCCTTCTTTACAAAGTGTTCTCACGAAACTATTTCCTATTATAAGCTGACAATCGTACAAGAAATAAAAAAAGCACATGACCCTCGAAAAGCTTTCACGATAAATCAATAATTGTAGATTCTATTTCTAAAATTTTATTTTCCGCTAGAAATATCGACTTTTCAATTGAACCATCTTTATTTTTCATCTCAGACTTATTTCATATATAACATTATTAAATAAAATTACTCAAAGACACATTTTATGTGTGGCTACTCTGTGCAACGATGAATAAAAATTCATTTTTATTTAACTCTACAAATTAAAAACAAGAGGAAAAAAAAATTAGTAACAAACTTTGAAAAATTGTAAAGAAAAGTTTTCATCTATTTCATTAAGTCGCATTTTTTTTCTAATAATAATTGTTCAATAAAAATACCAACATAACAAAATCACTCGTAACGATTAATCAACATATACATGTAAAATGTTGTGCGATCAATAATCCCACAAAAGGGACACTGAGAATTTGATACCCTCCCATTTTGTAGTTTAAATTTGGCCCCATGTACTCCCTAAACCCTACAACACATGACATACAAAAATATACACATGCATACACATATTATATACATTGCGTCATCGATGTGGTTGTGTTCTACCAACGAACCGCAAAACTCTCAACTCCAAATGGGATATTAATGTCCACTGGATTTTGGTGTGTGTACGCTTTATACTGTCGTCAATGGGCGTATTCAAAATGGATCCGCCTGGTATTTATAGTTCTGGCCATTTACATTGCGTAAATTTTGCCTAATTACCATTGCTCGAATATTCTAACATCAAAACATACAGAATATTTCTTGTGATTATTTAGTTTATGTACATATACGAATAATTTACTTCTCATCTTATTATAATATGAAAGAGAAATGCATACAAACATATGAAACTGAATAACATCTCACATATGCAACTGTGACACAGAAAATGTATAGTTAGGGGATGAATGAAAGCAAGGGTGAATAGTAGTGAATTTATTGGTGGAACTGAGTCCACTTTTCATCGGGTTAACGTTGACTGGCTCGATTTACCAATTTTGTGGAGGTAGATAATATATCATGTATAACAAGAACAAGAGTTGCTGCAGCGCCGTTATCCGTTTCCCTGGAGCCTGTATATTTCCCTGCGGATTATCTTTACACTCTTGACTTCTCATCATGCTACATATAAAATACGTTGTTATGGTTAAAAAACTTTTTTTTCTAACCAGGATATTTACGTCAAGGACATGGATAAATTGTTATATATATTTTTTTTATTATTTTCTAGTGCTTTTTTTTTAGCTCAAGAACTTGCCGACAATACTTTGGCGTTTTATTTTATGATAGTGAACGGATGTAATTTAATTTTTGACGAGAAAGGTGTGTGTGTGTTTTTATGAAGAACTACGTGGAGACTATTTTATAGGAAAAATAACCACGAGAATGTGAAGAATCGAAGAAAAAAAAAAATTGTGATAACGTGAGACATGTTGAATGAGAAAATTTTAACACGATGGAATTTATTTTGTTTTTTATATTTGAAGATAAAAAACTGGTATGAAAATAGTGAAATTGATTATATAAATTTTTCTATTTTTAGATATTGAAAATTGTTTATCAGTTGGGTTAATTATTTTCATGTGTGAGAGAAATTTGGTCGGACATTTCACCTGTCCTTCATCATCTCATTAATTCTACGACATGTACACATATGCTAATGGCGTATCGACACATTCACTGTTTATTTAATTGATTAAATTTCGCATTTCTCGTACATCAACTTTCTATCTGATTCGATCACTTCTCATTGATAGTTATATATGGGTACTCTATATTTAATTCAATCATACTGAAATTATAATTTCATTAATAATTATTCACCTCGTGATTATTTATTCGAAAAAAAAAAATTGTACAATTTATTCTGTTTATTAAAACAGGGTGGAAAGCACGAGGTTACTTCTTTCTCCGTGAAAAGTCTTTTCATAGAAAAATATATCAATAAATTTCTTATATTGGTATAAATTAACGAAGTAATATTAAGTTGATGTTAGCGAATGAGAATCGTCAATTTGACTTTATAATGTTTGGTTTCTTTTTTCGTTTTTGCTTTTGTGTTCAGTAAAGCGTATTGGATGGATTACCGATGAAGAAGGTTCAAGCAATTGGTCTTTGTGCATTTAAGAAAAAGAGACGATTTAAATAATTCAAGGAGTGGGATTTTCTTTAGAAATTTTTCATACCCAGAAAGTTAAGGAATAAAAAATGAATAAGGTAACAAAAGTTTCGTTATTGCATAGAGAAAACCAAGCACCAAATTTCATTTTAGGATATCTAAAAGTTTTTAAATTACCGAACATCAAATGTTGAACTTGTAACACTGTCGACTTAGTAATGGATGGATCTTAAAGAAAAAGATAAATTTTACTCTAGTGAAAAAAAAAAACTTAAGATGTCCAAAGAATTTTTGAAAGAAGGTTACAAGCTTTCTTTAACATTTCTCCAAAAGTATTTTCTCTTCTTTCACGAGTGCAACATAAAAACTGAACATTTTCCCATCTTCCTTAATGAAAAAAAAAAAAATTCACTTCCCTAAATGGCCTGCAACAAAAACACAAGCAGAATAAAAACATCTCCTCTTGAAAATTTATCCCTTTTTTTCACAATCAAAAAACGATAAAACAAAACGCCGACATACATTAATTCAATTAAACTTCCACCCTCCCCCCAAAAAAGCTAAATAAAATGAGCGAAATTGCACTAAATAATCCTGGCAAACAAAATAAAACTGTTTTTTATATTTACAAACGTTTCTTTGTGTAGCAGCTCCACAATTATATTCTCTCCCTTAATAAAATACAAACACATTAAAGTTTCCAATTCACGTACAGTTATTTGCTAATAAGAAATAAAATTCCTCTGTAAACGAAAAATTATTGAAAATATCTATGAAGAATTTATGTTGAACTAAAATATCCATTCTGAGAATGCATTAAGAAATATTAAACGTTGTCGAGAATAATTAAAAGCAAAGAGAACTGAGTAATGGTGAAGTAAAATGTATTTGTATTCGAGAACAGAAAGAGTAAAGGGGTTGAACCACGCCAAGGAAAGTAAATGGTTGGAATATATATATATATATATACCTTCATATATATGTATGCATGTATATATACCCAAAGAGCCTGCGGTATTTTAATATCTGACATTCCTGAAACGACCGATCATCTAACGACACCACCACTACCACACCATCTTCCTGTATATACATATCATCGTCAATAATTCGCGTTCAGGTTTCTATATATACTATGGAATTTGTTAAGTGGGATAGGTCTACGTCTCTTTTATAATTCAAATAAAATAGTGACAATGCCAGCCAAGAATATTCAGCACAGAGAAAGAAGCTTAAAACGGTTGAATAATTATACATTTTCGATATACCATAAAGTTTTGTGTTAAAGATTTAAATTCAAGATCAAAAAAGAATTCGCTGAATAATTTTTTGAATATAAAATGATAAAATTGTAGTTTTTTACCAGGCTTAACTCACGTCAAATTTAAAATTCACTGTACGAATAGTTTAACTTCATAAAGCAGTTTCAAAATTGTCTTATAAGACTTTTGAATAATAAAAATTTTCGTGGCAAATAATATTATTGTTTGAGAGTGAGAACTTCAAGTTATTAAAATAACAGAGGGAAAAAGAAGAGAATTACAAATTTTACTTTAACGTAAAACTCTTATAAAAAGAAAAAGCAAAAATATCTTGCGAAATTTGTAGTCATTAATTATTGTTGGTTAAAATTAGAATTGTTCGAATAGATTACATGGCGTTACATTTGATATTTAATTTTATAAATTGTTTCGACGAATTGCATATCCATTTTTATGAATATAAATAACTTCGTTGACTATTATTATAAATGATTATAAGTAGTATAGATATTTACCAGATCAGAGCCTAATGTAGGGATTAATTGCTCCAAACGTATTAATAACCACAAATAGTTTTATTCTCTTCTGTAACGATATCCAGGAATAAATACTCTGATAAAGCTAAATTGCGTTTGATCTGTGCACTCCAGTAACACACAAATCTGGATTTATATCCTCATATAATTCGATCTGACCGGATCCATCGAAAATTTGATTCAACCTAATCGGATCTATCTGAATATATCATAAGATGAATGAATAGAATTCAATTTGTATAATGAAAATTGTTATTTATACTGGAAGATTGAATATACGATTATTTGTGTGGGTAGTGGTTTTTAATTTATTTTATGTTAGGAAATAAAAAGTTTTACATAGAATTTAAATAGTTTCAATACCAAAAATTTTGCAAATGTTTTGGTGATGATGAAAAAGTGATGAAAGCTGTAAATAAAAAATTCGGATATTTTTAGATAAATAAAATTGCAATAATATTTTTAACCATAGTTAACACTTAGTTGTTCATAAAAAGAGACGAAAAAATAATTATAAATAGTCGAAAGTATTTCTATCAATTTTTTGTTTAAAGAATTCTGCTATCAATATTGTGATTTTCATAGTTCATGTTGTTACTTTCATCAATTAAATAAGAAATAAGTGAACGGTGAAAGTTGCGAGCAGACAATTTAATGAAAGAAAAAGAAAAGTCAAAATAAATGTGAAAAGAAAGATAAGACCAAAGACAGAACGACGAAAATTACACTCAGAACATTTTTTGTCATCGCAATAAATTGAATTAAAACAATATTTTTTATCCAACTCGTTAAATCATTTCCTCAATGCTCATTTTTACTTTGATTATAATCATTTGTCATTTTGTGTAAAGATAATGATAATGAGAAAGGTTCAAGCGAGTGTTGTTGAAAATACAATTTTCCAAGTGAACTGAAATTTTATCAACATCATAAAGAAACCTTTATTGAACTACTTTCAAAATTTCAAGATAATTCACCATCTAGTTTATTTCAAAAATGATATTAAAGTTGACGTACTGAAATTTCTTTAGATTCAGATCTCTATAGTAGAAGAGTATCCGACGGATCGTTATTTATTTTTATCACTGACAATTTCCCAACTGCACAAAATGAACATGACGGAAATAGGTGAAAATGAAGAAAAAGGCTTGTTGAGTATCATTATATCTTTTCAGTGTCTTGTTAATATTTATTCATGCAAATAATTTACGTTGAAAATGGTTTTTTCATCTTCGATTGAAAATACTGAAATGTATTACCAGACGTTTGGCAACATCGCATGAACAACGTGAGAAAAAGGCAAATCGAAGTATGAAATATATTTTTCACACATAAACACTTTTATGAGGAATCACAATAACGCTATTGTCATATTTTCTTGTTGAATTGTCATCTTTAAAAATCATAGACATCTTATGACTTCTTTCTTTATTGATGAAAAAAAGTTATCAATTTAAATATTTTTTGTGTCATTACAAGTTGCAACAATAAATTTCCGTCACTATTCTAGGAATTAATAACACTGAAAATTTCTAAATACTATTTTGATTCATTAAGTTTTGCTCAAACTTCCTCAATGGGAAATTTTGACACAAAGAGCAGCACATATTGTGATTCACGTTAATCACGTAATTTGTCTCAGAATTACACAGAAATTATTTAGGGTGGTCATTTATCACAATCCTGAAGAATGATTTAGTAAGAATACGACAAATTTTTGTTATATTGTTCACTTGAATATCTGGTGAATAAATAGCTCATTTTGATGTCACTTGCAAAATTTAAATTCGAATTTTTTGTCGTTTGCTGTTAGTAAAATTATTGTCTTCCGTTCATGGAAAATTTGCTTGGTACAAGCTAATGTTTTTTCATATTATCATACTTGCAAACAAGAATTTTATGACTCGTGAAGTTTGCTGAGTAGGCAGTTTATCATTATGACGATGCTTTTTTTGTTCTATTTTTGAGAAAAACCTCGAGAACAAAGTTGAATTGCAATTTAAATATGTCTTTTGTCGTAATGACCTTTTTTTTTTCATTTGGTTGCACTTCTGTTTTGAAAATGCTAATATTCAGATTCTTAATAACTCCATCATTGAGATATTCTCTTTTTAGGATTAGAACTTGTTACACTGATATTTCACTCACTTTCCTACAAATGAAAATTCGTTAAAAGAGATTTTTTGAGTGAATTGATCTTTGGTAAATCGGGTAATCATTCAATATAATATAACTAAATATTATTTATCTATAACAATGTGAATATCACTAGTTATAAGTCGAAAATACATTCATGAATGAAATATATGTCATCAGTTGAAACTCCCATTTTGATAATGTAATAACCGATGCATGCAATCTTCAAAATCCATAATACAATTCAATTTAATTCGATAGCTATCGCGATCATTCCAGTTCATTTCGTTGATGGATCAATTGAGTATGACTTTGAGAAAAGAAGCATCAAAGTGGGAATGTCGAATCCAATCAGATATAATCGAATCGGGTGCCAGATCTAACTTGGTATGTCTATACATTTCAGCAGCCAGATCGGGTAATTGACCTGATTGGATTAGACAAAGTCTGAGTTCATTTGACGTCATATTTAATCAGAGTGACCACATGAATTGATATCTAAAGTACGGTTCAATTACGTATCAGATGTATGTCAACAATAATAATCATTTCACTCTCAATATGAAAATAAAATGGATATTGAGCTACTGTTTACGATTTTATTAACATATCAAATGTATTTAAATAGTATCGTTGGTTGACCAATGTAAAACTAGAGAAATAATGGAATAGAACAGGGTCATTCAGATTTAATAATCAAAAAATATTAGGGAAGGATACCAAAATATTTTAGACCACATGTGTACGCCTGTCAATCATATCTCATTGTGTATCTATTCATTTTTTTTATGTTTCACTTGCTGTTACATTAACGTCCACCAGGAAAATTCATTCTGGTATCTTTATCCAACAAGGATTCCCTTTTTATCTTCAAGTCTCACTTCCTCTTTCACTTCTAGAGATCGAACCCGCCAAGTTGGAATCGTTCATCAAATACGACAGCGATTTTTCTCCGTCGCAACGCAATTTTTATTTCACTACTTCGCTTTTCTCCATCTCATTCTTCCACTCCTATTCGTTCGTCTTCTCGATCGATTGCCAACTTTTATCGCGTTTAATCCTGACAGCTTTATGGCAAGATCGGCAGACAGCGTTTGTGGTCCCATCACGAAATTCGTTTCCCAACTCTCGACTATCTCAATGTATGTATATATTTCATCCTGTTTTCCACCAGTTCACACGCACTCGCCCTTCATTCAGCCTCACTATTTCTTCCTATCTGTATCGCACCATGATTTCACCCTACTTGTGCAAGAGAGAAAAAAAAATTATATATCAGCAACACTGGAAGTTGCAGTGAGGGTAACTCAAGGCAAACATTTTTCGTACGCATTTCATATTTTATGTTTCCCATATATTTTGATTCGATATTTTGTTCTCATATTTTTTTTCTTTTCCTTTTATCTACCGACAACTGAACAAGTATAAGAACTCCTTACACTCACTATTCAATCTTCTTCAACTGGTATGCGCAACGTTTATACACGACGCTCGCCACTACTTTAACTTAGAATTCTTGCATTAATTTTTTTTCTCTCTCTCTGTATTTCAATTTTTTCCATTTTTCCCCCTACTTTACTCTTAAAGTAGCTAAAAAGCGAATAGTAAGGAGCAGTTGAGTGAAGTTAAAAGGGGACAGAGTATTTCCTCTGCCATTAGAGAAGTTTGAGTAGTGAAAAGTTCTTGTCCCGTGTAGAAATTATGGAAAAAAAAGGGGAAAAAATAACAGAATGAGAAAAAAAAAATTTTGGAATAAATGAAAGTCTGTAACTTGATTTGTTCAAGTTGTGGAGATAATTAGTGTAATTTTATGGCTGTACATATTTTAATCGCAATCGATCAGGTTACTCGAATGCCACATTCATTTGCATATATGATGAGATGAGTTATATGTATCTGTATTTGCATCAATTTCGAACTCATCAACTATAATTGTAAATCAATGATTCGCTATTCGATGCAGCTGATACCCAATTCACATCAATTGATGATTGATTAATTGATTGAATTAATGAAAAAAGAACGATTTTATGAAGAAATTTATGAGCAAAAGTGAAAAATAAAAATTTAATTTTTCAGGATATTTTTTATTTTTTTCAATTTGAAATTTTAATAATGGTAAAAGCAAGAAAAAAACATGGAATAAAACATAAATGAAAATGGCTGATGAATTGATTGAATATTTTGGTAGGTATTGCCGAAATATTCTGTTAGTAATATTCGGAAATGAAAATACCTCTCGTGAATATGCGACGACCTGAAAAAAAATGAATAAAATCGATAGGGAAAAAATGGTGAATTATTCAATATAAACCAGAATTTGAATTGTATATATATTAAAAAGTAGAACAACTCAGTGCTTTGTTGTATTAGTAAATAATACAGAGAGAATAATGATGAAATGCATGTTAGTAAACTTTATACATTTTTTTAAATTTACTTTGTAAGTTTTTCATAGTCAGCTCTATAAAATTTTTCTTTCTTTCATGTCTTTTGCTGAATGATAAAAGTAAACCCATTATAAGTCTGGTGAAAGATATTTACAGAGTAGCAATTAACAAAAAGTTTAAATAACTAATTCATGTTTTATCAATTTTTTGAGCAATATTGAATATGAAAAGTCCGGTAAAATTCTAATCTGTCAGCTGGGTGTTGTTTGACAATTTATTTCGAGATTAAAATTTCAGAAATATTAATTAAATATTTCAGAATTATTTCACAGCAATGGAATCTTTATGAATTCATTTAAATATCCAAAGCAGATAATGACTTACTTTATGAGTTACTTTTTTATTTCAAGTAAATTTCATTAACAAAAATAAAATTGATGAAATGGTAGTCCATAGAATTTGAGCTTCTGGATTATGTCGAACGTGTTGAATTCAATGGACATACGTTCAGCGCTTTTTTTATCACATAAAAATCCTCACCAAAATTACAAATTCAAAATATTCCTACATCCAACAGAAGACCTCAAAACTCAAAAATCCATTAGAATAAAATCAAATTTAATTTAATTCACAAGCATATAAATATTTCCTCATCTCAAAACTTTTCTCTTACCTCCTAACAAACAAACAAAACAAATAATTACACTAATTAAAATTACAAGAAAAAAGAACTAGTCGATCCCCTGACAATTACTCATTGTCCTCATCTCAATGCATTTGCATTCTCAAAGTTGTTAGAATTCAACCTAACGAAACTAATATACATACAGAAATGCCCCTTCATCATCCAACGAGATGCATTTCAAACAAGGCAATATAATACTATACACATACATTTAACATCAATACTAAAATTGGAAATTTAATTAACAAATCTTGGTTAATTTCCTCCCTCAAAATCATTGACAATACCGTCGATTGTTATCTGCATACATCGAACACCATCCGGCATTATCGATCTGGGTATTCGCTGCTCTTTGTTCGAGCAATCATGTTGAATCGAGATGTGTGCGCACTATATTCAACAAAACCCTCAACCTCTATATCATCCTGCGTCTCATCTCAATTTGAATCTCTGAATATGCTATATGTATATACATATATATATGTATGTATGTACAACACTAAGCAAAAGCGTTGACGACACCAAATGTCGTATCCAGAAGCACGTACAATCAACAAACATACACCACGAGAAATTTCGAATTAAACCTTATTCTCTTGCTCCCTTTGTTGCACTCTGTCTCCCCAGCTCTTTCTCTGACATGGATCCAGGGTGTGGCCGCTTTCCATAGAGGATATGGTACGTTTGAATATACGGATTATCGGGTAGGACTTGCTAAGCATTCCAATCGAACATAGCTGCTTGACCTGACAATCGAATTCCAATCAGCCGATCCCCCTAGGACCAAATGCACCTCCTCTCATTTTATCTCTCTTCTTGCATCTCCTCTTGTGCTATACTCTTTGTGGCTCCTCTCCTCAATATTCTTCGACAAGGACGTACTCTTTGCAATTCGTTCAAACTCATACATACGAAATTAGATTAAATTCCGTTTGATTAGCTGGGGAGGGCGAAAAAAAGAGAAAAAAATTGGACCATCAATGATCTTTTTTCTTTTTCTGCTAGTTGTTAGAACAGATTGCATGAAATTGTCCACGAATTGGGTTTCGTTGAACGAATCGTTGAATTGTGGTGGAACGAGTGTGAAGTAGAATTGAGATAGGAACTTTTGATGTTTATTAGATATCGTTTTGTGAATTTATTTTATTTGTGGACTTAATTTCATTGTATGTGAAGTATTTGCTGTGTATAATTGAACAATTGTGGAGGTTGGGGTTTTTATATCTATCAACAATTGTGGAAAATTTATGGAGGATGTAATGAATCCTCATGATTCTAGTTAGGTCAACAAGTCGAGAAGAGATGTGAAAAAAAATGCAGAATTTTAAATCTTATTCACTCGGAATCGTAGTGTACATACTTGACAAATAATAATATAATGCACTGCATGAAAAAAAAAAAGAAAGAAAAAATAAATCATACATTTGTTTTTCAAGTGGTGAAAAAAGGACGAATGTCATCATGAGCAATTTCAATTTAAAAAGCAAAATCTAAAGAAAAGAAATGATTTGTAGCTGTGAGAGAGTGACGAATTGAAATTAATTATCTCTGAATAGTATAAAGAAATAAATAATTTACCGCATTCTTTCTCAATTCAGTGTAAACATTTCTGTATTCAATTTGAATAAGTTCAGTTATTTAATGAATCATTTGAAAAAATGTAATTGTCCAACAAGAAATGAAAATAAAATTAATGAAATTTCCATTACTTTATTGTCAAATTTATTTCTTACATTCCATCAACAAATTCGTTGGAAAATAGTAACAACAATATTTTAGAATGACTTATTTCTCTCTTTATCCAACATCAAATGAGATTATGTAACTTTAACTGTAACAAATCATCAACTCGCTCCAATAAATCTTTCTCAACTAACAATTTAGCCATCATTTCATGTATGAGTTGAATGAATTACACAATATGTATTTTACTATCTTCAATTCTAACCGAATGAAGAGAGAATCAAGGGAAATTTGTAATATACAATTAGAATTCACCTATATATATACACATATATAACACAACTACTCTCTATTCCTTTGCCTGCTGCTATCAAATTGTTAATATCTCACTCGACTTCATACAATTCCATCCACCTCTATCTATCTTTATCATGTTTTCATGTCCAATTGCAACTAACCTTCATATCTCTACATATCATTCAAAAACAACTGCCTACAATCAAACTACATTCCACTTATGTCAATTCATTTAATTTCTATCTCAATTTCCATTTGTACATTTGATCTATTTTATTTTGTGATGTAGTTTTGTTTTTGCCAAGACCATAATAAATTTCATGTGAAGTACAAAATTAATATACATCAGTTCATATTTATTTTGTAATATTTGAATTGCATATTTCAACAGTTGAAGATAAAGACAAATTAGCATCTATGTTTTTGTCATTCAGTTGAGATATACCAACAGAGAAAGTGTACACTGCTAACTAAAGTTTCTTATTTCAACACACTTGAATATGCTGTTTCTTCTCTTCATACTTGTAAGTTCATAAGCACTTTTGACACACTCACCAACATTTTAAGAGTAACTACGTCGATTTAGACACAAAATAACACTTTTGTGTGTGTGTTAAAATAAGAAATTTCAGTATGTCAAAGATTACCAGGGTAATATTTAGCTTGATGTGATTCTAGCATTATTACAACTTTGATATAAATCAGCTCATTGTTTATGTCAGACAATAATTGACAACTGCTATATAAATGATTATAATTCTTATTTTATATCGTCACTATCAGAATTTTACTTTCTCTTCATTATCTTTAGTCACTAAAATTTACTTTGCACAGTTACTCAGACGAATCGCTCATAAAACTTGAATGGCAAAAATCAGCAATCAGAATAAAATCCAAGAGTAAAATAAACCATTGAAATACGATTGTATTGTATATCTATACAGTCGTAGGAGGGATCAAATGAAACACAATAAAACACAATAAAACACAATAAAATCGAGACACGATTCGCCCTTGATTTCGTTTTTATGAGAGTCATTCACGATTAATGTCCTCATTTTATTTTCAAATCAGTCAGCTCATTATTATCATTTGCCCAGGGAAATCCAAATTTCTAGCAAATATCATGTCCGTTTTTGTTCAATTCTGTTTTTAATACTTATAAATATAATTTCTTGTTTATTATTTATTTCTATTTAGAAAAAAATTCTCAAATGTGAAATCTCTTCCTTCGTTTTTTATTCGTGAGATGAAAAATTGTAAAGGAAAAAATCAATACGTTATCTCAGTATTTTTCGTTGATCCAGTTTAATTATTTTTCACCCTTCTTGTCCAATGTGAATTAATACAAACAAACTTATGGATTTTATGTTGCCTTTCATGAACGAAATCCTTCTCGATATTCTATAGATAATATCGGCCTGATGACAGAGGATTTCCTTAATCTTTCGTTGTAAATTTTCACTTCTGAAAATTTTTTTCGTTCTTATTTCAGTATCTTCAAATTTATGTGTGTGTGTAATATTGTGCCCTGAGTCTTTTTCCAACCGAATGCTCAATGGAATTCTATTTGTCGGTAATATACACCAGACGATATAGAATCTCATGGGGTAGGATATTGGTAGCTCAAATTGTATCACTCGAATATTGGCCTAAAACTTTCGTTGCTCATTTATTTATTTTTTTTCATATTTTTTTTTTCAAATATTCATATTTTTTTATTCTATCTGACAACAGTCATCTGAGATTTTCCTATTGACTATTTCATGATGAAAATTCTAATTTAACCATCCAACAACTGAATTTTGACTTGAAAATAGAAATAAATAATTTAATTGATTCATTTTTTGTTTTTTTTTATCGCCGGAAAATATATTTATTTAAAACTTCATTATATAGTAAAGCCAGAAAGACATAAACATCAAGAAAACGCCGCGGGTGGTAAAGAACAACAGGAAAATTTTCCAACCCTACTAAATTCCACTGCACTCCCTCCAGTTTCGCGTGAGAGTTGTATACATCTCACTCTTTTTTTCCCCTTTCGTATCCTTGGCCTTCTCTCTGTTTATCTCAGCACAAGAATCGTTGCATTCTTCGTGACTTTTCAACGTTCACTCTCCCTATTATGTGTTGCATCAAAGACATTCTTCTCACATACAAACACACTCACGCATTGACCTCCTTTTTCCAGAAATTCTCTTCCATAATTAAAAAATAGAACAAATAAAATTTTATTCTTAAAAATTATTCCATTAAACTCATCGATTTTTATCTGTTCAATTGTTTATACATTTAAAATTCTTATCAAACCTCTAACAATTTTATTATAATTAATATCTAACTCTTGTCAATCAAAAAACTTGTCAGAGCGACTACTCCTTTAATTATTGGAATAAATCAACACAAATCAAAGTGTTTGCACACATCTGAATATAAAAAATTTCAATTTCTCATCAAATATCAATAATTTTTGTTCCATACCTTCATGAATCGATGCATAAAATGTACGTACAGCTATTCCCTCCCATACCTCGAGGGTATGTGAAGAGAAAAACTCTGAAAAAAATATTCCATGTTGCTGGCTCAACACATTTTTTTTATTTGCTCCACTCCCTATTTACTCTCGCCACTTTTTCTTCTTTCTTCATTCGCCAACAAACATTTTGGAAATATGGCGAACAGGCGAAAAACTTCTGATTTATCATACATATGATTTTCGCTTACACCCTATGCAATAACGCAACTCATCAGATCGTCTACAAGCCAGTATCATAAAAGATGAATATGAATATATATATATATGTAGGTAGAATCCCCTCTCCATATTATTTATATGATCCCTCATATCCAATGAGGAATAAAAATTCGTCACGTGGCCTCATTCTTTTTTTTCTTTTTCTTTTTATATATGTCTGTAATACCTCCCAAAAAGAAAAGAGAAAAAAAAGCTTAGAATAGCGTTATTGATTTCGAAACGAAAATGGAATTTTCTATGTATTATATAGGGGATGTATGAGTGTGATGTAAGAAGGGTGGAAAAAATTTGGTATAGCAATGAAATACTCCGTTCAATGCAATTAATTGAAGTGAAAGGGAAGAAAAAAAAAGGATGATGGTGAATATATACATTTGAAGGGTGGATTTATCCACATCAGGCAAAATCCAGTCATTAATTTCATCCCCTCAAAGTAAATTCTATATGTAGCCCTCTCAAGAAGAAAAAAATCTTCTCTTCATTAAACTCTTATTTATCCCCTTATTTTACTCATATCAATTTTATTTATCTTTCATTATATAGATCGTATCTAGTGTCTGAAATTGGAGAGAAGTGTGGCTTTTTTTTTTGAAGCTTTTTTTACACCTTGATGCTCTGTGTGGCTATGTGTATAAAGCAAATTGGTTTGGTACATTTTTAGACTGGAAATCCAACGCTTGAAACATTTCATTCTCTGTGTCACTATTTTTATTACTGTACTCACTATTCAAACAATTTTATTGAATAGACTATTAACATATAGAACGTTTCAGGTGGTTAAAGAGTGACTATGAAATAAAATGCTTGGATTTGCAGAGTAGATCGATTTAGTGATAGACATTTTTGGAGGACGGAATATCAGTGTGGAGAGACGTAACAGTGTACTCTGGTGAAATACGCGAACAATTGGGTACTGTATTAAATCCTATTTGCTATCTTTTATTTATTCACTAATGAGAAATTTGACAGAGTGGAAAACCACAGTAATATTTTCATAGAATCATTTCTCTTTACTGTTTAATATTGAAGTGTACATTTTCAAAAATTAATTTCGGTGAAATATTCATCAAAAATTCTACAATTGAATAGAAAATTCTTGATCTGTTTCAATCTAGAAGTTGACTCATCGAAGAATCGGCAAAACTGTGGAAATGTTTTTAATTTTTGAGGAAACTTTTTTAACAGAAACAATTGAGAATGAATGATTAGACTGAGATAAATTTTTTATGAATTAGTCAGTAATGAGTATCAACATAATTAGCTGTTGTCTACGTTTGAACATTATTTTTTGATATCCCTCACATTTTTTTAACAATAAATCGTGTCAATACAAAACTGTGATCGCTGGTCATTATTGCTCTCCTCAACTCAATAATATATTGAATTATAATAAATAAAATGAATAAATACACCAAGAAATATCTGGAACACTTTATTCTATCATTAAATCAATAACCAGTGAAAAAAAAAAAACATTTCCACATTATCACTATGCCAGGATATACTTTTTCCCCTTTCATTTAACAGTTTCGATGTGAAAAATTGATTTACTATTCAATTTTTTTTTATCCATAAAATCACCAAGGAAGTGCTTGTTAAATTAGAAAATCTTTTTTTTTCTTCTCACTGTATGCACACGATGTGAACAAAGATGAAGGAAAAAATAAAGCAAAAAAAAGAAGAATATTGGGTGGATAAAACGGCGGTTAGAAACTTTGCCGATGGGTTTCTCGTTGGTGCTTCTTACACAGACGTGTATATATAGTTCCTATAGAAATGCCACGCAACGACCATAATTACACTAGTGAAACAACCACCGCACTGTAAAGTTACATTCAAGTTTCACCAACTATGCCGTTCTTAAATCGAAGCGAAGATAGTATGAAAGGCGTACAAGCATAATAGCGTCATATACCGAACGTTATTATACACTTTTTCCGATTATTCATTGTTACTACTACAGGTACACTCAAATAAAGTCGTAATTGTGGTTGAATTGAACCCTCTAAAACCGTATCATAATCCTCATTCACTCATTCAATACATTTTCTCATAACATGCGACTTAATAAATTTAATAACAGCATTTAACGACAATTATTGAAAAGAAAGAAAAAAAAATTGGATAAAATAAAAATCAGGAGAATAAAAAAATTAACACAAAAAGTTTCCATCAATTTCTTTGATCGCCACTGTTTTAATAATATATTTAAAAATAGATTCATCAATATCTAATAGCAGCTTTTTTCACTTACAAAAAATTTATATGAAAAGTAAATAAATTGAAGTAAAATATTATAGCCGTTGATATACTTCATGTATAGCTAAGCTATTAACTACGTACAGGGTATTAACAGACAATAAACGTTGCATGTAATATTGTAAATAGACGAGGGCACAACTGATGTTCCAAGTGGTTGGTGCTCATACCAACGGCCCACTATGACGTTCCAGTCAGCCATAAAATTGCTTGATATAACCGATAAACTCTCTGTATTATATACCTTGATGTATACTAGGCATACATACATAAATATGTGCATAACGAGTATAGTTCAACTCGATTATTCTGAAAACGATCAATACGGATGGATGAAGGAAAGATAATCGTTCTTAAAACCGCACCCGATGATAATGTAGGATAATTATTAATTTTGTAAGAATTTATTAACATTTTTCTCTAGTTGTATTTTCGTTTGAATATGGATTTCAATTTATTGATTGCTCATGAAAATGTTAGAAAGATGACAGCAAGATTAGTTTATCTTTAAGGTGAACATGGAGACGTAGAATTTTTAGAGAATAACTAAACTGGAAAAATCATTTGTTCAGATCAAAGAAGTAGAATAATTTTTGATATATTGAGCTGTTATTATTCATTTGTGACAAGTTCGTTGGTTGATAATTAAAGTGACTGGTCAATCAACGAGACTATATTTTTTGTGGATGGGAAAACATTGTGAGATAAATGGCGCCTAATAAAATAGCACGATGAATAGTTTTCACGATGTTATACTAAATCACACATCGGACAATCGATGACTCATTGTCGCCCCAGAATTTCATCTCCAAAGTGATGTCTAGGGAATCTGTCACTTTAGTGACAATCACCTTGTCCAAGTGATATTTTTCCCAGCGCTTTTTTTTTTAGAATCGAGGTCACGATTCATGACGGGATTATGTTATTGGAATATAAAAAATCACATCAATGGGTAATAATATAGATGTCTGTCAATAACTTCATCATGGACATGATGGACAATGTCATTGGAATGAACTTCTATTTTATTGAAGGTTGAAAATGAATAACACATAATAAAACATAGAATCGCAAATGGGCTCGTTTGTCTTTTTTAGTTGTTTGCATTTTTTATAAATAATTTAATCAATGAGAGGGATTTGACAATTGTGTTCAAAAAATCAAACGAACTTATAATAAACTGGGTAATCAAAATCAGTACGAAATGTGGAATAATTTTCTTTTTTATAGACCTTCGCTTTGTTGACTGTCAAAATGAAAAACAATCGTCTTGACGCAAATCAAAAATTTTATTTGATGGCGTTAGTATAAATAAAATTCTTATTTTATTATTTGGAAATTAATGAGATTTTCACAATAAATAAATCTGAGGATACATCTGTTTGAACGTCCTGGAATTTACAATATATCAAAAAAATTGATGTTCAAAATATCTGTCAATTTTTTACTCACAAATAAGCTATTCTAGTCAAATATATCTTTATAATTGACAATTCTATAGCCATGAATATATTCATAGATTGAAAAAAAAAAAAAAAAATAGGCGACGAAGATAAAATAGAGCAGTCAATTTCACAAGACATCACTGCAACTATGCAACAATGTGAAATATCGATGAACTCTCCCCAGATCTCATTCGAATATTCTCATGGGACATTGTAAATTTCCCTGCGACGAGGTAACACACTGAAATTCAAAGTACATTGAGTTACACTGTGTGAAACACTGAATTTCATCGTGGAAACAACGTGAATATCATCGTCTTATATTTCAAAAGTTTCAAGCCGTGAAATTTTACTACAAACGACCTGTTGGATTTTCTCAACAATCCACTGTTGAATCTTGACGAAGTAGATTAAACTGTAAAAGCCAAATTTTTCATGTAAAAAATATCATAAAAATACCTTCAACGATATTCACTTTTTGCAAATTGTTTTCTATCACTTTTATCATCAGATAGTGTTATACACTTTTATACTGGATTAATTTATAAGTACCTGGAAAACTGAGCTACACTCAATGGATTAGTGAAGATAATTGGAAAAACCGATCGAAATGAGTTTTCGCAGACTTGAGAGCTATAGGAAGATTGTTTTCCAGTTTCAGACAATAAATAGATTTAGCTGGTTTAATCGAAATTGTTAGGCTGGTTTTTAAGGTAAAATTTATATACTTGAAGAATTTAGTTTGATCAAATAATGTCGAGTAACTTTCAAAGAATAAGTGGCATGAGGTAAAAACGCAATGAATGTTTTATAAGAGTTACTAATCTGTTGAGACGAAATTTCTTCAAGCAGAATTGATATTTATCAAAAGTTACAAAATGTTATTACAATAACGTGAACCTTCGTTCAAAATATTTTCTAATTTTTCGATTGATGACTCAGATAATTTTAATTTTCAATCACTAAAACATAAACTCAATTTTAAGTTTTCACCATAATTCAGTAATTACAATTTAAGTATCAAACCTTTTTTCGCAATCGACAATTTAAATGCTACACCGGAACATTTTGGTTTCTTCCATAAAAAAATTCTAGTTCTCTAACACCGAAATATTTTCGCGTTCACTATCACATTAGGTCCATTCATTTTCCTCACAGTTCCGGGTTTAAAAAAACGAAGAGTCGCTATTAATATCAATGAGGTTGTATACCTAAAACCATATAAAGAAAAGGTTGAAGATGAAAAATGCAGTAGAGAAAGGTTCTCATTCTTCTCTTCTCTTTTCAAACTCTTTTGTCATTGGGGAATTGTCGATAAATAAAAAAAATACTGGGCAATACACATGGAGGTCACTGATCATCAGTCTAAAGGTATAAATAGGATGAAAAAAGGAAAGCAAAAAAAAAGCTACATGAGAAAAGCATGAGGAATGTAAACGACAAGAATTCTGAGGCCTAGCGAAGACTAATGGAGAGCATATGAAGCCCCTAGGAAATCTGTAGTTATATATATTTATTTATCTTCACTGTTGTCCAAAAATATTTCATTTTATTCCATTTCTATTTTATTCCTATTTTCCAATCAATAGGATTTTTTGTTCCAACTTCAACTCCACAGTATCTACAACATTTATTCCCCATCTTCTCTGTTCATTTCACTGTGATAGATATACAAATATACATATATATTTGTATGTGTGTAACAAATAAAATTGATGGATAAAAATGCCTGGAAGTGATGGTCGGAAAAATTTCAACTCGTTCGTACTAATGTGAGATTGCACGAATGTTTTGGACTATTTGATGAAGGCAGGAGAAGATTGACGTACTTCATTTAACTGCAGGTATAGATATATACATGTGTATATGCACGGATTATTCCATCAGTGGATCAGTTCTATGAACGTAAAAATATAAACCTCCCCCTCACATTCATCTACAAACCGTTGAAATTCATCGTTAATTAAAATCAATCTGGCACAACTAACAGGATAAAAATAAATTGCTTTCAGTCATTTAAAAGTGAAATTTTGACACTACTCAAGCTTGATAAAAGAAAAAAAAAATTTTTTACTTATTTTCTCTTTTATTCGTTTCAAATCCCCTTTTGTTAATCGTCTCTTCTTCCACCTCATTTACCACATCATACACTTCTATTTTAGCGTAACCCCATACAAAGTCCTCAGTACATATCATCCACAACGACCTCTTGCTTGAGTTAATATCTAATTAATGCTTTCATTACGTGTTAAACCAACACGTTCAACTTCGTGGAATTGGGTGATTACAAATTCAAAGATCTCCCATGTGATTTAGGAAACAAATATATTTACATTCAGTATTTATTATGATTAGAGATAAAGAATGAAATACGAGAACAAATGAATATTAATATTAACAGTGGCGGGGATTGAGGTAGAACCATAAATTCATTCGTATATAACTGTATGTGACAAGTTAGAGTAAGAGGAATAATATTTCGTATGTACCCTAGCTAGGATTTAAACTTGGGTTGCTGTGATTTGTACTTCTCGTTGTTCAACGACCTACAGGTACTGGACAACAATTTTATTTTTCAACCTGATGCTCATGCTTATTTATGAATACACAACGTTCCATCTTACTTGCATGAAAATTCAATCAAACTCTGTATGTTTTGGGTGGAAATTCAACATTGAATTGTCACTTTTGTTCAGCATATGAACTTTAAAACTGTGGAGGAAACAAAGTTGAAAAAAGAAGTACTACATTCTGGTGGCATCAGCGTCTTTAACCAGGAATGACAATTTCTTTCAAATTCTTTTTTGATCTAACGACAAAATATTCTACTTTAAATTATTCTGAAATTAAACCTGGCAGATATTATAAATTTTGAAACAGTCCTGAATTATAAAAAGATAAAAACGACAATTTTTCCTCTTCTTTTATATGTTTGACAAAAATTTTTTTATGGGATTCCAAAATTCATTTGGTTGATAGATTTTCCCTACATTCGTTTCACGATAATGAATTTCATTGGCTGCTATACTTTCACATGTTTAATTGAACTCAGTTGATTTAGGAAAAAGAATAAACACAAATAAACAAATTGTTTTTTTGTATTGAACATATCAATGAATTAAACAAACCGCATGTCGAGCTGAGCTAAATAAGCATTTGGTAACAGTTAGCAAATGTAATTTTGAAGAGAGTTTACAATCACGTATGATGCAAACATCATTTCCCGCCGAGATTAAATTGCATATTGATTTATTCCCTGTATCGTCCATTCTTGTATACCCATTCAATTATGTTGCACATTACATCAATCGTAATTATATTACTCCAATTCCAAATTGAACCAATATTTTTGGTTTATTTCATAATAGTTACAGAGTTTTATTTGATTTTGACCGCAACAATTCATTGCCAAATATACTAAATGTCATTTCTCTCTCATATTAATAAAAGCTAAAACAATTCTAAAATTGATAATACAAAATTTTTTCAGTGGTTTCATATTTTCCCTAAATTTTGATGATTAATGTAAAGACATCACGTCAATGCATGAAAAATCGAAGCAACGTAGCCTTGGGCAACGCCTACATACCAACATTATCGTAAATTATATCTCTTATCTACAACTAGTGAAGATCTCTGTTTCAAAATGCATATCCTACCTGTAAACTCTCACGCAAGAGAGCTCGTCAATATTTCAACCATGAGAAACTGAACTTGTAAACGCAGGTTCAAATAACAACCAAGAAATATAACTCGGAATTAAACATGGATGGCAGGATCATTCGTTGAGTGAGTGTCTGATAAATATTATTTCAACGAATCAAAAAATTATGTGATAAAGAAAAAGCAGATGATAAATCCGCGTAGTCTCATCACCGCTGATGCGATTATACAACACTTCAAACGTGAGTCTTCCTTGCATTACAACAGAATAGTTTTTATCAATTTTCTCTTAAAAAGAGTAAACAACTTCAACATGATTTTAAAAATTAGGTCATTATCTACAAAAAATGGTGATGATCCTCTACCACTTTATAATATTACCATAATAGAAAATCAATATCCTTGTAACGCTGACCTGCATTTACACTCATGGTATAAGTAACAATTCAGATACAGAATTGACGTATTAATCTGTTGATAAACCAATAAATTGACTTATAAATCAGTTTTATATAATATGTTAATGCTATGTCATTTCGTAATTAAATAAACAATAATCAATGACCACCAGACAATTATATTGAATCAATTGTAAAAGTTTCATGACCAACAAGTCATTCAATAAATCATTTGGATGAATATCAATTATCTTAATCAATCATTCTTGAAATCAATGAAACCATTCTGATAATCAGGTTCACTGCGCTCAGCAAAATCAAGAGATGAACTCTTTTTCTAAACAATAAATCTATGAATAATGAAACAAAAAAGTTCTGGAACAAATCAACAAACCCATGATGAACCAAAGAAAGTTAAACCAAATTGCAAAAATGTTATCAATAAATTATCTAAAATATCTTAAAAAAACCAAAAATAAGTATAAATAAATATAAATGTCCAAGGGTATTCTGACTAGTGACAATTGCCATCGTGTTATAAGCAGAGTTTCTAGGCAACAGGCCAATGCTGTATTAAAACCGGAAACAGCATGCGGAAACGAATGCGGAAGCAGCGAATCAGCCGGAACTGAACCGTTTGCCATGTCATGACCGTGTACAAAATGGTGTGAGCCATGCAGGACGACTCCACTTAAAATTTAAATATTCTACCATATTTAAACAAATAACAGTGACGAGATTCAACTCGTCAACATGTTCGAAACTATTTTTTCTCCCCCACTATCTGGATAACAATATTAATTATAAATAATGGCAATGGGATTATAAGTTGTCGTATTAAAAATTGTTAATTGCAAATCAGTTAATTAATCTACTACGGGATAATGAAAATTGATATTTGAATAATAGAAATGACTGTGACATGAATATGTTGAGTGTATATATTTCATTTTGAATGTAATTAGCTACATGTTATTAATTGAATTCGCACGAAATTGGACATACTGCTAGCAATGATGCAGAATGGCGCATGAAGCTGAAAAAAAACTATTTTATTTTTGCATATTGCTCTATATTAATTTGTGCAGCGCCATTGATTTCACTAATTGCAATCGACACACGCTGAATAATTACTCGTGACAAGAATACACACAAATATGCTTCATACATTGAATTAATATAATCGATTCACAAATGAATTGAATAAAAATCAAATGAATTTAATTAATGTCGAATAAACCAAATCCTCTTTCATTATTATCTATTTTTTGTCACATTTTGTCTCATCTGACTGTCACTTCAATCGCTTTATCATCGTTATTCACGCATTTATCATCCTGTTGTTCAACGAGAAATAAATCATGTGCTCGATTGAAACCGGAAGCGGATGTACGTCTCCTGATTACTCATCAATGAAACTCACATGTGTATATAAAATCCATTATCAATTGGTCTGTGAATTGTGCATTCAATCTAATCGTCAATTGCAGTTGGAGAGGCGTTCAAATCATCGGTAGATACACGTCAACAGGCAAAGGGGTTGAGGGAATAAATTTTTTAACAAACTCTGAAATATAATGGAGAACATTTCTGTAAATATTAATGACGTAGTTTTAAAGTTTAACAAAATATGTAGCATCTTCATGTTGTTGACTAATCTTTGAAATGCTCATTGACAACTGTCAAACTCATAAACAACTTTCAGTTGCTTTTATCATCTTCAACTGCCATTTCAATCAGCTTAACTTATCTCAATAATCTTCAATTTCATTCTTTCCTACTTATAAGTATGAGTATATTAAAATTAAAAAATTAAATTAGAGTCGCATTATTTATTCTATTTCTTTTTCTTTGAATGTATATAACCTGCGAATATATATCGCAATAACTAAGAGTAAAAGGAAGTAGATCGTTTCGGTCAAAAGTCACGCGAACACATCGTGCATCCTGGCAAAAAAGAATTCTTTGTCTCACACAGGATAAACAAAAAAAAAATATATATATATATGTATGCATGTCGGGAAAAATAAAAAAAGAATTGGAAATAAAAATAAAAACTTATTCAGAGGTAGAAAGATCGAGCTCACACGAGCGACCGGAAGTGACGGCAATAAGAGAGTAGCAATAGGGGAAGTGGATGAAGTTCGAGGTTGGTGCACTTCTTGTGTGCGTGACACGATAGGGTGCCCCCAGCGGGTGGCCACCGTCAACCACTATATATACATACAAATGTATACATTACGATACGGATGGTATAGTGAGAAACTGTGTCTACAGACAAACAAAACAGTGAAATAACTTGTGGAAACTGTGCTCGAGGTCACAAAACAAGCGGCAACCATTAGATATTTTATCACAGTTGTGTATTTATGTGTGATAAAATAAAATGAACATGAACATACCTTAAATATGTTTATTTGTTCATTTATCGCAAACGATTCGATAGTTAAGTTGGAATTCTTCTCTGGATTCAGACATTCTTGCAAATTTTCGTTTCGTTTGAGTGTTCAAATTTCATTTGATTCATTTAAATCACTTTATTGATAGTGATATTTACAAAATGATGTCAGCGTTTGTAGTTCTGAGAAGATAATTAATTTTATAGAGAAATATTTTTAGTCTACAAATATTTCAACTCTACAAATTGAAAATGTCTCAAAAATAATTGAAACCACAACTGAGTTATTGTCTTAAATATTCAGTCGCATAAATATCTAATCTAACACCTCAATATTTATCTTGATGAATCATCTTGTCATGATGTCAAGGTAACCATATAAAAACATGGATAGTATATAAAAATTTAATTGAACTGATAGAAAAATTGTAAGTAAAGCATGAAAATGTTCACTGCAATGTAACTAAAATGTTCCCCAACCATTTCTCGAATTCATAATATCAAACGTACACAATTAATTTTACTTCATCATTCAAATGCACTCATAGCATGCAACTGAACGGTCATTTTCCCCCAGATTTCAATTACAAAAATTCTACAACTTCTCTAACCGCATTCGAATAAACTTCTCTCTCCCTCAGTGCAATTCCACAAACTGTTGATGTCATATAATCAAAATGTACTGCAAGAAAACCTCCATGACTACTTCAAACGACTATAAATAATTCTACAGAATAAAAAATAAGAAAAAAATAAATAAATACAAAATACTAGAGGGAAAAATAAAAAAACCCTTCATACGTATCTTTTAAATTATATTAAATTCATCAAATCCTATCGTCATTCTGTCTTTACATCATTTATAATTTATCACAAAGCCATAAATAATAAATGTATACGTATAATATAAAATATCACGTAGACACGATAATTTATTTGGCAGCAATACATTATCACCCTCCATGTCCTTCTCCACTTCTCAACAATGACGAAGAACGCAGGCGCGTTTCACTCGTCTCATTCGTTCATTCGCTATGCGTTACGTGGTCTGACATGCACAGCACTGCAACCCCTTTCGTTAATACACATACTCATATATACATATGTATACATACATAGGTCGCGTCAGCTTCCGATTACCGTTAAGGCGAAAGTCATTCATATACCATACTCGAATGGATCAACTAGTCCGTATCCCTTAATCCATTTCCATTCTCTCCCTTCTACTATTCGCCTTTACTATACACATGATTATAAATACAACGCTATAATTCCTGACTGGCATCAATTCTGTTATCTATATTTTTGTGTGTATAATGTAATATATATTTACGTTATTTCATTTCCTTCCTCGGGCACTGCAACACAAATTATTTCCGTTCACTGGCAAAAAAGAAAAGAAAAGAAAGAAGAAGAAAATGTGATTGAAATAAAATGTAAAGTATTTGTTACCATGTGTAGTATTGGTAAAGCTGGATAGTCATGATAACAATGAGTAACCTTGATTTAATATTATATTATTTCATTTATAAATCGTCAATCTTTATTTATAATGAAACAAAGGAAATTAATTTGATTAAAGTTAATTTAGAATTGATACAAAACGAACTTGATTATAAATCGAAATTGTAATTGATAAAATCGAATATATTTTGGTTTCAATTTGAAAATAATTTAAATAGTTGATTCGTTTGATGTTATTATTAATTTGGATTTTATTTATTTGTTAATTTCAATTGAAATCTTTTATTATAAGTGAATCTCTATGATTTCAATTATTTGCTAACTGAATTCAACTGCATTTCTTTTTATAATGATGAATAAATCGATAATATTTCAAAATAATATCAATAAAAAGAGGAAAACCTATAATACGTAATAATTGACAAGTCGCCACATAAAACTTCATAAAACTGAAAGACATTTATTTCTCTTTTAACGTCAATAAAACTAAATAAGCTCAAAGTCGTATATCATGTTTATCTGATATATTTATTACACACTAAATTCATATCGTTTTTCTACACAATTCTCATAATGTAGAATTCTCATAAAAAAATATCTCCAATACCAACACAATCATATTCTATAATCTAAATAATTATTCTCATCGAACATTACTAATAAACCTAAGCTTTTATTCAATTCTTCTATTTTCTTTCACCATTTTTATTATTTATATTAACCAAAAAAATAATCTTCATTGTGTAATTCTATTGTGAATATAATAACAGTTCATTCATAATCTTGCACGGTATGTGCGTAGAGAGGCAAAGTGCATAGATCCGTTGTATTCTCGGTAATTTTCCGTAGAAAATGGAGCTTCGGTGTAGGGTGTTCAGCCATATCCGGAAATGTATATGCCACGAACACAAGTGGACGCAGGCACTCGAGAAGTTTCGCCATTCTAGAGTGAAATCGTCACCTACACACAATCGCAAGCAAGCTTAATTCCGTCCCCCTGCTACTATTCCCTTTTGTGGAGAGCGTATAACCCTTCTATATCCTCCCCTACATTTCTCTTATTCACTCTTACTTGTTCTCTTCATAAAAATCTCTCTCTTACTCGACATCACCATTATACCAAGCTCTATGCACTTGCCGCTCACGTACACCATCATCGACTACAGGCTGAGCTCTTCCTTCTATTCTTCCACGTCTCTTTCTTCTTCTCGTCCCACTCTGCAATTTACCATTTTTTTTTTGCCTTCGTTTCTTTCGGTTTTGCTTTTTCTTTTCTTTTTTCTATGTCATGTGTATTCTCACCTATATAATCATACTGTTCGTTTCTGTTCTGCTGCCTTTGTTCAGTCTATCGTGTACTACACTCGACGTACGTGACCATTCCAATAATGCAACCGAAATAAAATAGAAGGAAAAATTTTTACACCAATCTGATGTACATATGGAGGAAGGGAGAAAAAAAAGTGAGACATGTCGATGAAAGATATAGTGAAATTGTGTTTGTGTGTATGAACTGTAATAGGATTTGTATTTTATGAATCTTGTTGGAATCATATTCATATTTGTGATGTAGAAAGGGTACATATTTGTGACGAATGACTTTTCCTGCAGTATATATTGTTAATAGATTTATGAATTTTAATTATGTCCATGTTAGGTTTATACTAATGAGGAAATATTAAGAGATGGACAGGAAAATATATTTTTATTTAATAAACCAACGAGTGTACGAAAAGACCACTGATATTAATCGTAAAAGTATGTCACATAAAAACTCGTATAAACTTGTATATGAAGTAATTTCGTGTTCATTTCGTACACGATACAAAAAAGAGAAAAATTTCCATATTTTAATTTCACATTTTTTACCAAAGTGGGTAATTGTGAAGAGTTAGGTAATGGTAACTCAACAATTTTTTGAGCATGAACCAACAAAGTGGCGGCAAAAATGACGTATGATAGACTGTAGGAAATAAGTGTAAGTAAAGGGGGAAAATATATTGAAGCAAAAGTGAAAAAGAGCTGGGATAACAAGTGAAAATAAGGGGGACACTTTTTTCGTACTTTCACGCAATCTGTACGTGGACTGCCAGACGGTACAGCCAACCTCGAGTAATTAAACCTTGGTGAGCACTCCCATGGGAGAGTTTGTGAGTCATAAAAGGTGAGCAACCTTATAGAGAATGAAGTAACAGTGAGAAGATATAAAAAATGGTAATAAAATAAAATTCTATGTACGAAAGAAAATAAAAAAATAATAAAGTAATATCTCAATTAACTTTTTTTATTTATAGATGATATTTAAACTTATTGAAAAGTTTACATTCATATGAATGTCTAATTTTATTCTACAACAGTTAAAGAAAAATAATTTGTGCTTCGTTTTCATTTAGTTTTCTGAGAAAAATTTCCAAGAAAAAATCTCAAAAGCGCCATCTAATTTTGTTGATTAAAGCCACTACATTTTACTCTGTTTATAAAAGTTATTCACATTTTCTTCACCCCTTTTTTCCTCTGTATTATAAATGAAAAATAACATGTGCTTTACATTAACAACAACCATTGTTAAAATTAATTATCATAACACAATTCTTGCATGTATCTATTTTCTCTTCTCTTTCACATTTTCCAGTCTTCTATTTCATGATGAAGAAAAAAATTCTAATGAAATTAGAGTAAAAAGAGGAGAAAGAAAAACAGCAAACATCCAGACCGTGAAAACATGAAACAATGTGTACAAATGAAATGCATAAAAGAAAAAATTAAACAAATAATGAACAATAGGAAGGAGAGAAAACAAATTAAATGAACATATATTGCGCAGTTAAATTGAAACGAAACTCGACTTATCACATATACATACAATTTAGTTTTATAGTCTATCTGTGAAGCGAAAAAAATTGATGCAATCCCGCATACAGTAAATGAAAAAATAATAATAAAAAAATATAAAATATAAAATAAAAGAAAAGTGAGTCGACATAGCGCATCTGCCAAAGTCCATATCGTGCTGTGGCAATTTTAATCTCGGGCATTAGTTCATTATTTATATTGAGTGTGCCGCATAAAAGTGAACTGCTTCTAGTGCACAACGACTCGTTCGCTTTTTCATCCTCCATCCTCTTCACCAGTTCATTCTCCTTTAGGTTTCTCACATCCTCTCCGTTTGCCACTCTCTCTTTTTCTTCTCCCTGAAAACCATTTACTTTCCAACATGAAAGTTAACCTCCTTCCTCTCGTTTAGTCCATTTATATACCAAGGGATTTCGTTTAAGCGCATTGTATCTGTTGCTGTCGGATTAAACATGAAAACAAACTTGGAGAAAAGGAAGTTTTCAGTCAAATTGAATTTCTAGATATGAACACGACCCATGTCGAAAAACATTTACATTTATAAAGATTAATTATAATGAAAGAAAGAAACATGAAACAAATTCCATTTTCATGTATATGCTTGTCAGTTTTGCAAGATCATTATGGGATATGTTCAGAGTTCATTTAAATTAGATGGAGCAGGATGTGATCTGCCATTTTGTACATCAAGCGTACTAGATGATGTAAGAAAACTCAAAGATGCTTCAAATGACAATTTCTGTATTTTTTACAATGGCCACATAAAAATTGCACATTCAATTACTATTTTTGCACTAAAAATCTAAATAAATTATAATTTCACATTTATAATGAGACTTTGTTACAAATGGAAATATTCTGAGTGCAAGACTTTTCAAATAACTACAGTACACAAGTTGTAAGATGAAACGATGAATGTTTTATTAAGAAACAAAACAAGAACGAAGTGAAAATTCAAGAAACGAAATTCTCGTTGAAAATAAAATAACTGGAAAAATTATAACAAATTGATGCAACTCCTTAACATCAACTTCTTTTTCAATGCTCAATTTTTCAAGGAGGAATATATAAACAACAAAAAGTGAGATGTTTCTTTTGATTCACAAGAAGTTTATCAGATAACTCAACTACTTCATGGAATAGCGCAGATTATTTTGCCCTTTATATTAAGCCCGTGAAGTTTTAGGGATCAGTAGACAAATTAAAACCACCTGACAAACCTTGAGGCAGTTCAACACTTTAAGAGTTTAGAGGGATCAAATTTTTTCCTTTCATACTCTTAAGAATATTTAATTGCAATATTATATCAAACTGCGGGGGAGTAGAAGTGGACTTGCTCGAGCAATAGTCAAACTTTAACATTAATGAAAATCGTGACATTAAATGATAACGACATTTTTTTCTAATTTATAGGAATACAGATTTTTTCATCTTCAATTTATCAATACAAAAGTTAAGGAGTAGGTGAGCTATACAGAATTTTTTTGATGGGCCTATATTTTCCCCTATTCAATTTTATGAGTTTTCCATATTGCAAAATGAAATTGATTCGAGAAAATCATGCATAAAATAACGAAACTTTTGGAATTTTCATCAATTTCTCATCCCTCATTGTATGAAAGTATCATGGATAATATTTTTGTTCCCAATATCCATTCCTTAGGGTCTTCTAAAAAATTTTTTTCTCCACTAAGAATAGTCGTTCCAAGTGTTTACAACATCAGTGAAATCACGAAGGGAAAATTCGTCACCAATCAGCCCAAGAATTTTACTTCATTCACTCTTTATCACATATTAGAAAGAAGGAAAATATCAGATTGATCATAAAATTGAAAATATAAAGTCAATTATGTCTTTAAGCTTTTCATAAATATAAATTGATGAAAAAAAAATACTGAAATTAATTGGATCTTTCTCTGGAATGATGTTAACATTACTTGACATTTTCAAAGTTTCTCATTTCAAGGAACATAGTTCTAACACGATGTCAGTCAATCTGTCTGTCCATGAGTGAAATCTGAAGAGTTGCTGAACTGAGATATCTAAAAATTTGTTCGAAGTTGTTTCGACATCAATCTCACAATAAGTTATCATGGCAACTTATAAATCCACAAACATCTCAAAAATGTTCTAAATCTTTATATTTATCCATATTAAACAACCCTTAATCTCACTGTTCTTAAACTCGACTCTTTTCTCTGCCCTATCCAACAATCACAACTAAAAACTCATTAAAATCCAACAAAACATCCCAAAATTCCAACCAATCATCAAAACCTCTTCATTCCAGTCATTCAATAAAACACTCTCTTCAAACATTCAACATACACTTCAATGTCTCCCCTTTAACACAACAAAAAACAAACACAAGAAATTTTCATTTTCTTATTTACCCCACCAGTTGGCCAATTAATTCCACCAAAATCTAGTTTTATTCACAGATTCTATTTGCCGAATAACATTCTCAACATTACCTAAACAAATTCGTTCCTTCCTCTATTGTTGAATATGCTCTGATGTACAATATGTACTCACTTCGTTGGCAACTACCTCAACACATCAAACTATACACACCAGTCGACAATAGTTTCCTGAACTACGTTGTTATGTATACAATATTTGTACTGCTTATTAGAGGAACTACCGAGACGAATAGTATACAGGGATTTCACTAGAGATATAACAGCTATAACAGCAGTAAGCAATACAAAGACACAAACACATACATATATTATGCATATATATATGTATGAAAGTGTATCTGTAAACGTGAGAAAGGAAGGTAGGAGATTGCATGAGACATTGCCCAAAATCCCTTCACCAACTAAAAGTTTAATCTTCAACTCAATGACGATATGAGATTAACTTACGTTACAACATATTCTCTCCCCATGTATAAACGTGTACTGCAACAAATACACACTCACTCACTCACCCACACAAGCGGATGTAAGCGATTTTGTACATAATTGGATTTGTGCGGCATCCCCTACATTATATGCTACCACGTTTGTGCTTTCATCTCATTTTACCAACAGGATTTTATGAACTGGATATAATACACTATATATATGTATATATGTGATACGTGTATTGTTCTGTTTTTATGTGTGTGTGTTGATGGTAGCCAATAGCCCTCAATTATATTCAATTTCAATGGATTTGTGGTGATTGTACTGGTATATCAATTATAGAATTTTTTTCTGCTTTTCAAAATGCGTCGTATTTTATTTTACATTTTTTTAAATGTTGTTATGTAAAATACTGAGGAAAAATTTAATTATTTATAGTAGAAATAAATTGAATTGTGGTGTATTTTTTTCATTAATTGATGTGAATGTGATAATTGTTTGACATTCTGGGCGAGTGTTTACAACGTTTTACATTAAATCTTTTTTATTGTAATATGACAGTTAAATTAAAACTCATCCACATATATATAATGTTCTTTTTTTACATGTGCATGTCTTCAATTGATAAAACAATTTTGTTCATAATATCAATGCATTCTATTACCTCAGGCATATTTCTGTTTTACAATATCCATTTTCCTCCTTTTTATTTCGTTCCATTTTCTGTTTCACTACCCTTTCTCATAATATACTACAGTATGAGAATATCAAATATACAATTTAAAATAACCATTAATAATTACCAACAATATATTAAAATAAAATCAATATATTCAATTATATTAATCAATTCTTCATTTCATACACTCATACATTTTGTTTTGTTTTTTTTTTCTATTTTCATTTCCTCATTTATTATTCTTTTCTTCGTCGCTTTTCTTCTTTATTGGTTTGTGTAATCTAGTAGAGTTGGTACAGCGTGGTCAGACCATATGTTTGCACAGTATTGCAGAATTTCCTCGGGTACAATTCCGCGGTCATATCTCTTTCTTTCTCTATGTCGTACTCGTCCACACTTCTATAGCATATATACCAAACCCACCCTCACCCCTATCACCAACATTCCAGTACGGCTCTTAGCAGCTGCTACCGCTTCCGGCCGAATGGGAGACAAGAACGTACGAGCACAGGCAACGAGCCAGAGGACACACGAGTTTCTTGGTTAACGAGGAGCGATGGCGCTTTCAAACGCAGAGTACGAATAGAAGATACAGAAATATATATATACATATACATATGTATATACATGAAACATATAAATATACAATATCGATATATCGATGGAAACAGCAACTCACTTTAAGTGTCTCTTGGATGCTCGCCGAAAAAGTTATACTGATCACGTTCAAAAAAAAAAGTAAGCAAAAAAAAAAACATTTTCCCAGTCGTTTGTTCATACATCCTCTCAGAAGAGTTCTAATATATTTTCCACCGTCACTTAAATTTCCGATAAATATTTATGTGCACCGAGTTTGAGCGTCATGATATATATGAGATGTGTGTGCGTGTATCCATATATAGATATAGATACATGAGATCATATTAAAGTTGAATAAAAAACTTGTGGCATAAGCTCGTTGATGGGGACAAAAAATACTGAGGCGAAAAAATGGCAAAAATCTGGTTGGAGATATAAATTGTTACATAGATGGAAGAAGAGGATTAAAGAGGAGGATGATGATAGAACAATTTGAACGTTATGATGCTAAATACTGTGTTGCATGAGAGCGCTTGAGTATGGTTATGCATGAAAAAATTGTTCATAGTTGGAATTGTTTGGTTTACATGTTAATGTAGAGGAGTATGATGACGTTGGGTAGGAAATGTGGACAAGATTTTAAGTAGGAAAATGGATATGGTTGATTAAAGAGTTTGTGGCGTGAAGTTGAGATTTAGGTTGGGAATGTGAAAGATTTTTAGGGTATTTATTTTGTTGGGAAGAATTTATATTACTTTTGCCAAGAACTTATTCAGATTTTATTAATTATTTAAATTTCTGGGTATTTGTTTGTGTCTGTTTTATTATCTTTGAACATTGGGTGAAATGCACAATTGAGTTCTTGTCTTTCATTTGCTTTTAAAGATGATGGGAACAATTTTTGAGACATAATCAATTCAGTTATTTGAATGAATTCAGTGATAATTCTCGTTTGAAGCCCTTTTTTTTCATCATTTTTTCATAATCGTATTACAATTTTTATAATCCGTGATATAACATAATTATTTTGAAATTGTCTGATCCACCGTTGCTGTTCTTCATAATTTGCAAAAATAGGGCGACCTAATTTTCTTTTATCTCCGGGAGAATAAAATGACATTTGAAAAATGTTTTCCACTCTGCAGTTATGAACTCGGGGAATATTCACATGACGTTACGATTCCGTGAATGTTATTTATGTATTTGACTTTAAATGCAGCAAAATGTATTATTCGAGAGCACTATATATGATGAGAAAATATAATGGAAAATATTCAAATTATTTCTTCGTTTTGAAATGAATGTCACTACTGAATGAACCGTCTCCAAGAATTGTTACATTCACTGATTACTAAAGCAGGAAATATTATTGAATCGAAAATAATTATATTTCTAAACAAAATATTTGTTAATAATAAATGAAAAATATTATTTTAGTAATTGTGGCTCTTCATACCGAATTTTTATATTATTTACAATAAATTAATTAATTCATATTCATTACTTTAGATATAAATTGGAAAAGCTAAAACGTTCCACGAAATTTCAGTTGCAAACAAAATCCCACAATGCATATGAATCAAAAATAAAATTTAATATCACTCCAATGAAAAATATCCTGTCATACAACTTCATTTTTTCCCAGCAGATAATAAAAATTCCAGGACATCCAAGTGCAATAAATCACCACAATTTTCCTGCATTGCACTATTCCTCTCATCATAACAATGTAAAACAAAAAACTATCCAATTTACAAATTAAAAATTCATATGCAATAAATTCACCATCTCTCCATTACAGATAAATTATTTTTGCGGACACAAAAAAAGACGAAAGATATGAAAAGCTGAAAGAAAAAAAAAAAGTAATTATAAAATCTAATTAGTGGAGAATATAAAATTGTGAAGAAAAAAAAATCGAAAAAGATGATGAAAAAAAAAAAGAAAAATAAATAGTGAACGGGTGTAAATGACAGAGGGGATGGTCCATGACATGGACGAGGGATGATGGGGGGTATAGTTTGAGGGAGGCGAACTTGGAAGTAATATGGTTAGTCAGTGTGACGTGGGGTTAACGGAGCGCAAGAGTTAAAGCAGCCTGAAGGCGTGTGAGAAGGGTGCAGGATGTCGGGGTAAAATGGTATAGAGTAAAGGAAGACGAGTGCATTGCACTAGGGAATAAGAGAAGCGAGACGTAGCGAAGGCGAAAGGGCTCAGTTTGTTGAGGATCGAGTAAAATGTTCTCTCGTTGGATAAATGGCCTTCAAAGTTTGCATAATACATATGCAATTAGGGGTGAAAAGACGCAAACTCATGTGTATACATATATATATTCTTGTATATATAGATATATTTAAACATATGTGCATATGTGAAAATTGCTGTTAGGTCAAAGAAGAAAATCTGCCGACGTGGAAAATGCACGCAGCACGCGACATCCATTATTTTGCAGATTTTAACAGCTTCTGCATTTTTCATATGTGTTTTATTGCTACTATATTTATGTATATATCCCGTAACGGAATATCATTCTATTCTTGTTTTAAATTTATTTTTCTTTTATGTTTGTTATTGTTATCATTCAGATATTTTTTACGAGGGTGAGATCTTCATTTGTATTCATGGCTCAATGTACATGAAATATATTGGATATCTGTCAATATTAATTAAAATTGTATTCAAAACGTTGATGTGAATAGATATATTTTGTTTATAGATGAAAATTTTGTTATAAATTATTGGAGGAGATGAATTGTTCATGTGAATTGATGAAGATCGAATTATATAAATATATTCAACGTTCATCAATTTTTTGGTTTTTATTTATTTTTTCAATTCTTTTGTATAGCATAAAAATGCGATGGTTGTAAAAATGATTTGTTGTTGTTACATTTTTATTTTAATTGACTTGATAGCGATATATATAAATTTTCAAATCGAATTAACGGATGAAACTTTCATCGTGTGGTTGATAAACTTTGATGGGAGAGTTTTATTTAAAAATGAGAGTTTTGGTGAATGGTAGAAGAAAGAGAAAAGAAAAATATTTGATGTATAGGATGCATTGAAGTCGGGGAGAATGTTTGGGTGAGAAAGTTTTCACACTGTACTTCACTTTAATCTCTCAGACTTGTTGGAGGAAAAGTTTGTGGTGAAAGATTGTGAAAGAAAATGGTTTTCATGGAATGGTCAAGAAAACACAATAATAGAATTGGAACGTTTGTTCCCTTTGTTTATACGATTTCATTTCAATAATAATATTACGTTTTGGTCAAAGTTAGCTTTGAGTTTTCTCAAAATTACCAAGAAAATGTTGTTGGAAAGAAACAGAATTTCAAAATTTATTGACCGATTTATTATAAAGATCAAATTTTTTGAGAAATAAATAAACTACAGAATTTCAAACGTCTAATCTTGAATTTCAAATCATCGACCAGCTAATTACTGTTTGCAAGAACGAAACGTTCCCTAAAATTATAATTAACTAGGAAATGAGACTAAAATTCTCCATATCTTTATCGGATCAAAATGAAATTCAATAACATTTTTTCATATTTTGATAAATTCCCTTTTCATAACATCAAAACCGAATTTTTTCACTTCCTAAAATTGAAATCACTTAATCATTCACAAAACTAAATTTTACTTAACACAAATTGTTCTTAATCTATCAATACATCACCATCAAATAATAATTAAAAACGCATATCCACCAAAAGAAAAAAAATCTCTCTATCAATATTCACTTTTCCATCAATAAAATTTATCATCCAGGATTTTGATTGTGCATTGAAGTTGAAACAGTTCACCAACTCTGAAATATTGTACTGCTTGAATAATAAGAGATAATTCAATACACATGAAGCGTAATATCACAAACCATAAAATCAATATATAACCACACATGTGGTATATATTAATTCGATTTAATATATCCATCCAATTAGTAGTGGTATTCAAATTGACTACTCGATTTATCTTCGTCGTCCAATCACACTTTCTATCTCTCTTCTCTTTCTCTCTTTCCCTCTCTGTTTCTCCATCCCTATCATCCACTCACCCACTTTCATCTTCAACACCCGGTAGAGAGTCACTCTGATGGTACTAATTGAATTAACGAATCAGCCGATATTGAATCACCGAAATCCAACGATCTGTAACTCAGTTCTGAAGTTAACTTTGGTTGAGCTCTTGATTCACTCGCGTTTGACATTTACGCAATCGTACTATATAAAAATATTGGTTTGAATCAACTTTATATTATTATCGTATATACTTTGACATCCACTTTGACCTATTCACTGCTCGACCATGTCAACTACTGCAACCTTTCAATTAACGTCAGCAAAATGAATTTCGATAACGCCTTCATATCTTCTATATTTATAAATTGTCAATTCTTTTTTCTCCCTCATTCACGAACAACTGACGCAAATATGCTACAAACTCTGCTTTAGTTGCGAAAAATTTCATTAGTGAATTCAATATAGATAAAATATTCCCTTTTTGTGACACAAGAGTAATATTGAATGGAAAATTACGTTTTGTTATAATATTTTCCTTTTTTTTTCATTATGGTTTTATGAATTTTTCATCCATGTCAGTATTGGAAAACGTCTACATGAGATTCCTTGTCACTGTGTCTTCTGGTATATTAACTGAAAAACAATGGGATCCGAATGCTTCTCTATATATTGTTTTTTTTTTAATCATGAAACATCTTGTCATTGCACGTCAATATTTATACTCCCTCATGATCGAAAAATTTTTTAATCATACACTGCCATTCAAAAATATTTACGAATAATACGTAGACCGAGAAAAAAACAAAAAAAAAAGAAGAGAAATTGATAACGAAAGAGAAAAAAAATGACAACAATCAATAAGCAATAGCATCGTGAATGTGTATGTGTCTGTGTCTGTGTGTTGTCAACATTCGTTTGATCCTCATAAAAAAGCATTCCCTCAATTCCCCAGTGACTGCTCTTGCGCTCGTTACCAAGTAAATAAAAATATACCTGAACGTGTGGCTAAAGGGGAAAGAAAAAAAATAAATAAAATAGGAAAAAAAAATCGCCACAAGGGATGCAAATTGGCTAGCGCACATACATACATATTACCAACTCTATCTCACAATGTTCACTGTATACGAGAAAATTCTATAGTCCGACCTATTATCATTAAATACAGAGCAAAAACTTTACGTAGAAAAAAAAAAGGATGAAGAAAAAATGTTGCAGACAGCATAAATTAGTATGGAAAACTTTTATCAAATATTTTATCGGATGACTATTAATTTTTTAGATATATTTTTGGTCTTTTTTTTATTTCTCATTTTCTTTTTATTTTTCTTTTTTTAAGACGTGCTTTTCGTTTAGCTTTGTAATGATAGTTTTGTTTGCCAATAAAATCCATTGCAAAATCAATATAGTTTAAACAGCAACCAGCTTCTTATCTTCACTAAAACAGCTTTGGTATATATATTGACACGTTCATTGTTGAATCTTGGCTCGATGTAACTAACCAATAACCGTTATCCAACCGTAGTCATCTTAGAGAACAATACTCGTGAATGACGACACCTAACATCGTGATCGTCTCAACGTTGTTCTTAGTACCTGATGGTTGATCATAACATGGCCGTTACTACTTGACTGTAGATATATAACAAACGCTTGCTCATCTCGTTAGTGGTAATGGCCATTTCTCCACAAACTCTACACCAACGTATGAATATATCTCTATTCAATATTCAAATATTGCTGAGTTGACTTATTGAACTCTGATTTTATGAACAAAACTAACAATTTCTATTATAGAAACTTCTCTTCATTTTAATAATATAAAATTGGATATTCTACTTGGAAATATCAGCACATTTTGTCCACCATCTGGAACAAAATAAGAAAAATATTTTTGATTGGAAAAAAGAAACGGTTCTTTTTTGGTACAATTTTTTATGGAATTTTGTTTAGAGATATTTTCAATTTAAATCATTTATTTATTTATTTATTTGGATGTAACATGATTAATAATAAATTTTTTTATTCTCTGTTACAAAATAATAAAGATTTTCTGATTGGAATTATTAATGAAATTCTTTTTATTTCAATCTAATTAAATAATTTATATCAAGTACTAAAAATAAACTCCATTCACAAGTTCAATCAATAAAATTAATCTTCAAACCAAAATATTTCATAACATCAACCTCAAATTAACCAACAACAAAAAATAAACCCAAACTTCAAATAAAAATCCTATAAATTCAATAAAAAACTATAACTGCACATAACACAATTATCTCTAATTGAAAACCAAATGGTCAATATCTCCATCTTCTTTTATATATCCATACTTCAATATACAATACAACTAATAAAAATAAATTCAAAATGGAATGTCAACACATCAGCGTAGATGGAAAATTGGTGGTTTTGAGAACGACACAAATTAACGCTCTCATGGATAACTATCAAAGTATAGAGGAAGCAAATGGCAGTGATGTTGGTGGTGGTACATCGGAAAAAGAGAGAGGAAATATGAAAGAAAGAGAGAGTAAATGTGCGCGTAACGTATCGGCGCGTGTAGCATACCACCCGTTGACATATCTTTATGGTTTGTCACGCTAGTTACGGTTATAACTTTTCTACCAACTCGCTATAAAAACCACAGCGAACCATTATCCCCTTCGCTGGGGTGGCAACATTTTTTTTTTATTCTTACACGCGATAATATACATATATATACAATTTATATACATATATATATATATGGATACACATGGACGCAGGTGATAAAATAACCCAGTTGAAGAGCCCTCTCTTTTTTTCACTCTCGTTCACAGCGTCACTTTTGTTCGCTTTCGTATTCAGCCACTGTCCTTCCTCTTTCTCTCCCTTTCTCTACCCCTCTTTTTGCCTCTCCATTCTCTTCCCCTATCTACCCCTCACTTGAGCTCACTGCCTCTTTAGCCACTAAATAGTATATAATGTATATGTATTCGTAGACAGGATACACAAACGTCAGCCGTTGTCATCCGGTCTCTGATCGACTTTGACGTTATTCAATTCACTCTACACATATATTTATGGATATTTGTTATAGATATTTTCTGTCATATTTTTGTGTTTGTGTGTATGTACGTGTAGTTTTATACCTATATGTGAAAAAGCTTTGGTGTTAACGTTTACGGGTGTGAATGGATCAATAAAATAGATGGGATAAAAGTGAGTTATTAAAATTGTCAATTAAACGTTACGAAATGAAGATAAAGAGAATTTTTAAATGACTATTTTTTCGAATTATTTTTAGGGGGGATTGAAAGGCTTGAAGAATCGGATATAAGGGATGGATGTGAAAGTAGATTTATTATGATTGGTGGTTGTTAGTTTGAATTTAGAGAGTATAATTAGCGATTTTTAGAGGATAACATAAAGGGGTGAATTGAGTAGTGTGTTGGGGTATTTTTTTTATGGAAATTTTAAGAATTGGGACATTGTTTCGTTATGATAACTGTAATTAGGTCGATGGTGGTAAAGATTGTGATGGATGTAGAGATTGATATTGTAGGTTTTGAAGTTATGTTTTAACTTTTATTTATGAAATTGTGAATTATGTGGAACTTTCAGGAGAAAAAAACATAAATTTATTGAACGTTATGGAAAGATTTGTTGTATTCAGATTATGATATTTTACACTTCAGCAATATTTTAGATTTTAATATCACAAAAATTGAATTTCTTTTCTGTAATTTTTATCCATTTCTAGATATCTCCAATTGCCTATTTTGAATAAATCATCAACCCTTTCATGTTCATTTAATTTTCATTTGAATTCCAACTGTTTGTTCTTTCCCCACTAAATAATTAACCATTCCAACAACTCAAGTTCACTATCAATTTATCATTAACAAATAACCATTAAAATTAAATAATTAATTCGTCCAGCTCAGTAATTGTCCAAACTAAATCTCCATCGTATAAAGTTCATCTAATTCCAACTCAACAACATTATTCATAACAAACGAAATATCAAAAAGCAATTGAACAATCACATTACTAATAAAAAACATTCAACAAACATTTATAAAATTCTATTAACTATCAATAAACATCTGGAAAAAAATTTCCTAACAAAAAAAAAATACACTTCGTGATATCCAACAAACTCTCAACAAAACGAAAAAAAAAAAAAAAAAAAAACAAAACTCAAAAACCCAAAAAAATTCCCAACCCCCCCACACAGTACAATAAAGAAAAAAAAAAAAAAAAAAAAAACCCTCAACAACATTTCAATACCCTCCAGAAGGGTTAAATCATAATACAAATTCACATGAAATAATATAATAAATAGCATCCTAATTCATCTTATAAACGTGTCGATTATATCGTTGGTAATTCGTGACTTTTGGAGTGTGTTATTACTATCTTCATTGCCATGAAATATATCATACGGTTGGATAATGCATGAAACCAGAGAATTATCCGATGCAAAATGTATTGAAACGAGCAACAATTAAGCAGATAGAACTTTTATATATATATACATACTTGTTTGAAGTTTGAAAATAAGGGATGAGTGGAGGATGTATACGAGAAAGGTAACAGGACTCTGTGTATGCAATAGAAGATATAATCATGTTTCAAGCAATTATACGACTATTGGATACGTATGTATGTATGTATATATACATCTATGGATATATAGTATATAAATGGAATAGATGCAGTGTATATGCATGGTACGTTAATGAAATATGGCGGGACGCCGTGGCGAGCGATGGTGCGTGCCCCGTCGATTCGTTCCACCGTCGTGCGTGTTTCACTATATACTCTCTTCTCTATAACTTTCCACTACCATCCTGCATTTCCTCTCTTTCTATATTATACACCTTTACTTCTGCATATTCCTCATCACACACATTTCAACTCAATTGCATGCACATATTCTAGTGAAGTAATATATGTCAGTATTCTTAGTACGATGCATTATTCGTGTGATATTTATATCTGTCGAGTTATGAATACAGAATTATTTTGAATTCATCAAAATTGAATATTAATTGAGTTTGAGTTAGAGGAATTATTATGGAATGTTTTTTTTGCATTTAGTTTTTTTATGTTGGCAATTTTATTCGATAAATTGTACGCACTTTATTTATATTCATCCTGTTGTGTTGTTTTTATTTTTAATTAATGTTTTGAAAGGAATTTTAAATTTATTGGTATGTTTGTAATATTCGTTCCCTTGACGAAAATTAAACGCAGCGGATTGAATCGTTTCGATCGATATTAATTGGCCGCAAATAGGCCGTTTATGATTTTAGGGATTACGCATTGCCACATATTCGCAATTACATTCGAGTGTATTTCAATATTCTGTGGTAGTTTACCTGTTGTATTGATGTGAAAATGTACGCTCACTGTTTTACTGTTTCTCTATATAAGTATTTTCAGTGTATAAATCGTATGGAGACAATCGGGTTCAAAGCTTTGATTGAAATCGAAATAAAATCATTCTCTTTTTTTTTTTCATTATCGACTCATCCCTCTTTCATTCCCGTCATCCCGGACTCACGGTTTATCCCCTCACCCTTCCACTATTTCACCTTCGTTTCTTGTATGTATGTATGTAGATCTCCGAATGCAAACGTACGTTCCACTCGATAAACCACTAAAATTCTCATTTTGTCTATATTTGATTTTTTTTTCGGGTTTCGTTTTTTCTATTTCCTGGTGTGAATACATCAATTTATCTATTTTTGTGCCGTATATTTATCTTTACTTATTTAATGTGTGTGTGTGTGTACAAATATTTTTTTATGAATATGGGAAAAAAGAATTTGTGATAAGAGATGGTTGGAAAAATGTTTTTAGGATCATTTTTGTGAGTGAGAAGATGAATTTTTATGACAAAATGAAATAAGAAAGTGAATACTTATAAAATTGTTTTGTACTTTTTTATTGTCACGAATTAATGGAGACAGAATAAATTATTGTGGTGTAATAATTGCAACACCAGACTTGAATTGTTTGTGAATATATTCTGAAATATTTTGCAATATCATTAAATTTAGATTAAATTTGTTGGAAAAATATGTCACTTAATATTTATTCATATTGCAAATTAGACGATGAAGATAACTAATTTAATTTCTTGTTTAGGTGGAATTTAATACTGTCACATAAATCGAATTCTTGTTGCATGTAATGTTATTTCAGAAGTTATCAAATAGCATTGATTGAGTTAATGAGAGTTTTCAGAATATACAATTATAATTATCCATAATTTCCTCGTATGATATTTCCAAGGATATTATTTACGAAAGTATTCATTACTGTCAGCTTTAACACATAAAATGATTACACACAGAGATAATTGCAAAGCTTGAAATCACAGTAAACTTAATAACATAATTAAATATGCGGTGCACATCAAATTTTATATTAAATCATTTTCAATTAACATCACTCAAGTAATTGCGATTGAATTCAGAGTTACCAATACGTTAAAACATAAAAAAATTAATTCCTCTATCAAAATTTCAATTTCATCGATTTCATCACTTCACAGTTGAAATAACAAATTTTCCAAACGGTAAAAAACTTTTTTATTAAACCTGAATATTGATCAATTCAATCCAATCATACACACACAACAAATATCGATGATCCTTCCCAATATTGACATGAAAAAAAAAACAAACAAACAAACAAAAATTGTAACAATTTTACATCCTGAAAAGAAGATAAACGAGATTTTTGCACAAAAAAGACACAAAATTTATGAACAAATATCATACCAAAAACAAAACAATGAAAAATAATATTAATCAACGTACTAAATTGCAAACAACAATAAAACAAAATATTGTGCAAGAAGTCAACCCATCAAATATTATTCCAAAACGCCACAGTTAATTCACAAATATTCATAAATTTGTATACATAATAACGAGAATTTAATGCGTTAATACCATTAGCAGATAAAATAACAGTTGTTTGTAGTTTTTAGGCGACCAAAATGTATTGTGGATGGGTGATGGCGAGCAAAAAGGAGTGAAACACCCACCCACCATTGCGGTTTGCCGCACAACACCGATGTTCGTAAAGCGAATTAGGATTAATCGCATTAACCATTCGATATATGCGAATGTGGAATGTCGAGGACAGAGTCCACCAATATATCTACATATCTATATATGTATATATATATGTATGTATATGTATTACCAATAATACGAATACATATATACACACATATGTACATTGGTCCAATGAGTGAGAGTCAGGATAGTTTGAGTCTCGATAATGGCCATCCACTACTTGATATAATCGTAGAGAGACAACGATAATTAATGGCCAATGCCCATTGTATAACGCTAAATCGTAATTGCAGATTATCATCGTATTAAATAATAATTATTAAATTTTAGGACAATCATTGTTATATATATAAATACAATGATGGTACAGCTCAATGAGCCGCATTTCCAGAATCCCTCCAACGATAATTAATATTCTCTGTACAAGTCATTATGACAATCAATTATGATAGTGCAAAACTAATATCAAATATATACTCGATAATCAATTATATTATTGATAGGATTTCATTTCTATTTTTGGATATTATTGGAAAGTTCAGGGACGTTGTCACTATGTAATTTAGTTTGGGATTTTAATTGATGAGAAAAGTTGAATTTGATAGGGAGGGAAAGAAGAGAATTTAGGAAGTAAAAAATATTTTTTTAAGACGATTATTATTAGTATTTAATGAGGAACATTGGGGAGTGTGAAAATTATGTTTTCATGATTGGGAGTAATATAAAGAAACTTTATTTCAAGCTTTTTATTGGAATGTCTGATTTTATTTTATTATATGAGGAAGAAAATTGATTTTTAGGGAGAAATTGAATTTATAATTGACAACAATTCTTCGAAATCATAAATGAATATTACGAGAATTTTATTATTGATTCAATTTAGTATGATGATGTAATAATGGTCAATTTTTAGGTTTACTATTGAAATTTGCATTGTCGAAATTATATTTCAATGAAAATTCCAAGACCCTTCGTGTTTTTGATAGTGATCGTCATTTAAATATTCAAAAACTTTTATGGCAAAATGAATAATATAAAAGCAATGACAAAGAAAAATATCAAATGGGAATTTATTTATGACATTATTTCTAACTTTGTATTTATTTTACATAATAAAACATGTCAAAGTTGAATACAAAAATTATATTCATAGAAGACAAATAAACATGTATTTATACTCCCAAAAATAAGTAGTGCAACCAGCAACTGCTGTGGTTGGCATAATAGCGAATAAATATTTTATTCGTCCCACTTGAGAACTCAAATTAGGTCCCCTTAAATTGAAAAATAAATAAAGAATTCATTAAATCCATTTGGGGTTAATGTTCGTGACTGTAAGTTGATTGAAAGCCTCATCTGAATGAAGCCAAACATTATAAGCAATGGCCTTCTTTCGGTTCAAGTATTTCATTGTTGAATACTAAAAAAAAAATTTCAATATCCTCATTCATTCATTTATTCATTCATTCATTTTTTTTTCTCTTTTTGATAAAGCTTCCCATATACCTGAATATTCTACTTTCAATATTCGATGTTGAATTTTTATTACTGACCCATTCGACAAATGCGGAATCGACAAAATATCCACAATAGTTTTCCTTTCATACACATATAAATCTTTTATGAAATATTTTCAATACCTCCACTGCTTTCAGATCAATTTTCATTGAGTAATTGTTACATTTTTGGTATTTTTTTTCCCTGATAAATGTTGGTGGTAAAACTGCAAAGGTTTTCCAAGTAATACCTTGAAAAAGATGGAAAGTAAGAAAAAAAATGAAAGTACAGTGAAAAATAAAACGAAAAAAAGCAAAGGAAATTCACCGGAAATGCTCGTCGTACAGCAGACGGATTACGCCTCCAAGCACAACTCGCTATTCCTTTATATATATTTTTCTATTCTTCTTATTTGATTTTTTTTCCGGGCAAGTAAATGCCAAGAAAGAAAAATGCAATCGTGGTAATATACTTGGTGTTAGTGTGTACAGTGTTAGACGTGTAGTAGTGATGATGGCCGCAAACTCCAATCCAAGCAAAAGGTTGAGCCATTCACGATAATATATATGTGTATGTGTTTCGACTCGACGTCTTTAGTGAAAGTATATAAATCCGTGTGATAGCAGGGTTGCTCATGGACGTAAGCAATCCCAAAAGACTTGTGGGGTTTGAAGAAGCTGCGGGCAATAAAAACCCCACGAGGATTTCCAATACATTAAAGAAAGAAAATGGAAAGAAAAAAGAACAAGTCAAAAACACCAATCGCTGATGATGCACGAGCTCGAGTGTGCCTAGTCTGACCGTATTGATACTGTAACTACTTTCGTGCAAAATCAGTATCTTTGGAGAGTTCTTCAATTACCTTCTCATTGTTCAATGTACAAAATCACGTTCTCTCAATAGTCAAGTGAAAAAGATAAATAAAAACAAACTAAAATCAATTCTTTGTGTTGTAATTTAAAAATAGTTGTTACGCAGCTTTTACTCCACTCAATTTATTGCAAATTATTCTATTGGGGGAAACTCAAAAAAATCTACCACACAAATATTTGGTGAGATTTGTGGTCTACAAATGAATTTAGATTATTTTGTATCATTGATGAATGTGTACACATATTGTATGAACATATCTTTTTGCCTCTTTTTCAATCTTCAACTTTAATTCTTTTTCAATCTTTCTTTCCATTTACACTAGAGGTTTGAAACGTTGATACTGATATAAAGCACGAACTGAATTACAATAGAATATAAAATTAATAAAAATTTATGATTAATTTTATAAAATATATAATTATGACATTCAATTGAATTGTATTGTTCTTTGTATTCATATTTAGGTTTCAATTTCAATATTGAATATTCCAATTAATTGAATATGTGACTGAATAGATTTTACTGAACAAATAAATTGCAGATAAAATGATAATAATAAATAATAATGATGAATTGTAGATGAGATTAGATTGTGGCAGGATTTATTTTTATTTCAACTCCTTATTTTTTTTTTTTAGTTATCTCCGTTGCATATTGCAGTGCTACTGCACTATCTCATATTGTCGTTATATACGAATATGTGGATACATGAGTGCGTATGTATAAATCGCGTTGTCAGTGTTAGTGAGCAGAAATTTCCCGCAGGCGACACATAACGAGACATCTGAAATAACGAACTCGCTCACAGTCTAGTTGGTATTCTGCACTTATACTCAGTACTACATACACCACTTTAAAAATTTTTCTTCCGGTGTAACACGAGTGCACGTGATCTACATATATGCAATAATATATTAATATTCACCATCGTCACTGAGATAATTATTCTATTTTTTTTCTTTTCTCTTTATTTATTATGTATATTTTTTTTTATTTTTTTATTTCGTCTGTGACCTCTCAACTCACCTCAAGTACATTTAAACTATTTATAAAATACAAAAAATATATTTTTTTGTAGGATTATGCGCCAATGGAGGGGTTTAATTTTTATTGATAGTTTTTTTTAAATATTTGATATGCCAATATAATAATTTATTATTCACTGTTTTCATCAAAAGAATAGTGACACTGCTTACAATTCTTGATCATGAATTTTTTTTGTCATTCAATCTTATTCAATTTCTCTTGGCTTTTTGTTGAACAAAAAATTGATAATTCAATCAGATATAATGTGTGTTATATTGTTATATAGGAAAAAACATGAATTGAAAAGTCGAGTGAAGATTGAAAGTTATTCTTGTTCCAACTGTGACAAAAGTTTTTTGATCGAGATTGCTTTTTCCAGTGTCCTTAATATTGAAAGTGATGGCCACATATCTTAAAAAGTTCAAAACACTATTCATTGTTGTTGAATATATGAAACTTGACCTAAAAAAATAGAATCAACATGGATTCCCAAATTTTCTACTACAGTAAACGTAAAATCTTTCGAATATGCAGGCGTCAATGACCAGGAAAAAGTAAAAAAAAAGCAAAACCTTCTCATAAAAATCAACTCATATTAAAAATAATAACCTTTTTTCATTACCCAAATTTCCCTCTAGCAAAAATGAATAATAAAAATTCAATTGAATCCTCTTAACTTAATGACTTCAATATTCATCCAAAATAGTCCAATAGAATCCACATACAATCATTTTCCTTTCATATTTTTCCACAAATTGCTCTCTATTATCTTCAACGATTATATCTCTCCCTCCTCTCATAACTTTCACCTCACCACTAACCTTATCTTGAATAGCTTGAAATAACATATGAACATAAATAAAATAGCTCAACAAAAAAAAATTATCGTAGCACCATAAGAATAATAATGTTGATTCTTTTATTATTCAAAAGTGTCTTCGATAAAGTACACAACAAAAATTAAACTAATCTTTCGAATCTATTCTTACCAATTCCCTTTATAAAATTCTTCAATCCTCATAGGAAAAGCCCTTCATTAAACAACCCAAATTTCTTTTCCCTCATACTTTTTCGCCAATCATTTACCAATCACAACAAATCCACATCAATCCATTCCTCTTACATTTATGCATCACCTCCAATCACTTCCTCTAATTCACTACAACACATAAACAACAATGAACCATTTCCAGGAAAAAAGAAATCCCACTACAATAAAAACAATAATTCTAATTCTTTCATTACTTAAAAATCCAACAAAAAGCATAATGTAAAATCAAATCGATTCCCATCATACAAAACTTTCCTTTTTTCATTCAAAAAGTAAATTCTTTGTCTTCATATTTCTTTTGAATTGTTTCTGTGGCTGTGCAATGACCTCGAAGCTGATATTGGCCAAAGGAATTTTGCCGATCAGTGCGAAGCTCTCGTCTACGATATTATAGCATGTCTCCACTTGCAGTAGCACGTACCAACGATCCATGATGTGGTTCGCACTGCCACCAGAGTAAAGGTCCCCAGGTCGTCTAAGTGAAGAGAAGCCATATACTGCTTTTCTCTACATAGAACGTGAGAGATAGATGCGGATGTGCTAGCGAAAGGGAGAGAAATGATGTGATGATGAAAAGAGATTGGAAGGAACTCTCCCACTATATATATACATATATATATATGCATGAGAGAGGAACAAACTTTTGTATAGAACAGGAGAGCGAAAGAGAGAAGAGTGGAACGGTGAATATACCGGTTTCCACGAGTAAACCGCAAAGTGCTTGCGCGCATTATAAATTTACATAAATTAAATTTCACTTTGAGAGTGTCGTTCGTATTGTGTATGTGTGTGTACCTCATCGCGACCCCTTATACCACTTCATACTCATCCTTGTCGTAATACAAGTGCTGTATCTAGTAAGGGATGTGGAACATAGTGGGGGCTTTTTTTCACCCACATCACGAATTGGAATGAAAGTAGAGAGGAGATGAAAATTTTTAAATTGTAAATATTACAAAAAAAATGAATGAAAAGGGGAATATTAATTACACTTTTGAATGTAGACGACAGCATATTGCTATGTGCAGGAATTAAAATTCTTTTCAGCAAATGGTCATAAATTATTTATATATATATTTTTTTTATTCAAAAATCATTTTCATATGAAAATATACAAATGGAGTTTATGTATTGTGATATTAATTCATAAGAATTATGGTGATATAGTGAATGAATGTATTTTATCAGTATTAATAGAATTAAGACTGAAAAATAAACGTAGAATAATAATAGAACGAGATGATACTATTCTTGGATAATTACAAAGTGGAAGAAGAATACAAAGTAAATATTAGTTATGTGAATAAAAATAAACGTGTATGGATGGTACTTTTGATAAATGGAAAGAAGACAAATATGGCCATTAGTCAATTAGAATCTAACGGAAACATTGGCTCAAGGGCATCGGGGTTAATTAAAACATCCGATCCCACAATGGAATACAAAGACGAGAAGCATCATTTAACACCCAACATTCATCGTGAAACTACAGGGGAAAAAAAATAAAAGGAAAAAAGCACTAGAGAAGAATGAGAAGAGAATTAAAAAAAAAATGAAAATTGCATATAGCACAAAAATACGAACGTTGATAAATGTGGAGTGAAGACAAAAGTGAAAAAAAAAAGATCACAACTATTGCAACGGAGTAAAGGAAGAGAAATACGAAAAAAATATAACGAGTATCCTTCGGGTTTCCCTCTCATTGTTCACCTTCTCCCTGAAGTATACAACCCTCCCCCTTTTACTCACCTCCTTCAGGTTTCACAACTCGTCCAACTGTAATAGCCTTGGAATGCGAAGTTTAATTGGGTCACACCATCACTTGCACTATTCTCCTTTACATTCCTTCTCTCACTACTCGCGCAATCATTTCCCAAACACAAAATGTCTTCTGCGGTGTATCAACCACAAACATTTTCCCATTGTCTGAATAATTTGAAACTCAAATTCCAGCTGTACAAAATGTTATAACCTAGAAAATTTTCTGTCATTTATCAAATAATTTTCATTATTATTTCACAATTGTTCACAACATTTCCACAATCTCACCATTTATATTTAATTAAAAATAATTAATCGTTAGAAATATAATACGGACACACCCCTAGTTTTATTTATTAAATCAATGATAATATTGAAAGTAGTAATGGAACAAACAATGACAGACAGGCGTAACAGATTGTGTAGAAATATAACGAATATAGAATATAAATTTTGAAGTGCGATTGTTGGCTTCAAATAATTGGTAGATTACATTTTTTGACACTGTATATTGATGTACATATATAGATGAGAATGGCATTGTGAATGTGAGGGTCGATAAATGGATTGTTGAATTGGTATAATATATATAGGGTGCGAATATTGGAAAAATGGACAAGGCAATAGGTGAAATGTTGGAGGGGAGAATAAAATCAACTATATAATGGATGGGAAGGATAGAGGGATGGAATAAAAGCATAAATATATCTCCATGTGTATATAGGAAAGTGAGAATGTGTGATATGAGCACATATGTAATGTCAAAAAAAAAAAAAAAGGAATGAGGAATCAATGACAGGGGATGGTGATGGTGACAAGAATGGAATCAACAAATCCATTATAATTCACCACCAGATATTTATTCTCGTGTGTTGACGCGAAGACATCCATCCAAATGCCACCGAAAAAATTGATCGATTCATATACTTTACACGTAAATATATATGATGTATATGTAAACATAAATATATATGTACATATTTATTGTTGACATTAGTTTTCAGAATGATTTTTACTCTTATTTTGTTTTTATTTTTATAATAAAACCTGTTTGATAAATATACAAGTGTGCTTTTCTCACTGTATTGATAATAACAAATTCTATTTTATTTAGACAGATATTTTGTTAATGTTCGTCACTTTTTAATGTGTGAAGGATATTTAGTTGCGTTAAAAAGGATTTGGGTTTGAAGGATATTTATTGAAATATATAAATTCATTGAGGCATAGAAGAAAATGTTTATTTATTATTGATGGAAACTTTCTACCCTTACAATAACGTTATGATAATTTTTTTTTCTGTCTTGTATATGTTTAAAGGCTGCCTAAACGTTTTTATTTCTCCTGGGGGACGAAGTTAATTCTTAACTGTGATAGTTTATTTAAGACTGTGAATAATCACTGAAGTTCATATTATATTTGTGATGGTTCTTAAAATTGTCATTTGTTAGTCAATGAAAATTGTTCTGCATTGAATGGTCGGTTTTTTCATTAAGAAGACGAAACGATTGTGAAGCAGAACAAAATTTCGATGCAACGATTAAATTATTTCTAAACTAACTCTATCCATAAAATATACAAAATATTTCGATATACCTTGGCTATGCTTTTATTCATAACACACGAACGTTCTTCGGGATTCTCATGTGAACGATCCTCTTTCCATACGTGTATCACATCCTTTAACCACCCCTTAACCCCATCACCATCACCACACCCCTTTCTGTGAACTAACCAACCCCCAACTGGCGGTTTAAACATTATTATTCATAGTTTCATGAATTTTCATTTCACGCGTACAGGATTGGTTGTTATATTTTGCACAGACACTCACGTGCATATAGTTTTTATATATAAATATTCAAGAATTTTCCACGTGTTTTACAAAACTCATTCTCATTCACCTTTCCTTTTTTTTACTGAGCATTATCTGATCCCCCAAAAAAAAAAGGATATATGAAATCCGTTTTTACCACTTTTGCAAAAAAGTAAAATCGTTTTTGTTTCCCATCACAATCGTGATAAAAATAAAAGATATAACTTGAATACTAATTAATGAAGTGAATGTTTTTTGTGTTTGTATATTCTTATTGTACAGAATTAAAATATTTTAATATTAATCGTTATTTTATTTTTTTTCTGGGTTACAGTTGTCAGAGGACATTGGTTACGTGCTTTATTCAGCACTTGGAAGCTTTTATATTCCCTCATGCATTATGGTATTCGTATATATACGAATATATTATGCAGCAAAAAAAAGAGCGAGACGTGGAATACGTAAGCAACCAAGACCAAGACCAGCTGCACCACCTGAATCACCAGATATTCGTCAAACGAGCTTTACGCAATCGACAACTGTCACTGATATAAGATTGACAGCGCCTGGAATTCATATTATGGAAAACGTTGCGACTATCGAGAGTCAACCCATACAAATACCTATTGTCACATGTGACTTTGCAAGTGATGTAAGTACATCTGAGGCAGATCCAGGTGGTGGAAATTCAGCAGTAGATGAAAAGGATACACTGAAGGTAATTGATAAAACATGAGTTAGCAAAATAGCAATGAGTTTCTCTATTTTTTATTAACAAATTACGTTCTTATTTATCATTCAATCAATCAGCTTGGGCTTTAACGAAAGATATAATGAAAGATAGACTTATGTTGATGATATTGAAATGACGCAACACATTTTTATATTCGATAGAACTATTTATTTCATACCAATTTTTTTTTTTTTCATAGTTAGATGTTTATTTGGATAGTCACTACAGTAATGAATCTTAGGGGGGTAGCTTTATTTGTGAGTTATTATTTTTTTTTGAAAATTGAGTTTGATGGAGAGGTTTTGTTGGGTCAATGTTGAATTCGATATTTATTTGAAAATGTCTTGGACACTTTTGTTGGAATAAGGAATTATGTGACAGGGATATTTGTTGTTTGTTTGTGAATTTGTTTTCGGTCCTACAAAGAAATAACTGTGAGACAATAATTATTGATTGTGACGTTCGTCTGCTTATTCTGATCAGGAATTTCGTCTCAATGCTGATAATTATGTTTTTTTAAGCATCCGAATCGGACAAAATTATTTTTGAATCTTCTTGAAGATTTATATCGACCGTTGTAAAAATTGTAATTGAAGGAAACAATTTGCATGATCTCATTTAACATTGGATTATTATTTTTCGAGTTATCTTTTTCGTTATTAAATTTAAATAAAAAACACTTTCAAATATTACATTTGGCAATGATGAGTAAATATTTTCGTATGTAAATTTATATTTATAAATTTATACTCCAAGAATAAAATATTTTTCGAAATGGTGACTGGGAGTTCACAACTAGAGAGTGAACGATGAAAGCTCAATGTGAACGGAAGAATATTCGTCATCTTCTCTTTTATTTCTGTGCCATCAAGAGTTATCCTTTTGTTTTTGTTTTATGCAGTTTCCGAAAGATTGCATTCAATAGAACAAACATACACCTACATTTTATTCGGTTTTCCATTATTTCCGGGTATGGCTGTGAAAGAAACAGATAAACTTCAAGTTGAATGGTTTTGACGAGATTCAAACTCCACATTTGATTTTTGTTAGAATCTATGCGAGTATTGGAAATTTTTTATCAGAATATTTGAGAAAAAACATTCGACTTTCTTGATGATCACTCGTGAGGAAAATTTCAGTGAAAATGGAAAATTTAATGGAGAATTCTTTTATTTTCAAAAGTTCAGAGAATGATAATTTGACATTATCACTAATCACATTTCATTCATTAGTTTGAATACGAGTTCACACAATTATTAATATGATATAATTATTATTTTTTTTTCCAATTCACATCAATTCTAGTTTTTTATTCGATTATAGGAAAAGATTTAAATCTCAAAACTTTCTCTATCAGAAATTAATGTAACTCAATGTACAAAATTCAAAAGTAGCAGTGAGAAAAATCGTAAAAGAAAGTCATTTTGTGAGCTTTCCAAATCGTAGCTTTTCAATTTACTATCGCTATATACAACGTGTTCCATTTTACATGATACATTCGAATAAAACTTAAGTTATTGTCTTATAAAAAGAATCGTAAGGTTGAATACTTTTGCTGATGCATAAAAGAATTCTGTATATCCAAAACCAATGATTCTCTAACCTGTAAATTTATGCGTTGAACGAAATGCAAAAAGGTCTATAAAATTCGTATCAAAATATATTACGTGACACTAACGACAAAACTATCAATTTTTTCTATCAACTCAGTAATAATAATAAAACTTTGTCCTTTATCAATTCCCTAAATCTGAAAAAACGTTCTGCATGGAATTTTGTTTTACAATTCAAAATAGAACGCTTTGTATAGCCATTTATTTCTCCTCTTCATAAAAAATTCATAATTCAACCTCATCATTCATACACCCGATTACTCTATCAAAGAATTCACATCGAAAATATTTCGATCTCCAAAAAAATCACAAATATCACGTTTCATTCAACAATTTTATTTTTCCACCTCCAACAAAAATTTCGTATTTAAACTTTTCCCAGGTCATTCATCAATCATTGGAAAATTAAATTACAAATCCTCCATATTTTTTTCAACTGTTAAAAAGCCACGACAAAAATCTTCATAAAAAGATAAAGAATTTTATTAACCTGTCATAACTAATAAACCTCTCTCTACATTCCAAATTCAATAATAAAAAGTGTACGCATATAAATAATGACCCACAGGTAACAGTGTCAATGCCAATGCAGAAAACAAATCCGAAGTCATCACTATCTGTAAACGGTGGCGAAGGTCAATCAACATTACCAGCTCGATGTCGTGCGCCAAGTGTTGGTATTGATGTCGACATGGTATCAGAATTTGATCCATCATCATCTGACAGCGGTGTTGTATCAAGATGTGCTGTGGTAAAACCATTGAAGTTACGTTTATGCCGACCAATATTTGGCCGTAAATCGCAAGTTGGTAAAGTGAAACGTGATCAAAATGATGGTGGACGTACACAAAGTAATAATAGAGACGGTAGTGGCGGTGGAGGTGGTGGTGGTGCTGGTACGCCAGTGGAGATTAAACCGGCAAAGCCACGTGATCCAGAGCGCGAGAAGAGGAGACTAGCGAGAAAGAAGGAGAAGCGGGCTACCCTTATCCTCGGATTGATTATGGGCAGTTTTATAGCATGCTGGTTGCCCTTCTTCTTCCTCTACATCGTCAAGCCGCTCTTTCCGTATCTCAGGATACCCGGCCAGGCATTTGTCATTGTCTTCTGGCTTGGATACATTAACTCCGCCCTTAATCCAGTTATATACACAGTATTTAACAAAGACTTTCGACGTGCATTTCGCAGGATTCTGTACAAGTAAATATAAATATTAATCAAAAGTAAAATGAAAAAAAGAAAACAGAAAAAAAAAACAAAAAACAAAAAAACAAAATGAAATTGAAAATAAAGAAATGTCATAGTTACATAAATGAATTTAGAATCAGACAATGAAATATGACAAATGAGTTAATGATACAAGTGCACCTGGTGATGATAAATGACTTGTGCTCATTGGACATATTATATATGTATATATACATACGTATAAATAAAGTTGTGTGTATAAAGTTGGCATGAGTAAGTGAAGAAACTCCATCCCATATATATGTACATATATATTATCGTCAAGTGAGCAAAAGGGTCCTTGTTACCAAGTGCAACCCCTCTCCCAATTGACATTACAATTCATGATAGCAACTTACTCTACTATCACTCGCTCACTCGTCGTCTCTTGGAATTGAGCACGAACTCACATTTGAAGATTTTACCTATATAACCTCTCTACTACAGTTTACCAATTTCACCATCCATCTACAATCCACGTTCCATTTTATCTCTTTTACTCTCTCTCTCTCTCGCTCACTTCTCTAACCCTCTCGACCAAATGTAAGCTTTATAGTATGTGTGCATCAGCACCGAGCTGCCAAGAAATTTGCCGAGCCAACCATGTGTATCTCCACCTCGGCCACGTTTAAACTCAATCATCTCAACTGACTCAACCACCAATTCACAGCTCGACATTTATACTAAATTTCTATGTCAGAATATAATCTACGTCACATTAATGGTTGGTTTATTATCTGTCTTGTGGAATTGTTCTATACCTATCTTTTTTTTTTTTTCGTTTGTTTTTATCTCTATCGATCTTGTGCAATTCGCTTTTGTCGATGGCTTTTGTCATGAAATACGATTACGAATACCGACAAATCTAAGTTACTGCGGCTCCTCAATGTCGTCTAACATACACGTTCAACCACGATGGAATAGCAATAAATTTGTATGTATTTATTATATATATATATATACATTTGTGTATGTACATGTTGGATGTGAAAGTAGTAAATAGAACGAAGGTATAAAGGAAATAGCGTGATATTGTGTGAGAAAGAAATTGGTGTTGGAGTGCACGTGTTCGTACGTACGAAGAATTTCAAAAAATATATATTCTCTCACTCGGTGAGAAATAAAAATACCTTTCACACACCCACATTTATGTATGACTGTATATATATGTGGGTGTGTGTGTGTACTTTTATTTCTATGAATGTCGTCACAGCTCGCTCAATCCGAGTGTGAGGTCGTTGTTAAAATAATGACAAATACAAATGTAATAAAAATAGTTATTTTATTGTTCTCATGCAATTTATCACAAATTTATTCATAGGATGTCAGAGCTTTTAATTTGTCATGTAGATGAGAATTAATGGGGTGAAATTACGCATCAGTGAACAATGACCTGAATCTTTTTTTATGCTTTATTATTATCATATATATTTATATGTAAACATTCATGCGATTAGTATTGTAAAATCAATATCAAGATAATTAATAGTGTCATTATTAATCATTACTAATTTAGCGAGTTGTAATATTTTTTTATTTCAGTTCTTATATTTGTTTTGTATTTTTTTTTTCTCTTTCTTCTTTTTTTTTACATTTTTTTCTACGTTTTTGTTTGATAAGCATAATATTTTTCTCCAGCACTTGTTCCCATTTGTAAAGTAGCACAAACCGAAAGGAAAAAAGTGAAAAAAAAAGGGGAAAACAATAATGTATGGATATGTGTTTTTTATTTTTATTTATTCTTTCATCCATACATTGTAACGCTCATTTCTAATGTGCACAAAGGGATGAAGGAGCGGTAATACTACACGACTGGCAACGTGAACATGCTTACAAACTTCTTTTTTCTATTTCATGCTTTCTTTTTTCCTTCTCTTCTTTTTATTACTTTTTTATTATTATTTTTTTTTTCTCTCTATTCCATATCTACTTTTCCAGAAAAAAGGAAGGAAATGTGCAGATAGTGTGGCATTCTCTCGTCACACGTCTGGTATATTTTCGCACGCACAAATAAACCGCAAATATATATTTTCTGTCGTATACATTGCCAGGAGAGATGAGAACGTTTTAGTAGCTATTTTTTTTTTCTTTGCATTCAAAGAAATGAAATAAATAAAAGGTAGAAGAATATATATATTTTCTTTTTTTTATGTATTCACAATATCAGAGTGGAAGTTTCATATTTCAGTTTTGCAAAATATACATTTCACCCGTTTAATTATTTCCTGGCTATAATTTTTTTCTGTCATAATCAGAGCGAAAGAGAAAGAGAGAGAGAGACAACTTATAAATAAATATATAAAGGAAATAATTATAATTTACGATTATTTTTAGAATCACGAAAAAGTTTTGTTTAATGGTGTAGAAGTTTTAGTTTTTTATCTTGCGCTTACAAACATTCATTTGTGATAAATATAAATCGACATAGGTTACTTTTATTTTTTTTTCCTTTCTTTACACAACCTGCATCATATACAATACATATGTATATATATATATATTTCTGTACAATGCCATGTCATCAGTGTAGAAGCAATAAAAAATTTAATAACCCTCCTGCCATCAGGCTGTACACGACGACATGACACGAAGTCGTTTCTCAAAGTTAAGGCGTGTAGACATAAATATAAATAAAAATACCATCAGCTAAAAACGGCACCTTTACCATTGTGTGAAACTTTTAGTTTTAGCTATTAAAAATAGTAACTTAAGAATGCATCACATTTAATTGTGTCTATATTTCTTTTTCTTCTGCATAAAATATCAGTCACTTTGGTAATATGAATATTTCCATTTGTCAATTCTTTATTTTAGTTACATTAAAGACATCTAAATTTCGTGTAGAACAAATGCGTAGTGACACTTATAAATCTGTAGTAGTTGACGGTTTCTATAGATGCAATTCGTATTGGAATCAAGATTGACCAGTAACTGGGTTGGATTTATCGATAAAGCCACGTCACATTTCGATAGATTATTAGCGTCAGCGAAATCGATAACATACTCGGACGTGACCTACGAGCTTTGACAGTCGCACAACGATCTACCAGGGTACGCGAGAGGGTGAAGAGAAACTACAGAAAGAGAGAGAAGAGCGGAAAGGGGATTGGAAATGATAGACAAAGCTACAAAGCGTGATAGACATCACAAATATAATGAGGAAACTGAACATACTGTATAAGTATGTGAGATCAAAAGATTCAGTTCAAACTGGAATAAAGGAAAGGAAAAAAAAATTCTTTATACAAAATATTGGAAAAGTTTTTTCCGCTTTCATTTCGTTTGGATTTGTGATTTCTCATTGTTTTAATGGTTGAAATGTTTCAATGTATGATATTGTTATTTACTTGATGAATTCGTGCTCAATTCATCATCAAATGTTCTTCATAAAACTGGTGGGAAAAAATAAAATAATGAATTAATAATTAAAAACAAATACGAAAATGTCATCATCAGATTTAATGGTTGATTATATTATGGTAAAATATTGTAATCTAAAAAGACGAAGAAAAACAAACAGAAAAATTTTAACAAACAAATATGACTTTTTCGTTTTTGGTTAAAATACAAAATTATTCTGGTGTTACAAACATCAGAAAAGTCTTTTGTAGTTACTAAGAACTTTTTTTAATTCATATGAGAAAACAAAAGAAAAATTCAAAAAACTAATGCGAATCATTCACAAGTAGAAATACACGACAACAATTCACAAAATTAAAAGTGTAATAATATGAAAATACGGAGAGAATTGAATATGAATTGATGAAAAATTAATGAATTGAATATATATAAATAATTGAACAAAAGAGTAATGAAAAAATACAAAAACAGAAACAACATCAACCAATCGTGTAGTGAATACAATTAAATAGAAATATAAATATTTATGTGAAAACTTTTGCTTTAGGCAATTCGAATTTCCTCGAGAAATGTTTTGAGAATAAAAACAAAAAAGAAATATATAAATAAAAAAATCTCTGTGTGTATTCACTATTATTATTGTTAAAAATCTTATCGATAATACTAAACGATCAATATTCAATAGAATATATTCGCAGAGTGAAAACAAAAGAGATAAAAAAAAAACAACAAATGCGATGAAAATAATTGTGAAAACGAAATTGCAATTTGACTTAGCGTATCATTAATTATGATATACTGTATTTAGAATTGATGAAAATGAAGGAAAATTAATACACCACCACACTCATCACATTGACACAGAATGAATTAAAAAAAAAACATAAGTGTACAATATATTATAACACTGTATTTATATATGAAATATAAATAATTTATAAACTGATCAAAGTCGCCGTAGGCAATCCAACGATTGACATTAATTATAATTATATATTTACTTCAATTTTAATTTTAATTTATTGATATGCAATCTCATACGTATAAGCGATTTTGCCAGCTCTTTTCATATTTATTTAAAATGAATAAATGAATAATAAAAAATATATGAATCCAAAGCACAAAAATATTTACAGTAATTTTAATTTCTCCCTCATCCCATTATTTTCCTCGTTCATTCTTTACACCTCTTTGCATTCCTGGCACACTCTCCACTCTCAGAACTTGAAATAAAGTGACCTACTCTCCTAGCGGTATAAAAGTGAAAAAGAGGAAGAGGATGAAACGTGTGAGAGTGGATACGTTGTTGAATATAGAGACAGAAAGAGAGAAAATCCATCGGCGACTTTCCACCGAATAAATCAAAAGCTTTGCCAAGCGAATTCACGACGTTAAATTTTTTTTGGGTCAGATTACGCGCCACAGCATTCCCAGCTGTACTTTCCACTTTCAATTGCACAAAAGAACTAATCCGCCAATTATTTCCATCAGTGAAAAAGGTGAAAAACAAAATAGAATTTAGAAAAAAAAAACAAATTAATTGCTACAACACATAAATTTAATCAAACAAATAATCATTTTCTTTTCAATAATATCGAAATTATTTATTAACAAATATATATTTTCTCATTAATGCGCAGGCGCAAATAGGAATATATTCATAACAAACTGTCATGTTGTAATATTGATTACCAATTAAATAATATTTTTCATTCAAAGACTTCCACCAAAATACCACAAACAAATTCCCCATTCACAATTGCAATATTTTCAAATTTTCATCAATTTTAACGTGTGTTGAAAGCTGACAGATCGCTTTACGTACAGTTCTTTGAGATACAAACTATTCTATTGATAATATTGGAGCAATGAAATCACTGTGATATCACTAAAACGCTTTCAAGATATAATGTGTTTGGGATTGACAAAAGGCTACTGCGCGCGACCATAACCACACAAACAAAAAAAAGAAAAATAACAAAAATAACAAAAGCAACTATAACTGTAAAAAACTGTAAGGAAACCAAAGATAATTTATGTGAATTAAAATAAATATCACAATAATGAGCATGAAAAAAAAAAAGAAAAAATTTGTCGCAATTCAATCGCAGAACATTAAAAAAAAAAAACAATGCGAAATCTAGAAATAAAAATTCACAATTCAGATTATCATAAATTATTCCAACTCATGAACATTATTATTCTCAATATTATCACTTGTATAAATAATGATATATCGACAAATTGAATACACTAATTAATTAATTAACTAAAAAAAAAAAAAAAACGAACAATGAATCTACTCATTAATTTATGTATATATGTATAGTTTCAAATGTGTATACGATACATACATGTTTGTATATTAAAAAATACTATAATTATCATCATGATAAATATTATGCCCCTCGACAATTGTCATTATTATCATTACAATTGCACTGTCATTTATGTTAACATCATCAATAATTCGTTGTCACGTCTCCTCTCGTTTAAATATAGTTGATTGTCTGTTATACAGAGAAATATAAGTGAAGACGATTGAAATAACAAAAGTTTCAATGAATAAGAATATATAATAATAATAAATAGTAATAATAATGATAATATATAATAATAATAATAATAATAATAACAATGCAATAATGACTGCGAAAAAAAAAGAATACAATATTCATGGTATGTAAACTGAAATAGAATTTTAACGATGGCCTTTTTAATTGTTCAAAATGATTCAGAATTTTTTAATCAATTTTATTGGCAATCGTTTATTTGCCGTTGATTTATCGCTGATAAATTTACAAATAATGTTGAAACAATTACGGTGGTTTGCCCTGTGTTGAATTTAATCTATTTACTTTTATTCCAAATACGATTGTGAAGTCAATTGTAATTAACAGTTTTATCATTGGTAACTATCTGTCTATCCTCTATTGATGCCAAGCGAGATGATTGGAAATGGAAAATAAATATTACACACAATGATGTATGGCATTCCACCGTGTTTGTTTAAACAATGTATTGCGAAACAAAGTACCCGAAAACAAATAATAACAACTGACAATTATATGCAAAAACCAGGACAAAATGCTCGAACAATCAGAATGAAGAAAATAAAATTTAACGATATGAACATTTGTAAAATCCACATATGAAAACGCTGAATAAATTGACAAATGATCATCATCATAATAAAAAATAAAAAAAAATAACAGTCTGTAGGGGTAAAAAATAAAAGGGGGAAAATAATGATGAACACCGAGAAAAATATAACATTACAAAAGATTCGTGCAATAACTTCTACACGCGTATTCACTATATATATCCATAAATGTTTTTAGCATTTCGTAAATGTGAAATGAACGAAAAAGAAGACAGAAAAAAAAAGAAAAAAAAAAAGTCATGAAACTAAATTTATTCCACAACCACAACCCATTTATTTCAACCCTCCAAGTCCCTCGAAAGAATATTTTCAACTGTGTCACTTTTATCTCTATCATTTAATGCGCAAACTAAATTTTATTTCCCAAACATTGAACTTAAAAAAAGATAATAATAAAATATAAAAAATTCGTTACCCACCCTATGACTAACATTCACACGCACATCATCTATTTTCAATAAATCGATGACACTCAACGATTTATCAACCCTCCAAAATCGTAAACACAATAAACAAAAAATAATACACATATATATTGCACATGTATATGTATTATTCAGGGTGATCCCATTGCGCCGAAACCACCAATTGAGTGCAGAATCACAAAGTTGCATATAAATAATAATAATAATAATAATAAAAGTAATAATAATAGTCGTAGTAGTAGTAGTCATAGCAGTAGTGATAGTAATAATAATAACAGTAATAATGATAAACGATGGATGATGTGCACGCAACAAAGAATTTTTCGATCATACAAATACATAAACAGATATATATATATATATGTGGGTGTGCGTGTGTGTGTGTGTTTAGAGAAATAAAGTGAATGAAACTGAAACTAATATGACATTAATAATATAAAGTAAATATAGAGGCAGAAGTATAGAGATAAAATGAATATTACAGACTATAGATTCAGCGATTCATGAAATTCGTATCACTTCAGCATCTCTTTTAATCTATATAAAAGTCTTCCATTCCTTCCAGAAAAATGAAAATAGAAAAAAAAGAGAGGAAAAAACAATGGGAAAAGGAAAATGGTGGGTGAAAGAATAATCGACATCATTATGAGGATAAAACGAGCAGTCGACTTCTGAGGTTTTTAATAATTGGAATTTTATGATGATTTAATATGTGTAGAGATATTGGATCGTGAAAAATTTTTATTATGTGGAATTTAATGGAAAGAATGGAAAAGTGATGGTTGAAGAAATTTGTTTTTTGGAAATTAATTGTGAAGATTTTAGATAGAATTGTAATGGAATGTGGAAAATAAATGGGTGAAAAATGGGAAAACAAATAAAACCTAAGAGTCGATTTGGCTGTTTATCAAACAAACTTGACATATGTCTCTTGCGTGCTGGACTCTGGAGTAATCTTTTGAGTCACGCAATTTTTTAAATTACAATGTTTCAACTTAGCATATACAACGTGGCAGAATTAAACCGGAAACTATAATAAATGGGTGTGCAAATTTTACAGTGCACTATGCACTGGTATAAACAAATGCAAACACATTAATACTTGTACACATACATGAACTGCAACACACACACTCACACATTTATTCATATTGAGAGAAAATGAAAGAAAAACATAAAAATTCTTCAAAAGAATTTTCTTAACACTTTGAACTGCAATAGTGATAATAATTTTGTATAAAAATTAATTTTAAAAATATACAAAAAAAAACAACAATGAATATGAGCGTTGACTACGATCTAATAATGTACTTGATATGAAGAGGAAGCACAAGACGAAATAAATTTACAACTATGTGAATTTTAATCTCATAATGTTATTCTATGAACTAAATATATACACTGAAACCAAAACCGACCAATAAGACAAAATAAAAGTCAATGAGGGATTGAAAAATTGGCACAGATGATGCAATAAAAAATGCAGACAAAAAATATTCAATCACAAATATCGCATAACAAAAAAATGTAAAAGTGAATCGAATAAAATGACAAACAAATAATGAAAATAGATAATTAATGTGAATAAATTGAGAGACAAATGATAAACAATTTCTGTCTGCATATGCGCACACAAATACACTCAAGTTCTATATATATATATATGCATAAATATATTATTCCAATTAATTTCATATTAATTTTTTCAATTATTGTAATTCACCTAACGCTTGATTTTTATATTTCACGCCAAATGACTCTTCGTTCAATATTATCGTATGAAGCAACAAATGCATATGATAATAGAGAAAAAGCAATTCACAAAGCATAACAAAAGAGAAAAAAAAACGAAATCGAATTCATTTATGGAAATGAAAAATAATAATTCAATAAAGCAGTGAATGAATCATTTATGGATAGGTGCACAAGTGTTCTGTATTACAAATTTGAATTCGGGAATTGATCGTAAAGGCCAAACTTCATTCATAAATGTGAGTAATAACAAATAAAAAAGAAAAACCACGAATACGATGTATAAATATGTCACTATGTAGAGCAATTGATACCATGAATAAGTAATTACATCTTTGTTATATAACAGGGGAATAAAAACCAACCAAAAAACCACCAAAAATGAATAATATTGATTACTGAAAAATAAAACATTATTATAACATTAATATTAATAATATTACTTAATCATAAAATAATAATGATGATGATGATGATGATAAAAATATAAAAATGTGTTTTATTTATATATTATCCTTTCATTATTAATGCAACACAAATGACAAGTTGTCATATTGAAGAAATATTATAGATTCTCTTCTAGTTCACTTTAGCAATGATATTTTCTTCATCCGCAAAATTTTTCATATCCCACCGCGCTATTCACCGCTTGCAGCACTTTACTCTCAGCTAACACGAAGAAAATCCTACCGCGTTACCCACACAAGTCCCTTAAGTCACCGCACACTGTCGTGTAAAAGGAAAATATGGGAAAACGAAAAAAAAAAAAGAAAAGAAACGATGATGATAATAATAAGTTCCGGAGTTTTCTATGGTAAGAGATGGAACAGAAGAAAAGAAGAATAAATAGAAAAAATCTGGATCACTGCCACTGTTTATTTTATTCTTTTCTTTATCTTCTTTTTTCATTCTATTGTTTGATCGTGACTCTGATAATCGTGAAAATTTATACAATGTATCAGTCTCGCGTTTACATTTATATTTTTCTTTTTTTCCATGAATTATAATTGCAACGTTTAGTTGAAATGTCAGAGATGACAGTGAATTTTGATGATAAAATTATATTTTTGAAATATGAAATTCACTGATTAATATTAGATCAGTTAATTTTTGCATTTTCTTTACTTGAAAGAATTAATTTTTGCACATTAACAATATAAATACATCACATTTATTTGTTTTATTTGTTCCATTTCTATATTCCAATAAAGTCACTTGCTCTTTTTGTTCTCACAACACAAGATTTATCAAACTTGTATGAACAATGTCACATTACCCTAGACAACTCATATTGAACTGAAATGAAATGAAACAATAATAAAACAAAAGATGAAACAAATAACAAAATGTCTTGATTTATATAACCAAACATCAACATTTCATATAGAGAAACAGCAAATTCACCAGCATTGACAAACGTATGCACATGGGATATAGACAGAAACTATTCCACCAATGGGTTTATGTCATTCGTTGTTAAACGTCAGCTATATCAAGTTGATTTCATCATATGCATACGCGATCACATCAGTACAAATAAAATGAAAAATATATTCAGTTGAAAAATGATATCGTCTTTTACAGTGACAGTAAACAAAAAACAAAAAACAATGAAGCAATATAAAAATTTAATTCTATTATTTATTTAATGTATAATGAAGGAAAATAATATATTTGTATATATATTATTCCATAGATAAATAAAAATTCATCCATCAAAGAGTTATAAAAAATAAATGATTCTCTCCAAACAATAAAACACTCCACATCATATCAACAATCCCATTTTCCGATGACCCGAATCATTCCAGCCATATATCTAATCTCACACGTCAAATGGTTTGTGCACACTCGACCCTTTCACATCGTATAAAGGGCATCTACGTTACGACCTTCATGACGTTTGAAGATGAGTGTCATGTTTTTTTTTTTTTCTTGATAATAACAAAGGCTTAATCGATGCCAATATGATGTATGTATTCATAAAGAAACCCCATAGTTCACCCTATTTTCCATTAGACATAATAAATTGCCAGGGGAAACGAACAATCAATCAGCCGTGTAATAATATCAACAGGGCTAGCAATAAATCGTTGAATAAAATGGCAACATACAAACGTGTATTGTTGAGTAATTTTGGTAAGTACTTGAGATTTATTTATGTTATGAATGTTTAGATATTTATTTTTAAGTAGAATTTAGCTATCTAGTGAAGTCCTTCTAATTCCATGAGGATTTTCCGATCAACTTGGAACGTTATTATTCTTTTCCCCTCATTCTATATATCACACGATACAAGTTCTAAGTCGGTCAAGAGCTTGCTACTTCGAGTAATATTTTTTTTATTAATGAAAAAAATTTAGGGGAAATTCAGTTTTTTTTTTCTTTGATATTTTCTGCAACGCAAAATGTTTATCATTACTATTTAACTCAAATGAATCGGTTGAATAGTTTTTTTTGTTTACACTCATTTTTTTTCTCTTCCTGAAAATCCTCCTGCAAATGTTTCACATCAAAATCTCGATAAACCATTGATAATATATGTAATAAAATCGAATAAATTATTCAACGTTTCATAACAACATTAAAAATTCATATATTTGTCAAATAAACTTTTCTCCTTGTTTCAATTTGTAATTCGGCCCAATATTGAAACAGTACAAACACGGAAATTGACTGAGTGTAACGAATCAACGTTACAGTTAGAAGTTTTAAAAATAGAATGAAAAAGAAAAAAAATAGAAATTGGCAATGTATAGTAAAAAAGAAAAGAAAAAATAAAAAAATTATCCTGACAAGCTTGCTGCACAATTGTCGAAAAAGATTGTCATTGGTTCTATTGATAGAGATAAAGTAAACGAAGGTAAAAAAAAAACTATGATCGAGCAAAGTCGACGAACGACAGTGAGACTGTACAGTAAAGAATGCCTCAGGAAAAAAGAAGCAACGTGAACGGTAAGTTCAATTCCCATACATATATATATATACATGAAGCGCACGGCGGTCGTGACGCTTGGACGTCATATGAAAAGTTTGCAAAGTAAATTTGGTCAGACGAACATGATAAAGAAAAAAAAAAAAAAGAGAGACCAAGACCAACTCAATTTGGAGTTTTAATCCAATTTTTCATTTTCTCTTCAGCAACCTCTTTCTCTCTCCATCTCTATCTCTCACCCCTTGTCATATTGTCTACACTTTTTTTTTTCTCATATTCAATTTATTCTTCTATACTTGCACCATCCATCCAATCATCCAATAAATTATACCCTCACATTATAAACAATTTTTATAATTGTTAAATGAAGTAAAAATTGAAATTTGTGGCATGAAATGGCGGATGAAAATATCATTGCTGAATTGTTGGAGTTGAAATAAAAGCAGTATACAGTTTTGTGTATGTATATAACTTGCAAGTTATTCCATCAACTTTACATTCCGTTGTGGAATTTATCCCACGGGTCCCATCTCAAGTTCCTGTGTCGAAAAATAGTCGAGCGCGTGCCACATGCTTCCTCTTAAGCATGTATGTACAATATCTAACATAGTATGTCGAGAGAACATTACGCAGACTCTTCTAAAGTCGCTTGCCATAAGACTATGCATAGGGGAAAGACTATTATGTGTATATGTACAAGTGTGTGTTAGTCTGTATGAGAATATGTTTATAAATGTGACGAATTTTTTATTCTCTCTCCTTTGCACCCCCATCGTCTTTACATATTTTTCACAGTGAAAATAGCGGTGAGGGAGGACACATGAGGGAGGAAACGACCCGTGGCAATTTGGAAATTTATCAAGCGAAATCGTTTCTCATAATAAATCAGGTCTGGGAAAGTGAATGGAAGAGTCGACTGGAATAATGAACAGGGCGCATGAAGAAAAGGAGAAAAGATACAAGAAAAAAAGCAGCTTAGGGTGTAGAAGTAGAAAAAAAAATTTATGTTCATACATGTATATAGTGAAGGGTATACAAAAGTATACATATATGAATGATTGATATACAATTTGATGGCGATACATCGTTCATCTTTCATCTTGAATGACGAAAAGAGCTCCCCAAATACACATGCATATACACAATGTTATAAATATAATAAAGGAAGCAAGGGAGTGAACGAGAACGATAGAACAGACACAACTCTAAAAATAAATGGGATGTAAGAAAAAAAAAAGTGTCTGTCATTTCACGTCGACATAAAATCAACACAATCTACTTCACCCTCTACCATAATTCAATTTGCAAATTTTTTTATTTGTTAACAATTTATTCTTTTTTTTTTTTTGACTTGTTTGTTGTTTATCCTGACTATCACTATGACGAGTGACTTTTATAAACGTCAATTTTTCTTCTTTCTCTTGACAATAAAAAGATTGTTCATCTTGTGATGTGAAATAAAATTGGGGATAATGTCGATTATAAAAAAGCAAAAAAGGCAGTGAAGTGAAAATAAGAAGAGAAAAACATATATAAGGAAGTTGGTCGTAAACTATGTGAAATCGCCATCGGATGTCGATCTACCGGAACAAAATCGTTCAGTTCGATATATAGATGTATGTATAGACGAGAGAAAACGATAAAGGGAAGAAGGGAGAGAGTAAAAGATGATTACAGGAACGATAACGATAACAGTAACGAGCTATATTGAGAACGCTGGAAGCTTTGGCTTTAGCTTGATTTCAATCTACTGTTTCTTTCTTTTATCTATTTCGCTTTTTCTCTACTCTCGTATGTACTATTTTCACTCGTCCATGTTTTCCAGTTATTTCATATATTTCATGTTTTTATGTGTCTATGCATCTCCATTTCCATATTCCCATCGCATTTTTGATAGACACCGGAAATATACTTAATATCGAATGTTTTTTTTATGATCTTTCTCTCTTGTTGCTTTACCTATCGCAAAAAGTGCATTCCATTTCCTAAATAAATTCGAAGTGATGTGCAGGAAATATAGAAGAGAATTTGATGCTTTTGCATCTGATTGAACATGAAAATGTTTTACTCAAAATAACGAATGAATAAATAAAAGATGATTTCATACGCTAGCAAAAAAATATCATTTCATCCATTTATACAGACACAAATATTCATGTTCGTGTATAATTATGTTTAAAACTAATTAACATTAATTAACGAGCTACCTGGGACAATGGTTGAATTCGAACAATAGAAAGTTAATTATGATGAATAATCCTTGTGTGATAGTCGTTTATAATGATTAACCAATTGTACAATTGTTCATGTCACATTCATTTACTTTTCATTTAAATTTTCGAATAGGATGGACATAAGCGAAAAAGTTTTATGATCGAAGTAACTAAAAATAGAATAGTTTATTTTTAGTTTAATTTAGCATATGACGCGTTGATAACGATTCATTCATTCGCACGTGGTGTACATTGAGAGTAAAAAATAAACTCCGTCCAACCAGTTTCGTCTAACGCAACATGAATTCATTCCACTTGGAGTTGAATAAAAAAGAAAATAAAAAAATGGCTGTGCGACCAAATTTCAGAGAGAAAATTCAATGAATTTATTCAGAATTATTCTCACGTTTTTTTTTTATCAAACTGTCACAAATAATAATCAATGGCGCATTTAAGACAATATCGATAAAAAAAAATATCGAAATACAATGAATATAAATAAAGTTGACAAATATATAGTGACAGCCATCTGGTCTGACTCAATATAAATTTATTCCACTTGAAATTGGATGGAGAAGAAAAATATAACCAACATTTTTAGACAAAAGTTGTTAAATCAATTTAGAATCACCCAAAAATGCAGATTAAAATGTTAAATTGTAATTTCAACTAGAATTCGAGGTTATATCAAATCCCCCGACATTTCATTCCACTTGCTATCATACATGAACGAATAGTCATCCCATAAAACATAAAGTCCTCATGCCGTTACAATTTAATGTACAACACTTATGAAAGGTGGCAAACCACATGTAAATAAACTACACTCAACCATCAGAGTATCACAGACAATAAATATCAAACAACATAAAATAATACAATCTCAACAACAACGATACCAACAACAATAAATAATCCATCATGAATGAAGAGTTACCAAACATTTCCTCATAAGTTCCACATCTACTCCATCCAAATAAAAATCAAAACCAAAACAATTAATAATTCACTCAAACAATATATTGACAACAATCTAATGATCTTAACATAAAATATTTCAAAATAATAGAAACAAACTTGAATCCATTTCGTCTGAACATGAACAGACTCCTCTAAAATTCAAAGACTAAGTCTTAATTACATCTTTAAATTCACTAAAGAAAATACTCATTAAATCAAATCACAACTATTCACACATCTATTCATTACTATATAATAAACATTCATCAACGAACTACCTAAGACAATAGCACGATTTCAACAATGGCCTGTTGATTAGATTAAACCAAAACCCCCGCATATACTCATTCTCAAACTCACTTAACACCCCGAAGCTCAGACACCTTTGTTAATGTATTAGAACACAGCAAGCGAAAAGACGAGAGCCAAAGGGCACATGGACCCCCATTGCGCTTCAACGCCACCAAACATTATCGTTGTATAACCTGAAATTAATAATACATATATACATATACATATATTAATATATATATGCACATACATTAACCTTTAAGTTAGCGAAACATCACAATTAGTGAATTTTGAATACCGTTCGAAATTCATCCAATTCATAGTCATAATTATATATGTAAATTATACATTTCGAGTGCGAAACGAGACACATCAACACATATAACATTTGAATGTATCTTCGAAATAGATCATATACATGTATGTATATATATATGAAGACTGAATTGCCTGAACGTCCATGTCGTGTCCAATAGCGGCCAAGTGTACATCGACAATCCCATAGCCGCTGGCAGTTCACGTAGCTTGTTAGATAGCTTTCTATACAATGACCTATATTGCACCAGTCTACGTTGTATATGTATGTATTTATATATGTATATAGACATAAACTTGAGTCACAGTCACTCAAACATTCTCATCTATACATGTGTACAGAGTAATAAAGCAACACTAATACATACCGTATGTATTTGTATTTAGTTGGTGTGTCAGTGTGTATGTATTTGTGTATATATGAAGGTTGGTATTCCATCGTGAACTCTCTCGCCATCGTCTCTCTCTCTGACTCAATCTCTATTTCGCTTTCCTTGTTGCTACTGCTCACTCGCTCTTTTGATCATTCTGGGGTCACATACTACTCTGAGATCCAACACCCGAAGTCTAGTGGATTACGACATTTCACGTCTCACTGTTTCCTTAACTCTCTCACGCGGGAGACTACAATGGAAATAACGAATTAATTGAATGGATGGTGGATAATTGTTGTTTTTGGATTTTAATTATTTTTTTGGGTTTAAGTTTGGGAGATTTTTTCATGGTGGATGGAGATAAGAAGGATTGAGAGATTTATGATGATGTCTTTTATGAGTTTTTTTTTTTTGTTAGTTAATGTGGGAAAATTATTAGGAATGTAAAAGTGCTGAATGTTGTTTTGGATGTTACAAATGTATTTGGTTAAGCTGAAAATTGATCTTTTGTGTAGTTAAAATATTTTTGTGCATTTTGAAATTTTTGAGGATGTGAAAACATGATTTTAATTTAGTTTTTGTCTGTCTGTTGTCATTCAGTGTCAACTACTCGACTTATGGAGTCGAGATCGGTGGAACTAAGGAATTTACAATTTGGTACATAAATGTCAACATGAGGGGATGAAAAGTGCTACAATGAATTCGGATTCAATTTCCAGTTCAGTTGGAAGTAGTGATGGGATAAATGTTTTTTTTATGTTTGATGTAACTGGAAAGTGTAGTTGCTGGCATTGTTTGTCTTTTTTCACCCTTTGTTTTGAAATGAGCTAATCAATTCCATCAAGTTCAAGGGTTGGTTTTGAAACAGCTATTGGGAAAAATAATAATGAATTTCATTATAATTGGAATTGGTGATAAATATTCTGACACTTGATAATTATTCAATGGTGTTCTGAGGTCAGCTGTATATGAAATAAACTCAATTTATTCCACGTCGAAAAATTTGAAAGTAATAAAAAGTAAAATATGAAAAATTTGACTCATCAAAAATTTTTAATGAAATCTTCCACGGAAAATTTTTCATAAATGACAAACTTTCATTCAAAGTCTGATAAATGGTTTCTTTTGTTTTTTACATGGCACCATAAGAATACTCTCACCATAACTCTTGCTAAGATCACACAAAATGCAGTCACAAGAAACAAAATCACTTAATCTTTATTAATGATTTTGCCTTTGATGCCGCCACATTTCTGACAATTCAAAGTATTGAATCGGCCGTTGAATTAAAAAAGAAAATTTTCAGATAATCAATAATAAATTTAAAAAAAAACTTTTGTTATATTTGAAAGGGATTGAATAAAAGTTTTTTGAACCAACTTCACAATTGCACCACATTTTCATTTGACTTCCAATAAAACTAGAAATGTAGCGCAAATTAAATTCACAACTTGTCAGATTTTTTTTCTATTCACTACATAAATTCCTTTCTATTACATTTAATTATTTCCCGTGCTTTATTTGTAGTACTTTTTGGAAGAAGAATATAGAAAGAAGCACAGGACAGACGTAAAAGGGTGAAAAATATCTACGTGAAAGGAAAGCAAATTTTTAGTAATTACATGTAGAGACTATGGAACACGTGGATGCAAATAAAATGGCAAACGAGAGAGACAAAAAAGAAACAATAAGGGAAAAAAGCTGGTTGAATAACTCGCGTTGGTAAAAGTTTCCCACAGTATTTCGGGTGTATAGACGTGAATGTATAGAGACTATGTCGATGTATTCGTCGATAGGGAGACTCGTTGGATTTCCCTTTTACCAAAGTAAAGTGTCCTGGAGCGCGTTTGTTTCGCCGAACTTATCTCGTCGGCCTTTTGTGTATACTTCCTTTTATTTTTTCCACTTCACCCATACACCCGCATTTTTTCCCTTTCGCTACAGTTCCCTCACTCTCTTTTCCCCTTTCATCTCATTCAATTTCATGTTCGCACAAATGTATATACGTACGAGACAGACTTTCGCGTATACATTTACTCTGTAGCTTTCCTTTTTTTTTTCACGTTGCTTATATATATATTTTGTTTTTATTTCTCTTTTCCTTAATAGTATTGTGAAAAAGAAAAATAAATAAAACGCAATGTCGTAAAGAAAAAATAAATACTTTTCTAATTCTCACTAATTTATTTCTATTTTTATTCACTTGAAATCCAAACATCCGTTACCACTATTTGTTATTTTGTGTATTACGAAAATTCAATTTATATTCCAATTATAATTCATAAATTCATCGAAAAATGAAACGTGTTACACAGATGGATATTCACATATAAATAATCATGAAAAAAATACAATTTATATGAAGTTGAAAATCCATATGAACATCAACACACAATTCCAATGATTTAATTTTAATAAAAACGAGAATAACACACTCAGTAATTCTCCACTCAGAAGAAAAAAAATACACGGAATACGTTAATAAATATTGAATTTTACCATGAATATATTAATATTAAATAGTAAAATAATCTTCATATAATATTCAAATATACATATGGAGAGATTAACAACTGTCCAATCGTTTATTCCATACGAATTTCCTTCCAATTCAATTTTTTCAACAAAAAAAAGGAACTCTAAATCCAAATTAAAAAATGAATATACATAAAATGATTTATTCTGTACATCACATGTGAAATGTCAGTATCAATTTATTTATTCAAACGTACTATACATCGCTATAAAATAAAAAAGAAAAAAGAAACACTCGACAAAAATTCATCAACATAGTTGTTATTTATCCACATAAAAAACTTCACCAACAATACAGAAAAAAAAATATATCACATCCAATAATTGGGATAGAAAAAAAAATGAATTGAAATAACATTTGTACATTTTGACTTGGTCCAATTGGCTCAAAGCAAAAAGAAAATTTATTTGATGGACACCTTCAACATGACGATTCACGTTTGTGCATGCACATTATACAAATATGAAGCTTTGACAATACCACTAATAGCCCTCTACATACTCTGTAACTAGTAGTGAATACGCAAAGGCAAGAATTAACGAGGCATGTTGCCAAAGAGAAGTGTCCTTCTATCGTATTCACTACATGAAGCTCTATATGTCCATGTGTGAATGCACATGTAGTATTTACAGACAATAAAATAAAGGGAAAAGGTGTCACAGTAAATGACATCAAAGCAAAACCACTGCACTGACACTTCAAACAATAATGCAGAGATCTAAAGATGAGTATTGAATAATTCCACCCAGTGGATGATCAATGCAAACGTAAATTGCTTTGAACAGTTATCACTGATTATTATCTAAACAGACGTTAGAATCTCTTGTGACTATAATACCAATATTATATATACAATAAATAATATTTATATCTAAAAGTATAAAATAAGATAATACAATTGAACCTCTTGAGCAATGATAAACACGATTAACCAATAACAAGTTGATTTAAATGGAATTATTTTTCATTCCATCTCATTGACATTTATAAAGGTCAAATGGATGAAAGAAAAATTTATTTTCCATTTCTTTCTGAGCATCACTTGAGCTCGAGTATATATCAATGACTTAAAGGGCAGTATGTTATGTAACACTCAAATTTATGTACAAACGAAAAAAAAAAAAAGAAAAAAGTAAGAGAAATATCGAATACAATGAAAAGAATAATGTGAAAAAATTTTCAAGCCATTTAATCAATTCCATATGCCAACTTTTTCAACTGTACTTAAATTGGGAATATTACAATGTGAAAAAAAAATGAGATTGCATGAAAAAATGAAAAAAATAAAACAAACGCATAATGTTGAATGGTAAAGTTGAGATATATATGTATATGTGTTCATATGAATGTGTATGTGCATATATTGGCTACCGCACTCCCGTTCACGTTCCAGTTTTGGTAACAACGTAATAAAGAACGAATGTTTTATGAGTTCACCCCGAGTGGGTAGCACTCGAGGGGCTATAAAATGAACATAAATTATAAGCGGGACAATAAATGACAGTGGTGTGTACGCTTGTGATAGTAAGAATGTATAGATAAAAATCCCGGACGCATCCCGAAATGCGAATGATTTCTTATTTTAAATGTATATGTATATGCAAGCATAGGATTTGTGGGACCAAGTAAAATCTCATGCAATCCAGGATGATCCGACAGCGGAAAAAAAAAGGAACTCTCCCTTGATCTTCCGTTCTTTTCTTCCTTTCACTAGAGCTCAGTTACTTTCTTCTTTGGTCTCCTTTACCTTGAGCACGCGGTACCACAAAATAATCCGTTCCAAGAAGGAGTCTTTGCTTCTACTCACATTTCAACTGAATGCATATGTATTTGTTATATCTATTCTCATCGTGATTCTACTTCGTCACCATTTTATTTTTTATTTTATATTTTTTATATCGTACATTTTTCTCGCCTTATTGCCCAGTGCTGTTCCGTTGATGCATTCACTGGTGACACTGGAGAAAACGCGAAATGTTCCAGTGTCACAAGGGAAAGCTGAAGAGTACCAATGTATACATATAGATATATATATGTATGTATGTATGAATGTGTATGGGAGCAGGGTGAAAAGGTATAAGAGAGAACGTTGTTAATCCCCTTCCGCCATCGAGTAAAGTCGAGTTTCAAGGAGCCTCGAGAGAACGAGATAAGACATGAAAGATAAAAGCAAAAACGCCCGTAAAAATGATGGGGAAAAAAAAATTCTCTTTGGCGCAATTCAATTTTATTTTTATTTATTTAGTTTTTTTTTTTGTACGGTTGAATTATATGTTTATATAGGGATTCAATCCAAGGGTTGTGGATAGGGTTGTTGGATTGTTGCATCATTGATGGAATTAAATCGGACGGGATTTTATGGATATCTGTCGTCCACACAAATCTCAATGGAATTTTGCTGGATGTAAATAGAGTTGTTGAACAAATGTTTCATATTTGTATCGTGACTAAAGCTGAATTATGAGTGGAAAATTTTGAAAAATTTGGTCAATATATTTTTATATCAAAGCGCCATTTTTGTCGTTAAATACGATTTTGCTATTTTTTTCTGGAAAATTGCGAATTTTTTACGGTGAATATTCCATTTTTATGTTGATGTGTTAATAAAAAGTGTGTTAAATAAATTGACGGACATGAAAAATGTGATAAAAATACAATTTTTATTAAATGGATTGGAATATTTTATATGCAGTGGAGCTTGGATGAACACACGTTATAAATTGTCAACGATATTTTCCGTGTATTTTTTTAGAATGAAAATTTTTCGACCGCCGATCAAATTCACATTTGTGTTCATACCCTTGAACTTATTCGCTACAATGGAAAAAAAAAAAATACCACAATTTCCAAAACGGATAAATGAATCAATCACTGATGAAAAAAGATGTCGTTGAATTAACTCGCTATGCTGAGCACGAGAATATAATTTCTAATAACAAATAATAAATTTCACTTTTCTTAACATTTTAAATATTCACAAACTAATTTTTGTAGTGTAGCAAAATTGATTACACAATTAAACAAAATGTATAATAAATTCATGAACTAATTATTTAAACTCAAAACAATAAAATGGAAATCCGACGTATCGAACAAGAAAAACTGTTAGATATTCAAAAGTCATAAAATCTTATAAGATTTCTGGAATATTATTCTCCAGATCCTTTTATTACTCCAGTGAAACCTCTTTATCTTACGACGATTGGGACCAATATAAAATCAAAAGGGGTAGTGAAAATATTAGACAGGGTTGTGCTTTGGTTTCGAAAGAGTCTGTTGGTGTGAATGTATGTAAGGTATTAGTAGATGCAGATAAAATGGGTCCAGATGAAATTTTGAATTACTTTAATAGTTATTCAGTATGTTATTAATTATATTACATAGTATATTGACAGATTAGTGATTCGGTAGGTATTTATTATTATCAAACGTACTCTAATAAAAGAAATAATTTAATATGGACTAGTTTTGAAACAAATGATAAGTCAATGATTGAAATATATGAGAATTTTCCTCAATTTTTATCATTCAATCAAACACTTCCCATAAACAAAAATATAAAATTTCTCCCTCTTAAATTAAAATTCTCCAATTGAAGAATATCACATTCAATAAAATCTATTTCTCCATTGAAATGTCGTTAAAACCCACATAAATCTCTATAATTCCCATATAAAATAAAAGCCAATGCATCCACAATAAAAATAAAAAAATATTCAATAAAATTAACTCTACTATAATTCTTTCCTCTTTCTTTATTTATAAATACAACAAATTATTGTGCGATTAACTAAAATGCTGTGGTAGAATTAATTCGAAAATGTTCTCAATGCATCGGCTAACAAAAATACAAGGAAATAATGTGAGGCGATGGTTAATCACAAGCACGAGGATACATGTTCAATTATGAGGTTGGCGTGAGAGCCACCAAGCGACCCCAGAGTAAAGTTACTGCATTCATTCTACAATATATATATGTATACATATATATTGGGATAAAGAGTAAGAGAAACAAGGAAAAGTAAAGATATAGTGAGTAAGAGGATGCAAGCGCATAGAATAGGAGGTGCAGAGTAAAATAGACGAAGAGAGAGTGAAGGAGAGCACAGCGAGTGGGAGATTATACCCACGGGTGTATTTGTAATCCTGGCTCGTAGCAGCAATCGGACTTGGCCCTGACGAACGGCCGCACTGGAGACGCCTCAATTCTAATGCTCTCGCTCCTCTTCCTCCTCTCATGTTCTCATTCTTCTTCGTATATATATATATATTATTCTACCACGAAGCTCTCGGCGACAAAGCCGTGACAGGAGTCCATTAAATTGTGGTGCAAAATAAAACAGTGATTGAAAAAAATAATTTATTATCCTTGTTGATGATTATTTTCTTTTATTTTCTCATTCTTTTTATATTTATTACACGACTTTACGGTTTTATCTGGTGGAATTTACAGTATTGAACAAGATCATTTATCTTTTGTGTCAATTAATCTAATTTTCTTCATCTGATGTCTCTATTTGCGTCATTGATAAATGAAACAATGTAAAACAGGAGACAATGACTTTCCAATGGGTTTGTTGTGGAATTTAAACGTCAATAGATAGGGTGGAAAAATACAAAGAGCTTGAGTTTGATAGATGATATTAAAATGTTTGAAATGAAAATCACAAATGAAGTGGAAAAAAAGATATTTGACGAAAACGAGAAGAAGTAATTTCCTGTAGTATAAAAGAAACATTCTAACTATTTTGCTAAGATAAGAGAACCAATTTTGATATAAATTTAGTGGAAAAATGGTAATAAAAGTTGAGGATTATATTGAGCATGAATATATAGACAATTTTGATGTATCACCAGTAAATTTTCATTCAAAAAAGACTTTGATGAACATAAAGAAATACATTCAGTAAAAATTTCTAGAAAAATCTTATTGTTATTGATGACATTTTTTTACAATTACCAAACACATGAGTTGGAATTCAAATTGTTTTCTCATGTATTTCTCATTCTACAGTTCATTCTGAGGAACATGAAACAAATTTCATTTATCATTTAAATCATTTTAAACCATTTCTGAATTAATATCAACGCAGTAACTCCATTTTCAGTTGTTAATGTTATTAATCTGAGCTTGAATACAACTCACTATAATTAATCTAAATTAATTAACAAAAATTCATGATTGATTAATTGTTAATATGAATTTATCAAATATGTTCGTCTGTCTTTTTATTTCAACAACAAACCCAATTGTGTGTTGATAATATTTATTATTTATTAATTATCAATAATAATAATAAATATTGGTAAGTTAAAAAGTTAGAATTTATTTATAAGATATAAATAAACAATTCATTCCGACTGTGGATGACATAATAATTATTCAAATATCCATCAATCTTTTTAATATTTGATGAACCTTTTTGTGCCCATCGTTTATTTGTTCTTTTTTACAGGTTCATTGATAATTTTTCTCACATATTCACTAGTTTTTAATAAATTTTTGTGTTAAGTTTTCCTCCATGTAAGTTCAAAATATAAATTGATCATTTTACCTTTCAAAACTGATTGACCACAACTCCATCTGTCAATGTCACTCCATTGGTTGAACTATTTGAAGCAACATCCAATATGTAATGTACCAATTCCAGCGACACACACACACACACAGTATTCGCTGTATTGCATAGTCTCACTACCGCTTACTATCCATCCATTAAATTCCATACCATACATCCAATCTCGAGTTTCAATCCTGCATCTTGAACCATATACGACCATCCAAGTCCCTGGCAATCGAGCAAGTGCCTGAGGGTGTCAATAATCGGACACGCGCTTCAACTCCTGATGTTAATACACATCTCCATGTGTATCTACCCAAGAACCCATAATTCCTCATGTAAATATGTATCCATAATTATACGTGTTAGAGAATTACATTGGAGGGAAACACACGAGAGACAAATCCACAGGGATTACAATTTTTGGTTTGTCAAATTATACAACAATCAATTAAGATATGTAAAGTTTCATTAATTTATGTGCAGATGGAGTTAATCAGTTTTGAATTAGGATTTTTCCTGGATCAAAAATTGTTTTCAGAAAAAATAAGAAAAAAATCCAAATTTGACAGTGGTTTAAACAAGTTGAGATCTAAGTTGAAATCAATCACTAAATTCTCTTGAGTTTTGAGATTTTCCTGACATAATATCACAACTTCATATCCTCTTGTAATGTTCAACAAACTCTGATCTTCCAAAGTTTACCCCAACTCACCCTCGAAACTGAGCGAAAAATTACAGAATAATTATACTAATAATGAAGAGAAAATGTGAACTATCATTAGAACTCAGGTAATATTAACGCACCTTATACAAATAAAGAACAAGATAATTAGAGAACTTCACAAAAGTTGTTAACAATGACAAGATTATAAGGAAAAATTAAATTATGAAAACAAAATTTAATGAACTATAAAGACAATATTAAAAAATAAGACCAGTAATGAAAGAAGACAAGAACGAATGTTAAATAACTCAACATATTAAATTTTATTAGAAAAATTCCCAAAAAAAGGACAAAAACCCCTTAAGGCAATATAATAAATTTTTGTATTCATATTCAAAGAAATATTCAATCAAATCTAATAAAAAATTTGTAAACTCCAACTCCACAATTCAAATTTATTCAAATTTTAAAAAAGTTCAAAATAAAGTAGATAATAATATCACAGTAATTTCATTTATATCCCTCTCTCTTCTTATTCATCATTATTTATTTTGCTCCTCAGTTTTTCCCTTACTCCATTGTCAATATTTGCTGAAAAAAAAAATAATAAATAAAAATAATAAAAACACACAATGACAGTAAAGATAATAAAAAATACAAAAAATGAAGAATGCTGCTCACGTTCACATTATGGAAGAATAAGATGCAATGACAATTCCTTACACTATAGATATACCTACAGACACAAATTGAATTTTGCCATCGGCTGCTCATTATTTTATTGTGCACTACGTGCTTCAAGTCTGTCGCGCCATGACACTCATTCCCTTACGATACCCAGGCGCCACTGTCGATGTATAACGAGCCATCGTGTGCTCCTATGCATTACGAATTGGATTTTCATTTCACTCCACCTCGATTTCCATCCCCTGTTCACTCATTCTCCAATCTAGACATTTACTCCTCGTCTTCATTCATTTCACTACCGTGAAGCATCAAACAATGAAATTATTTGTAATTATTAATTATTTTTTTTATAATTTAAACTATTTAAATGAGACATAAATTATTTTGCTTCTCTAATTTTTTTTCTACTCTATAACATTTCTATTAAACTCATCGAAATGTTTAACTTTCAGTCGATATCGCAAATGTCCTGAATTTTTTCCGAAACATATCTGCATTCAGTTTCCATGAATATCAACCACAATTTCTATTTTTTTTACTGGATATTTTTATTTCTTATTGTACTCGAATACATTTCAATTATATTCTTTTCCACTCAACCAAAAGGAAGTAATTAATTAATTGATGTTAATTATTAAATATGCAAATATGCGAGTTAATAAATTTGTATCTCTATCAAACTTGTAAGAGTTGGATCATCTTAAATCTATTGAAAATGATAAATTAATTTATAATATTTCATATACAGGAAAAAAAGAAAAATTGGAAAAAAAAATGATTGGAACAAACAAAACTATTTCATGATAAAATTTATTGTGCAGTGAAGGGATGAAATTGTACTGACAACATGTAAAATACAATTTGAAAATTTTCAATCGAATGAAAGTAAACAAAAAAATATTGAACACAACAAGAAAAAAAATTCCCTCACAAATAAAAATGACGAATTCATATCTATTCATAGCAGAATTTAATCTTCGATAATGAACACAACGTTTTGGATTCAAAAATTCTCTGCACGTTTATCCATACAAAGTTAAAATAAATAAATCTATCTGAAAAGTAATTGCAATATTCGTATAACCCATTGTTATCATCACGGTCACGTATCTTCATAATATAAATCCCCACAATTTTTTTTGCCATCAGAATTCAAATGTCGATGCGATCAATGTGAAAATCACAAAAAAAAAGTAAAGAAAAATACTATTGCGCAGAAAAAATAATTGTTTAGAAGGAATTTTTAACTTATAAATTTTATTATTTTGTATTCTATTTTATAGAGTTTAATTACCCTCATGAGTATTAATTATACAGCTGTATACATAGAGATATGCAATACATAATATCAAATAGAGAAACATATGTGTACGTGTGTGAACTAATCTGCGTTTGCGATCCACTCGCGCACTAATCGAGAAGAGACCAATTAATTCGAGCACGCACCGAAACACCAACCAGTATTAACGCAACGCATATATATGTTCGTCCCTGGGGCTACTTGTGCGACGTGGGAATGAGATAGGAAATGGACGTGAGGGAAAGGTAGATAGTAGGACCCTACTGACTATTTCCATTCTCATCTTTATTTCCATCTGCCATAAGCAAACTGTTCTATGATTTGCAGTGGTTTTATCGTCCATGAAAATATTCTAGCAATGAATAAGAGAAACTGAATGAAATTAACAAAATTAAACTATTTTATTGTCTATGTTTAATAGCAATATAATAAATTTAACAATATTTACACGAGTGCAATTATTTCATTCATTAAATTAAAATGAATTCCTTCAAGTTCATAATTTTCATGAAGAGCACAATAAATCCTACTCATCTCTTTCATTCAGACGGTTGATAAAGCCTTTTACGTTTTGTTTTTTTAATCTTTGATAAATAAAATGGACTTAAAAAATGATAAGAGATAATAAAATAAATAATAATGTGTGGAATTTATCATATCTTGAGAAGAATTTTGACGAATCTCATTGTCAAGATATTGAAAATGATATAATATTTAAAATTATAAAACATCAGTTGAAAAATTTTTTTGTTTTCATTTACAACAGGAAAATATCAGCAGAATGATGGAGAATGAGTTCGTATTTTTAAACTGATGACATAATTAATTAAACATTGATAGTTGATACCAAAAATTTGTGGTTAAAAAAAACACGAATGTATTTATAAATTTACTGCAAAAAATCCAGATGCCGGATTATTCATTTTTGAATTATTGAGAGTACTATTAAAAGAATATTTTATTATTCATGATCAATATCATATTGGTGCATCTAAAAATATGTAGAGCTACTTTATAATTATGTGATAACATTAATTCAGTCGTGATCGTTCACCAATCAATTGTGGCCTCAATATATCAATGTTATTCTCAAGGTCTTCAAGGTTATATAATTTTTTTCTTTAACTAACGTACTGATAACACTCATTCATATTTTAATATTCATTTTTGCAACTATTTCGGAAATATATTAGACGTTTTTTATCATCAATTTGCAGCACGTAGGTCATAAAAGTGTGACGATTAAAACTTGAGATAACTGGCTCCCTCCTAATGCGCCAATCGTTAAAAGAACATTAATATTTTATTTTTCCTCACATAAATAGTTTTATCATTTAACCCCAAAAATTCTCATCTTATAAACATTATATTGACTCAGTTGTAATATTTTATCAAATACACATGAAAAATAATTGAATTTGCAAATTGTAAAATTTATTCAACATCATCATACAATAAATGATTAAAATTCATGAAAAATTAATTCCACAATCGTTGAAAAAAAAATCAATAAATTTAATGAAACAATTTAAATAATTCCAATCGTCCATTTAAACTATAAATAATTGATCAATTCACGCTTCAAATATGAACTGGATTTGAAAATTGAATTCAGCTAAATAATTTATTCAAAAAACAGAATAATAAATATTTATTAACACAATTACAACAATACAAATTACATTTTTCTAATTATTAATTTTTTATTTTATTTTAATCTATAGAATACTCAACGAATATCAATTTTTGTTGTAATAAAATACTCAAAATCCAGTGCATCATGCGATAATTACCATCTTAAACGCAATATCATTAGAATTATATCTCCCTTTAGTCCACTTTATCAATGATCAACCGAAAACTTCCTGCTGCGCACATTTGCAATAACTCGAAAATAATCCAAAAACGATTCTCACAACCGCCCTTATAATTGCGGACAATGAAGGAAAGTACTAATTGGCTTCATCGATCATTTTCCCCTTGTCTTCCTCACCTTTTCTCACTACCCCTGTAATTCACCCAACCATTCCTACATCCACCTCTTCTAACTATCACTCGAACAATTTCGTCAGCTCCACGTGTTGCATCGCACGCGCTTGCTCATACCGGAACCGGAAATAAGCTCGAATGTAATCCAACCCATCCACCCACTCATTAAAATATAAAATTCTCTTCTCCATATCATTGATGATCACTTAAAACTAATGAAGATGAATTATTCTGATTTAAAAAAAAAGAGAAGAGAAATAAATCAAACATAATAAAGTAAAATATATTGCGAAATGTTTTTCAAACTAATCGAAGAAAAAAATTGATGAATATATTTTTTATTCACATTAATTAATATAAAAGAAATTGCGAAAATATATTTCTAAATTGTCCCAATTGGATAAAAATAGATAAATAGATTATTAAAGTTTTCAAAAAACGTTCAAATGGTAATTCTTCGAAAATAAATACTAAAATTGTGTTCATATCAATATCTGTATCTGAATTGTGATGTGAAGAACGTCGAATATGATAATATTGAAAAGACAACATATCGTTGCCAATATCACTGAAAAGCGTCCGATAACAAACACGTAGACACAGTGAGTGATAAAGAGACAAAAAAAAAATGAAATTTTCATCCAGACGATTGCGACTGTGGGCGTAAACAAAAATATATAGTAGAAGTGATTCAACTGTCAGTGCGTTAAGAGTAAACGACACGCGACAAGGGACGGGAGGTAAACAATGAGAGTTGACAGAACCGGTGGGAAAATGGCAGACATACACATACATAATATATATAGATGCATATATATCTATACATACATATTATGGAACGTATCGCGTCTGACACAATCATGAGACCAAGTACTACACAAGAAGACATCAAGTGTCTTTGGGCAAGAACTCCAACAGAAATAGGATAGAGAAAAATAGTATGACTAGATCGTGACCGGATAGCAGAGTCTGAAGTTCATCTCTTTTGAAGAGTTGCTTTCACAGTTTTGCACACATACAATATATATACAGAGTGTCCCATTTTAAATAACACACGCGAGTATGTCTATTCTACAGAAGTTTGAATTTATTCTACAAATAAAAAACACTATTATATTTTGAATAAAGAAACCTATGAAATCAAATTGATAAATTGGTTTTAATGAATAATCTTTAGATAAATTGAAATATTTATTAATCACAATATCAAGACATTCATTTTACGAAAATGTTGATTCGTATTGTTGAATAGTATATTTCAATTTTATTAGTAAAATAAACATATCTCTGTATGTAACATTTAATGAATTAAATAAAAATTATTGCAAATGTATTTCGTTGATTTTAAACTTTAACTCGTTCAATTCCATTTCAAGTTCCCTCTTACTTATATATCATATTTAAAATCATTTCTCAAGTATCGTGAATAAATCCACTAAAATTAAACAAATTAAATTGACATTAAATCATTAAAAAAAAATGTCATTACACAAAATAAAAAGAAAAAAATCCAAATATAATTTTCTCTAAATAAAAATATATTAATTCTATTTTTACGAATTAACTGGATGAAATTGAATTCTTTATTTGGTTTACCATTGGAATTTAACCACCGTACTAAACAGATGGATTTTCGAGAATTCTCATATACTGTTGAATTGGAATTGGCGAATAATGGGAATACCATTGGCAGTCATCCGAATGGTGTGCGTATTTTCGCATAAAATTCAGTACGATAGATTGACCAAAGTGCAACTGAATGCAGTAGATGGAGAGGAGAGAAACGGAGAATTGAAATCGCGAATACAGCGAGAGGGAGGATAACGTTGAAATAGCAGGTGTATAGATGTATATATAATGGTATAGGTACGCCACCGCGAGCTAAACCGTAATTGTATCGAGCACTACGACCGAATAGTGAATCAAGAGCGAGAACTACCTGAACACCAACTCTCTATATATTTATATATACATATATATGTCCATATATATGTCTGCCACTGAACTAAACACACAGAGGCATTGCCGAGTAGAGTGGATCAACGCAACGTACCGCCCGCAGAGAGAAACGAGAGAGAGAGAGTGAGTCATTCCATACGTTGCACCGAGGCAGACTCGTGTGTCAGTGGAAATGGCAGTGATCGATCAGACCTTCGCGAACTCTACACCACCCCATCATACATATGTATACTGTACATCTAAAACATCACTGAATTCCCTTATAATAATAAAGACAGTTGTAACTGTTATTATTACTATTCATGTCATTGTTATGAATATTATTTAATTGAATTGATGTTTAATGTTTTGGAATTATCATTTTCATTATGAATTTATATTGAATGTAATTTCTGTCGAGTGTTTTTAAAAGTGAAATAGACAATTTATGGAAATTTTATACGTTTGTCAAATAATGAAAAATGAGTTGATGTCATTTGATGGTTTTTGATGGTGAATTTTATGAAATTGTAATTGAAAGTTTATTATTACAAGTGAAATCCAAATGTTTTTGTCAATGAAATTCAGAGCAATTGATTGGAACAAAAAAAGAGAGGGGAAACGAATAAAAAATGGAAATAAAAAAATATGATAAGAATTTCGGTTTGTGAAATTGAATGAGAATATTGCGAATTGAAATTCAACTATTTATGTTGTGAGTAATAAAAATTTTAATGCTGTCATTATTTTGTTGGAAAAGTTTTCCATTGAGATATGAAGGTATTGAAGTTGTTTTGAGTTTTACTAGATGGACAACTATTCCCTCATGAATTGTAGTGACTATTACTGTCTATATAAATACGTGGGCATTTGTTTTTGTAGCACAAACTCGAATAGATACGTACACAACATTGTACTGCGTTTATCCGTACACAAAAAGTGTGTGGTTGGCTGAATCAGCACGAACTTGCCAGCAAAAGACCAGCATAAAATGAAAGAAGCTTTTATGGATAAACTGAAGAATGCAGAACCAACTTTACTATCAAAGGACTGAAACGCAAGCGAGAATGGTGGGATGGAGTTAGATAGTGAATTCAAACCACTAGATTTGCTTCATTTCATCTTTCATTCAGATCTACTCTTTCACTTTTTTTGTTAAATAGAAATTGTTTAATAAAACTTTGTATGTTCAATGATAACAATTCACAAAGCTATTACGATGAGAATTCCATTTTATATTAAATTTTGAAACACTTAAAATTAAAAAAATTATAGCAATTAAGTTGAAAAGTTTTCTGTGAGGTATTTATGTTTCGCTGAATGAATAATTTAATTCGTAATGGTGCATCAAGTTAGCAGGTTGGCTAAACTCAATTGTGTCTTTGAAATAAAATTTTAATATAAATGGTTTTGTTAAAATTGTAAGATATTTGAACATTAGAAAAAAGTCATTTATAAAAAACAATATGAATTGAAAAATAAAAAAGAAATTAATAAATAGCAATTGAATTTGTCCAATAGTTTTTGTATAAATAAAAGAAATATCATTGAACCATGTGATAATACTTTTATTATATAGAATAATAAATTTTTCGTAGACGACATGTGTATATGTGTATGAAATGTGTTAGATATTAAGTTGATCTTGTATTTCCGACGCGTATTGCAAGCGCGAATGAGACACGAGACTTTTATACTCGCGGGAAAACGATATATAGAAATTTCGTTGCGACTGCCACAAAACATGATGAAACTTGGAAACAAAACGCATTTAAGTTTTCTACAAGTTTCCGCCTTTCAATGTATATACTTTCTGTGTCTTCGCTTTTTTTTTTTTCGTTTTATTTTCTCTCGTCTGTCTTCATCTCCACCTTCCTCATTGTCTTTAACTTAATTCGTTTATTTTCTCCAATTTTTTTCACGACAAAAGTCCAAAGTAAGACGGTAGAAAAATTTCACGCCGGACTTGTCTGCTTACTCATTAATATTTGTTTCAAAAGATAAAATAATAAAAATGAACATAAATTTCATATAGAAAATGTCATAAAAACCCATATTGGAATAATTACAGTAATAAATTCCATTATCTCCGTGGAACTTGTGAAATGAAATTCACAAAGCAATATTCTCCAACGGTACAATGTTGAGAATATAATTTCTAAAGTTCATTCGACAAAAGTTCGAATGTCAACTCAGTCAAATCATCAAGTCCATTTAAAACTTCATTTTATTCATTTATTCATTTATTTCTTTACTCTTTCCCTCATATTTTTTCTTTTATTTCTCCTACAAATTATTATTTCGTTCTCTTTGATGTTTCACAACTGCACCACTGCCAACGTCACTTTTTAACTGTAAAATCACACGACACGAATTCACCCAGTGTGATTCGAAAAAAAAAAGAAAAAAAAAACAAGAAGCCAATAATCGTTTACTCTCAATTAATTGCAACAAAGTTTCCACATCTATATATGTTTATGTACTAAATATAACTGTGCCATCCGATGAAAGAAAGAAAGAAAAAAAAAATTCACGGACATTGTGTTAACACGATGTATAGAAAGGGAAAGAGAAAAATAAAGAGAAAAGAAAAAATAGCACAAGAGTAAAAGTAAAGTGAGTATGAAAGAGAGGATTTCCTCGTCTTTCAAGAGCAAACGAGCGAAGTGAAGGAAGTGCCGACACGCTATTCGTATATTAAAATACATCGTCATGTTGGTGCCGTAAATCTTTCTGCATTTGTGGAAAAATATACGAGGTTGAGAGCAATATCGAAGGCAGTTTATAGCAATATGCGGAGGAGTCTCTCGTTCAGTTCGAAATTGCTCCCGTGCGCTTCTCAATAAGTAGGAAGAGAAGAAAAAAAAAAGCTTAGTCGTAAACCATTTTAAACATATCTATCGGCTTTCATTTCCACCAGATCCACCTCCCATCTTCCTCCTGTTCTACTCCCCGTCACTTCAAGCATCTATTCCTGCGCACATTATAAATGAAGTGCGATTATTCATCAACACGATCAATATTACTGTCAAACAAACATCATATCTATTTTCACTGAAAATCCACCTGACCTTTTTTTTCTGCCTCAACTCTCATTCATCTACACAACGTGCGCCTGATGTTGGTGAATCCATGACGCTTATACACGATCTGCAAACTCATAAGACGATATTTATTCATGAAAACATTTTAAATTCCAATAGGGAAATTGCTGGGTTCGTCTCTATCTCCCTACTCACCTCTTTCTACTCTATTCTATATATATATATATATATATACGTATAGGTAGACCAATAGTATCTTGATTGAATTGTAACACAACTGCATTCACCCACGCGGCTGTTCTCATACAACACATTTCATGACGCCCTGAAGACATAGAATGGAATATATTCAACAACAAATACAGACTTGGATAGTTTTATTGCATCGATACAACTGCTTTTATCCTTCGCGTGTTGAATATTGGGTGTTGGTTCACCCCTCACAACTCTCTCTCACCCAATTCACTAGTACCAACACCGTTTGTCTTTCCTCTTCACATTCGCTATTCTATTCACTCCAATTCAGTATATCCCAAATGCACTTGCTCAGTCGTCTCATCGACAAACGAGCAAACCTATTGCCCTGCAATCTTCAATCAACATAAGATAGATGCTTGAACATGTTGCAAGTCACACAGATTCCTTCGCTACAAATATATCTTATCTCTTGTTATAGATATGTAAATTTACTTTCCCATCTGCATAGCATTATGTTGACTGAATGATAAATTGCTGAGATAGCAGTAAATATCAAATTGTTTACCGATGAATAATTTTAGACGCGGCTGGATAATTAAAAATAATTAATGTAGATTGATAGAATGATGAGATAAAGAAAGCAAGAATTGGGGAAGTGGAATAATTTAAATTCCTTTCGGTGAAATATTGCTGGAGTTGGATTACTATTTCCGTAGAGTGAATAGCAGTTATCCAATATCCCGATTGGTATTTCTCATGTGCAACATCAAAGCATTGCGAGTAATCGATGCTGATAGAAAATCTCGTTGGGTGCGCTACGATGGGGCGTTAGTTCAATGGCAAAGAGTAAAGTATGCTCGATAAAAACGATTTTCATTGTGTGCACGCGCGGGCGCGCGTTCACGTCTATACTCAAAACTACTCCACTCTTTGTTCGCGAGCCAACGAATAATTAATTTCAAGCCGTCTATAAAGGCGGAGAAAAAAAATAACAGAAGGAGGTACAGAGGTAGGTGAGAGAGAGAGAGAGAGAGAGAGCAGGCGAGAGAATAGGAGTGAAGAAGTGAGTAAAAATGTGAGAAACGATGAAGGAGATAAAAGCTCCGATGAGGCGCCAAGTTTCGCATTCAAGTTCATCCTCTTGTCCTTTTTTTCTCCGTTTTTTTCACTTCTCATCAAGTTTTTTCAAACATTCAACCCACACACCCATTATCCCTTGGGATATAATCGGTGGAATATTTTTTGCTCATTCTCGGCGATATGAGGATAGTCATAGCGATATGTTATTATTCTACTTTTTTTATGAGAAATATGAATCGGAAGAGTGCACGAACGAGAAATGCATTCGCTAATTGATCAATCCTTTCAGTATCGTTACTTTACTAGATCCATTAATTACCATCGCTCTTACTTTTTATCCATCTCTCTCGGATCTCACCCTCTTCCTTGTTTCTCCTTTCAATTACTTTCAACACATCAATGTAACAAAATTCAGTTGGACATTTTGAATGATATCCCTATAGATTTATGTGGAAATGTAAGAGAGACAGGTGGGAATATCTACCTACTGTGTGTGTTTGCGAATGTGTTAATCACCGTGAAGCATTGGCGACAGCCGTATGAACATACGGGTATAGGGGTTGATTCGATCGTAATGCCCAACGTATTGAATGTTTTAGGTTGTCGTAGGTTGATTGGGTGATCAGAATGAGGCTGATATCTATTGTCAACATTCTGCTATTCTAATCGCTCACCAAGGCTTAATGGATATTAATGAATGCCATAGCGAAACTTATTTTCATTTATATATTAAAATATACGATTTTGTATAAAGTGGTAATTTTTATTTTGCAATTTTTGGCAGAATTTTCAAAATACTTCAATGAACGATTTCTGAGTATTTCTTTTTCTTCTTCATTTTCGTTGGTATCGGAGTTGGCATCTTGAATAAAGTACTGAAAAATAAAAGTATTGTTATTGTTATGGTGAGAGTTTGGGATTTGAGTAGATGAATTAGTTTTTTTGTCTGTATACTCACTGGCAGGTCGTGCAGATAGGGCTGAATTTGCAAAAAACTGTTGGAGACAGAAAAGAAATTGGGTTTTTATTTAACGTTTACGACACAGAGGAATTATCGCTGATTGGTTTAGTATTGTGATAGTGGATTAATATCTCAAGGACTTACTCGAAAGACAGACGGAGCAGACATAGCCGATATCGACCAATTCGTGATGACAAAAGCATGCGGCTCTGTAGTCAACCTTCACCGGTGGTGGAAGCACCAGTTTTGTCCGCACAACTGGATCTGGTAGGAAAACCCACTGCAGAATTGTAGGATAAAAAATTCATTGTGATTAATTCCATTATTGTGAAATGTATAAAGTCGCAAGGAATGCTGATTACCAATAAATATTGAAGTAGTCCAGCGATTTGAGGAATTTTTAAGTAATTTCCCCCACTTATATCACAAGCCTGTTGCAACAATGTTAATTCTTGATCCAAACTGCAGACATCAAGAATCACACCCTATACGAAATAAACCATTAGCAATTATACAACGGTAAAATTATCTGAGTCGAGGAATTTCCAGTTAAAACTTCAAAAAATCGGAAGGTTTTATTCAAGGATCAATTGCGAATATTTCAATTGTCTGTTGAAGAGAATGATAAACATCCACATGCAATTTCTGAAAATTCAGCATAGAAATTTTCATTGTTGTTCTTAATTCGGAAATGTATAAGAATATAACCCGATATCATGAATTAAATACATGAATGTAAAAATGATCGATGAAGAACCAATTCATGAAGTTTTGATTGGAAAATCATCAATTGTAAAATAACAAATGACAACTGATGTAAAATTACCATTTTTTGAGCGGTAAAAAAAATATTCATATAATTCATATACTGCGTTGCGGAATCATTACTGCCTGTGACAATGAGAATTCTCGAATGCAACTTTTCACCAGGATGTTTCTCCCTTTCTAAACGAGAAATATAACACAGTGCCATGGACAAAGCACCTGATATCAAACTCTCACTATTCAACGATCTGATATTGGACAATTCATTGATCACCTCTTGCAACCGTTGTCGAACAGTTCGCTCAACCAACGTAAATTTTTCATATTGTCCATCAAATTGTCGTACTTCAATCGATTTTTCAGCTTCAGGATACAAAAACTTCGCACCCTGACCATGACATGCCAATACTGCAAGTTCATTATTGGATACTTGCATCAAATGTGCATTAGCAAATACCACTATTGAATCGATACATTGTGTGAGAATTTTCGGCTCCTGTTTCACAATTTTCTGCGCTGGATTTACATCCAAAATTATCATCAATAAACTTTTTTCGACTTCTGCAACAACGATAATAACATTAAAACACAACAGAAAGTGAGGTTATACATTAAATAAGTTATAGAAAAACATTTGGGTTGATTTCATGTACATAACCTAAACTTTATTCTTACCTTCTGATGCGTTCATATTTAATCAATAAACAATAAATATTATTCGTCGTGTTTTAGGTGTCTGATTAGTTTTGTTTACTTTATTTGAACAATGCTGATCATTCGCTCCACTTCATCAGAAACTGTCGGTAAGGTCGGTCTCAACACTGGGTTCTTACCGACAATGGCGAATCACTAATAATTCCCAACGCATGGCGCGTTATTCAAATCATAAAAATGACTGTCTCACGATGATGATAAATACTGAGCAAAATCTCTTCAGATAAAAAAAAATGAATACCACCCCATTCACCTTTATTATCATCATTATAAAGTGAATGTGTCGATGTCTTCACGAAAAATATCGGAAATATGAGAACGATAAAAACTTATGGTCAATCACTCGAAGGTCAAGCAATTCTCGTCAAAAAATTTGAATGTATTTTCTACAGAATATATTTTTTTTTCAACAGTAACCTCAACATCTCAAAAATACTCAAACAAGAATAAGATTTTAGTCGAGTTTATTTTATTCAATTGCAGATTTTTTATACTCTGTCATATAATCGAAGAAAAAAAACATCAACCGAGACTAAACATTCATATCTACTCAGCATTATGAAAAAAATTCATAAATCTACACTGCATTAATATTCCATTATTTCGTTCGTCAATAAATAAAATTCTCCTTCGTCTCTCTACTTTTTTTTCACTCTGCACTCTAATTTTCTTCTTTAAAACTGTGCAAAAGTTTCGAATCTGACTGCTATAACAGGCTGCAGAATAAATTATTTTTTTCCATTAACACTCAACAAATAATAGATTCAACACATAATCCATAAATTCTACAAGAGAGCAAATCCAAGATGAGAACTCATTAAAAACAGAAAGCTATAGACAAGAGATATAACTAAAAATCCAGATCCTCTCTCCTATCCTTTTTTTTTTTCAATTAAAACCAATATATCCTCCATCATCTGATTAAACTCTCGTGCAAATAAAGCTTTTAATTATAAATCTCAATTCAGATGTATTATTAAAATTACCAAATATTGTACTGTCTACCTCTGATGCATAAACACACGACATATAATAAATTGGTGGTATACCAAAATAATATATTTAATAACGATGCAATGATAATGATAATGACGGTTCGTATTTTGGTACAGCTTGTTTGGGTATATTGTGATTGGAATAGATAGCAGTATGAATATTCAATCAATTTATGCAAATATTATCTGTATATACATTCATGTATGCTTTATTGAATCATAGAACAATATCGATCAATTCTTTAAAAACATTAATATTGAAAAATCACAAAAAAAAATAAATCGCGATAGAAATTGCACAACTCAATGAATTATTTCAACTTAATATAATTCATATTAAGCTACCAATAAAGCTGCCTTCTTGGATGTATAACACTTCATCAATTCAAAACCTTTCGCACATGTGTTAGCACCGGCTGAAATAATAAATAAAAAATTCCCAATAAACAATATATAAAATAATTAATATCATTCCTAGAAAACAATTTTACTTACTCTTATCTTTACAATTGTCCCAAATTTCTTTTGCTTTTTCTGCGCCAACATCCAATGTCATTTTTGCCAAAGATACTTCTTCATTCAACTTTCCATCATCAGCCATCTAATTATGTTCAACAAAATAAGTTGTTTATTGTATAGTTCATTTATTATCAGTAAATGTAAATATAGAATGGAGTTTATTTAAATTTGATAAAGATTAAACATACCATGCCCAATTTTTTGAGTAGACATGCAGCGAAGCACTGAAGTTTCTCATCACCCTCCTGCCATTGACCACCATGAGCCTTATCCACTAATGCTGATAATTAAAATGGAAAAAAATGAATGAAAAAAAATAATTGAAAGGAGTAGAGAATTATTTTAATTACATACTTCTGTCAACTTTAGTCTCGTCAATGCACTTATCACGGTGCTCTCGTAGCTTTGCTCTATGCTCTTCTGTGAGTGCACCCTTTTGAAATGAGAAAGTAATAATAAATATTCAAGTATTTTTTTCATATATATTAATTCATGTGTTTCTTCTTTTTTTTTTCTTCTTATTAAAATAGAGTCGCCTATGGTTTGATACTTACAAGTGCCCCAACAATACAAACAGCAAATATGACTGCAATGGTTTTCATATTGAATATGTTTTAACTTGTTTGACAATTTATCGAAGAATAACTTTTGCAAACTGACCACATCTCCAAAGCCAATCTTCTCTTTTATACGTTTGCCAATTAATGCGTACAAACAATATGTGTGCGTATATGTATCAACCAACGATTTATCATGTAGTGAAGGTCATTATTTGATCAGCATAATGGCTGTGGGGTCGCGCCGTTCCCCACACAAGATTAGCAATAATATAATCTTTTATGAATACAAGAAAGAAGAGAAAAAACTGGAGTTAAACTGGAAATTTAATTGAGAAGTCTTTTTATTCGAAATATAAAATCGAATAAACTATTAATCCATGACTGAAATAAAATCAATTTATATATTGGAAATATATAAAAATCAACTGTGTAATTTATCTGTTTCAATAATTTTTTATTCATTTGTCTTTTTTTTTTCAATGTTTATATAACTACATTGAAACTAATAATGAGACGAGAACGTGACCGCATTTGAATAAAAAAAATTCTCAGCACACAATATAAAACAATAAACGATAATAATGCTCAGAAATGATTAACATTTTATCAGATTTATATGTTTATGTATGGATATATATATATATATATGTTTACATATGCATATATGATTAGGTATAGCAAACACCTTCAAACAAACTTGAACAACGTAATAAATATTATATGAACTGACCAACCTTGTACATTGTAGACACCCAATGCCTCCGAGGCCTGTTTCTACCTGTCAACAATCAAAACCCGTTCAAGTTCGTGGACGCAACTTCCAACAAACTTGTCATTTGCACAATCCTACCATCGTCTTCCTCACTTCGTCTTTCCTTTGCCTTTCATGATGAAGGACCATTTAGAAACTCACTCATAGCAGTTGAACGAAGTTATTCATTGCATAAATCATGAGATGGTGGAAACTTTTGCTCGCTTCAATATCTCCTCTGCCGAGTTACCAATGATATGAACCGACATGTGCGAATCCCTTGTGGTAAAACGTATGTGGCATATGCAAGAAGATAGATTGACATCTTATGAAATGTGCAAGTGCAATTTATTATGAACTGATCATTAATGTAATGGTTGTTACACGAAAATTGTTCAGTAATATTTTATATTAAATAGTTATGATCGATGGGACTTCATCTTTGGTTGATAATTAGGGGAGATTGTTTCTATGATGACCCCAACGTTGCCTTTTTTTTTCAGATATTTTTATCTTCTATGTAAACTTGTTTTGAATGAAACTAGACAAGCGAAATTCATGTTGAATGCGTTGGTACTTTTGGAAATTTATTTTTGATGATGAGAGACAGGATTTGTGGATAATTTTTAACTTTCGAATCAGTGGAATAAATATAAGAAATTGAATTTTTAGGCTGCAAATAAACACTCAATTGTTTTTAAATTACAATTATCATTGGTGTAAATTTAGCAAACGAGACCATTTTTTATTATGAATAGACAACTGAATAATTAAGATAATAAATTTCTGAAAAAAGGATCGTACAGATTTTGAAATTCTCTACACGAACAATTTTTTTGTGTTTTTTTTTGTCTACAATTTATTCATTCATTTCAAAATTCTAAAAATTGCCAAATGTCTGACACATTCACACTTGATGAATTATTGCCATTCCAAAGTGAATAGTATTGGAAAAGCAACTAAAGTTGGACGACTGCTACGAAATGTTTACGCAGATGAGAAATGAACAAAATTCGAATACATTTCTCTACTATAAACGAATCCGTTTTTTTTGCAATTCCGAAATTAATTCCTTGCATATTAAATGAACACGAAATAATTCTTGCAATAAAAAAATAAAAAGATTCAACCTTAAATTTATGCACAATGATATAAATTGTCTAATTACTAAAATTGTTTGAAACAGATCGGAAAATTCCTTTAACACTCCATCACCAGTAAATGAAAATAAAAATAAAGAAGAGCACCAACAACGGAAAATCACCAACCGTAACAGAGTTCACTAATAAAACTCTGAATATTTTTTAATCATAAATCTTTCGTTACAGCTTCTTTACTTCAATTGATCAATTAAAATGAATAGAATACTAATTATAATTTACACCTCCATCATGTGATGATTAAAAAAACGAATTAGGTGAACAAGTAAGTGATGAGGAAGAAAGGAAGTGATACAATAAATTGGATGTGTCTAATAATATATTACAATTCGTATAATGCAAGAATAAATTACCGTCACATAATTAAAAAAAAACTTATTGTCAATCTGATTAAATATAATTATAATAATTTAAATCGTAAAACAAGGAAGGTCAAGTTTTTTTTTCAACATTGAGACTATGACATTGTCATAAATTGTAAAACACTCATCAACAAATTGCGGTTACTGGTTTATTGACAATAGACAATGGTTGGAGACAGGAAATAATTTCCGTGCCCCTGCAATTATGATGCTCATAAAGCCATTATATAAATTCACGCGAAATGATATTATTGGTCAATTAGTTTTACGTAAAAACAGATTTAATACAACCAACTCATATCTTTACCTACAAACATCAGCATAAAAATAAACATTACGTATTAGACTACAATGAAACGAATAAAAAAAAAACAATTCATTGTTGTAGCTATATAAACATTGAATTGTTCATAAAGTGTGTCAGTTCTCCAAACGTCGCTTTGAGAATGTTTCGTTCAACAATTACAATTCTTGTGCTTTGTGCATTGTCAATTGGAGTAAGATCAATTCATAATTTTAATAATTCTGGAAATAACTGGGCAATTATAATAAATCCTAATCAATTCAATTTCAATATTTAATATAAAATATTTTTTAACAATCAGGTATTGACACATCATCATGGTCCTCCACCAGAAGTAAAGGCAGCAATGGACAAATGTGTGAAAGAAGCAGGTGGTGATGATTCAACCATGGAGAACATTCGCCATCATGAAGAACTCACTGATCCAAAATTCAAATGCGTCACTGCATGTGTTATGAAAGAACTTGGAGAGGTAAATTCATTAAATCCAATTGAATATAATTCATGATAAATAAATCAATTTGTTGGTGTTTCATTAATTGATATTCAATCAATGTGACTTTGAATAGATGAGCGCTGATGGAACTATCAATAAGGACAATGCATTCGCTAAAATGCCAGAGGATATTCCAGAACGTGATAAACTAATTGCAGCATTGACGCCCTGCTATGAAGAGAGTAAATATCAATTTCATTATTATTTTTATAATAATTCTGACTAATTGAATGATAACAGTTTTGATATCAATATATTTATTTGTCATTACAGAGGGTGCTGATGAGTGTGAAACTGCTAATCTTATTCGTAAATGCATGATGGAAAAAATGGTATAATGAATTGAAAATTAACTTATGAATTGTTATTTAATCCTGGATATTATTTAAAGGCTTTTTACATGATGGTTCTATTCCATTACAGCCAAGACCACATCCACACTAAACAAAAAAACATTTGGAATTGATGCATTCATATATCTAATGACGACCTGGCACCTTTGCAGCTCGACCTTCTGCAATTTAAAAATTATATAATTAAATATAATGCCATGCAGTATTGTTTTCTTTCTCTTCTTTTGTTTATTCTTTTGTTCTTCTTATTTGATGCTCGCTGTTAACTCTGTAATTACTGATTGCATAAAGATGTTTCCTCATCAAATATTGTGATTCATTATTGAACCTGAACTATTTGTACATTGAATGAAACTATCAATTAACTATGAAAGAGAAAAAAAAACAAGAAAAGGATTGAGGGAGGAGCCTGCTTTAGAGGCTTCAAAAAATCGATTTTTTTGAGGATTTTTTTGGGAAGAAAAAAAATATCAAATTGAAACGAAACTTTCAGGTTTTATTGTTATATATTTCAACAGTCTTCTCAAATTTTTTCATTGAAATATATGTCATATTGCCTGGTACAAGCATTTCGCCGAGGCGCCTCGAGTGTGCATTTGTCGTGAGGCGAGAAAGATGCAGGTCGCAATTGCCATCTGAAACAAAGAACCCAAAAAATTTTATATTGTCAATAGTAAAGCTTTTAGTTAAACCAAGAAAATTCAACAAAAAGTGGAAAATTCCACAATTTTTCGCAAATGAAAAAAAAAAACACTTTAGATTGCTAAAAAAGTGGGTTAATCTTAACTTTCTTAAGGTTTCTTAGATTCAACTAGGAGACAATTCAATCCAGAATCCATTTCGTCTCGTTTCGATAAGACGTTCAATTTTTCCCCTATCTTTCCCGCCAATTGGGAAAAATCGTAAAAATGAAAAACCGAGAAATCGCGCGTCAAAGTTTTCGTATACAAAAAATCCTAATTTTCTTGAATTTACCGCATTAATATATTAATTAATATGCTAATCCGCGATTCCTGGTCCATAGAGTTGCCCTTCAGACTCTTCAAAAAACTGGTTTTCGCCCTGATGTTCTGCGGGCTGTTCTGGCCTCTTTACTTGAAAATGAATAATCGCGCCTGTTTTGTCGGGTGGCGCGCTCCTTGTCGGCTTCCTTGGCGAAATTGTTGCATTGCTGTCCAATTTTCAAATCTAATAACTGCATGATTTTCAATGCTGCACTGTAGCCTTCATTGAATATTCCTCATGGAATTGAACGACTCGGTCGCATTTTGTGTGTGTCCACCCAAACACCTCATTAACAGCTCATCCTTAGATAATTCCTCGTACACAGTATAAATGTGCTTCTTGACATGTAATTCCCTTTGGATACATACAATAGGTACAATACGTACAATAAGTACCATAGACCAAAGGGCTGTGCGCGCGCACTCCGAGCGATCCGCTCTTATACCTGCTCGACTCTTGCTCACTATTTCTTCTGTAACTCCGAAAATATTTCAAATTTGCTTCTGAAATTTTAGAGACACATTCTTAGATAGTTTGGAAAGACATTTGCGCAAAAAAAATCGATTTTTTGAAGCCTTTAAAGCAGGCTCCCCCCTTAATCAAAGTGTACATATTCATAGAAATATTTGTAGAATGTGGGATATAACTGCGACATCACAGTCATCAATTACTGAATTGGGGAAAGTTTACACCTTTTGTATGTAAACAAACGATCTTCGTATTTATACCTGAAATAGACTTTTCTTCATGAAATTCAAGAATTGTTCACGGAATTGAATGTTAGTCTTCAGCTGGCGGAACCACCGAGTAACAACTTGATAAAATTTGAATAGCATTAATTTTTACTCAGTAATTCAATAGGAAGTGAAAGAAGAATTCAGCCAAGAGTGAAATTTTATGGTAATTGTTCATTTATATATTTTTATTTATTGTTGTGTATAATTCAAAGACCGAGTGGGCTCAATTTTCTGATGAAATAGACAAAAACTTGAATTATCACACTTTATATCATGCGCAGTTATTTACTTCAACGTTTGATTTATACGAATCTTCATATAAGTGTTCTATTCGTTTCGTATTTTCTTTGAACAAAAACTAATAAGGAATAAATGAATTTTTTTTTATTTGCATATGAAATTCGATTAGCACTATTTCTTCTCACGCAAAGGCTAATTTTGATTGCTGTTATCTACTAATCTACCTACAATGAAATATTCGACAATTTTTCTTCTTTTATCATCTGTTGTGATTGCCGTATCGGTGAGTAAAGGGATCTAAATTGTATCTTAATTAACATTTTAAATTGTTTATGTATTATTATAATTTTTTGGTTCCTTCAGGGTATATCTTCAAAGGAAATGACAATGATTGGAAATGTTGTGTCCAAATGTTTGGAGCCATATGATAGCTTTGATCTTACAGGAGTTATGAGACATTATTTAGATGGAAAAATATCAAAGACAGTTGGCAATTTCGATTGTTTCCTGGCCTGTTTTTTAGCTGAAGTTAATTTGGTGAGTATTACTCTCTTACAATTTAATATTTATGATTGAATGTTTATAATCGAAATTAATTTTCTAGTTTAACGCTGACGGTTTTATAAATCTGGATAAATTTGTGGCCGAATTACCAGAACAGTATCCAAATTATGCTCGGATTGTCCGTGACGTTCAATCCTGCCGTTTCTTAAGTATACCCCATTCTTCTTTCTATCATTTTTTTCTATCAATTTTGAATACATAAAATTTTTGTGTTTGTTTTTCCAATTCATTCCAGGAAAAAAAAACAGATGTAAAACCGTGCATCTGACATACGCGTGTTTATTAGAGAAAAAAGTAAGTTTTAATAAATAAATAAAAGAAATGAATTTAATTGAATTTATGATTATTGCGATTTGTAGGTACCACATATTTTGGTGAGATCATGGGAAGCATGGCAGAATTCCGTTTAATGATTTATAAGACTGAACCAATATCACGATGGATATTGAATTATGACAATCTTTTTCTAATTATTTAAAACTTTATACAAAATGAAAAATAAGCTATGTGGATGAAGCACGTAAAATAATAATAAATATTATGTCATTGAAGGCAGAGAAATTATCGAAATGTAACTAATTTTTTGTTGAATAAACTGGTCTTCACCAATGTTAATTTAGATTATTCATAGATATAATAGATTGAATCCATATTCGTCATCACTTACTCATAACTGATTGTCCATTTGATTTAAACATATAAAATCAAAAAATTAGTTGTTAAATTTTACAATTGTATCACAAAGATCAAGACGATTAGATACGTTTTTGATGCTATCTTAAAATGTCATTCTTTAGAAAAACGGACAATGCCTATTGAGAATTGATAGATTGATCAATTGGAAATTGAATCAGAGTGTTCAATCTTTATCTTATTCAACGTTGTAGGTAATCATTTGGTTTTTTTCCTGCACAATTCAACTTTAATCAGTCATTTGTGTTCATTTCATCAAGTAGAATTACGTCGTCATTCACAGCGATGGTTGATGTTGCAAAAAAATCTAAATTCATGAGTAAACATTTTGACAAAATACTTATTTTGATTTGAATATTACTTAACAATAATTACATGACAACAAATAACACATTATCACTTCATTGTAAATTTTCCGGTATGACATACTCGATAAATTGACTCTGTATATGAAAAAGTACATTGAAATTATTACACAATCAATTGACATTGGAATTTTTTTTCAGACATTGTATTACCTATTGACAAACATCAATGACAAATTACCAACAATTTTTTTCTCACCACGTACAAAAATTGATAGCTGTAATTCTAATCACATCTCTATTAGAAATTTTCCGATGACAATGCAATAATAACTACTTTGTCAATGATTCTGTGTGGGATTCTCATATATAAAATCAGGTATCAATGAGATATTTCACTTTTTCAATCAACACATCAACGATGAAGTACCTGACAATTCTTCTTGCATTTACTGCAGTTGCTGTCGAGTCAGTGAGTGAAAATACAAATTCATTTTCTTTAATATTGAAAATAGATCAAATATGATTAATTATTTATTTATTTCATGAAGGCATTGACACCACAAGATATAATGAACGCTCGAATGACAATACGACGTTGCAATAATGGTAACGTTGATACATCACTTATAACTCAAGCTTTAGGCGGCCAAATGGTGAATGATAAAGAGTTTGATTGTTTCATTGCGTGTATTTTAGAAGGAATTCGTGTCGTGAGTATTTTTTTTAACTTCACAACTTAAATCGAACAAAATATAATATTCTTAATTAATATATTTTTTTTTCAGTCTAATGCAGATGGTTCGCTAAATGTGGAAAACGCTCTGGCTAAAATACCAGAAAATATTCCAAGTCGTGATGTGGTTGTCGATGCTGTAAAATCCTGTGGCGATCGAAGTAAATCTAATTTTTTTTTCGCTCTTTTTCTTTTTAGTTTTTCCTAAATATTTTACTACACAATTTTTTTATTCTGTTTTAGGAGGTAATGACAAATGCGAAACAGCACACATGTTATACCAGTGTATGCAAGAAAAAAATGTGAGTATAATAAATACAGAAAAAAAAATAACAACAATTAATATACCACATAATTGCAATGATTATCTTTTGCAGATACCAACTACTCTTCTAGGATGATGTAAAAATGTTACATAATAATTTTGCAGTGTAGAAGATGTAGACTTGTATAAAGCATTAAAATGAATTAGTTTGAAATGAAATCATCAGTTATTTGAATACTTGAATGCAAAAAAAAAAGAATGAGGATCAAAAATTATATATGAATGAGAATTAATATTTGTATGACGTGACTGTTTAATTGGTCTGATATGCTTCTCACTGTCAATGTTACGGTATTATAATTAAGATTCATTTGATAAATTGTACTTGAATTTATTCGTAGTTGGTCATTAATTTTCATTCATATATACGATGAAAAATACCATATAATTTTAATGCCACTCTGGTGTACATACAAATGTAAATTGTGGGATTATCTTTGTGAGCTCATAACCGTGACGACTTTCACAGCTATAATAATACTTTCCGGTAATGATAAAATGATAGTGGCAATTTTATTTTTATGCTGAATTTTGTGTTTTATAAAAATTAAACTCCACATTGAGGAAATAATTCAAATAGAATTAATGTTATTAAATGTTACATTTAATTTTTGCACTCGAACAATTAATTTGCATCAATTGAAAGTTTTTATTGAAGAGAATATAGAAATATAAATTATATAATAATATGAAGTAGCAAAATATGTATTTGTATTTTCATTATTACTTTTCTTTTCTATCTAACGGGTCTCCAAGGAATAACAATGTTGCGATAAATAATTATCATCATAGAAGATAAATTATTTAATTATAAATTAAAATGTTGTTTGATACGAAGAGAAAAAAAATGTTGGTTGGACTCAGTTTCTTTTGTTCGAGTATCAACTTGCGCAATGGACGTATCAATAATCGTTATGAATGTCATTAAATGCAATAAAACAGAGGGAATTACATACATTTGACCGCAAACTCTGACACGGAAGACTTTAATATTAATAAGGCTCGACTAAGTCATGAACATTGTGGTGATCAGCAAAAACCACAAGGCTCTTGCATACCATATGATTTCAAATAACCAGCTGGAGCTTCAATAAAAATGATAAACAACGGTTATGATTAGTTTATTTGTAAGTTTCCATCTGCAACTGAGATTGTGCATTGAATAGTGTATAAAAGAATGTTAATGGAACATATTCATTTCTTGGAAGAAAATATCAGAGAGCTTTGATAATAACGATTGTCTTCTGTCAAATCAATTAGGAATACTTATAAAAATGATTTAAATTCCACTTTTGCTACTGGATTGCCATTTTATTTGCAATTTGAAAATTCCCATTGCACAAATGCAACAAAAGCGCGGATTATCCAATAAAATAATCACAAATATATCTCAGCATTTAAAATTCCTGCAAATGTATTCATTCCAACGAATAAAGTCCATTGATAATAGAAATCCCATTTCAATGAAAAAGTATTGAATCCAATTGATACAGTTTTTTTTTTGATTCAATAAATTAATTTAGGTCAGCAAGATTAATATGTGAATTCATCTGCAGATTCGCACCAATGTACATATTCAGAAATAGTAACACACATGCGTAAGCGCAACAGAACACATGCGCGCGATTCGAAATTTTCAGTCTTCCTGGCGCCAGTATTTAACACCAAACTTTTCTTCATGCATCGCAAATTACATTCAGATATTTTTTCAAGCTATCCACAACACACCTTCAATGCATTTAAATCTATGAATTTACCAACTGAGTGTGTAAAGCGGCGCTTATCGTGCCCATGCGCTCTTTTGTGGTCTCTATATCAAGGTCTATACTCTATACTGCTTCCACCTTTCATCAGAGTAACCTTGTTCAGTATGTGCGTAACTACCCATGAAAAATAAACAAATTCTGCGGTAATTTGTTAGCTTCGTTTTCGTTATTTTGAACCATAATATAAAACTAATAATTAGGATACAAATGTGAGAGAAGATTAATATATTCAAAGTCTCCTATAATCTTCAATGATGAACACCACCGAAGACTATAAATTCAAATTCAGTTTGTCTGTAATGTAAACAGACAATTGTATTGACAATATGAACACTGTATCATAATAAATTACATCAATTAAATATGGGAGAAAAAGGTGAATTGCTTAATGAAATATTTAAAGTGTTATCCTTATGATTGTAAGTCAGAGGAAGAGAATTATTATAACGAGGCATCGAGGGCAATATTTCAAAGTTCATTATGTGTTTCAGAGCATCATGTCCACTTTAGTGGAGGAAGTGGACTCGGATTTAATAATATAATGATACAACCGCAACGTCACGGTCATTTGGATGCTCATCTGGGTTTTCTCAAACGTCATCACCGGTAATTTGTGTAAAGAAAAAAATTTGATGTACACATAGAGCCAATTTAACACAAAATGTAAACTTTATTTTCAGATATCACATTGAATTTCTAGTACCATGGAATGGTTGTATACATAACGAGGGTAAATCTCGTGTGCCAGCCTTAATAGTAGACAATTCCAATAATAATTGTAGGGCGATTGATGTCACACAGGAAAAAGACGACTTAAGGTCAGATGTGTTGACATTTCGACATAGTTCGGTGCATATCAACACCTATTTGGCGCTATACACTCTTATTTAATTTGGATAATTGTTTGATAATCAATCTTATTTTCCATTTCAATCAGGTTAAAAATTGAATTATTGGCCTATAATGAATTCCTCAAGGAATTAGTTCAACTGAAGTGTTGTGAATCTGGTACACCACTCAATATCACTCTGAAAGCGAGAGTATTGAGTAAGGATAAAGGAACACCAATGCTACGAAATGGAATACGTAGTATTGGAATTGAAGCTAATGATGACAGTGATGACGATGACATTTCTGAATAAAATCCGAAAGTCAATTGCACGCGAATTGTAGCTTTGTGACAATTTTTCATTGATAAGTCAACAGATATTTTATGAAATGAAGAAGAACTTGTAATTTAAATTTGAATCTTGGAGGATAAGATTGTTTTTTCAACATTGAAATCGTCCACTTTTCATCGGTATACCAGTTGGTCCATCAACAAATTCACAAATATTGAAGCCCAGTCGAACTAATGGATGACAATTACTACGTGGATTACCCCATTTACCTTTAAATGCCATCCAAGCCGGTGCCAATTGTTCATTTTCACTATTTAAAAATTCTATGCGCTTCCATGTCGGCCAAGGTGTACCGAAACCACTCTCATCATATAATCGTGGTAATCGCACAAATTTATGTTTACCTGGCGCTGTCCACAATCCATGTGAACCTTTGGCACTAAATAAAACCGGGTGAGAATCACCAGATGTAAATACTCTCTCTGGAAAAATAGGCTTTTGAAATATGCCCTTCCGTGTTTCTTGACTCTCATAAATGAAAGTGCCGCTTCTAATATCATAACGATAAAATGCACCAGCGTCATGTGCTGACACGTACATCGCCACAGGATAATCATCTCCCTGTAAAATAACCATCGTCATCATTATTATTTTTATTACCGTCATCATAAGGAACAGCATGAATAAATTAACATGAAATCATAAATCTTCCTCTCTCAAGTCATCAATAATTGGCATGAAAGTTTATAAAACTATTCATGGTCAGCAGTAAGACAGAAGAGCAAACACTGGAATACACTCTATGTTCTATGTAGGCAGTACAACTGACCTTGAAGTAAAGACTCATGTGCTCCCAATCGCCAACGTGATTGCCATATCCTTTCAATTTCCCCAAACAAATACCACCTACACTTGGTATTGGCCATGTACCTAAAAAACCAAGATCCAGAACGCAAACAGCCTTTCCCTCGCTGAATGGATAAAACATCCAATAGGTCACGTGAAAGTGCAGCTTCCTGAATGTATTTTCATCTGAGATCAATGTCATCTCACCATGATTTGCCTTAACTTTCGTTGTTGCGACCTCATTACTTTGAATTGATGCATTCATATCGTTATAATCATCCCGTGAAATCATCGCACGACGCTGTTTCATTTTTTTCGGTTCAATAATCGGCATGTTTACTTTTGACGACATTGATGTTGGTAATTTTGGAGAGTTTTGACAACTTTTGATGACTGCATATACTGGTACATTGCCATCAGGTTGTCTACCATACAAAAATGATGACTCATTCATTAATAATCTTTCTGCAAGAGAACGTTATTCATTTTAGAAAACTTTCAATAAAATATATAATAGGTGAAACAGAGAAAGAAGGAAATGAATTCACATAATTATAACAAAGTGATACATAAACAAATGAAAGTTTTATATAGCGTGTACGATTTGAATCATGAGATGAATTGAATAGTCTTCCTTCTTCCTTTTAATGTATATACGAAAGAAACTGGTGAAAGATGAAGAAATTTATATACCAATATTGAGACGCGTGCGCAGGTAATTGTCACCGGCTTGCACGTGCTCCAGGAACTCGGGAACGCCGAGAGGCATGAATCTCTCTCCAGGTGCAAGCCAAACGAGCGGTGCCCATCCACGTACAAGTAAACTCACTGCAATTGCAATTAGTCACAGTGGTAGCAACACATATATTAACTATAAATTGATTAATAAACCTAAGAACATCAAATGTAGATTGATTAACGTTCTCTAGAGATACTTGTGTGCACTGCGGTTTACCATTGATACACGTGCCAATTAATCTTTATCATCACCGAATTATATATACAGACAAAGATTATATGTACAGAGAACACGCGATACTTATTGCGAACACTTTCTATCACTATTCAATTACGACTTGTTACGTAAAGAATAAAACTGTAAACTTTATAGAGAAATGAAAGTCACGTCAAGTACTCTGGAGCTATTTATTTATTTCTGCAGTGATTTACATCCACGAATTACTTGTTTTCATTTTTTAGAGAAAAAATATATTTTATTTTCAATAATTAATTGACTGATTATTGCGGTGAATTGATAATACAATTTGTTTGAATTACTCTTTAATGATTTTATAATCTTCATTGGCATATTCTTGAGAGAGTTGAATTAATGCAACTGAAGGGAGGAACGCCCGCGCGCACCATCATTTGAATCTTTCTCTTCAACGCTAACCCCATTTAATTTATATCGAGAAATCGTTGAATGATGAATTTCCGGTTAGCAAAACGAGTTCACCAATAAATAGTCGATGATACTGAGTCAATGTGTGCACATGTGAAGTGATCAACAACATTGAAACATTTGCGAGAGCAAGTGGCACGAGAATTGCACTGACTTAAAGAGAGAAATGAAGGAACAGATGTAGCAAACATATCCTGATGGAAACACACGTTGTTTATGTCCCATTAGACCGGTACTGTCAATTTTCTATATGTAATGCGAAACTTAAAGAGGACACGCTAACTGACTGCCGAACAGATCCAACCACTAATGATTATTTGAAAATGAAAAAAAAAATTATTTTATGCACCTACAAAATATTTCCAAGAATTTATGTTCGAACAGAAATCTATCTGGAGGAGAAAATACTTTTTTTTTTCAACTTACATGTTTTTTCCTCGTGGCTTCTTGTCCCAATACCACGACGGACGATGAGTAGAATCAATAAAAGTCGTATCATATTCTCGCAGAAACATTTTGTTCGAATAATTCACATGTCATAAATTTTGAGAGATAAAATGAAACTAGAAAATTGTCATCATCGTCCGGTTTTTTTTTTATGTCCCCGATTATATCAATTATATTTTTATACAAAAATTTTGATAATTGATGAAATATTTTTGATTGTTTCTCAATTATTCGAATACTGATGCACGTGCACAATGCTCTTGGCTGTAAGCGTGGACATTGACAGCGACCTACTGGTCCTCCAGTGAGTGACTGACCGTGTGTGTTCCAAAACATTTTCCACACACTTCCCATTCACCGGCAAATGCGCATTAGGGTCGTTATGGGACAAAGATACAACCGACTGGCCAGCCCGCGTCCTCAAGCAATTGCAACAGATACCTTATACATACTCCGAGTTGCGCTTGGCATTACAAACTCAATGCCATATACATATAGGCCAATATCAAACGAGTTTTGAAATATGCTGGAATGCAACATGTATAGGTGATACACCGTAACAAATTTTACTGTGTTATTGCCCTGTACAAAAGAATACAAATGCGACGATATAAATGGAATGAAATATGATATTGAACTCGTTGCAACCAAACATTTTATTGTGTAACAATTTAGTGATCAACATCATTCGATCTTATCATTTATCGTTTCATTTTGGTTTTCTCATCTATGTGAGAATTCATGTCTGGAGCAGAGTACTGGAATGAATATTTTCATTCAATATAAGGGATGTTTAGCTGAGTAATTGTCAATTCATTACCAGTCTCAATCACAATGACAACGAATCATTGAATTTTTATAAAATGTTCTCTCACTTTCGTTCTATTCGGAATCACGCGGTTCTAAATTACACTGAATGGTATGAAACAATCATCCTAAAAATATTCATCATCGAGGACGGTCACTATTTTTTCTTCGATAATGAAAGTAGAAATTTGAGTAATAAATAATGATTGAAATTGCATTGCGGACATATGATGCAGTAAGATGACGTTGAAGAGAAAATAATCTTACTCGCAAAAATGAATTATTTCAATAATTACATTTATAATATTATATCAGGGGGAGTGCATATACGCTGCAATGATTCGATGTTTTACTAATAATTACGATTGTTATAAGCAATGTTTTGGTTTGGCTTTTGTTTTTTTTACTCAAATTGTAACTATTTGTACATATATAAAGTGACAAACTTAAATTTATGAATTCATTTCGTTTTTTGTTGTTTACATCACATCAGTCTCTTGATTATCTCTCACTTGTCTGTCAATCACTCAATATTTATCACTGGTTCACATAAGAAAATTTGAATTTTCTCATAATCAACTGAATTCGCGACTCCAAACGATACTATGAAAATATTTATAAATCCATGATATGATAAACTCTTAATTTTTCATAAGTTCAAATTAGAGCTTTTCTATTCCGATTAATCAAGCTTGCTCAAATACTTTAATCGAGCAAAGATAAAAATTCATATTGCTTGTTTCGTATCGATAAAATAATCATAATTTTTTCAAAACAATTGGAATCAAAACATAAATACTCCAAAAACTAATGAGAATCGATATGAAAAAATTAAATCACACGGAAGAACAAGTGAGGTGCAAAACCAAAAATATAAATAGTTTGAGTTTTCTTTAGTACAGCTGAAATATCAGATTTTTTAAATGAAACAATTTTGATGTATGCCCCATTTAAAAATACATAAGAAAAATAAAATTTACGGGGAAACCTAATAATACAATAAAATTACTTACCAGACTTCGAACTGGTTCAATAGCGAATGAATTCTACATAGCCAAGTTAGATGTATAACAAAATTGATCATTTTCTACCTTTAAGATTGCAGCACACTACTCTTGTTTGAAAAACAAGTTACGTGTACATTCATACGCAGATTAATAACCCTTATTGACCTGAGCATTTCTCAATAATCATCTCATTCAAACACTAACATAATTTTAATCGTAAAATCACGATGAAACATGAATAGATTAGTTCTAGTTTTTTTACGATTGTGAAATGAACAATATGAACTCTTCGGCAATCAGCAATCAAAAAAAATTAATATAAGAAAGTTGAGTGGCTTATTCCCTTTTCATGGTAAACGCTAGTCAATAGGAATTAATATTCAACGCATGAAATCAATTCGGCTTCGGCAAATTGGGCAACTTTTATGACCTGGCTGCAAAATAGATAAATTCATAATACACAAACATAAACATACATCTAAAACTGTTTAAAAATAAACTATTTTCGTCAGAAGACTTACCATTTCAACTTGCTTTTGCCAATCTTGAATACAACTCTTATGAAATGGATGTCCACAAGGTAAAACTTTGACAATATGCTGCACTGACATTTCCATTAAACAAATTGTGCAACTGCCTTTGTCAGTACTACAACTAGAATCTTTCCTTCTGTTCCTCGATCTGTAAAAATGAATATAAAGTACGTGAATTGATACATCTCTTTCATCAAAATCATTTGAATTGTTGTTATAAATACATTCAGACCTGTTACTCGGTGTTTTATCCTCCCAAGAATTTCGCAAATCTGGCGGTGGACCACCATTGTTATCGTTTCCACTACTATGAGGACCGTGAGAATTATTACTATCAGCGAACATGTAATATAAAATTGTGGCCAAACCAACTCCGACGACGAGTACAAACGCCATCCCCGGATGCGTCATTTTCTTCTTTTTTTAAATAAAAATTAACAAACTTATTTTCAACAATAACAAACGAATGTGCTGAAATTTCACCCACACACTTTTGTATTCGTTGAGCTAAATAAAGTTTACTGCGTGGCTAAATAATGGCCCATTTACACGAAAAAACAATTGTCAATTGCAATGAATATGCCAATACATTGGCATTGGCATCCGAACATTTGCAATGAGAAAGTCGTATATTAAATCAGCCAATACAAATTCGATGCTATATATATATTTGAGTTATTTATGTGTGAATGAAATCGTTCTTGTCGCGTTCATGAAAACGGTGGATGAATTCAAACACCCAATTGAAATTCTCCTTTATGTTGTATACATTCAATGGCTTAACCTCACTTTTTTTATTGTCACGAGAGCAACTCGACATACTGATTAGAATAATTTATAATAATAATCGATTGTCAAGTTGTGAAATAAATATGAACGCTTTACGTTCTTGTCCGCGAATTATAACACGAATACAGAATTTGAATTCTGTTAATTTAATAGGTAAATTTGTTTGAAAAACTATCGATATTATTAGTAGCAAATATTGGTTATGAATTGTTGAGAACAATCTGAAAAGTATTAAACAGATCACAAGTTTCCGGTATTTTATGCGAAAATTTGGAGGACAATGTGAAAGTTTTTATAGAATCTTTGGGTTTTTGTGGATCTCAAGTCCGGCCATTTAGATTTACTGATTTAGATTTTTATTTTCAGGTAAAAGATATATCCAACGACATATTATGCCAGTAATGAGGGAAACATCGAGACGTAAAGCAGCGGAAGAACGTAAAGAAGTGGGAAAACCTAAAAAAGTAACACCACGTTCTTCTTTTGTTGAATGGAATTATGAAGCAGAAATTTTTGCATTCAATGAACGACTCAGAGAAAAATTTGAAACAGAACTCTTGGCAAAGGCTCTAACACATTCGTCTTATGTATTGCATGAAGAAAAAAAACAGAGGGATGTTGGTATCGAAGACCCAAAACTTGGACTTGAGGATAACAAAAGTTTGATAGAAGCAGGCAGAAGTCTTACCTCAAAAATTATCCTAACATATTTGGCATCAGCATTACCACGAACACCAAAAGAATGTGCTATGTAGGTCTATTCATCATTATTCTTTCCTGCAAAGATTCAGAATAAATAATAATACTTTGTTCTGTTCATTTCAGAGCAATTCGTGATTATTTGATGTCACCGGAAATACTAGCAAGAAGTTCCTCCCTAATTGGAACAAAGGACATTATTTTAACAGAAGTAAAAATCGAATACTGATTGCTACATGAGTATTAATGAGAAGTAAATGCGTACACGTAATTTTATATCATGCGAAAAAAATTGTGTATTTTAGGAGTATCCACCGTCAGAGGAAACACTAGCAAATACATTTTTGGCCCTGGTAGCTGCACTCGCTGAAAGTGTAAATGAAACACATGCGGCATTATTCGTGCGAGATTTTTCAATTGCATCACTTGCTGAGAAAGATATTAGTGAGATATGGAACCCTGAAAACCCAATAGAAATTCTCAATAACATTCTTGTTAGAGATGGTAGAGAACCAGTTGAACCACGAATTATAGCACAATCAGGAGTGAGTACTTTAGTACCAGTTTATCGAATTGGACTTTATTCGAACAAAGAATATATATCTTCAGGTAAACTTTTGTTGTCACATTTTTATATATACGTGGGAGAAAGTAATTGTGAGATGTTGTTCAATTCAATACCCCTTTTTCCCACGCCATTAACAGGTACTGAGAATAATATTGAGGATGCTATAAAAATAGCTGCACTGAATGCATTACACAATATGTTTGACATCGCGGAATCCAGTGCACCCATAAAATTCAATTTAGTCATTAATCCATTGTCGGATTCAAAGGAGAATTTGTCATTGCAAGAATGGTGCACAGAAAAAGTTCACAAATTATTGCAACGGAATTAATTGGTAATATGAATATGTATATATTTAAAAAAAATAATTCCATGTGAGCAATATACAATTTTCTCTATATATAAAATGAACCAGACACGATTTCACGAAATATGGTCATTAATTACTTTTTTTCTCTCGCCAACCATTTCAAATTTTCGCGCGTGAATTAATTCCCGCCATCACGACGCCATCTTTGTCGCCTACCAGTTCATAAACTAAAATGGCGAATCCAACATCGATGAGAAAATGTCCACCATCATCATGCAAAGTGTATTATTTACGGAAGAGTAGTTGATCAATCTATTTTGTATCATATTTGCTAAGTTCATTTCCCAATTTGATGCTAAAGTTTATAGATGAAAATTATACGATTCCATAACCTGAAAACTCCAACGCGACCTTCTATACCGGCATAACAAAGAGATACAGTATGAAGCAATCTAACTTGACTCGATGGCGCTAAACATCATGAGTGAGTAAGATCATAACGTGAACCACAAATACACAGCAATATACATATTCCTGGCAAAATAATAACTCCCAATGTTCATGCAAAAATTATTAAGGGGGCGTCACTCCTATCACGACTAATAAAGTTACTAACTTCGCAGGTCACCCACACAAACTTCCACTTTTCCTCCAATTTATAATGATCAAAGTAGCTCTATACCTACAAGATATGTTACATCAAATTGCCTCCAATTAATTGAACACCAATGACCTCCGATTGTATCAACAGAATCCTATGTTTTTAATAATTGATATTAAATGACCACAAGTAGAAACCAATTATTAAAGCTGATAGAACCAATATCTTGCAAGTCGTTACAAGAGCAATCAATTCATTTTCATCAAGAAAAATTTGTAAAGAACAAGATAAAAAAAAAAGTTTCAGCTAATTTTATTTCACTCAACGATACATGTCTTTGAATTTGATCAGGCAGGCCATTTATCACATCTTATCATTCGCAGATGTACATCAAATAATCAGGGTTGAATAGACGCATTAGTCATCGGTTTTTTTTTCTTCCTTTTTTATTCCTTCTACTTATACTTTCCATCTTCACTCTTTCTCACACACCGTCTTTCATGAATTCAAGATAAAAAATGAACGAAACTTTTGATAGACTTACCTCTCAGTCACGTCACGCTCAGGTATATCGTTCTTATCATGGTAAATGCTTATCATAAGGTGAAAAGCCGCACAGTATATCCACAATTCGTATATATACATATATATATGTGTGCATCTGTATATAATACTATAAAACACGATTGTATATTGAACCCACCTACGTTACACGCACTCATGACTAACTTTATCGCACGACTACAATTTAATATAACATATATTTTCATAACTCTTTTTCCTTTTTCTTCTCGTATCCAACATCCATCTTACTTTTCTTTTTACGCAAACAACTTGCTGATAATATTCCTTTTATTAATTATATTATGCACAGGTATATCATGTGCTGAGGCCTGAAGGTTACATTAAACCACGCATCCTTCAACTTTTCCTCTCTTTCCCCATCCGAGTATCATCCCATGAGTTTCATCTTCATATCTCAAATATAGACCTTAACAAAGTATTCACTTCTGATGGTCTCCACAATTTTCGTGAGAATTCGTTCAATTCATATGTGTTCAATGAACCTTTCAACACATTAAAAACGAATTAATTCCCATTTTTTTTTTATTCTTAAATTAACATTGCTATCACTATTAACGCCAATGCAGGAGCATTTATTATTTCTGAGTAATAAAGTGCAATAATGCAGCAATATAATTTTAATGACGGGAGCGTAAAGAAGAAAAATTAGTGAAGAATGAAGTGGACGTGAAATTGAATAAATTGGAAAAAATCGTTTATAAAATTGCGCCTTTGGTATATCAACATACACACACCACCATCTACCATAGATATATTGATTATTTACAGTTGGAACTATCCCCTTTAAGGTGGTTCATCCTTGTCTCGCCCCTCTGCGTCTCGGTTGCCCATGGCAGAATCCTCGCCCCTCGTTACTCGCCCTCCCTTGTTGCTCCCAACCAACTCTCTTCCCCTCCTGGCTCTTCGTTTCCTCTCCCTTCTCGAACACAGTCGCTTTTCTCTATCCTCCTTCCACACATTCTCAAACAACGCGTACCCTCGCAACTTGGTTCCCTCTCGCTTTATCACCCTCTCATTCTTTAGCATCCCCTCACTTTCATGCTCTTTCGCTCTCTCTCTCTTCGTTCCTGCATGTAACGACTCAATGGCGCTGCCACACCCTTTCGCCGTCCAGTAATCAGCGCTATTGTTGTTTTAACTCTTGCAGCGTGTGGCTGCCGAGGCAACGGAGATAGAAAAGTTCACCGGCCGTATGGTGGATTGCGTTTGATATCGAGGTATAGGCTATGGACACGATGCGAAATTGGTCTCAAAGGAGAGGACGCGCACGCGGAAATTGAACATGCGATCTTTTCATCTCTCTTCCTCAAATTTCATAGTCACTCTTGGCTTTCTACGTTATTCGTTCGGCTCTCAATTTCTCCAATTTGTCCATCCGCTTCAATTCTAAACACAACTTCAATGCTTGCACTATTCAAGATTTCGAAGTTAACGTTCGTTTGAAATTTATATTCAAACAAAAGTGATCTGCATGAATTTTTTGCAAAATTTACACATTTTACATTTCAATAAGTAGTCGATTTACAAATGAATGAATATGTTGAGTGAAATATTCTTTTTCTTGTCTGTATTTCGCCATATTATTTCATTTGGTTCCAAAATTCCTCACCCACTGATGTTTGTGTCGAATGCAGCAATTCACACTTTGCACACAATGCCTGTGTAGACTTCAAGGTCCCCGTGATAACATTCATGATTCTTGTTCATTGTAATATATAAAATCAAAAAAATATCACAATTCAGTTGTGGAAAAAATTTACGAACTACTCATAAAATAAATGAAATAAATGAATAAATTTTTCTAATATTTCACTCCTGTTTAGGAAATGATCAAGATCATACACTCTTTGGTTCATAAAATTTTCTCTTCAACATTAAATAATTTCGATTATTTGAAATATCAATGAATATATTTGAAAAATATTTTATTCAGGAAACAGATTCAAGAAAAAAAATATTGCAATTGTAACAATCGACCAATTTTCCTTTTACTTCTGAAATTAAAATGTTTGAGAAAAAAATATTTTCGATATCTTCATAATATAATCAACACCCATAATTTCAAATGCATTTTTTACATAACAGTCTGATAATCATGACGATAATTACGTACTATAAGATTAAATTATCATAATATTTCATCGGAATTCTAACTTCAAAATTTCCAACAAAATATGCCTCAGAAATTGTACTAACATAAGTGTGCCAAATGCATTCCACCTCTGCCCATTCACACATATATATCCAGTATGTAGATGTAGATAGAAGTCTCATTTGAAATTCTAGATCGACGGTGCGTAGGATGGCTTGAGCGTCGCTGAGAGCCGCAGAGAGTATTCAATCTGTGATGATGCTTGCTCGCATTATTACTATATACTTGTTTAAACCTCTCTCTTATTTTATCGCGTTGCGAATTCGTCCTTCGCACACTCACAAGTCTGGTTGGGATTTACTCTGTATGTCGATACATCAAACAAACAGACTTCAAATCAAAGTCTCGCAGTTCTTGACATATTCATGCATCACAAATAAAGTCGCAATACACATCAGACCAGACAGTACAAAATGCGACAATGACGACTGTAGCAATGAAAGACATTTCTCACTTCATAATTTCAACGACATTGAAAAAATTATCACCAAACAAATGAAGATGAAATACGACAGGAGGTATTGTAATAATATTTTTTGTTTCTCTTCATCATTTCCAAATCTCATTCCTCATATATTCACAATAGAAATACACAAAATTCTATTCAAATGGTTTGGATTAAATTGGAATCGATCGAGGATGAAATTTTATGTCTGACAATAATATAACATTTGTTTTTGCTACTGTTGCCCATTTTTATGTAAATGGCACCACGATAACGGTAGTTGTAACCTTTTATTTTTTTATGGTTTCATTCTTTTATTCATTTTTTCTTTTTTCTATGATCGACGTAGTTTCACAGGGATATATGAAAGCGCTAAAATAAGATAGAGTAGAGAGGGAGAGAAGTTTTATAGTCTTCTATATATGAAAAGGGCATAAACTGAACTCGCATCAGAACCGTAGTAGGGTCAGTGTACAAAGCATTATTATATGTACAAAAAATTTTGATCCGAATGAACAAGTATAATATCAATGTATATTTTCCACTGTAGAATTTCAAATCAACAAAATGGCTGTGCATTGCATTTTTATATCTGAGTTTCAACAAGAACTTCCAACGATTTGTTTCAAATAGAGTAAATTAAAAAAAATGACAGTTATTCTTCTTTTTTTATTCTCATAATTTAATTCCAACAATGAACTTCGAAATGACTGATACATTATATTGCACAACAGTTATTTTACATTGTTCATTGCGAGTGCATATATGAAATCTCGTTGTAGCAGTGAGAAGGAATAAAAAAAAATACATAAGCATTGATTATGAAATTCAAGTATAGACGTGTTGGAGATTGAGTTAATGATTGTATAACCTTTTCGACTTTCAAGTTCGTCAGTGATGTGGATACCCACAAATATTAGGTCACGTACATATTTACATATAGAGATTCAGTTCATCACTTGGAATATTCTATAGAATTGAAGTCAAATATACTTCTGCATTAGTCATATGTATTCATCAATTGAACTTAACCAAAGTAACTATATATAACGTTAAACATAGCTATGATCTACACTCTGGGATTTGAACCAATCCAATACATCATACATACATAAATTGTTCCTTGGCAATCGCTTTAGCAGTATTAAACTAAGAAGTCACTACTTGCGACGTCGTGCAAGTCCCTCTTGAGCCAGAATTGAACGCGTATGGGTCACAGGTCGATCGACCGGCATACAATCGAACGGACCAATCGGAAACTCTGTGTCGCCGTTTTATGTCCATCTCACTTTCTCTATCACTCGTTACTCTCCCGGTCATTCAATATCTCTCTTTACTATTCTCCCAATCACTTTGCGACACAATTTCGTTCGCAATTCTTTTTCATGGAGCAAATCGATATTAATGACAGTGATAATGACAACTACAAACTTATGTATATGTTCATTTTAATGTTAACTATCTCGTTCACTTATATATACAGACATCACATCCCAAATTAAATACATTCAAACACCAAAGATATATAATGAACTGTCTGTCAATTTATATATTGTTGATACCAATAAACATCAAATCGTTGATAGAGTAAGGAAACTTTGCGCAAAGTATTGATCCTACGAGAACTTGCCATACGATATAAATTCACCCCGTGATATATAAAAATATATATGTGTAGATAATAACAGACAGGAGGTGAAAAAAGAAAAAAAAAATTTGATCAATATCGCGTTCGTGTCATTTGGCAAAGTCATTTCACCCGGCTCACACAAAACTATCGGCCATTGTCCATCACATTTTCTTCTTTTTTTTCCCCCTTTATCTTCTCTATTTATGTCTTTCATTCTTTTGTCACTTCTAAGAACTTCTGTTTTGTCCGAACGCGTTTAATTACTCGTCTCCCACGAGAAAGAGAGCCAAATGCTGAGTCATACATGAGCTCTAGACAACGCCACTAAATTGCACATGTGTAGATGCCATATATAGATATGCATACATGATAAATATACACATGAAAGATCTATATATATCTAACCACATCCGTGTTCAACATTTTCTATGCGGAATTTCCAACTAGATGCGTCTTCTCTCGCAGTGTTCGTTGTTGTAAGTGCAGAAGGAAAAAAATTATACAACGCTGAGTGAAACACAATAAACAGAAGAGTTGAATTGAAAATGAAGACGAATAGAAAAATGAGAAAGGAATATAATAATAATAATAATTGTCAATTTATTCACGAAAGTATATTGAAGTAGTGTCGGTTGTGTAAATGACTAATGGTTCGAATACTTCGGAAGAACAATAATGATGATGACCATACAACAATAATCCATATGACACATATGACAACGTCCTCCTCTCATCATCAAGTTTTATTTTTCTCGGTCCCTTTATTGTCTATCTCTTCAATTTTTTTTTCCCCCCGTTTATCTTCATCGTTGCCCCTTCCTCCCATCATGACCACCATAGTGCACACCTAATACGCATGTGTATGCAACTGATGCAACGGATCATCGTTCCTTTAAGGTGCGGCAGTGAGGCACGCCATTTGTCAATTATCCCCGCTGTCATGTCTATATAACTTCAACTTTATATACATGTATATATAGACAACGAATAAATCACAATAATATTGGAAATAACGATGACTGTGTGCTATCGACCGCGAGCCATTAACAATCGATTATCAAATTACTTCCCGGATGTGAAGAGTGCACGAATATATTTATTCTTTATTTTTTTTTTCTGTTAATTCTTTTCCATTTCAACCATCTGCAGTCGCACGGAAAAATGTAAAAACTGTCCAACTGCACTCTAATTTACCTTCTTTGCAATTTGTGTTTTTGTTTTTTTTTTTCTTTTTCCCCAATTTAATATTGCAGGATTCTGATTTTTATTCCGCCCGTGTTTTCATTCATTTCCTACATAATTCTCCTTGATAAAATACATTGAGCTGACGTCATGGAATAATGTGCCTAGTGACATGATGCAGGCCTCCTTGATGCACTCAAAAGTCGCCTGATCTCCAATTCATAAACTGGTAATGACGGAGATGGACTGAAGAAGGATGGAAAAATGATGGGTGGTGAAAGAATTGGATAGGGAATGAGACAAAGCGCGAGAAAAATCCGAAGCATTGAAGCGAAGAGAGAAAGATGGGTAATACAATAGCCGTGCGTGGTACTAATTATCGTGACTCGTTCGTGTCATTCTCACTCGCTGATAACACCTCTCTTATTGTTCCTTCTTTCACTCTCTGAACTCATTAAAGTTCAGATTAAAGAATGAAAAAAAAAAATTGAAAAATGGGATGAAGAGGATGTTGGCTTGGACCTGGCCAGTTTATGCCATGGGTGAAAGTTGGCACCTCTCCCTCTCCCATACCAATTCTGTCTCTTTCCTTCTCTTCCATTCTATACACTCTTCCTGTACGTGCTTTGAAATTCTGCAGCAAAAAATATACCTATAGATTGACCGACAAAAAAAAATACCAACAAGGTCTCATTCTTCCTGAAAATTCAAGGAGGTTGATGGAAGACTCGAAGACACGTCCTGAAAACTCTCGACCCATCTTTTGTTTCTCTCCTTCTTCTTCTTCTCTCTATTCTTTTCGTTGCACTCTCCATCTTCATCCAACACATCACGCGTTGTAAAACGCTCTACTGCTCTCTCTCTCATTCTACTTTTCTCTGTCTCTGTTTGTGTAGGCATCTCTCTCACTCAGACAGAACGGGATTCTTTCCTTGTTCGCTGCCAACGTTCACCGGCGCAGAGCGAGCGTGTGTTGGTCGATTCCCCGGCGTCCATGAGCAACGCTCGGCAGCCCTGCTATACTCAACTCGCCTCCCCCGCCGTAACATATAATGCAACGTTGCCACGTCAACGTTAAATCCCGCAACGTTGCCATTTGAATCGCGCATTGCCTTGTGCGCGCGTCTCTTTACCGCGCACCTTGCCGCTACGCGCCATAGTCATCGTTGCTCGCTCTCCACACACAAAACCCTCCACGTCTCTCGCCCCTTTGCCGCGCTGTTCACTCGACCCAGCGTCCCGTAGACCCCGCGAACAACTATGAAGCTATGGCCCCTCCACAACCGGGATCAGCCGCTCGTATTCCCCGCTTCACACCGCATCTACATATATTACTCTCTCTGTCTTTCCACCGCAAAGAACTCACCCAGCCACCAGGCTGCCAGCTCCACTGCTCGTACCCGATGCCCAGGAACGTATACATTCGAGATATTTTTTAGAGGATATATTGAACAACCTTTACAAATATTCTCCCATGCCACGTCCTCGACATTTTTGTATCCACTTCCCGGCTAAAGTTATGTACACTCGGAATGGGAGAAAATTTATTTCAATTGGAAGATTATTATTTCTGATCGAGTTGGAATTATAATTTATGGAAAAATAAGTTGAATTAGATTTATGAAACTTGAAGATTCAGAGATTTTTCCTCGTTTTTTTTTTTGCTTCGAGACCAAATTTATGTTCAAGTAGTTTGCAATTATATTTCTATTCATTTCCATTTGTATTGATGGAGTTTTCTATTTGAGTTTATATTTAGTTGTGGTACGAATAGTAATTGGAATTTCCAAATGAGGAATAAATTTGAAATTGATATAACATTTGTTGAATATGAATTAATAGTATTAAGACGTGTTTTGGGAAACATATTTTGTTAGACGTGGCCAAAAACTAACGCTTCTCTTTAAAATTGTAATTATTTTTCATTTCATTACGGAACATTTAATCGTCTTCATTCCAATTTATTGAATTGAATTTAAATTGTTTTCTATCTTTTACTTATAAACTTTTCTCATTATTAAGAAATATGAGAAATTTTCATCAAAGTGAATGATGATTTCGAAAATGAAACAATTTTCTTATCGCTGATTGTCGATTCACGTAACAGCTATCACATTAAAGATATGCACTCGAATGTATAGACGTATAGGAGAGAAAATTGTTTTCATGATTCATGCGTTGCAATGAATGAAAAATGAAAAGTTATTGACTATGCTCAAACTCATTATGACATTGACAATTGTCAATAATAAAATATATTTTTTGACTATCTTAAATAAACTTGTCTAATACCCCCGCGAAAATACGGTCCTGCGTGATAGAACAGCCTCAAATTTTTTATATAGGTGTTATTGTGAAAATAAATTTGGTTGATATAATCAGTATGTAAACTGATTAGAAGCTCCGGTGAAAATTTATAACGAGTAAAGGTGTGTGTATTAAAGAAGGGAATATATAGTTTTTTGAATTGTCTATATGGAGTTATGATGAGAAACAAGCCCTGATGGCGTACGTGTGTGAGGTCTTGCGACTTTATATCCAGCAGACACGAGCAGCCGGATCGATGAAGTTATATCCGGGTATCCACTAGCGTTTTATGCGACTTGCTACCGAGAGAGTTCAAAGGCGAAAAAAGAATCGCCTGTTCTCGTAATGCGAAGGGGGAAAAAAAAAGAAAATGAACAAATTAAGAGCAATTGAATAGGTAATGGAAAACTGAACGGAGGAATAAAAATAGTGAGAGAATTGCGAGAACAGTAATCATCGATTCCCTTTATTGATTCGACAATGAATATATTCATACGTACATAACATCTCTCTGCCCTTGCAGCAATGTCACAAAAATTCCTGAAAACTCTTCAACTTTATCATTTCAATTTATTTTTTTTGTTTCCTCTTCATTTTCTCATTTTGAATCGTCGAATAAATACATCTCAGTATCGACCGTACAAAAATATCTCTCGCTACACATGGCCCAAAATTATTTTCATACTCACGAGGGTTCAAGGCGTGGGCGAAGGTTCGAACGAGAAGAAAATAAGAATGAAAAAATGCAATCGTATACAGTATTTTTATTCTTTAAGATATATTCATATAGTTAAGGACGAGTCGAATTTTGTTTAAACTTGAACACGCGAAAGGGCATCCATCGCTCTGACTTTAACAGAATACACAAGTCACGAAATTGATATTCGTTATATATAGAAATATAAATATATGCACATAGAAGTAACAGAGATTTACATTTTAATGTAACGTAATAATATTCAAGAAAACGTATGTGCCCGAAAAGTCCTATTGGTCGTTATCATGCTATTTAATCTACATATTTTACTAACATTTTGATTGATCATGAGGACGCGCGTGATGGCCAACGCCAAATGAGCGCCACACAATCAATGCAATGTTAAAAATAATAATATATTCAATTTGTCATCATATTAACATCCATTGAATTAATAACAATTGGATGAGCATAAATTGATGGTGCGTAAATAAATTATAGTGAATATATATCCACAATTGTATCGTACAAAATTATGAAGCGCGTGCATTTGCTTGTGGAATATCACACCAAAGGTTCTATCCTCTTTAAGTCGGGAGCCGCTCGTTCGTTCTGAACGGCCGGTACTCCATGTGGCCCGCTAGCGCTCTCGTGCAAACTTCTCTCCTCGAACGACGGTGAGACTTGTGTGCTGTATATTCTCTCTCTCATATCAAACGTGAGTCTCAAGCTGCATGCCGCGTGTTTTCTGAAATATATATATAAAACGCACTCGACCAAGCGATAATTATTTCATTTTTATTTTGTCTTGGTCAAAGAGAATTTCGAATAATTTAATGTGAGTGCCAATAAGTATCTGAGTGTCTGTGTTATTTTCCATCCACTGGATGATCTATTTAACATGCTCGAGTTTTTAGTGAACGTGAAAGAAAAAAAAAGCCCTGTTGTTTTAGGCTATTTTCACGTTGGGTGATGGAAGACGAGAGAGAATCTTCTCAACAAATATCTCAAGTTTCTCAATAGTTTTGGTTCGAAGCTTATGAACATACATGTCGACGAGTGTATTATAATTTTCCATCATACAACTTGCGACGTGTCGATAGTCAACAACGAGCAAAGAGTAGGATAGATGAAGAAAAAAATAAATGAAAAAAAACAAGAAGGTATTAGACAAGAACGGATTCTACGAACGGAAAAGTTATACCTGTTTTTGAACTTGAACAGGCAACGTTCAATATTCTGAGAATTATCTTGTGGAAAGCACTACATAAAGTATTTTCCCCGTCGATTAATTCTATCACGAGGCTGACTTCCCAAAAAGAATAAATAACAGTCACATCACCACTTCAGCATCAGAAGTAAGAAGAAAACAATATTCATTAGGAATTCAAAACAGGTGTGTGCGTGTGTGTGTTTCTATATCGATACACCCCTTTTCTTTTTAATCTCCTGCTGTGCATTTAGATCACACTAAAAATCAGAAATATATTTTTTTGCGTGTACTCATTCGCCCAAAATCAAGTATATTCGACTCATTAAATTCCAATTATTCTTATATTTTCGTCTATAAATAAAAATAAAATAGTTCTCTTATATATATAACCAGAAATAGAATCAGGAATAGAAGTTTTCAATGAACAAATAAATAGTGTCCCACACTTCAATCTCTGTCGTGAATAAAATTTCATATATTTCTATGATAAAAAAATGAAATAGTTGATCCCAACAATTTTCACACACCTAAATCATATTAGAAAACTTTTACCTACAGAAATCAAATTTTCCAATCGAATTTTTCATACGTTTGAACGAAGCTCGGACTCGTTCGTAATATAAAAGAAAAAAGTCATTTCCAATACATTCCTTCACTCGTGTATATCACTTTATTCTTCAATAGATAAAAATAGTGAAAGAAAATTTTTTTTTCACCACCATACCCATATGCAAAAATTGCATTTCGTGATGAACTGAAAAATTGTTTTCTCCAAATGCATTGATGGAACAGAGTTCAATTTACATTCTCCATCCAAAATAAAAATGAACAATTAATCCTCAGAAGCAACTCAATATCAAATAACAATTCCTCAATAAACAAAACTAGAAAAATAAAACATACAACATTTTAAATATAAAACTAGCAAATCAACACAATAATGGGACATTCCCCAATGATAGAACTGCGAAAGTAAAATGCCATGATATACCAGATATGATAAACATACATATATATCCCATCGAACAAAATTGAGTTTAGTGCGCCATGCAAGTGCCCCTCCTCGGCTCGTCCCTGTCCTGCCGCAACTCACCCCACTCCTCCAACATTCTCTACATTTCGTTTACCCCACCATCATCTCCTCTACTTCCACCACCACTACCACCGCCACGAAACAGTGCATGCCATCTCTGTCATTCGTTGAAGCGCGAATATAGCGGTCGCAATGTACCTCTCGATTCCCCTCACCCCTGCTCGTCCCACAGGCTCGTCGACGTCGTTTCTCTTCTCCCTCGTATCGCCCGTGGTATAATACCCCGTGACACCGCGCCTCCTCTCGCCCGGCCTCAGCCGTCCGTCCGTCCTTACGTCCATCCGTCCACGGTGTTTTCGATCTATGGTTGTGTCCGTGTGTATATTCTGTTGGCGTGACGTTAACCTGGCGGCCCTGAAAAAAAACCCACGGGCCCCGTTCGCGCACCGAATTCAGCCAACACCATCATCAACTGGAATACGCGTGTACGGCCTGTACGGGATTAATGCAAAAGAGTGAGAAAATATTGTGGATAGTTAGATGGATAAGAGCGAGAGAGAAGAATAAAACTGTGTTGGCTGCTACGCGCGCTTCTCGTATATCCTCGCGCGGTTGCTTTACTTGTGCTTGCCTTTGCCCGCACAGCCGTCGCTTCTACTCCTCGTAACGTTGCATCCTCACGACCACTCGTCGTTTCTTCGTAATTTCTCTCAACATATATATATATCCATATCCACATCCATATCCTTATACATACAACCATATACATATATTTAATATATCATAAAGTGTGTTTTGTATCATCCAATACGTGTTGTATATGTGTTGCATGCGTGCTAAGCGTTTAATGCCTTCCTCTTCTTCCTCTTCTTCTTCCTCTTCACCTCGAACGATTTCGTGGCGATTGAGGAGGAGAAGGAGGACAACGACGACGAGTACGACGATTCGAGTTATTGCAGTGACACGATTCAACGGGCGAAAGTTTTGGTTAGGGTAAGAGAAGCCTTGGGTCTCCATCTCTCTTTCTCTCCTCTCTCCTCTCTCCTCTTCCGTCATTTCTTTATCTATCTCTTGCGTCTTTGGCAACGCAAAGAAAAAGGGCAAAACACACTATAATAATATTAATGATACGTTTGCGTTAAAAACGGAGACGTTTGTTAGTATCTGGGTGTCTATTCTTGTTCATTTCATTTATTTAATATTTTTACCTTTTCCTTCTCTTTCGATCGTTTCTGCTCAAAACGACATTCATGCTTTTACCCCTCACACACATATATACATATATATGTATGTATGCATGTATACATATACGACTATACATATACAATAACCTTTGTCTCCATCTCTGTTTGCTTTGTTCGACTCTGTCTCACTTATTCACACGACCATTCTTTCTTTCGATCTTTTTCATTCTCTCCTCTCTCTTTACCTTTTTTATTTTCCGTCTCATGTTTTTTTTCTTTTTTTCATCGCTTTCTTGTTATGTTATTTCTTTTTTTTTTCTCTTTATGCACATGTATGCGTATTCATATTGACCATAGATGCCCTGCAACTAAAGGTGTGCGGGTGAAAGAATGACGATTGCACCTGCAATCGAATCTAAACAAAATAATTATACAGTGTTGAATTTTTTATTTTTTCAATTTTCATTCATTATTTTTCTCTTGCCTTGAAAGTTGTAGGGAACACACTTGGTCAATGTAGAATAATTTCGTAGAGTTGTTCAATATTACTTCATTTTGTGATTATTCATGCATCTTTTTGATCGAGTTTTTTTTCGTGTTCACTGTTCAGTCAACAAATTGAGTGATGAAAACGATTCAAAACGAAATCAACTTCTTCAAGTGTGATTTGACTATTGAATGCAGTGCAATAAATAAATTTTTGGCGGGTCAGAAAAATATTAAATGAATAAATATCTTAAAGAAAGAAACAACATAAAACAAAATAGAATTACGACGTGAAGTGTGAATTTAATTTCATCGATCGTGAGTGGATATTGTGTGAGGTGTCTATGGTGAAATATTTCGATGGCATAACTTTGTGCTTCAAGAAGTTATTCGTGATTGTTAAATTAAACGCTTCTGTGTGCTTCAAAAAATAAAACACAATATCAAAGTATATAAACAAAATTGATTAAAAAGTTGAGAATGAGTGTAATGAAACATAAACGACAGGAGCATAAAAGAAAATGAATAATTTCTTAAAAAACAAATAAAACAGTATTTTTTTGAAATGGTGAATACGACGCGACTACGCCGTCTCCTTGCAACAACCAGAGAGTCTTGTGTGTGTGTTCTTCGCTCTTTCGACAGTGTTTCTCTTCCAGTAGTGCACGTTGACCCGGCACGAAAGCCGGGCCACCCTCAGATCAACAACGAGAACCTCGAATGTGACAAACAACAAGAGGAGGCGCATATGCACTCACACACAAATACACATAACACTCAAAAACACATGATCACAAAATGGATATAACAAAACTCACAGGTTCGCGAATTTGTTCATTTAAAAAAAAATTAATTGTCATTTTCTTTTTTTTATATTTACTTCTGTGTGTCATAAATAGTGTTCGCATTTACCGACTGAGACCACAGTTTCAGTATATGTAGTATTTGCCTGTGTGTATGTGTCTGTGTGAGAAAGATAGAGTGTGTGAATGAGAGAGAGGAGGCAAACTTGGTGCTCTTTACTACGTTCTCTCTGTGTGTTACGCCCATGTTTTCCATCCAAGTCACTCTTGCACGGATGTACATTCCCATTTTTCATTACATATTACCGTGTGCACACGATGGATTTAATATTTCTTCATCATAAAATCATAAAATTATTTTTATTTCGTATAAAGAAAATTTTATTGTTGTGATATACAGTGTGAAATACTTCTTTTCCATCAAATGTGAGTGTCTCACTTTTCATGCTTTAAAGTGAACAAACAGTGTGCATATCACATATATACATATATATGATATATATACACATATATATGTATGATATACATGGTTTATATAGACGGTTGGATATACATATGTGGTGATGATAGACAGGAAAGACTAGAAGTAAGATTCTTGTCTAAATTTGAAATAGTTGAGAGTTTATTTATAAATTAGTATCCTGTTGCTGTAATATTTTTGCGTATGAAGGCACCGACGGATAATAATATATATTGTACGTATTTTCACAGTTGCCATTTGGTCGTATTGTTACTGTTTTTTCAGTGGTTTTTTTTCTTTTTCTATTATTTCGTTGTTACTTTGTTTCTTTCATGTGAAGAAATGACTCATGTGATCGTGCATTTCTATGTTTCATTCTGCATGTTTTGGATGTTATTCGATTTTATTTTTTTCAGTTTGTGAATTTGTTGGGAATTAGTGCAACGGAAATTGTTCTCAGTGAAGAATTTGTTTTTTTTTTTTTGACGTGTGGTTGAAAATTATCAACACAATAGTGTGTTTGTTCAAAATTTTTTCGAATCGTTTTCGGTGTTGGTTGGTTAGATGAGGGAAGATGAGTTAGTTGGGGATTCAATTGAATTTCGTTGGGTTTTTTTTTCGTGATTTTTCACATTTGAGTTTTCGTGTGTAGAGTGAAAAATGGAAGTCGAAGGAATTTCATTGAATTAATTTAAACTTTTTATTCGTGTACATTAATTATGGATTGAAAATTTGTGTTATCTCAATGTGTTGGTGGTGCAGTTTGCTCTCCGACGCTTCTCATTTCGCTCACGCTTTCCAGATATTTCAAATCACGACAGATAATTTAACAATTTTTTTTTTTTGCTGATATATATTGCTAGTATTTAAAAAGATTGGTGTCTCTGCGAATGAGTGCATAAATGATCCAATGAAAAATAATCTACGAACAATATAATTTGTTGAATTTCTAATTTTACGTTTCGTTCACGAAAATGTGGTCGTTAATTGATCACATTATTGTTTGTATTCACCATCATTTTTGTTTCTGGTCGATGATTTCTTTTCTCTTTTCATTGATAAATGGTACCGAATGTGTATATATGTGTCGCTAAAAGTGATTAGAAATATCATGACGGAGTAATATTACTAAATGGATTAATTCAGTTCTCGTGTAGGCTTCATTGTGTGTGGCAAGAGAAGAATTTGTGTGACGTGTTTCGTGTTCACGAAATTGGATTCGTTTTATTTATTTTTTCTTTATTATTCTTATTCATGTTTGTGATATATTTGTAATAATGTGTGATCGAAGGAAAAAGATTGGACAAGCATAAAAATCTGTGATGTGTTGATTAAAATTTCTATTCGCACATTTTAATTATATTTATCGGAGTGAATTTCTCTTCTGGTTTCGTGTTTTATCTCTACAAAAATGTTTCAATAGATAAGTGAATAGTGTGATACTGCTCGCCATCTTGATATCAGAGTGTCATTATCTGTTATTATGCTTTCATTCATTATCGAGAATGGATTGATCGTTATTTATTTTATTTTTTGTCTCGCTGAAAACGCTAAATTCTTTATCGTGATTGATTTTATGGAAAATTTCTAATTCAAGTTAATCAATTCTGGTTTATTTAATTAGACGGTCTGTCAGGTGACAATTCTGTTCATTAAATTTTAATCTTGGTTATTTGTTCAGACAGATGTGTATTCTATTATTCTCCGACGGATAGGACGTGAAATGTGACTGCTCGCAGACATCAATGTAAATTTTTAATAGTGCGAAGTACATTCAAATTCTATTATCATGATTATTTTCATGTTGCGTCGACGAATTTACGTGTGGTTAGAAGTGCTGATGTATTCATATATTGACTGAAGGTGCGCAATTCAAAATTTACTCATACTAATAATACCTACCTGTATAAAGTATTACTCATGGCCTTCCTGTTACTTAGTCATCTTTACCAACATTATCATCATTCTCTTCGTAATATATATAAGTACAAAATTATCTTATAATTAATGATTATTATCTTCACGTTCTACCAAATTCATTTATTCATTAAAATTATTTGTACCATGCTTCCAAAAAAATGGTAAGCAAATCAAATGAGCATAGCATTCAAAATTCATTTTTCGAAATTGAGGTTGAAGAAAAATCACAATAATACAATATCTCTTGATACATTCCTTCCTTCTACATACTCAAACTCTGAGAATATTTTCTGCATCTCTAACTTTGGAATCATTATTCAAAATGTATTCATACAAAAATTCACAAAAATCACCTCGTGCAATAAAATTTCCATTCCCATTTTTACTTTCGTCATCTCAACAGCGCCATTTTTACAATGCCCCACATTGTATTCTCGCCTTTACACTTTTCCATCTCAACTTAACTCATCTCTTCTAGCATTGAGTTTACCATCTAAAGCCTCGAAAGCGATACTCAAAAATACATGTAGGAGAAACTCGTCATAGCATACATACATGAAAAGAAGAGGAAGAGAGTGGTTTGCACTATGCAGGGTCGTGCAATACATAGCAAAAAGCTTGGCGCTCACTGGAGTAATGGATGTGCCGAAAAATTTTACTCGCATCCGTGAAGATGTCCATGTACCATATACATACGAATGTGAAAGCGAACCCGAGCTTTGTTGGATCCTTGTGTGTGCGGTCTTCTCTTTTTTTTTTCATCCCCGTTCTCTCTTTTTTTCCACGTTTCCTCCCTTTCTACAACATCTACACAGATTGGCCCCGTTCTTCTTTCATTTTATTTTTTCGTTTTTTTTTTTTTTCACGACCAGTATTCCAGTACTCATGCAAGTAAACACATTCATGTAAACTACATACACAATTTTAATCCACAGAATATGTGCTCTTTATATGGGCCCTACACTAACACACAATACCAATGTATATGAACGTAGTCCCTGCGGCATAGGTCGAGAATGCTTTTTTCTATTATGTGTGCAGCGCGTTCACATGCATGGTATTCATTAAATATATTCCCCTCTCACGGTATATGGTACTCGTATGCAAATATGTGTATTCAATCGCATCCCATCTATCATATACAATTGATTCATTCAATTCTTCTCTTTTTTTCTACAATTTGCATTTGATAAAAATTGATCTATTTGTTTTTTTTTCCACCGCAACAATATATACACATATATTTTTTGATTCAATGCTGTGTTAAAGGCACAGCGGAAGGTATTGCCAGGAAACGCTGTGATGCCTCTCCTAGTAGTTCACGCATGCATATTATATATATATGTATATAGATGTATATATATATATTGGATAATTCTATAGACACAGAGTCACCCGAATACCAGGCAACATTGCGAGCATGCTGTACCGCGTTACGTTACGTTGCGTTCATCCTCGCTTCAACACGCACCAAAATCGCGCAGCCATCTCATTGGGCGATGTAAATATATATATATATATATATGTGTATATGTATATATATTGTGTGTATGTACATAACAGCCGAGTTTCTTCTTTTGCTCTGGCGAACTGTCGACCGCGTTCGCTAACTCAAACGACCAACTTCCCAGAATGCCAAAGCATCTGTTTTTGAACTTTAGGAATTTGGACGTATAATATCAGTTTTTTTCTTTTTTCTTCATCTTTGTCTTTGTCTTTGTTAAGAGGTGTACAAATGTACACGAGAATCTCAGTAGAGAAGTATTAACAATATATGTTCATAACTGTAACAGGATTGTTGGATAGAGCATAGAGGAAATATTTACGTTCGCTTTTTTCTATTTTATAAAATTTTTGTATTGTGTTTTATAATTCATCTATTCTATTCAGGGTTGTATCAGTAATTCTAGAGCAGTCATATTGATATTTGTATGTATTTATAAGATTTGTTGCGAGGTGAGACAAATATGAAAAAGAAAAATTCAATTTCGCGAGACATTTTCATCTCTTGGATTATCACGACTATTATCGGTTGCCGTGGAAATATTGGCTTTCTCTCCCACTATTTTATTCCTACCACTTTATTTGTTCTTTTTTTATTCTCTTTAATGTTTCACGTTGCAAAAGTGGAGCAGTAGTATAACTAAAATAATTTATGGATAAAGTTAATCTCGGATATTTTTGTGGTGGAAAAATGCATGGCCTGCCATTGTCATCATTACTATTTTCTATTCCTATATATTTTCATAATTTTTCTCATTGTTTTTTTGCCTTATTTTTTAATATGATAAATGGAAAAATATGAATTAAACTCTTCGTGAGACTTCACATTATGCATCAAGTATTTCTTTCATCTATGAATTTATGCACAATTTTTCGTCTCTTGACCGTATGACGAACACACCGCGTGCAAAATTATGCATACAAAGTATTATATGCTCTATACAGTAGTAGAAAGTGGATGTGTACAGTTGCTCGTGAAGTTCTCTTCCCCAACCGACCTCGTCGGCATTACCACGCAAGAAATCGTAATCACGTCGGACTTGAAAGCCAAAGGCAGCGACGAGAAGAGAAGACCACTTGAGACACTCGTGGGCACCGCAGTCTCTCTAACGTGGCGGCGGTATAACACGCCAAAGCCCAATATACTTCCTTCAGCTCATTTCCCTCACTCATTTCCTCTATTTTATGTAGAGAGAAAAATATCTCATTTTAAATCTTAATAACTCTAAGAAAAGAATATTCATTATCAATACATTTATTAAAACTTTATTAAATATTATGCAAGATAATATTCTGTCTTCTGTCATGAACAAACTTGATAAAAGAAAAATTGAAATTCAGAGAAAATATTTACGCTCATTCCTTGTGATATTGCCATGATCGTTCGTCTCACTCTCTTCTACTCTCTTCGACTCTCCCCCGTCCTCTCACGCTTGCTTCATGTACGAATTGGATTGCACTATAATACAGGGAAGTGAGAAAGAAAGAATGGGAGATTGCGAATAAAAAGAAGGAAATAAAAAGGCCACAAGGCGCGCCATACCGATCGATCGATGTTCGTGATATCTCAAGGAGGATATATTCACGAAGGATAGAGAAACGCCTCGATTTGAAACGTGGAAAATCGCGGGGTATAGAGTATATTGGCCGCCGGCCATCGGCAATGTTTCTATATATCCCTCTTCACCATTTTCCTCCCTTGTGCCCGCGCGCGCGCGCGCCATTTTGTGTGTGTCGCCAATTCTTCTTCGTGTAAACTGTCCGTTGACTGGTCATCGTGAAACGGACTTGGTAGGCAACGGTAGAGAGAAGATTTTTATGCGGTGAAGAGAGTGAAGGGGTCACACGACCAATAGTTGTCATGGTGGGGTGATACGAAAGAGAGACAAAAGAGTGGAGCAAATACGAGTCCAAGACTCGTATCGTCCTAACTTGAAATCAACAACCGGTCTCGTCCCGTTTTGCGAAGAAGAATCTTTCTGAGTACAGTCTCACCACCACTGCACTAACATCGCAAGTTATAGCGGATATGTAGCATTCAATTTGAACGATTCTCAACGGGTCATTGGAAATATCGATCGTTTATGTAGCAATGAAATATATATATATACTGTTGCGCTAGGAAGTATTTCAGAACGAATTATTCGGAATTGTTTGTAGGAATTATATATAAATTCAATTTCATGAAATATGACATTTTCGATTGGAACAAATTGCATAATAGCCGATGACCATTTAGAAAATCGATTGTGGTGGACAGAACAATTAGATTTACGGAGGTTCCAAATGTATTTAGGATTTTTTAACTCAAATTGTGGGCATTGTCAATTCGTTATATTAAAACAAGTATTTTTATTTTGTCGAATCTGATGCCCTATTCGTATTCGCTGAATTCGAGAAGATTTATATGTTTGTTCTCATAGAAATTCATTTGAAAAACGATTTCGATCATCTGATCAACGAAGTAAACAATCTATATGGAATTAAATGAGCGTCTAAAATGAAACTAAAAATAATCAAACTCAATATATCATATATATATATATATATGTCACGTATTTTTAATTTTATCTGCTATGTTCTCGTGGGAAAAAAATAAACAAACTCATAGTAAACAACAAACAAACACACATGTTTTCGATTATAACAAATTGTAACTGATATAACATCTTTTCATTTATGAATCATCAGAAAAACAAGAATTTTCCAATCTAACTTTAACAAATTCAATTGAAAGATAACAACACAAACAATTTCTAGACTCGCCGATAAATCTTTATATCATTAATGATCAACCGAAATATATTTCTCATAGTTAAATTGACCTCTTTGTCCCATAACCAAGAAATATAATCCTACGTGATAAAACAACCTCAAAATCGCACATAAATCATCCACCAGACCAACAGACAGACAATTTGATTCTGCTATTCCTATGTGTGGCTTGAAATCCACCAAGTTCCATCGCTCACGTATGAATATATGAATCGGGTCACACACGTTCGAAATATTTTTGTCGTCAAATGTTATGTACAACTGTTATTGAACGCATTCTTTCCTCATCCACGACATACACACACGATAATATCCATATATGCATATATATATATATATATATATACATCAGAAGAGAATAGAGATATAACATGAAATGGGAGGAAAAAAAAATCTATAGAAGTTTGGCAAACTAGAGATATTATCGTAGTCATTCGATACATATAAGAAATGGTTATTTAGCAAGAGGCATAGTAGTGTCATAAATATCGTGTGGAATGTATGCGACGTGGCAATAAGGCCGTCGTAATGTCGCCCAGATTCAACGCTTCCGGCTTCCCGGTGTGCCTTCGTCGTTGCAAATCGATAACTCGTGGCCTCGCCCGTGGGAGGCGAAAAAATATAAGAGTATAAACCCTAGATGAATATATACCCACTACTTACACATTAAATATATACTCACATATCTCCATGCTCGATGCATATAATATTCAATCAATAGTAATAGTGATATTATATAATACAACTTGTCCTCTAGTAAAGAGAACAAAGTACATTTTCAAATATTCTTTTCGAATTTTTTTTTTTTCTCTTCCTCGTATTTATTCATTCTCTAATTGTTTTTTTTTTATTTTTTTCCTCCATCTATTTCTTTTATTTCTGATGATAGAATAGAGTTTGTGAACACATTGGACGAAGAGACACGTCTTCAGGCATCAAAATCCCACGTCTCTTTGGCACCTTCATTCACGCCGGAAGCTCAACAAAAATTATTCGCGTCGCGTTCCTGTTTGTTTCTCCTTCTCACTCGTTGTCTATTCCTTACTCTTTCTTTACCTTCTTCTTATGTTCTACGCTCTGTGCGTTCATGCTGTCGCATTTTCACAATGCAGAAAGCCAGAGTGCCAGACCTGTCATTCTCTTTGCATTCGCATTATAGTGCGCGACTTACGAAACACGATGGCGAAATATTTATATGTACATATGTGTACGTTTGTGCATAAGTACACATATGTTTACGGTGCGTGTTGACGTTATTGGACCTCCTCCACCTCGTGGGAGCTCACCTACGTATTTACCCACGCATCATAATCCAGAGTTGTGAATAATATAAATGAAGGAAGAAAAATAAAACATGATAATGCAGAAATTTTTTTTTTCTAAAGAGAATAACCACCGTTATATACTGCATATACAATGTGTGTTTGTGTGTGTGTGTGTGTTCGTCTGTATATATATATACGATATATGTTTATGCGATACGCATGTGAATTTTCTATCGTCATGTTGAAAGCATCTTGCTGTTCATTATAAAACTTTTTATACCCATGCATAAATCTTGACATTATTTACAAGACATTTTAGAAGTTTTATATCCTCAAATTGACTCAATTTCATCATTTATTTTATTCACATTTTGTGAATATTCAAAAATGATTTGCAGTTAAATTCGTTGAAAAATTTACAGTACCTATTATTTTTCCAATATTTCTTTTATTATTATTTTTGTAACTGATTTATTTTTAGATATAAAGTGTGACTAATTTATATTATGGTCACTTGGACAGTTACTTCATCGAAAGTCACTTTTAATCGATCAGCCAGTTCAATTCAAAGCCTCATTCTTCGTCTCTTTCTCGTTCTACTCTTCACCTATGTTACACTGTCGTACCATTTTCCAATGGTTAACATCAATCCATGTGCCTCTAATTAGTTGAGAAACTCACATATATATGTAGATAAATATACATACATATATATATATATATATATATATTCACGTCACCTTCTCGCGTTCTACTTTCCATACAGTCACTCTAAGTAGTCGGACAGTGGCGCTCATACTTTATTCACTGAGCCATAAATAAATAGATATATGTACATAGTTTTAGCAATATATATTATTCACATTGATATATTCATGATATATCCAGACATTTTCTTTCTTTTTATCTTATTTATTATTTACATCATCAAACACACCGCTATCTTCGTGTTGCATACATGAAAAGAGTTTAGATATAGGCGCGGATATTTGAATTTTTTTTTACTGGTATGTTACTACACTTTTCATTCTTATTGTTTTCTATCCGTGATTTTTTTTTCTTTTTTATGTAATTGTATGATCGAACAAAGGGTGAGAAAATGATGAAGGAAGTGTGCTGATTGATATTTGACATTGGAGAAAGACACGAATGAGAATAAAGTGAAGAGAAAGACGTAATTTGAAGTCTACAAGAGGAGAAAAAACGTAAAAGACGAAATGCTACCGTTAAAAGGGGAGAATGTATATGTATATATATATTTGAGTTTGTTTATTTTTATTTTGCATCGCGCCACTTCCTGTCTTCTGCTTCGAATCGACCCTTTTTTCGTACATATACATGAATTTCCTGGAGAAATATGAAAGAAATAATATAAAGAAGAAGAAACAAGTGAGAAATAGTGTTGGAAACAGCCAAGTGAATATATATTTTTTTTTAAATGAATAAAACTATGAGGACTGCATGAAATGCAGTAGAGATTTTAACAATGCAATAATATATATGCGGGAACTTGAAAGAAACATTTGAATTATTTTATACCAATGTTCATTGTACATTCGGTGCACACTTGTAACATGCACCCACCGTGATATCACACACATGGAATACGTATACATTCTTGGATCGATTAATCAGTTGGCAACCGGCAACTGAAGCTGTTGGTATACACTCATTCCGACTTTCTGCACTTATTCAACTCACATTTCATATAAAATTGATGAAATAACCAGTTATTTTGTTAGTTTATGTGACCTAATTTTTATATATACAAATGTCTATAACATTTCGTTAATTAAATCACAATTATAATTTTTTATCAATGACTGTATTATACTTCAATTCTATTTCAAATCATATATGTACTTATTATAACGGGAAGACGAGAGAGTAGGTCGCTCGATTGCATTGAGATGTAGAGGCAGAAAATAAGTCTAAAGTTTGAATGGCTTCACAATTCTCAATGTTCGAGGAAAAAAATAAAAATAAAAGCTCTATTTTTATCTATACATATATATTCTATATACACATAAAAAAAAAACGAGGAATCGCTAAGAATTGAGAAGAAAAGAAATAAAAAACAATTGGCGAAAGAATTGAGGTAGAAAATAGTTCCCCTACTGCTTATCCAAATAATAAAAATAAAAATGGAGAATAAAATGACGAAGTGAAACAAAATATATATATGTCTAGAATGCATTTGTGAATTTTCGAACGTCCGTGAACTATTTCCACGCGTCTGAAGGGGCAGATAGAGATAATCCCTGGTACCTCTTTTACCCTCCGCTGTTGTCGCGTCATCAACCTCAACGTCTTCGTCGTCGTCGTTGTCGACGTCGTGGGAGAGTAAGGAAGCTTAGTGCAGTAAAGTAGTAGAGAGTGAGTGAGTGCGAAAAAGAGAGAGGGAAAGATTGAGGGAGTGGAAGATTGAGTGAGTTGGGTTGATGCTTGAATAGCCGTTTGCGCGCCAGAAAAGCGCCATAAGATTCGTACAGTCGGACGTCTGGCAAAGCCGAGGTCACACCGACAGTGACGCGGCCATATGCTCACTAGTTCCAATCTCCTTTTTCCCCGCGTTACCTCTACTCTTTATGTGTGCGTTCCTCCTTCCTCGCTGCCTTCTCGTACTCCTCTCTCAACTATCTCTCGTTCATGCTTTCGCAGCCATTAAATTCCCTCTCTTTCTTACCAGCGATTCTCCACCTCCAACACATTTTTTTTTGCTCGACGAGTTCGACTTTGAATGGCTGAAAATGAACGTTGACTCTCTTTCACTATATATGTATATATATATATATGATTCGGAAGGAATATTTCAATGACAATTACATTGGCGAAAGAGAAATCAACTTTGTGAATGAATCATTTCTTGTTATTATTTTTAACAAATTTATTATTATTGTTATATATCTATGTGCATGCATTTTTTCTTTTTTATTAATTGTACATTTAGAGTTAACTCTTTGAAGCAAACATCCTCGCTTGTTACTGAATTAGATTGGGGACGCAAGTTCTGCCGTTGTTGTAAACGTCATTTGTATTAACTGCAAATATGTAAATCAAATTTGAAACAGTAACTTCAGATCAAAGTGTAAATTGGATGATGACATTAACAGCCAATCAGGGTCTTGGTAGACCGACTGTAATATTAATTTCAAACTTTGAAACATTTGGGTCATCTTTTTTTATAACAAAATTGTTTGAGAGCGGATGGCACTGGAATATATGAATGGTTTAATGATGATAGAAACTGGGTTAGGATTATTTTATTAGTAAATATTCAATGGAGTTTAACTAGGAAACTAATGAATAAATAACATAATTATGAAAAGAAATATGTTGGGATGTTACAATGCTACAAAGAGTTTAATTCACTGAATTCATATGATGACAATGATGACGTTAATAAAACAAAAACAATTTTTTTTATGTTTCAGATGTGGAAAAAAATTCACACGTGTGTTTGTATTGACAAAGACGAAGAAGTTGGCTTGAGTAAGAAATCAATACAAAGTGAAACGAGAATTTATTTGATTAATCAAGAATCGACACATTCGATTCAGAGTTGATGGAAACAGAGACAACAACGACGTGTGAACGATAAAAGAGTTCTCTTCTCCCACACAGTTTCTGTTCTTGTGCTATCTTTGTGTATCTGCGCACGCATTCTATACATGAATGGGCATCTATCGGTTCTCTGTGATTTCAATCGTATCACAATTCAAATACGCACACAAAAACGGAAGTTGAAAGTGATGGAATAATTGAAGAATAAACAATACAAATACAATGTTACAACCGAAAGAACTTTACAGCTAATGAATAATTTATCGATAATTAAAATTGGACAAAATTCCCGCGCGATTGGAACATAAATTTGTGTGGCGCTCAAGTGCGCGGAAATGACGACAACAATTTCATACGGCTCATTAACGAGAAATCCAACATACTCCAACATAGAACAAGTGCATACAATTAATAATGATTATCCTATCCAAATATTAAATACGAATATAAATGATATTATCGTTGATATTGTTGCTGATAATCCATGCAATAATTTTGAAAATAATGAGAGATGGAAGTGTGGAATGACAATAATAACATCAACTGGCTTGCGAGATGTTCGTTAAAAGTACTGATACAATTTGGACTAAGTCATACGATACGAAATTGGAAATTAAGACGAATTTGATACAAACGAATGAATACAGTGAAGAAAAATAGTGATATGAATATACATACATATAATTATTTATATTGTGAATGTGAGTGCTGTGCGACGTGCACCGATTCGAAGAATGATCAATATTTTGAGGTTAATAACACAAAAGATTGGGGAAAGAACGAAAAAAAAAAAAGATAAAAAATAGTCAAATCATACATTGACTTGAACAAAAATGACAAAAAATTTTGTTTTTTTCTCACCCACTATTTCATCTTCAACTCTTTATTTTCACTTCACATTTTTTCATCATTAAATTTAACATTTTCTTCATTCATTCATACTAAATTCTATTGTCATTTTAATTAATGCATTGACACCACAAAGCTCTTTTACTTATCGTCATTTGTACCGACCGCAATACGCCATTTTCAAACACATTTGTCTGCACAAATTAATTTTGAATTCTATATGCACACAAACACATTCATATATACATGCAAATACAAATGAATATAATAATAATAATGATTATTATTGTATTTAGTATAGACAGCAAAAATATTTATTGACTGTGGTAGCACGTGCGAATGATGCTACCACTCGTGCAGACAATTTGAGAAAGAGAGAGACTTGAGAGGAATATAAAATTATGAATATTTTCAATTCATCTTATTTATTCGCTCATGCATGACGCGATATGTGACTCTTTGGTTAGTGCGCCCGCACCAAAATTATATATTCAGTTGAATATATATACATAAATATGCATGTGTACATATATGTGTATTTAAACGGTCAGGCAAAAGGTTGAATCGCAAGCACGTATTCGCAATTAGTATGTCTATACAGTCGGGGCGAGAAAGTCCGGTCTATGGTATATACAAAATATATTTACATTCGTTTATATACATATATGTATATATATACTATGGATATAAGTACATTGTAGAGTCCGTTGGTTGGAGGTTATTCTTTGGCGTGTACGGGCGAGCCACTGACCTTCCTTTCTTGCGCCACCCAGACCCCACTGTCAAATCTTCTCTCTCGCCTCCTCTCTTTTTCTCACTCCTCGTTGCGCATTCCCTCTCGCCACTTCCGTTTCTCTCTCTCTCTCTCTCTCTTTTATCTCAACTCACTTATTCTACATTATCGAATGTATTGCGATTTGATGTAATAACACAAATGTGGTTTGGCTCGTTCTATTCATTTTAAAATCGATACAATATAATGATTTTTAACTTATCATTTGTCCATCTCTGAATAAACAAAACTGTTTTTGTTTGAGAAGAATAAGACGTGTCAATCACAGAATTAAAGAATTAAATTAGTTCCATATTGTCACATACACAAATACCTCGATTATATTTAGTTATATTACAAATTCAAAAGTTTGTAACATCAAATTTTATGAATCATCAATTTTTTTTTCTCTCATCTAATTCTGATTTGTTTTATTTACAGAAGAATCCCGTTAGACGACAAAGATTGGAACAACAATACGATAGTGGGAAAATACGTGGGAGTCACATCATCATCAACACTATCATTCTTCAATCATCAGTTGGTGCGCATTTGTAAATATACGTGAGAGTGAAGTGTGAACAAATTGATAAAGAATAAACATATATAAATATATACATACAGTAAAATAATGAATGAATATAAAAAAAAAGTATATTAAACATATATGAAAAAGGGAAAAAGTGTAACCGAATGGATGATGATAATACAAAGTGAAAATTCGTGACGGAAAAATTAAAAAAGTCGTGTTAAGAGAAAAAAATAAGAGGAGTAAAAAAAAGAAAGTGAGACGGCAAACATAAGAAGAAGAAATAAGTGTTCAATAGTGAATTTATTATTATTATTATTACTACTTTTATTATTATTATTATTTCAATTTTATTTTTTTATGTTGATTTTTTCTCGTCTGCTTCTGTTCCATTCTCATCACTTCATTATTATTTTAAAATCACGACATCCCTTTCTCATTCTGTGGTAAATTTATTGTTATTCTCACGTCCGCACGGTGTAATCGTAAATTTGCGCGGATGCAAGGCCGCGTTGTGTGTGCACGTGTGACTATACAACGTGCGTCCTCGTGTCGCGTCCAGTGTCATTGCTGTTACACCGTGACTTGATTGTGCTCTGTTGTGTAGTGGTTGTGGATTTTACGCGGGATATTTGAATTTTTTCTGCCCCGGGTGACGTCATTACTGGTGAGTTTTTGAATATTATTATTAATCTATTAATTCATTGTGTTGCAAAATTATTTGTTATGTAATAGTCCATATATAGATTTTGTTCAGTTTGTATTTATTACTTCCATCAACTTATCAGCTGTAGTTATCAACATGGTGAGAAAACGTGATCGATGCGTCATTTTGATTCATTGATTATTTTCTTTTATCATCATCAGAAAAAGAAGTATTATTTCATTGTATATTTTCCTTCCGTCTTTTTTTTTCTATTTATTTTTCTTTTGTCTCTTATTTTTTTTTTCTCTCTCTGTTCATTCATTTACGATGCATTGTCACGAGCGCTATTTGTTCGATTTCAATTAAGATTAACCTGTGGCGTAATACAATTGTGAATTGATATATGGTGAGGGTAATTAACATACTTATAGCAGACTTCCTTCACAAGGATGTCCGAGGTCGAGAATCCTTCCGGGGCGTGTTCTGTAACAGTCAAGCAAGTTGGTTAGATTATATATACGAATGTATAAATAGAATATAAGGGTGGTGAGGGTTAAAAGTGACGTTAAAATTTGAAATGTCAACTGTTATACCATTGAATTATTCGTATGTTGTATGGTGTTGATATTATATTAGTGCGATGAAATGAAGTAAGCAAATTATATTGTAGAAAATAATTTTGTAATGATTATTGAAATGTTTACATCATACATCAATAACTGATATTATTCCGCTGAGTCAATTATATGAGCTTATCAATTTTATTTCCGTCATTGTATTTGTAGTAATGGAGTCAAAGTCCGATAGAGAGATCGGGAAAATGCCACGAGGGAAATAGTCTCGGGTCAATATATAATATTTTTACAAAATTGTATTTGGTGTCAACTATATGAGGAATTTTATATAAGATATAAATGGGTAGGTAGCTCATTGATTTTTCTTCTTGTGTCATCCCTTTCATTTTTCTTTTTTTCATTTATTTATTTCATCATTTCCTCACATTCTCCTACTTTCAGATATTTCCTTTGCCCTCATTTTATTTGTGTCACAAACTCTTTTGTCTCCTCTCGCAGTAGTTTTTTTATTCTTTTCTTTTCTTGTGCACATATTGATTCGTTTGTGAAACTTCGAATAGAATACTTAATGTAGAAGGATAAAAATGTGAATTAAGCGAGTGAGAGAAGGAGAATGAAAATACTGAACGTGAAATTGGGTTGATGAAGCCAAGAAAATTTATTAGTGAACGGAATGATCTTTCAATTCCAAAGAGTTTGTTCCACTCTGGCAACGAAAAGAAGCTAGACCGGCTTGTGGACATTCCACAATAACAGTCTGCTAATACTTTGAGTGTGTTTGTGAGTTGTTACTATATGTATATAGGCATGAGAAATAATTCATGATACTCGACGAAAAAAAAAATGAAACAAACTGTGTTCACGAGAGCCGCACGGGGAACACGGAAATCGTCTTGAAATTTACGATCAGCTGAGAAATGAAAAGAGTGAGAGACGAATATTTAGTTGAGGGACTTTACGATTGTGTCTGTGACCGGTTCTCATCTATACATGTATATATTTATGTATGCACTATCCCTGGCAATGAACCCATCTCAATTCATTTCAAGACTGTGCATAATTGTAATTACAATATATCAATACGTTTTTGTTTTTTTTTTCTCTCAAAAAAGTAATTTAATACGTTACATAGAATGTTATTTTTTCGTCATTGGTTTCGAATATTTGCCTAATGGAAAATGGTTGGTGAATAAAAGTAAAGAAAGGAAAAGGGATACGAGTAGTTGATAGTAGTTCCGCTTTAACCAACTCTGTGTTCAGTATTTGCCGCAGGGTCTGAGGGAGGACTTGCTCACTCTCTCTTTCTCTCTCTCACTCTCGCTCTATCTACCGCTACTCTTCCACTGTCCTTCATTCTATTACTCTCCATCGCTTTCGCTTATCTGCATTTCTGTTACAATTGAGAATTGATCAGTTGAAAATGTTTTGAAAAAAAATATTTGTCTTGAGGAATATCTAAATTCAACAATAAATTTTCTATTCTTTATTTAACATCCTTTGAATTTTCAATATTATTTCATTCATTATTATTACTATTATCATTCTTATTTTTTTTCTAGTAGTTTATTTTGAAAGGAATGCTTGTTTTTTAGAATAAAATTGACTTCCTGTCAGGTCTAGTCATTGCGGGTGACTCACAAGGAATATCACGTAACTCTATTGATGATAAAAATGTTACTAGAAATATTTGATATTGATATTTTGCAATGTTTTATCTGTTATAAATATTCCATTGAGAAACTTGTGAGTAATTATGTAGAAAAATAGTTATTTATAGATCAAGAATTTCATGTTTATATAAATTTCCATTCTACTGCGTGTTTTGTGTTTTTTTTTTCTTCACTTTTTTTGCGAACTTCGTTTTTATAGATATTTATATAGATATATATAAATAGGCAAATGTATAACCTAATTCAATCTATAAATATTGCAGTCGTGAGATATCTTTCCGGCATTTTTATTTGTAATTTTTATTTTTTTATTAAATTTCCTCATTTATTCAACTATTTGCATACTCTGTACCTGAATATCCAGTTATAACTTGTAACATTTGCTATATATTCTATATATATGGTTTTGATATAAAGGTGACGATGAATTATTCAATCGTGTTCCAACATTACAAGTATAGCAAATCGATTTTTCTATACACATTAAACGATTGAAATAATTCTCTGACACTTCCTTTGTGGTTTTCTTTAGTTTGAAGTGTTTCATCAAACTGTTCAAAAAGAAGGAGGAAAAAAAAAGCACCAATGAGAATTGATAGTTTAAAGATGTTTCTTTTTTTAATGTCAATTTATTTGAAATTACCAAGTAAAATTAATTCAAATTTCTCTTCAAACTTCACATCAAACATTAATTAATACTCTTATAATATTATGATAACAACGATAATGATAATTATTCTTCTAATGATAACGAAGTACATACTCGGTGCAACATCCAACGTTTGTCATTAACCTACATTCATCCAATCATCTTACAAATCTAAAGAATCTATGAGAGAGTTTGCACGCTATACGTAACAGCCTCTCGTGTACGTAGCACTGCTACTTGACGCGTTAAAATGCAAAAAAATATAAAATCTAGGTTAGATACAATTTATTAAGAGTTTAGAATGTTAATAGGAGGAATAAATGTGCGTTTGAAATGAATTATTGTTGCCAGTTGGTAGAAATACACAGTAAACAATATCATGAGAATAACTGTATTATTTTATTTTATGAGTGAAGTAAAAATAAGAATGATGATACTGAGAATAAAGAATGGAAAAAAAAATACAAAAAAATAATAATGTTATTTTCCTTTGTTTCAGCACATAATGCGCCAAGGGTGATGGAGACAGTGGGCAAGCAAGTCCAGGTAGTGAGTGGACTAGGTGTGGGGGGTCCGGTTGGGGGAGATTTGCATCATCATCATCACCCTCACCCCCACGGTGCTCACGGGCATTCGTTGGTCGGTGGCGGTGCCACTCCCGCACGGGTACAGGCCCAATCTCATCAGGGCCAACCGCCACCGCCCTCGCACAGTCAACATCTACCTGCAAGATCCACTCCCGTACAGTTGCATCGGTAAGTCACAATATACATTTACATATTTATTTATCTATTTTTATATCTATTAATTCAAGTTCATTTTGTTTATCTTGAATGGGTATTGGTCTATTCAATTGTTTCAATTTGTATTTGATATTCGAATATTTTTTTCTTGTTGTGTCATCGATTGGACAATTAAAATTGAATTTTATAAATTTGAAATATGTGCAACGTAAATTTTTCATTTAATTTCCGATGATTTTTCAATTGTTCTTTTGTCTTATTCCTGATTTTGGAATTTTGGAAGGATTTGTTTGTAACACAAATGAGAAAAAAAATTATCAATTCATCAATTACTGCTATGCATATATACCCCCAAATTTAATTCAGGTCAAAAATTCATCCCTCTAAACAATTAATTCATTCACAAAGAAATTTACAAAGCTACATTCACAACGTGTTGAATACTCTTTTGCAATTATTCTATAAAGCCTGTTTAGAATTTTTAGTCAGGCATAAATTGTTACCAGAAAGTTTGATAAATTTATGGCGATAAATCAAATCGACGGTAGAATGAATAGCACATTAGTGGTATATCATGCTACGAAAGGTTTGGCTACATTATGTTACGTAACGTTGATTTTCGTTATTGTATGATACAGTCACTCAATAATTAGTCAGGAAGGAGTAATTTTTATTGTCATATTTTAATAGTTAATAATATACTGCTGAATTCAAACATACAACAATGATCACAATTATTTTCTCATTATCAATGTTCAAGAGAGCATTTTATATTCGATTCTCCACATGAAGAATTGTCATGAATCTATTCACATATTTGTTGTCAAATTGATGATTTATAAAATATTCTTTAAATTTGAGAATTTATATTTAATTTTATATCAGTTGAGAACTGTTAGTAATTAAATAAAAAAAAAATGTGATAATTGTCTCTGCATATATATGCGAATATAAATCATCGTTTGACAGAATTCGATTTAACTTTGCAACACTTGATGTCATGTCTTCAATTTCACTTCCGTAATGTAATTGCCCTGGTGGTATCCCGTTGCCTCGTTAGGATTTCCTGCGAGCACATTTCACATATATATGTCGTATTGCGTCACACAAAATAAGTATATATGTCTCTCTCCTTTAGTTTTATGTATTACGTCTCTTTCTCTCTCGTCTGTTCACATCACTGAGCCTTGAATCGTTCATACTTCATACACAGACATTAACATATGTATATCTATACATACATATATACATACATTCATGCATTCATGATTACATACAAATAAGGATCGTGAGTGTGCCGAGAGAGTGACGACTACGACAACGTCGTCCACCATGGCAGAGTATTGGTCGACTTGATTGACACCTGGGAAAAGCACTTCTGGGAAATCAATCTTCCCTAATTGAAATCTATTTCGTTTTACGTTTCAAAATTGATTGAAATAACAATACTTGCACTGTTGAATTTCACATTGCAAAATGAATAAATATCAAATATTCATTTGTTTATATGTCAGTATTGTTTTCCTATTCGAGAAGTTTTCCATTGATTGAAAATAGAATGTGCACAATTTGTAGTGACATAATTCATTATGAACAGCTGATTGTGTCAGTATTTTTATTTTTTGTTTTATGCTTAATGCCGTTTACACTGCAATTGATTCCAAGTATAATTATGATATTTTCAAGTGATTGGGCACACTCACTATTTTTTTACTTAATAAATTTATTAAAAAAAAAAACAAAAAATGTCGATGACCGATGATGGTATCAAAAATTGTGCCATGGTGGTAGTGGTATTGGTCACGGCCATGGACACAACTTCGGTTACTTTTGGAAATCATTGTAACGGTCGTGTGTCGATTGCGAAATATTCGTTACTGTGTCCTCTCCAGAACAGTTGCGATTCAAGTATATATAATATATTTTTGTGTATGTATGAATGTATTTGTGTGTGTATATGTGTGTGGGCGAATGCCATGCACGGAACTGAAACGTGAGACGCCTTTTACTGTTTCCTCTCGCTTCTCTTCACCATCTCTCGCTCTTTATATACAAGTTTTGCCTACCTGAATTCATCATATAGAAAATTTCTTGCATTCCTTTTTTTTCTTATTTTTTTTTCTTTTCATTTATTACTTTTCATCATTCCTCAATGTCCATTTCGAAAGGTCATCATCTGTGGGAGAAACATTATTTATATTATTTTATTGTATTATTTTTATTTCTTCAATGATTATATTTATTTTCTACTCCTTTTTTTTTTCCTTTTTCAGTCCACTATAAATATACATTCCTGTGACTCTATACAGCGTTGCCACATCATTTTTGTACCGCTAGTCGACGGTCATTAGCAAACCTAATATGTGTTAGAGTCTTCACAAACAGCCTGGGTAGAGAATAGAATAGAATGTGAGATGAAAAGAATGAAGAGTAGGGAAAAAAAAAGAGGCGGAAAGAAAAGATAAAAACAAATTCAATGGCAAATATTGTTTGGAGATTCTTATTCCGTCTATTATCATTGTTATCATTTTTTTTTTCTCCGCATTCTTGTTTTTGTTTAACGTGATGAATTATGATGCATATATAAACAATTAATGTTTACATACACTTGCAATGGTAAGATCTCACATTGCTAATGGAAATTTAAGGAAGCTCAAAACTATTTGAGTACAATATTTGATTACAAAATTGGTTCGTTTATACAATCACAAGCCAGGTCAACTATTTGTCAGATATATTTCTTCACAATATTCAATTCAAGGTCTATTTTCAAATAAAAATAAACTTTATAAATTCACGTTCAACGACAGTTTTATCATACACTTAAACAATAAATGACAAATATTTTCGGTGGGATAAAATAAGATTTAGAATTGATATGTGGGAATATAAAGTGGTTCAATTAAAAGGACTTTGAGGTCGATGGTTCTCTCAAATATTTCACAATAAGAAGCGGGAACACACATCTTCATTGTATTGTTGTATTTGTGCGTATATATATATATGAAAGTTTGAAGCGCATGCGCGATGACTCTACGCTGGCACTGCTACCTGTCGATTCTAACCTTAAACGTCATGTCCACATTCTTTTTTATCCTCACGTGTCTCTCAGTGTGTTATATGTGTGTGTTTTTATGTGTATTCACATTTTGCATTTCAATACCATTTTGAAATCATATTCTTTTCTTTCTTTTCTATTAAACTATGAACATAGAGTGGACAATGATGGGGTCGATGTGAAATTTCAATGTGCTATTTTAATGCTGAAATAACGATCGTTGGATTATTGTTTCAAGTTGGAGTTTTGTTATGAAAGTTATTTCATGGGATATTTTAACAATAGAGAATTACTGGGCTCAATTGATATGAACTTCGATTTACCTGATGGAGTAAGTCCGTTCAGTTAGTACTTTTATTCATTCTTCTTTTTTTTTCTTCTCATTATTTTCATTTTATAGCGAAGAAAAAAGTATTTCGCATTACAGAAAGTTTTATTGTTAAGTTGTGTTTGGTTTTGTTATATTTTTCAGCAATTAGGTTCCTTCTATTTTGTCTAGTCGACCGCAAATACTTTCAAAACTTTTATTATCGTGCTCTGTGAATGCTATTTAGATTGCAATCGATTGTGAATAGAACTAATTCGGACTGGGTATTTTATTTAATGTGCAGATTATCAGTTTTAATGGGAATATACAATTGTGAATGAAGTGAACTTATTGATGCGAAATCGAAATGTGCTAATGGTTAACTAATTTGGTTGTGGCATAACTTTTAAGCAAAGGAAAGTATTGTGAATGTGGATAATAATGGAGGCGTGACTGGTATAGTTTATTTTTATTTTTGCTGCACGAATCAGATTTTATTGAATGTACAGACTTCAAGGTCTGTATCTGTTGTATTTATTATTTATGAAATTATCTTGAATTTAATGATTGAATATTTATGAGTGTTTGAAACATCACAAATTATTGGAATATCTATGAAATAATATAATTTTTCGTGTGCTGTGTTGGCCGATTGGATTGAATAGATGAGGTTTTCAATCAGAATTTGGTAAATGCAAAATGATGTTTTTTTTTTCACGAATCCAATTGCCAGTCATTAATATTTATGATCCTTTTTGCGTCGCTTTTTTTTCCTGGAAATAGAATTCTATTGATCAGATGTCTATCCATTGTGATTTTTTTTTTAATTATTTTCAGTCTGGTTGAGAGGAAACGAAAATGAGTTTTGAGCGTAGTGGTTTCGATTAGATGCAGAGTTTTCATCTGGTTTTAGTTAGGAATTATTATATAGGAGAATATAATTTTTCATTTGAATGATTGACAACTCTTTAATTTCCATTTGTCAGTCATATAAATGAAAAATACACAGCAGAAAATATCGAAATATATCGATCTATTGATGCAAACATTCCACCATTTTTTTTTTAATTAAAATAATGGATATTATATAAAACAAATTAGGTCAGAAGACAAATATTTAGTAACAAAATTCTATCACATGTGTTAAATAACTTGATATAATTTACTATCCGTGTTTACATCATTAAAAGTGGAAAACATGAAGAACGTGACACACACGATTACAATTATGGTTAATCTATAATATAACATCAATAACAGATACACTACCAAGAATTAGTAGTTCACATCAATTTCCGTCGCCGAAAACAGCTGAAATTCATGAACAGAATAATTTTATCTACTTCCTATTATTATTAAACTGCACCAGTACTTTGAGCGATTTACTTAGATAACAAAATGTGTCTCAAAGGGTTAATAAAAAAAAAGGTCATTCTGAAAGTTGCTCTCACGCCCATCTGCTTTAACGGTATATTTTATACCAGTTCCAAACACGATTGGCCACACGCAAATTTTTTTTTCTTATTTATTCTCAAACTAGATACATACTTATATATAAATCCAATCTATAACAACATTCATGATGATTGCATGTGCATACACATAGACGCACACAGGCACACAGATATCATACATATATTCAACATCATTCAGAGGTCCGTCTTTTTCCCCTTGCGTACAATGTGCATCAGACGACTCTCATTTTAGTCGTGTCCTCACCACTCTCCGCATGTCTCAACGAGTTATTCACACGCACGTAGCAATGTCGCTATCGATCGTACTCTCCCTCTATTTTCCTCGCGTATATTTTATTATCATTTTTTCATTTATTTTTTATTTATTTATCACATCTATCTGCAATCTGCAATTCATATAAATATGACACATCTGCATGTTCTGCAGTTAATGTTTCAGTGTATTAAAAAAAAATATTAGAACTCATTGAACTCAATATTTTTTTTTTCTTGTACTTTGTGGCCTCGTCGCTGCTCTCGCACCTCTACAATCTCCCATTTTTTTTTCTCTTATTTTTCCTGTCTACTGTGTACGCGTTTTGTAGATACATTCAGTTGCATCTACACATTCAAACAAATGTATTTATTTGACAATGAGAACATTTAGTTCTTTATAATTATCTAGAATAAAGATATTTGTGATAGTGCTGTTACTGTTGCTGCAATACTCAGTATTGTTGAGATTAGATAACTGCTGTAGCCATATGGGATGTAGGATACCTATGAACAAGAGTAATGTGAAAAATGGTAACAGCTTTTCAAGATATTGCTGTCGCATCAAAATGTTGGTGGTATCGTTGTAACTGGAACAGAGTATTTTTGATAATGATGCGCAAGCTGATTCATGAAAAACAAATTCTGTCCACGTATCAACTCTTCTTGAAAAGTAATCTTCTATCATTGCAGATTTTGCTCATACAATCTTCATGTCATCCGTTCAGCTGTATCGAATAATCCAAGCAGATAATTGAACATAAATTCTGCATGAAACCATTTATAATTTTCGTTAGATGAATATGAAACTCGTTACACTACTGCTTGCCATGATGCATAGATAATCATGAAAGCAATATTACATTTTGTTGCAATGGCTATTCATGTGGTTATTACAATTAAAATAACTCTGATAGCTTTTTGAAATATCAAAAAAAGTCTCTGTAGTTTGTTGGTGATGAATTAACATTTCCGCTGTTTTAAAACTCCATGAAATTGCTCACCGTTATAATCAATTGGTATTGATGTCAATAGTAACTTTATTGTCACATCAACACTTTTCTTTTAAAAATATTTCAAAATTTCTACAATTGCTGTTTCATCAGCATTTATTATGCCAGCTGATGTCCAAATATTCACGAAAAAATTGCCCTTATTCATCTTAATATTTCGTTTATTCCTTCATATTTTTGGCTCTTTCATCATCACCCTCGTCTTCTCAGCTGTCTCGCAGGTTTGTCTGTCTGTATGTATGTATCTTGTTGTGCACCATCGACATATACATATATACATATGCATATATGTATATAAGTCAAGGGTCGGTCTAGCTAACAGCCGACGCGCAAGAGTGAACGATATGAGAGTGAGAGAAGAAGAGGAGAGCGAGGTGAAGAGAGTGAGGTGTACATGAACAAACCAAGTGAGAGGGGTTCAGCGACCGTTACGTCATCAACTATATGACAACGAAGAAGTGGAGGCAAGCAGAGAGTAGTCCCGACTCGCGCGCCATTCAACAAGACTACATATACATGTTCGCTCTTCTCACTTGTTTTGAGGAATGAAGTAAATATTCTTCATAACGAGACACGAATGATGTTCGGGCAATTTTTTTTCTTCTTTCATTTTTTTTTCATTCTCTCTACTGCACTTTATCTTGGCACTATTTCATCATTTTTATTTCATTGCTATATGGAATATCGTGAATAATATAATTGCAGTTTGAAATGATAGACAGGCGAATTGTATATAAGAGCGACGAGGGCAAACGACGAAACGTCTTGGCGTAGCAATAATGCAAAATTGGATAGCAACGTAGCAACGACGCGAACGTCGGATAAATAAAAACGACGACTAATCCATCATTCGCTGTAGGTTTCGTGATGGGGGGACGTCGACCTTTCCCTCCCATCGTGGAATTTTCCGGATATCGTGTGACACACACATGTGCATACAAGTACATACATATTGGAGAAGATCGCGTTGCCTTCGATTATCGATTTTGTCTTGGATGACAGGTGCAGACCTTCATAAACATTCTTTTGGTGAAGCAGCACCGGGAATAGTAGAGAGAGGGAAAAAAAGAGAGAGCGATAGTCGGAATGAGTGATGTGAAGCAGGTGTGGAAAATACCAATGGGGGAATAATTAAATTTGCATGAAAAAATACCGCAAGTGTATATATATGTATAAATTCTTCGAAGTAGTCCGTTCATATTTTTCATAGTTTGGGAAAATTGCTCAATATATTGTGAGAAATAATATATTAAAAGTAGTATTTCAATCGTTTAATAGTCCAATGACATTTTCATTTCCTGAATGAATATAATTCTACTTAGAATTTACTGCACCCCACTCATCTCTCTCTCTCCCTTTCTGTCTTGCTTATTCTGTGTCCGGTTATTTCATAATTTTCATTTCAACTTCAATTCTCTTCTCATGTCCACTCATTCTTATTTGATCCACAGACCTTTTCTATCAACTGTGTTTATAATAAGACTCCAATACCTCTGATCGTCTATTCTATTTTTGATACTCTTGAACGCCACTATAACGTCGATAATGACCTCAATCTTATCCGCAAACGCAAGTGCATTTGGAGTTATCTAGCACGTATACACACGTACAAATATACCTATATAGCAATTTGACTTTATATTCGAAATTTCCTCTGCTCTGTTCTTATTTTATTAATCTTCCTCCGACGCTTCGGATACAAATATAAAAATCGATTAGCATATAATATTGAATCATCTTCAACCTGCAGAGAGAAAGAGTAATAATAATAGTAATAATAATAATAATGATAAAATGAATCTTATCATCATATTCATTGTTATTTCATTGTATTTGCGTGTAACGTGCTCAAGATCTACGTCCTTTCAGTGCGACGTTGCACGATCATCTGGCAACACTGCATCTTCACTGGCACGTCTTGCTCTGTCTCTTTCTCACTCTCCCTCTCCCACTACCACCATCTCGTCTGATCACTCACTCTCTCCCTCTTGTCGTCCCATCTCCTCGTCTATTTGTTAATTCAGACTCAATACGCATGCGCCAACATCAGCGCCCGCGCAGTTATTGCGGCCACGTGCCTCAAACTGGCGCTACTTTCCGGCTTGTATGCGCGCGCATATTCGCCGCCATGCTGCACAGTTTATCCAACCAATCACGCATATTTTACTCGCGCGCGCGCACATCTATCTTCTCCCACTGCTACCAACCACACCGATTGGCTAGTAACCGTTCATGGGTCATTCCTGCTTTTCGCTTTTTGCCAACTTCCCACGCGATACTGCTGCTACTGGTGCTTCTGCTGCTTCTACATACAGATCTAATTTCGAACAGCTCGGAAGCCCCAACTTTCCTCCACTTCTCTTTCTTTTCTTTTCTCTCCTCTTATTCGCCGCTCTTTCTCTATAACCCCCATAGCTCAATGCGGCTCCCGCGCAATTGTATTCGCAAAAACAAGGGGTTTTAGACATCGCTCGTAGGGATCCGATGATAATCCCCATATCTCACTTGAATCTCCGATTGTACGACAATTTTCCCGATGGCACAACTGATATACATATATATATATATATATCTCTATATATCTTTTCCTATCTATCTATATGGAAGAATAGGATTTAAAACTGATGTAATCTCTTTTTCTGCGCTGGTTCTTTGTGGCTTTTAATTAAGAATAATCCACGAAAAAAAAGAAGAGAAAAAAAAATTTCGCTGATCCTAACTTTATATAATGGCGATTGTTAACTATTCCCATTTATAACATTTCTCCTCTGGCAATATTCCCAACTTACATTGACTGCAGACAATGTATTCAGAGTATGAGATTATATTTATTATAAATGGAAATATATACCATTTGCATGAGTATCGTTACCCCTCTCGAATTGCCAAGCAATGTTCCGTCATATTGAGCGTACAGGTAAATTCACTGCTGTGTATGCGTGCACGAGGATTATTTTGGAGTCTCATGGGTGCGGAGAATCTTTCACTCTCTCATTTTCTCTCTTATTCGCACACTACCAATCGATGTATATTCGCTATCGAACAAGAGCGTGACTCATACGTTGATGAAAGCTTGGCTTGGGTCTCAACTTGGCCATAACATGCGGGTCGACGATAAACCGTCACTTTTTTATTTCCACTTTTCATTTTTTCTTCTTCGTTTGACCTGCTATTCGGCATAAAAGCACGTTCAAAATGTATCAGAGACATAACTGGCCAATAATGATGATTATGATGAAGGGATTCTTTGAGCTGGAAAAAAAATTAATAAGCCGCCCTTTCATTGCAATAATAAATGAAAAACAAAACTTGCCAAATATAGTCAGTGGATTATTATTATGAAATTATTCGTTTCCTATACTGGATAATTGAATGTCTTCTGCCTAATGCCTAATGCGTGTGTAAAGTCACTGAAAAGTTCTTAAATATGTACCAAGGATTACATTGTTATTGTTTTTTTTTCTTTTTTTTTTCGTTTCCCTTTCTCTCTTCTTGTCCTTTCTCTTTCTCGTGTTCTCCCGGTCTTCCCCCTATTCCTACGTCGATCATTGACCTTTGCCTGGGTTATATATGTATAATGCTTCAACGTCGGGCGGGTAGACGCAGGTGCTTTGCCTGTATGTGCACAAGTTGCTTGTTGTGTGTTTATATCCGCACTTGTATTTATATAGTCACATGCACACACACATTCATATTCATATTCATATATATATATATATGTATATATTTGTATATTTATTATGTATGTAGGGAATTCATGTGTATGTCAATGCTGCACTCACATGTGTACACGTTTGTGCGCACTTTTGCGGAACAATATTTGGGGCGTGGCGCGACCTTCATAGACAATAAAGGTCACGCGCGTACAGGTCGCGTGAAAGTATCACCAAATAAAATATGCCACTTGGTAGCATATATATGTATATATGCTACCTGAATATCATTGACTTGCAATGATGACACAGAATTGGTATTCATTTTTTTGCCATCTTTTTTTTTCGTTACTTAAAATTCTCTGGTGTATACATTTTTTTTTTTTCATTTTCGGACTTTTTCTTTCATACTTCAGTGCTATATTCACTTGAATATATTGGATACATTGAACTCTACTGCCATGAATTCTTGGAATAATAGAGGTCATGTAAATTTCTTTTTATTCATTTATTTATTTATTTGTTTGATGAGGAAAAAAATGAAACTTTTTTTTTCTTCTCTTTACGAGATGTTACGAGAAAAAAGGAGTTTTCGAATGGATATATTCAGTCGAATTGAAATATGGAAAAGAGACGAGTGTAGATATATCATATATGGCTGAAGAACATTTAAATTTTTAATAAAACGCAAAATAATGATTGCATAAACATTAATTTCGTATCATTAAATTTTATCACATCATAATCTTTCCCCATTTTGCATCAAACCAACATCATTATTTTTTATTTGTAAATATTTACTGACACGCAATGTGATATCAAACGCAACAAAAGAAACAGAATAAATAGATGATTATTCCAATTAACATTATATTTTTTACTATGAAAACTTATTACACATGTACATATGTAATATATATTTAACAGTAAATAATTGATGTAATTAATTGTTTCAGGCCTACACAGAGCTATATAAACATCAAGAGCAGCAGTCCGGTGTCACCACGTTCAGTTGGCGGTGGTAGTTACGTCCAGGGATCTTCTGGTGCGCCATCAGTGGGTGGTGCAGTTGGTCCACCAGGCAGCGGAAGTGGCCCTGGCGCCACGGGTGTCGTCACCGGTCCTGCTGGCAGCAATTATGTCACCGTACCAGTGCCCAATGCTTTACGCTATGTTCATCCTTATCCACCACCGCCCCCGGCACCGTCCGCACCCGTCAATCAGACGCCACCTCCGCCGGGCGCGGCCGCCTACACCAGGGATCCCTATCGGAACGCAACCCCTAATGTATGTACAAACCCTTTGTGTCATCTGAGTTGACAGAATCCCTAATGACACTTTGAGTTTTCTAATTATTCAATAGTCGAAATAATTATTAATCTATGTTGACAATTGAGTTTGAAATTGATATCTGTATACAATAGACCTAAAATTGAATCTACTATTGTGCAAAATGATTAATTCAGTAATGAATTATTTGTGCGACAGAGAGGAGAGAAGCGAAGACATACTTTGACGACCACAAGACAGCAAAAGTTAGAACTCGTTACGGCAATAGCTCGTAAGACCGCAACTTAATAGATGTGGTGTTTCAACGGACTGAGCATTCGCGTGGGCGGGTGAAAGTTGTCTTTCCCCCCTCGCGGTGTAGAGCACTCTCTATATTCCTTCTATATTTACACCGTACCCCCTCTCTCTCTCTCTCTCTCTCTTTCTCTCTATCTATCTTTCCATTGATCGCATCGCATTCAACCATATTTCTCACTCACTCCCTATCTATCTCTGTTCCACTCTCCTAAATCAACTCTTGCGTCGAGGCAATTTACATCGATGCGCCCGCACATTTTTAATTCATCTAAACCTGGTCAAACTCGTTCTTTGTTCAAGCTAAAGCGATTTGCATTATTGCCGTCCCGTTATATTTCATCAATATTTTTGTGAATATGTGAGTGTGGACGCATTTTAGAATAAAAAAGCTTTTGATGCGATTTTTATTGACGTTGATGGAAATTTAGTTTTAGAGATTCCTTTTTTTTCTGTTCATTTACTCGATTTAATTTTACTTTAATTGAAAATATCTCTGACGCTTATAATGACGTTAATTCTTTTTCCCTGTCTCTCAATCTCTCTTCTCTCTGCGTCTCTTGCTCTTTAGTCAAGTGATAAAATAATTTAATTTCACGGCTATATTCACTCACTTTGAAATTCACACGAAATACTAACATTAGATTATTATATAAATCGATTCACTCAGACGAATCTTCGTATTCATATGCTACTGAATATCTCACCAACAATATAATTTGACGGTCGCGTGATAGCTGGTAATAGTGAAGTGTCTTGCACCCTGGCTCATGTTTCACTGATTGCTATACCCCACCCGTTGGTTTGATCGTTAATCGCGACTTTGTTGATGACTGTACGTTTCATATTGAAATTTTTACAACACAAAAAATAAGATGGATGTATAAAATTATTCATATGACTTTTAGTTTCCTGTTTGGAATATATGTAAAGTTAATCATTGGGACAATTGATGTGATTCCATTCTTTTTGTTTTCTATTTTTATTCAGGTATCTGAGAGGGTAGCTATAAGTGTGAGCAGTAGTCCAGTGTCACAGGTGGGAATCGGCATGGGTGCGAATGAATATGCTCTTAATAGCCGAGGTGACCGTCCACGAATATCTTTACTTCCACCTGCTTCAGTGGCACCATCGCCTTCACCAACAAGTGCTGAATATCATGTGGCCGGCGCTCGTAATCCACGAAATTTAATGCAACCAATGCAAACAGCGGAACAATATAGTAGTCGTGCTGTTGAAATGGCGGTATTGCAAGAAGCACCACCGTTTAAAAAAATTCGACTTGGTCAACCACCTACGCAGCAGCCAACGTGTCAAACAATCTCGCCAGTTGAAACGTGTATTAAACAAGAACACATTCAACTTCCACAGCCACTCAGGATAGACACACGGGTGGGTTGAAAATTATCTGTAAGAAATCCAGTTTTTTTTTTCAATTCCTCAACCTTTTTTGGAGTCGATAATACTCTATCAGCTCATGATAAACATTTGCTTACCCCATGGAAAATCCCAGTGTTTTATGTTGTGAATTACTACTCTATTCGACGGTCGGTATCTCAGTTCACCCTTCCAACCCTTGTCGTTCATCGATTTATTATGCTTCGTTGAATTTGCGCTTCATTCCTGTTTTACCTAGAACGATGATAAAATGCATGACACATGATATCAGTTCACCACTTGTTGATATAAATGTTTAATAGGAAAACAAAACATTAATGAGTAGATATACAAATATGCGTGTGATTCGTTTGCCATACAAAAAATTAATCGATGACTCATTATTTGTCAGGAGCAGCCTTCAGCAGGAGCGTATACACCTCAAACTGAAGCTATTTCGCCAACATTGCCCGAGCCTACAACACAAGAGGACGCGCAATTTAGAAGTACAAAAGACGATTTACTTCAGCAAATAGCGAAAGTTGATCGTGAAATTGCCAAAAGAGAATCGCAAATTAGTAAACTTCGTAAAAAATTGAAAGAATTGGAGGAAACGGCGAGTAAACCGCTCGAACCATGTGGTCTCAAACGACCAGTTGAGGAACTATCTCAACCCAAACACCAGTCATTGGCGCAAAAGATTTATGCTGAAAATAGAGTATGTATCAATATCCGTTATGTATTGTATAATATTGAATCTTTTTCTCAATTACAAATATATTTTTACAGAAAAAAGCGGAGGAAGCGCATCGGCTATTAGATAGGCTAGGACCGAAAGTCGAATTACCATTGTACAATCAACCATCTGACACTGATGTGTATCAAGAAAATAAAACGAGACATCAAGCGTGTTTAAAAGCTCGATTAGTCTCTAGGTTACGAAGGGAACACACTGAACGTGCAGCATTACATCGTCAACAGTCACAAACTTATGCTATTCTCGTACAAGAATGGCATCGGAAAGTTGATAGACTTGAAGCAGCGCAAAAACGAAAATCGAAGGAAACAAAAAATCGTGAATTTTTCGAAAAAGTATTTCCGGAGTTGCGCAAACAACGCGAGGATAAGGAACGTTTCAATAGGGTTGGTGCACGTATCAAGAGTGAAGCAGATCTTGAGGAAATAATGGATGGTCTTCAAGAGCAGGAGGTACACGGCAATTATTTACCTATATATTTATCAATATATATATATAATATATATATTTTAATGCTAATTTAACAAAAATTCAAATTAAGAAAAAATTTTTGCCACGACAAGAGTGATATTGCGAGATCGCAAATAAGACAGGGCCAGGAGAAAAATAATTTTTTTTTCCATAGCTGGAGGTGATTAATTTTTTTGTGGGAGTGAAGTGAACAGAAAAAGAGGGCACGTTACTGAACTACGCAATAATGTCGTCAATGTGTATCTTCTATCCTATCTCCTTCATTTCCTTATCAAGTCCCACCTGATAATACTTGTGTTTGTCTAACTAATGATCCGCTTGAGTATATATTTTATCTATATATATACATTAATTTCTTTTTGTTTATTACTTACAAAGACGTTCTTAACGGAGTTAATAAAATCGGTGACTAACTTCGGTTAACATTTACGAATTTCTTTCGCTTATTGCCGCTTGTATGATACTAAAAGAGGGAAAACTGGTGATGAAACAACGGATTAACTAATATATGAAAGTTGCTTTAAACTCCTTTTTGCTTTTAAATTAACTTTTTGATTGATTTGTTCACTAATCAGTTGCCGAGTGGAGTGTGTCGCTTACTAAAACGCCATAATATTTGCCTAACACTTTGATTTAAATGATGCTTAATTAAAAATTTATATTATTATTTATTTTTTCAATGCAAAATAGTTAAACATAATTGATTGACTCCGGTGAAATTTAGAGAGCATTGAATTATTCCTACTTGGTTTTCTACCGGTTCAATGGATCAGACCAAAATGGATATAAAGACCTACATCGCTGCGGATTACTGCGACGGAAGTGGATGCAATTAATCAGTGGACAATAAAAGAAAAAAATACAAAAAATAGATTAGAAAAATGCAGCTCAATTTATTCGCAATACGAGAATGATTTTTCATAACGCTACACTTCAATTATTGGAGATATTTGGACATATGCATATGTATAGACATATATAGAATCTATATATTTTTTTGCAATAGCTATCAAAACTCGCGAGTTTCGAGTTTCTCTTAGTTTATCAATAGGTGTATTTTTTTTTAATTCATTTAATTTCATTCTGTCCACCGTAATTCTTAACTTACGGATGCTTCATGGAAGATTCCTTACCTTTTCTGATTTCCCAGGAAGAAGTATCAGCCGAGTTAAAAAATGCCATTATTGCTCGTCAGGTTAGTAACGTGCAATTCTTCTTTTCACTAAATATCATAAAAATAACCGTTTATTCGATCGTAATAATCGAAAATAATAAAAAAAAAAAAACATCAATTACATGAGAAAAAAATTGAAAGCATTTAAATTAAACGTATTTCCATTCATGGCAAAATCAAAGGATAAGGGATGAATAATCATGTACAAATTTGAGCACATAACATCACGAAAAAAACAAAATTGTAATAACTATACTTTACTCGTGGTGATAATTGCAGATGGAGGATAAGAAGATGCGCTCGTATGCGGTCATACCACCGTTATTATTGGACGCGAAGCAACGTAGGATTGCATTCCAAAATCGTAATGGATTGCTGCAACCGGAAGAACTTGAAGCTCTTCACAGTGAGCGGAAGCTCATCAATGTGTGGAGCCCGGTGGAGCACGAGTCATTTAAAGAAAAATACCTACAGCATCCTAAGAACTTTGGAGCAATAGCTCAATCTCTTGAACATAAATCTGTTCCAGACTGCGTGCATCATTACTACCTCACTAAAAAAGCAGAAAATTATAAACAACTGTTGCGGAAATCGCGACAACGAACGCGTAGCTCACGAAACAATCCTAATAATAAGGTAGAAAAATCTTTGACATCACTTTCGAATTTCAATTTTTTCGAATAATATACGCAATGCATCTTTAAACGTTTCTTCATATATAATTCCAGGTAAACAATAGTAATTCGAGTATTGGACCGATAGACATCTTAACAACGGGCGTAACGACGCGACTGCAACGTGAGCAGCAACAAAAAACACAAGAAAATCCTCAAAATAATTCAGCGTCGACAACAACTTCATCACCATCTACGACAACGACGACAGTATCAACTACCTCTACCAATTTAACTAGTAGCAATACAACACCATCAACGTCAATATCAAATGCTACTACCACCACATCAACAAATAGCAGCAGTAGTAGTAGCAGTAATACAATAACTAGTACATCATTACCAGCAACATCAATGAGCACGTTGTCGACATGTGAATCGACAACGACAACATCTACCATCACGTCCGTCCAGAGTACGACAACAACCTCCACCACCAGTGTATTCACAACGGCATCATCAACATCTAGTGCTAAAGATGCAAGAGAAGCAAATAAAGAAAACAAAGAGAATAAAAGTGAAACGACAAAAGATTCAGCTGTCAAGGATATTAAAGAAGAACCGAGTGGGGATACGGGAAAAGATTGCAAATCGTAAGTTTTATTTGCTTTCCAGATATTATTCGATTGATTCTCTTCATTTTTTTTTTATTCGAATCGTATTTTTAATTTAATTGCTATAAAAATGAAACGGTGGTTCGAGTTGAGCTGCGTTCATCCGCCAGAATGAAATTTGTTAGACAAATATACCCCGGATGCTCTAGTCATACCCTCATCGTTGTCAAATAACTCATATGTTCGTCACATGTGGCCGTGATTTAATAAAGTGATTGCCTTGTCCAAATTTACAAAACGTTCGAATTGAAAATAAAAACATTACGTTAGCATTGATGATAATAATAACTGCTTCGAAGAGAAAGACCGAGATAGATAAAGATAGCTGGGCAAAAGCAATGGAACGATTGGTTATTAGTATGATTGTAATGGTAATCAATAATCCTGTAGAGTTAGTGGGGAGTAGATTGTTTGCGTAGCCATCAACTCAACGTTCATCATCTTAATTGACCCGAGGTTCGCGAATTTCATCGTACACTAGATTCACTATGTGAAATTAAATTCATCATTGCCACATTGACATTGTCGAATTTATCAATAATTCAACAAATTAATTGTAATTATATCTGATTAATTTCCCAACATTCAATTATTCCATTGAATTCGATTAGTTAAACCGTTTGATTGTATAATTGTGTCATAATTGTTTTTAGATCATTCCTATATAATGCTAATGATCTTCGATGTCATTTTCTTTATAGATCAGACAATGTGAGTGGTATTTCATCATCAGTGAATGTTGGTGCAAATGAAACTGTGTTGCAAACAACTGACATGAAGGATAAGAAAAAAACCGGGAGTGCAGTTGCCGTTGGTGTGAGTGTCAGTGGTAACAGGTCCAAGGATAAGAAAAAAGAAAATCACACGACTCCAATGGAAACGAGCGATGAGGAAGCGCAGAACATCGACACAATTGGTGAGTTATTCCTTCATTTATTATCTGTTGTGTCCGGGTATTACACGAACGTTTGGAATTTATCGCTTATATTACAATTGAAATTATACTCTCGTTCAATTGCATTGTTTTTCATTTATGGTAATTATGCCAAAGTAATTCAATATTAATTGGCTATCATTCATAACACTGGATATTGGATTGGTGCGTGGAGTGTAATTGAAATTATATTGGTTTATTTTGAACAATCAGTGGATCATATATAGTTATCATTAAAGCGTATATTCCCATTGTTTGCACCTATTCGTTTGTTCAGTATACAATTCAACAGCAATCATTGAATGCAAATCGGATTATGTTATTGATTTTCATTACGAACAGACAGAAATTACAACGAATGATACGTTCCTTTATTCATCACATAAATATTACAGTAGGGAAAAAAATATTATATGTAAAAAAAAAAAGTGATGTTCAACATTTGGCACAAAAAATTCAACAATAACTTCGTCTCTATTCTTTCACTCAATCCACTACTTCTACCATCTGTCAATTATTTTTTATTAATTCTCGTTTATGATTTTCCATTTTAAGCTCATGTATCAACTGCCAATGTTCAAATTCTTCTTTCATATCTCTATGTATTTATGATTTACTCGAGCTCGCGATTGCTTCAACAATTTGATCGCTCTCTGCTTCAGCATTCTGTTCATCTGCTGATGAATGACATAACTTCTTATGTTTATGCACAAAATAATAACTTGGAAATTTACTGCCACATATTTTGCATGGATAATATTGAACATTCAAATCTAACAGACGAACTTCTCGTCGGCGTTCTTCTACTCGTCCAATCATGTTGTCATCAGTACTACTTGGTAATAGATGTCTCTTTGCGTGTTTTTTATAGCAATAATGCGATTTAAATGTGTGACGACAAAATTCACAAGTGTAATTTCCACCAGACCCATTAGAGTTGCCATTTGAATCTTCATTTTCTGCTCTGTCCGGTCGTCCATTCTCATCATTTTCACTAATTATTTCGTCATCTCTTGACGAACTTGCACACACCTGTGTCATTTTCGGTCGCGGTTGCACATCAGTTTCTGTGATAGGTGGTGTCATGTAATTTTCATTCAAAACTCGATGAAATGTTACTGGGCCATCACAACACGCGATATCTAAAACTACTCCATTAGAATTACCCGTTGAATTATTCTCATTACTTGCCCTTGAACTTCTCCCACTTGATCTCTGATATGATGATGATCCGATATTTATTACAGAATTTTTTTCACTACTTCCTGATGAATTTGATATGTCTCTTGATATTATCGAACGTTGTCCTGATTCCTTTTTCGTTTCATCCATGTCTCGATCATTCATTCTTGACGATAATTCTTCTTTATCTTTGGATAAAGATCGCGCGCTCTTGGCACTAGTTGTTGTGTGATTTTTCTGAGATTTTTCATTTGTATGACACGTTGACGATGTTCCTGGTAAACTCTCTTTGAAACTATAAAAAAAGAGATAATAATCGTTAGAACTTTGCTCTACCGATAAACCACAATGAAATAAGTTATCAAATACATTATTGCATTAATCGCACCTGTAAGAAGTCGTCCCAGTTGATTCATGAACAATTCGAGAATTTTGTAGAGTTGGAATGCTAGGAGGCAGCTGTAAATTTGTTAAATGTGAAAATGCGACAGGGGCTGATGAATAAAGACTAGATTGTGGCCAACATAACGGCGCACCAACAAGTCGATTTGGGACTGGTCTGTATAATGTTGTCCCAGAACGTGATGGACTTGATGATAGCGGCGGTGGTGGTAATGGTGGTGGTGGCACTGGTGCCGGTGGTGGACCACGTAGTCTTAAAAGAGCTGCTCGACATTGTTCGAGTGCACCAGGCATATGAAGCAAATGTGTTGCCAATAGCACACTATAAATGTTGTCAAGAGTCACTTCAAGATGACCAGTGTACATGTAATTGAGAAGAGGTGCAAATGCTTCACCACCTGTGTGAAAATAAAATTCAAAAGACGATTGAATAAATATAAAATCAAAGCATTCAATACTAAATTTCACAAATGCTCTTATGGGCAAATTATCAATTACCAACAGATGACACTGAAATAGATGTGACACGTTGTGAATCACCAGTGAATGTTGATGAATCGTTGCTTTCATTTGTTGACAATAAGGCTTTTAAATATCCACTATGAGCAGCAAGAATGCCACGATGTGCAACAAACTGATGTTCACCTTCATTTCCAACACGCACAACTGTATCTGGTGGTGATAATGTCTCCAAATGTGGATAATTTTCATCACCAAACCACGCACGATACAAACTATACATGATTATTCAAATTTCATTATCACTCGATCAATTTGAATCATTTTACTCTTCGTATTTTTTACCGCTAATATTGCAAAGAGCCATTTTTTATATCATGTTCATCACCTATTATTTTCAATCTAATTCAAACATCATTAATGGTAATATTTTTTATTTCTAATATTCTATTTCTATTATATTTTCGTAATATTCCTACACTCGTAAACAATAACCAATTTTGTCAATATGATTTCACCACTTATTACTGTAATTTAATTGCTGTCTATTGAACTAATATCCAAGAATAGATTTATATTGACATTGATAATGAACACGGGCCCCCGCGCAAATGAAGTCCGTAATGAAGAACGTCACAATCGTGATTTGAACGCCGGTAGTCGCAAGCGTCCCGCAACAGTGGTATTATTCGTATGATGATACAACCCCACCTAAGTTCTATCACCGTGTTTCCAACCCACTCATCATTTTACAGGGTAAGAACCCGCCCCCGATGAAAGCAGATTGGCCGTTGCCGTGACACGTGCACGATATTCGCGCGCGCCGTTACCCAACGCGCAAGAATGCTTATATATTCTTTGAATATACAATTCTATAATTTCATTTATTTATGCTTTTGTTTATTTATTTACACGTTTGTTTGTTTAAGAATCAAATCATGTTACATTCAATCATCATTTACAACAATAAATGAAAATACTTGCACAAGAATGTAAAAGTTTGAATTGATTTACAATAATTTCATTTATAAAATCGACAGGAAAGATTCATTACAAACATTTTATTTCTGTTCTCATGGGGTTTGTCAATGATTTATTATTATTGTAAATTTTTTTCTTCTTTTACGGATGAATGTATGATGCATTACTTGGATACGTCTTTTGCCTGGTTCTCTAATATTTTTTCATTAAATTAACTGCGTTCAAGTGACCTTCCCTTCATACTTCATCTTGTTTTCTCTCCAGAACTCCTCTGTATCTCTACCCTCGTATGATATTTGCACAATATTTATAATTTACATTACACTGAATTCATTTTTCGTCTTCTATGATAACGTACAAACACACATATATATATATATAAATATGAATGTATACATTTGTGTATCAGACCGATTCGTTTGTTTCATTTCATTTTCTTATTTGTATCATTAGTTGGACTGTTGATTGGAGATTCAAATCGTTTCGTTTCATTATAAATATCAGGCTTAACTTTGATGATTTTCAATGAATTGACGATTAACTGTTACTTCTGTCTCTATGTGATAGAACAGATATATACAATAATAATTTACAATCACATCGACCAGCAAGAAGATAATGTTAGTATCTCATCCCTGGTGCGTTTCAGTATTGGCTGATAAACAAACGTTTGTGAGATGTAGAATAGGATGACGATTACGCACATTTCCCTGGAGGCAATAGCCATAGTGGCTCAAACTGAACGGGAGCTTGTGATCCCCTTTAGCATCCCAATGCTGATTGTTGTTCTATGCATACACCAAAAGCGCTCTGAACCACAATCAGCTGAAGACAATTGTTCTCAATTACAAAAGCACTGTCAATTAATCTACAAAATTTTATTCATTGTATTCTTGTAATTTGCCTTTGTTCGTTATTTTAATATCTTTAGTTCATTTAAAATTTAAAGAAATATTATTTATATAAAAGTTCTTGTCTTTTTCTTTTTTTCACATTATAATTGTCAAGAACATGACAATTTGTAGTTGAAGGAGAATTGTCAGACACCCATGAAACAATTGGCCGGGCCACTGAGCACACAATGGTATAAGTGCCTCAGGTTATTTCGACAACGAGTGGAGAAAAAGATAGAAATACGGAGAAAACCAACGAAAGAAGAACCGAGAACAACCCGCGCCTCGGTTTAATGCCCTGCACCCGGTTTGAGAGACAAGCTGAGCAAACACTTTTCGCGATATTACCCGGCACACTCAGTTCACTATCATGGGGGTTCGCGTGCTCCCTTTACTATCCCCTGCTTCATCTTTCTCTTTATCATACTTTCGATTTTGTAATTCTTCTTTTCATCATCCATCCGTTTTCATCATCTATTCAATCTATGTTCTCTGCTATTTTTTATTGAATTTTCCAATGCTTCAAATTCCCATTTGTTCAAGTATGATATTTAATTCTATTTGTTTTAGAATATTTTATCATATGATTCCAATGAGAAATGAAGTGGTATAGATAAAAATGAAACGAAAAGTGAGAGAATGGAATATAAATTCCAGAGATTATTGAATAAAATTGAATATACACGAAATATTATGCAAATAAATGAATATGAAATTTTGCAAGCAATGAGAGGATGATAAATTGCTGGAAAATCGCAATGTCCAGAGATACATATATATCGATGAATGAAAAGTTGTAGTTGTGTAAATGTTGAGTGAAATTGGTGTGGGTGGAAAATACGAGGGCTTAGATGTTGGGCAGGGGTAAAGCGGACGAGCTAATTAGCGTCTTGATTTACTTAATCCCAATTAATGCCTACCATTTCGCTCTCCTGGTATCACAAGCTCATTTCTCGCCCCTTATCTATTCCAGTTATTCATCTATTTCACTGTCTCCCTTTATCCTCTACATTGCTCAACCCCGTGTGCTTTGGATGGGTGGAGGCACCCACCGGTACTCCAGTGCTCTACCAAGCAAATAACGGATTATGTACGTACTGTTACACGTTAACTCGTGCAAATCCGAATGACTATATTGCGCAAACGTTGTATATATCATTTCGCACACTACTCTGTGGGCAATTATAATACGCTGTCAATTTATGTTGATGTATTAAATATTAAAGAATATAATAATATTCTTTAATATTTAATTTTATATGAATTATTTTTGTGTTTTGAAGATGATAAAGTGTTTGATGCTGAAATCATGAAGATTTTTTATACACAAGTTATGTTGACGACATTTTGCAAACGATTCAGTGAACGAGACAAGGAGGGGATGAAAAGTTTTCCCCCTTTTTTTTTATTGGGGTGATTGGCGGCCACGAAACTACCGTCACTAATTGACAGATGTTATTTGCATTTCCATATATACACATACACACACGAACAAAGATAAACACTGACATACATGATACATTTATACAATCTGGAAATGATTGGTAATACCATGTATATGAGAGATAGACAGATAGACAGAGCAATGGAGTAATCAACTGTTAAAGCATTGCCAACCGATCAAACTATCTGTGATGTCCAATTTGGCCTTATGTGTATTTGTATGTCATGTGTAAATTACAATATATCACGGCCATTTTCAATCTCAATTTTCGTTATTCTGAAAATCCATTATTCCAATACTTTCAATAGTTGAATTGAAGTAATCTCCCTTGTGCATTTGTAAATGTCATTTGTGTTGTTGATAATTGACGAAAAAATTATCTGAGTCTATCGATGTGGATTTTCGTTATTGATATGAAATTATAAATGTTTTAATGAAATGAAATATAAAGAAAAATATAAAATATAAAATTTGAGAAGATCAAAATGAAACAGATGGAAATTAAATACCTCATTATTCTTTTCAACAAAATAGAGAACAAGAAATAAACGGTGTAGATTTATTTTTTTCTCTTTCGACAAGAATTAAGCATACAAAAAAATTGTATGGAATGAGATATTTGCTTTTAATCATTTTTCTTGCGCATTGACGAAGCGCAAATCTCATAAATATATAAGTAGCCAAATACATTACAGCGAGGCAAACCACTACATGGACAAACGCCCTTGTAAATACATACGTAGATGTGTGTTCTAGAAAAATAGAATGATTTTTCTTCATATCACTTAAAAACGCTTCGTGTTTACATGCAATGGTGAAAAAAACAAAATTGTGCTATCAACTCACGTAAATATTTTTACTTTGTTTTTCTTTTGTTCATTCTATTCTATTTACTATTTTTTCAACAACTCGACATTCGTTCAGTTGTTTTCAATGTACCATAGCGACTATCATGACTTATTTGTGACAGTGTACAAAGTATTGTTACCTCTTACCAAAAGTTCTCTTTCACTCTGTTCTCTTCTCTATATCGACCACTCACTATCTCTACATGATATAGATAATTCCGTTTCTCCCTTCGCACTAAAATCAAAGAGAATATTTTATTAGTAGAGTCGAGGCGACTTTCAGTATACAGTATCCCCTCTGAATTACCAATTACCAACTCACCGACTAAGCTTCAAATTCACCACTGGTAATTAGCACAAATTTTCGCGCTCAAAGCTTTGTACCTTGCAAGTGTGTAATTTATGTACATATATATTTGTTTTTGTTTATGTATATTTTTCATAGGAAAAATTTCATCATAAAATTTTGTTATTATTTAACAGAGCTCTTTTGTAATAAACGAAAAATGTTATGTCAATATTTCATCAATGTATTTTACAAGGCTTGTTAATTTTCTCTTTTTTCTATCTTTTTTTTTTTTCACTTCATAAAACATTCAAAATGGCAGCTTTTTACTCTCTTCTGTAACATCTCAATTCCTCCGACCCCTTTCTGCTTGGTGCGCACTCAGCGGTGCTAGCTTAATTAGCAGGATCGCCCATGCATTTTGCTTTATTCATTTATGCCGTCGAACTACCACAGTGTTCCCACTACCTTCATCCCGTTTTTCTTTTTTTTTTTTTTCACTTGCTTTCTCTATTTTATTTCGTTTAACCGCAGTCTCCGCTTTTTTTTTTATTTGCTTCCCCCTTTTTCTCTTGCGGAGTATCATTGGATAACATTTTTCATCCTCTTTCGCCAAACAATTACAACATCAAAGTTGTGAATTCATACGTGACTTTTACGACAATGGATGTAATTAATCGAATATCATGTAAATACTTTTTATATCGAGACAATGAAATATTGAAAAGGAAAAACAAAGCAGGATTTACCTCAGGGAATTTATATTGGTATTCATGTTGCTAGTAAGAGTCTAAATATTTCGCTTTTTCACTTTTAGTCTAATTGACTGGATAACATCCAGAATCAAATAATAATTTATGATTCCATTGCGATTCATCGATATTTACCATTCAATGCTGTACAATGAAAATTCACATAGGAATCATGATAGGTTTTTTTTTACTCTACAATATCTAAATGTTCATTTTTTTTTCTTCTGCTATTTTTTTCGTTCAAATAATTGACGTAGCCATTGTGGAGTATGGAAAGACAAACAGGAGGTTAAGCGATGTAGAGAAACCCTGGGTTACGGTAAAAAAATATTCTACATAAAATAAAAAAAGAAAGGAAAGAAAAAAAAAATGTACTACCACTTTACTCGTACATTCGTTCAAGTTTGAGCATACCAAAAAGGCATATAATCCCCGTAGCACAACCCCTACCTCATTCGCATACTTCAGGTCGAGTAAGCGAATGGACGAGAACTTTTTAATTGGTTATCTTTAATTAGTTAACCATTGAGTATCTTCATAATTATTCTATTTCTCGTTCTGTACACGCGAGCACTCTGTCATCTAACTTTCGTCTTCACATTCATCGTTTCATTTCTCTCATCAACTGCAGCAATGAAAAATATTAATTATCGATGTCGTTCATCTCGCTTTTTAATATATATTTTCAATCCAATATTCTGGTGATTTTATATTGGAGAATTTCTGTTGCCAATAAACTCTAGATTGGATGAATGATTGTCATGCATATTAACTTATCACTTCAAAATAGAGGCATAATTATTAATTTTTCATTGTCCCTTGTGCCTAATAAATTTAATTTTCGATCTCCTGAGCCTACAATGATTTGGTGTCATATCGCAATCATTTGCGACAACAATCAACTGCATAAACTGCGTGTATATGAATATTACTCTGTATTGTCAATTATTTCACTGTTGAGTTTCATGTGGTTTTATGTATTATATTCGATCATTATCACTTGCAGTGTAAACTACATTGCGTGACGTTAATGACAATTCACTTTTTGGAATGAACCTATATGCGCAACCATAAACACTCATCATGATTGAAATGCCCATATGATGAGCTGTTATTATGCTCGTGATAGTTGCAATTTTTCTCAATATATTTCTATTAGTATCGTTGACATTTGCATTTAAAAGAGTTCGCAGAACATGTTTTTCATGCATTTCATTATATAAAATGTCCATTGTTTCAAATTGCGATTGTCGTTAATAATATCGACAGAAAGTAGAAAAGAATGTAAAGTTACAAAAAATGTTTCAATTGTTTGTTGGTGCGTGATATCGATACATTAATTCACGATATCACATGAACCATATCATATAAAATGTTATGTAAACATGCACGAACAGAGCACTAATGAAAATTTTCGCCTTTTTATGTTGCAGTCGGTGGGAGACAATTGGGACTTCATGTGTGTACAATATGCCAAAATGTTGTTGATGGTGGCAATCAAAGTCGTGCTCTATCACGTAGTCAAGCTTCACAATATGGATTACGCGAAGATCAAGTACAGCCAGGTGCACGTGTTTGCAATACATGTAGATGCAAAGCTGTGCGTGGTCGTTATACCGCGTGTCCATTACCTGCTTGTCCCAATGTCAATAATGCAAACTCGAAAACACGTGTGAAACGATTAAGAGCATTGCCACCAAAATGGATGGAATTAGCACCAGAAGTTCGTGATCCTGTTATGAAAGAATTCCAAATTCCAAACAATGCAACTAAATGCTGTTCAGCTTGTTTCAATAGAATATCACGTCGTTTGGCGCCGCATTTGACTGGTACAACAGATACTGGTGATGATGGATCGGAATCTATTGCACGACAATGGTCCGAGGATGAATTAAAACAATTGAGACGTGCATTGAGAGAACACGGCACAAATTGGCAGAAAGTATCGGAACAAATTCCAGGAAAGTCAAATCATCAATGTAAAAATTATTATTTGACTTATCGTAAAAAACTTGGACTGGATCAAGTCGTCGCAGAATATTATCAGTCATTGGGTGAAGAGAGGAGGCCGTGCTTGACGGATGAAGAAGAAAGTGGGAGCAGTACAAGCAGCTGTGATGAGTTGGCTGTGAGTTCCTATTTTTGGTTTTCAATTTATTCACTGTCATTTCATTTTTCCACCCATGAATATGATATTAAAATTAAATGATTTTTTATTCCTTCATTTAGGTACATGATTCGAGTGATACGGCGAGTGCCGGAAGCCCTACGAATACAATATCAAGTAGCACTCCTGGTTCTCTTGTTCCCGCCGCAGGGTCCACGCCCATAAAGAGCGGCGTGTTCTCACCGGAAAACAACACGCCCGATTTACGAATAACTCTAGTACCACCACCCTCCACCACTACATCGTCGTCACAACAACCATCAAGTGGTGGTGGTCAACCAACAAACAATAGAGAAGATTATGATAGCTCTGCCACGGTAAGGCACCAATTTAAATCATGTACATCTAATAATTTTTCCGTTTCCTTTCCTTTGCTCACCCCGGACCGACTGATAGAGATTTAAGTATTCATTTCAGGAGACGGCGGACGAAGGTCAGGGTAGTGCAGAGTTGGAGAATGCTGGAGCTTCAGCAGCACTGCCAACAACCACCTGTACAAGTACGATGATCCAACCGCAACAACCGGCAATTCAACAACAACAGCCGAATTTACAACCACCACTACCGGAACACTCACCGCCTACAACTGCCAGCAGCTCTAATCCTCTCACTGTCAAAGATCTCATGCTCGGCGTAATTGAAATGCAACTCAAACGGAATATAAATAGTCCAGCTGGCCCACCAAGTTTATCAGGTGTCAGCTCTGGTACACCAACAATATCTAGTATTTTGAAAACCGATCACAGAAACGACATAACATTTGTACGTGAGTTCAAGCCATCATCGAGTATGCCCACCACTGCCATGTCCAATAGGGACTCGAATTTGGCAACGCTATCAGTTGTTTCTGGACCACATCATGGACATCGTTCAGCTCCAAGTCCACAACAAATTGGACAAATGCAAGCAACTATAACTCCATGCCCGCCGTCTGTTCAGAATTCTCAACCGCAGTCTGCTGACTTATTACCCAAAGAAGGTTTAGTTGTGATGCAAGTTCAACAGGCTCTGCGTGAAACCGAAGGAACATTGGATTTGAGTATAAAGAAACCGCGTCAACAACCACCACCACCGCCGCCACAACAACAACAACAGCAACAGCAGCAGCAACAACAGCAGCAGCAGCAGGAATACAATCACACTCATCAACAATCCCACAAACCGCCAGTTACAATTTATCGCCAAGAACCACCGCCTGGTGCTTATTATCATCCACATCCGCATAGTGAACAAGGTCGAGGTGCAAAAAGTCCATTAGTGTATGCATCATCGCCGCGACCACAGGCGCCAATAACACCAAAAATGAACAAAGTTAATGTGCCACAACCCCATCCAAAGTTGTCGCCTAAGCTAAGTAATATAGGTCCAGCACATAAAGGCGGATCAATAACCCACGGAACACCTGTGCCAGGTGTTCGTTACGAAGGTTTACTTCGACAAATGACACCACCGGGAAATGCCGGTTCTGCTGGATCAGGAAGTGCGCCGCCACCAAAGGAATCTGGTTCAATCACTCAAGGCACGCCTGTACATCCATTCGCAGTTGATAAACGCAATCCTATGTACGACTACCATCGTCCAATGAGACATTCACCTGCAACCACCAATGTACCACCTCAGAGCCAAAGCCAAGGAGTTGTTGTTACTCACAGCAATCAGTACAATTCTTATCCGGCAAGACCGCCTCCGAGTTATACGATGGAACAACAGCTTTCTTCACGTCAAATCATTATGAATGATTATATTACCAGTCAACAAATGCATCAACGCAGTCGCACATCTAGTGGCAATGAAAATCCAGGTAAAAGTGAACCACCACCGCCTCCGCCACCACCAACTATGTATTATACCAGTACGCCGCCACCTCAATCGCATACACAAGCAAGACAGGGTGTTATTCAAAGACACAATCCACAAAAACAAATCCACTATCAACCACCACCGGCTGGTCTCGAAGCTTTCTCAAGTTTAGTTGATGTTGCGGTACAACAGCCAAGTTTACCAGTACCACATCCGCACAGTCACCCACCATCAGGCAGCAGTGGTCACGAGGGACTTGGAAAAACAATGGCAGATCGATTGTTAGCTGATCGTTATGTTGATAATAATCGAGCTTACCGCGAACAAGAAATACGATTGCAAGAGCATCGTTTAGCAATACAGCATGCAGAACGAATGGCTGCAGCGCATCAACAACAACGCGAACGTGAACGAGAACGTGAACGCGATCTTGCGCATCATCGGGAGAAAGAAGAACATCGACTCCAACGCGAGAAGGAATTGCAACAGTTAGAGCACCGTTTGGCTGTTCAACAACACCATCAACGTGAAAAAGATATACAGCAAGAACATCGCATGGTGCAACAGCAGCGCGAAAAAGAAATGCAACATGAGCACATGATGTCGGTACAACAACGTGAGAAAGAATTGCGTGAAGGTGAACATCGACTATCCGTTCATCAGCAACGAGAAAAAGAAATGCAACATCAAATGGCTGCGGCGGCACAACGTGAAAAGGAACATCAAGAGCACCGGATGGCGCAACAGCGTGAAAAAGAAATTCAACATCAACGCGAACAACTTGCAGTACATCAACGCGAGAAGGAGATGCGTGAGAAACAAGCAGAACATCGAATGGCCGTGCAACGTGAGCGCGACTTGGTGCATTTACACCAACAGCAACAGCAAATGCAACAGCAACATATTCAACATCATATTCTTGGCCAGAGAATGGTGGAGGCCGAGAGACGTCATATTGCGCAAATATATCGTGATCAGCAACATCAACAAATGGATCGAGAATCGTCGCGTCTCATGAGCAGTGGATTTCCTCAATCCCCTAGAACCCAACCGCCACCACCAACACAACAAAGCCAACAGCCACCACCACCTTCGTCACGATCTGGCCCGCCATCATCTAATTCACAACAGGGCGAGGGTTCCTCCACGCTTACTGCTGCAAGCTTAATAGATGCTATAATCACACATCAGATTAATCAGAGCTTCAAAAGTACAGGTGGTACTACGGCGTCGAGTAATCAACCATCGAGACCTGGGGATAGACTTTTCCAGGTAAGTTTCGTTGATAGATGTGAATTCCATGATTGTTCCATTGAAATTTGAGTCGTAATATCACGGTTCTTGCAGAGTTTTCATCGTGATAGTCAGCCCGAACCAAACGGTGTTGTGCATAGTCCTGCTGGTGAAGGAAGTGGTGGAAATAATGGACCAGGAAGCGACCACGCTCGAGATGGGAAACCATTGACTATCGGTGAACATGTAGATCATATAGTAAGCAAGGATTATGGACCACCTCATACATCCTACCGATCATATGCCGGGTAAGTTGTTTTCATTAACACGGAACTCAATTCATTACAAATTAAGCGCAAACATTATTAGATATATATATATATAATTGGATGTTATTCAACTCATTTTAGATATCCAATATCTGAAGATCAATGGAAACGAAGAGATGCGAACGATCCTGATGTTGTGAAAAGTGGTGACGAGCGTCAAATAATTCGTGTTTCACAATCTCAACAATCGCAACAACAACCCCAGTTGCAATCACAGTCGTCACAATCACAACAACAACAACAACAACAGCAGCAACAGCAACAGCAACAGCAACAACAGCAACAGCAGCAACAACAACAATCTTCAGTCCAGAAACAATTTCACAGTGTCGAACCTGTCTCACCACCCGATGCAACGGCCAATCATTATGCGAGGCGCTTTTATGAAACAAGCACTGCCACAGCAACATCTGTAGCGCCCCCAAACAAGCCCCATCTTTCACCATTGGACTATGTAAAAAATAAGATAGTTGAAGTTATGCGTACTTCGGAGGATGATAAGTCAGGTGGTGCTAGTGAGAGGAGCAGTGGTAGCGGGAATGCCGATAAAGATGACAAACCAGCTGAGAGCCCGTCTGGGAGCGAGATGGTCATCGATGAGGGTCCGAGTCAACCGCAACAACAGCAACAGCCTCCACCACAGGCATCGACGAATTTCTATCCGTACAGCGCGCTTGGTGTTCATACAGGACCACCACCAGCGCCACCCCCATCATCGTCTGCACCATCTTCCGTAACGAAATCTGAACAAATGCAAGCAGAACCAGCACCGCTATTGTCTGCGCAATATGAACCACTCTCTGATGAGGACTGATTGACCTATTGTAATCAGGATATTCCTCTTGAATGTAACTTGGCCGATTGCCATCGTCGAGTTGCCGCTTAGGAACACGCGAAAGTGATGTGAAACTTTTTTTTGATTGCTTTTTGTATCACAATTTTGCGTTTATTTGACAACGGATTTCAATTTTTTTCTAATTCATGAATGAGGAGGAATATTGAGAAACTCTGTGAATGAAATGTAAATGATTGTCTTTGAATGTTTTACTAGACAGATGTTTTACATAATTATAAATATTTAAAATACGAGGAAGTGAATTTTTTTTAGTGAGATTTATTGTTTTTTCTCTCGTTCTACTGAAGAGTTACACTGTAATTGAGATCGAGTGGAAAAGCATTCAACGACGTATTCCAGTCAACAGAATTGTTTTTAATGATATTTATGTTGATTTTATGATTTGCAAATTGGAAAAGATGGTGAAGAATTTGTAATCATTCTTATCTGTTTCTGGAATGATACATACTTTTGGAAACGTGAAAAACGTCAAGATTCTGGTGCAAAATTTTTCGCGGTCAAGTCATTCCTTGTACATTCTGTCGAACGAGTTATCTGAGGGGGAAGAAAAAAAACTAAAACACAGGGAAAAAACAATGGAGACGCCAAAAGTTTTTTTTTCATAGACGGCGTTGTGAAAACTTCTCGAATTAATTTCAACAATGGGTCACGACGGGGATAAAATCTCGATGAAAGAGACATTTCTTTGTGTATATATATAAACATATATATGCATATATGTATATATATATGTATATTAATAATATAATCGTTAAAACATAAATACGGCGTTGAAGGTGTGCGTGTTTTTATTTCGAATGCATCTGTGATGAGTATCAGTGTGAGATACAAAAAATAATGAAAATAAAAAGAAAGCCATGTAGTCAATGTCCAATGAAAAGAAAGAGACTTTGGGTGACAAACACATGCAATGTATAATGAAAAAGCAAGAGCACACTCCGTAAACCGGATTTAACATTAAACTAAAAAAACAAATAAACAAATATAGTGAGTCATTTTGTGAGAGAACAAAAATGGTATCGTTGAAGCGTCGTCGTGTATACAATTTTTCCTTTTCTTTCTATGCTAAAAAAAAAGAAAACAAGATAATGGTTGAAAATTTATGACTTTAAGCGTTGTAAATAGTATATAATTATTAGCCTTTAAGACGAGCAAGTAATTATATGAATGCTAGAATTATTATAGATTAAAATGACTAGGCATAGATAATAAGGAATACAAGTAGATAGCATATAATAGAAGGTAGAAAAAAATCACGAACTGACTAGGGAACTTTTCCTTGAGACTACGTTCTCTTATCCACAAACGAATGACCGATTGAAAAAGTGGTGAAAGAAAATGGAAAGAAAAACAAACAAAAATATAAAAAATTACATCAATTATTAAACGAACGAATAAATGTGAATTTTATTTAATTTAAATGATATAAGATAATGCAACATTTTCGATTACTCAAAAAATAAAAAACTCTTCACGTTCTCGCGCGCTCATATGAGACAACATGCATACATTCATACATATACATATACACATTTCTACTCACCCCTCGAATACATATTACACGCCCACAAATTTTTATACAGCCTAATTTTGTACGCAACGTGACTTCAATTAATGTGGACTGCTCCTCTAACCGTCACTCACGGCTTTTAATATTTGACATGAGTAAACAAATTAGCGCAACTAATTTGAATTGGTTTAATTTTTTTAATATCATTATTTGATACATTGAATATTGCATTATACAATTTTTCTTTCTCTTGTCATTTCGATTGAGGCAGGTTAACATGCGTTTTGAATTCGAACACAAGTAAACCGGGTGCCTTTCAATAATTATTCCAATAATCATTTTACCTTTTCACATATCTCAGCTCCATTCTTCTTGTTCGGATTCCATCGTTGTTTCATCTTCTCCACAATGTTTATAATATATGGGTCATCGATCAATACAGAAATTCATCCTCTTCCCGATTAATTAATTCGTAGTCGGAACGGCGAGGAAGTATCATGAAAAGAAAATTTCATTCGGACTTCTGTTTGTCGCGTCATTTCATCATCGCTAATTTCATCATTCAATCCAATCTTGTACGTCTGGAAATAAATAATATTCAGAAAAAAAAGAATAAAAGAATAATCACTCTTAAATTTGATCTCGTACAACCGATGATGAAAAAGATAAATAATGCATTACTCTGCCGACAAATAAACTGTCAATGCTTCCATAAAAGAAAGTTTAAAATGTTAAAAGGAATGAGGAAAAAGACATTGGAAGATTCGTTGATGAATCTGATCAAATCGACAATTAAGGGAAACGCTTCATTGCCAGAGAAGAGAACGATCGAGTACATTAACCTGCTATCGCTCTAAAAAAAATTTTAAAGAATGAAAGCAAATAAAAAAATAAAAACAATGAACACAATGTATAGAGAGAATAATTGTACCGTTACACGTGTACCTATTTGAATAAAGCCTCAGGATCGATGGAAATTCGATATTTGGTAGTCCAAGAAAAAAAAAAGTGAAAGGCTGTACATTGAGGAAATTAATAAAAATAATAAAACGATTAATAAAATTAAGCTGATGTCAAATTCAACTCGCGTTCCCTCTCTCGCAAACTGTAAAATAGATGATCGAATGAGAATAATGGAGATGTTATGGAAATTAAGAACACAATGATAAATGAAACTGCACTTATGAACGAAAGGAAGACAAATCTAAATGAAGATTGAGAAAAAGATACGGGAAAACAAATGCATAAACGAATGGATGAAAGAAAAACTATTAAAATTAATGAATCAATGTTGATAGCGAGCGAGCGCAAACCACGCCTACAGTAAACATACAAGGTGTAGCATACACGATAATATTATTATCAAAAAACAATTCAATGTAAATTGTTATTTTTGTTGAAATAAAATCACCTCCGTTATGACAGCGTTCGTTGGAAAACTTTCGTTGTTTCACGCTATTGCACATTTTCAAATATTTGTCTTCATAAATTCATCTCAATCATACTTCTCTTCTAGAATTTATAATTTATCACGAGCTCATTGCTCTAGCTTGAAACATTCGTTCTCTGGCAACTTTGAATTGTTCTAAAACACTGTCTACATTCGTCATTAATGTTCCAGCACTCAACCTATCGGGAGCCTCTCGATTTGGACCATGATCTTTCGTAGAGTTTTTGTATTGCTGAATAATATTCATTCGAATCTCGATTGTTCCACTCGATACCACTTTCAATTGCGTTTTCTCAAGCAATTTACCATCGTGCTCACGTGGAATTGCGCAATATAATATATCTTCAAGTTCAGCCGTTCCACCAGTGAAAAATCGACGAAGTGAATTGACCAAACCGGTCACGGGACGCCACGTTTTCAATTGAAAAACATAAGATCCTGATGATGATGGTAGAGGTATTGATGTGTAGCCCTCAATTCGATACCTGAAATGGTACAAAAAAAAAGGCATAACTAAATTATCTACAATTTCTGGTAATCATTTTTTGTATCTATTTTTCATTATCTTGCCTAGACCAGCCATCTAGTGACGATGCAGCTAAAAGTAAATGAGGCCACGAAGTGGCCGCATAATCACTGTTCAAATAATTGAAATCACAATCTAACAAAATTTCAGTGACATAGCTAAAATGAGCATGTCCCTTTATCATTCGACATCGTTGAGTCCGACCCGACAGAGAGTCACGTTGATTTGAACTCCAATATTTCGGGAGTTCAATACAATAGGTAATAAAAAGTGAGTCGTAGGTAAATCCATGTGCCTCAGTTATATCCAATGTCAGGTATAATCGAAGAATATTTGTGGGAGGTAATTTTATCTCTGGGAAAATCTGAGTTTCCCTATACATTTGATTCTCGCGTATTTCCTGCAACAAAGAAAATATCCATTTATCACTTGATACATTCGCAAACATAAATACTGATCTTTAGATAAGAATCATCATTGAGAGATTATTTATGTTAAGGAAATGATTTGTTGTTAATCTGTATCATTGATGTAAAAACACAATACTTAACTAATGGCGCACACGAGAGAATATTTTTAAACTTATACAGAGACTGTCGCCGGGTTATCTGATGTAGTTAGGTGTGCAGAGAAAGACACAAAACGTTGATGAGGTTCAGTTATTTCTCAACCGTCGTTGAGTAAATATCAGGTTGAGCACGGACGACTCATACCCGATCGAAACCACAATCAAATTGATTGAAACAACCGTGTATGAATGTCAAATAATCGCATTCGTCGAGATTATCTTCAACATTCCTTTGTGTACAAGTCACTTGCACGCTTTTCATCCTATGTGCTATCTAATTCTATTGGATTTACTGACAATTATAATACAAAAGTACAGACAACTCAGAACAATTAAGATTTTCATATTGTTATGTGTAGAAGTTTGATCAACTTGTGGACGCAGTGTACAATTATGTGTGCGCATTTATAAAGATATATTTAACTTTCTTTGTTGCTATTGTTGTTAATGAGGATTGATAATGTCATTCCCTATCAAGGTGATGCGACAGATATCGGAAATTTCATATGTGGGGTAAGTACATGAATGAAATTGTACTACAATACTCACATGTCGTAATAATTCTCTTTGAATTTCCATATCATGTTCATCCGGTAGCGTTGAGACATGTTCAATCCAATAATTATAACTCATTCCAATTCCTTCAATGGTGTAACAATCATTGTCATTGAAATCTGGTTCGATTGTCAGGATTTTTCCAATTTTATCGTAAGAAATTGTACAAAGAACAGTTTCGATACATTCTGATTCATTTAGTGCTGCATCTTTTGATGTCAAATCTACCATTACATACATTATTCGTTTGTTTCGATATAAATAATGATTTGAACGAATTATCATATCAGACGGTGATAATTCAATCACTTTTTTATTATATCTTTCAACAAATGGTTTTTTGTTTTGCATTGTCGGTAGAGCTGTTTCATTTTTTAATGATAGAAAAGATTTGTATCCATTTTTTGTTACAGGAGTTTTGTCATTATAATATGAATCATTTTCCGTATATGTAAAGAGTCGTGAACCTTCAATATTCTCATCCACAATACGTTTGTTGTATTCTTTGTGTACATCATTGATACAATGTTTTTCATCTCCATAATATTTTATATCATGATAACTAAACACTTTCTCCTGCCAATTAAAAATACGTTCTTCATCTTCCAAAAAATTTGTATCTATTGTTTCACCCTCGGATTCGAATAATTCAGCAAGTAATGATTTCTGCTGAACTATCTTCAACCTGAAAAATAAATGAAAATAACCATCTGGATCTTGTGACTAGAATTGAAATATTTATATTAATAGTGAAAAAATTCAATAGCCACATGGCCTACTTTATGAACATATAATTTCCCGTTTATTTTCATTTCCCTGTGAGTTCATGCATCTCACTTCCAAGTTCAATATAAAAATAACTTGCGGCATTTCAATATCAGATTTGTATGCAAAATATGATTTACCGCAATTTAAAATTCTCTATCGGTTGATTTACACGATAATACCCAGCTATTTTTAATTTTCCACCATTTCGACTGTTCATTCTCGTTCAATTGTTTGTTCTATTCTTTATTAACTCCAAATAAAATCTATCTGAACGTGCAAAGTCAACTATGTTTGTATAAAAGTGTTACTTAGCAACCATTGGATGAAATTATTCAGTCAAAAGAATGAACACCTGCCTTATCATGGCGGTCATGACCGTCGTTGATACGACCTCATAAACTCTATTCTACAAATGAGTTTGTCAATCAAACTTCATTCAATGACCACAATTTATTAATAAATCATTAATAAATCATTAATAAATCATTAAGTTCATACGCATCACATTAATATAATCTTTCATGATCGACTCAAATGTCGCGGGAACGATAATGTCGGTATAGAAGGAATTTTCGCATACATAGCCACAAATGGAAAAAAAAAGGTGAAGAATGATAAATGTAATTGCAGAGGAGGGGAGGAGGTCAAGGCAAATAATGAGTACATTTCTAAAGAATTACTACACGTTTATATACAAGATTTGACGTAACTTGTGCAAGAACAACCGGAAAGTTTGTGATCATTTCCGGGAATTAAAAAAATGATTCATCCAAGCATGTTTGCACAATAATGCACATCAATTCTTCTATCATGGACTCATCTAAATGAATCAAAATTGTATGGCATTTACTATACATATTCGATCAAATTTCAAATAATTTTCCCGTAACATAAACATAACCTGACATACCCATAACAACGTTTTACCTGTACACACAATGTGTACCTGTTTGTAACGGTAAATTCAGATCTACCAACAGCGGTATCAACTTGTGGATGATCTGAGTTGAAGAGAACAAAAAAAAAACGCTTATCGGCGATATCTGCTAGATAATATAAAGGATAGATGCCACGCGAATGACTGGAAATACATATTTAGCTTTGTATGAGTAACACGTTTAGTTTATTATTGCTCATCCGTATGGGATGAGGTTCCAGCACCTGTTGCTGCATTGAATTATTTGGAGAATAGGCAAGAATAAATTTTTATTTCATGTTCATTGTTTGTTTGTCAACAGGTAATTTATTAATTTATTATGTATCTTGGGAATATAAAGTTCTTTTGTGTCAGGAATATCACTTGATATTGAAGATGGTTCGATGACCTGTTGAGAATAGTGAACCCGAACGAACATCAAATGATTCTTTATCCGATTATAATATAAATTTTACAAAGTTTTGTTTGTAATTTCAGAGGTTTCAGATTAATCAGAATGGCGAGTACTCAAGATAGAGAAGGGCATGTGACAATCCCACTACAATATAATGATTCTGTGAGTTTTAATAACATTCAGAATTTGTTGTATTGATTTTGAATGAAGTTATAATCTTTATATCAAACTTGAATTGGAATTATAATGTTTGTTTATTACAGCATTGGAAAGGGATATTTGAAAAATATGATTTGGATGGCGATGGCAAAATATCATACAACGAATTACAAGCCATGATTCGTGGTTCGAGTTTTAATGACGATATACCACCACGAGTGGTTCGACTCATAATGCACAAAGCCGATTTGAATGATTCTGGATATTTGGAGTACCCAGAGTTCATCGCTATGGTAATCCATGGAAAAAAAAAAGATACTGTACATAATTGTTCTCCTGTTGTATTGTCATTATCTCAATACTCATTACAGATACATAGGAAAGATATGCAAGGCGTATTTGGTCATTTTTTGACACGCTATATTAACACAATGGTGCCACAACGACCAACTTTATCAATGCAACAATCTGCTCGATTTTCTGCCGATTTTACTGATGGTCAATATGAAGAAGAATACAGTTGTCGGCCACCAGCCATAGCTATGATAATTATTTCTATCATTGAAATTATCTTATTTTTATACGATGTAATAACACAAATGTCTCTATCTCTGGGTGGACCCGCAGCAACTCTATTTATTTATAATCCTTATAAACGATACCAAGCATGGAGGTATCTGACGTATATGTTCGTGCACGTGGAGTGAGTTGAATCATTGATATTTTATTCTCCGATGTCGACTAAATTTAATTTTTTTCTTTTTACAACACAATTTATCAGCCGCTGTGTTAGATATTTTATCTACATAACACTCATTCCGTATTTATAATAACGAATCATGGCTAAGAATAGATGAGGCAAATCCACAGATATGCTGTTGATATCTGTAAACATCATTTGTAATTGACGATATACATTTTCCTCTCTTCCTTTTCAGCGTGTTTCACATAGTGGTGAATCTACTGGTACAAATAATGCTTGGAATACCACTGGAAATGGTGCATAAATGGTGGCGTGTTCTTATTATATACATTGCCGGAGTCGTTGCTGGATCTCTTGGGACATCTGTATCTGATCCGGGAGTTTATCTTGCCGGCGCGTCTGGTGGTGTTTATGCTTTGATCACTGCTCACGTTGCAACTATCGTGATGAATTGGCACCAAATGGAGTTTGCCGTATTGCAGCTATGCGTTTTTATAGTGGTAACGGCAGTTGATGTTGGTCAAGCAGTGTATAATCGTTATGTGTTAGGTACACAAGACCAGATTGGCTATGTAGCACATTTTGCTGGTGCAATAGCTGGTCTTCTTGTAGGTATTAATGTTTTACGCAATCTTGAAGTACAAACATGGGAAAAAGCTGTCTGGTGGGCGAGTATTTTTACATATACTGCATTAATGGCTGTTGCAATTCTATGGAATGTCCTTTACCCATCATATTTCCCAGCGTCAGACAATTTATAATTAAAATTTCAGTATTTATTTTTTACTATCATTAGTAAGTTCCTTCTATAGACTCGTGCTATGCAGTATTTTTGTTTTATTTTTGTTTTGTTTGGTTTTATCCACCCGGGTGCAACAATTTCAGATGAAAAACGGTGAATTGCTCTCTACCACCCAGGGCACAAACTATTCGATAACCTATTGATGTTTGCAAGTATTTTTGGAGCCATTTAAAAGTTTGACATTCAAAGTAAAGAAGAAAGGACTAGCTTTTGACTTCCATTGAAATTGAAAACTCGTTTTTTTAAACATCATTTTTTGTATTCCTACACAAATAGCTTTTCATGCAATGATAAATGGATTATGATGAATGAATGATAGAGCTGAAGGTTATTTTTGATAAAATTCTTATAAATATCACGGATAATGATAATAATGATAATAATAATAATACATCAGACCATTTTTGACAACAGAAATCATCGCTGATTTGTATTCTCTATGAGGCAGTAAATAGTGAAATTTTAGGAAATGAAGGTAGCATTTTAGGGTATCGATAGGAGAAATGAACTGGAAATCATAATTGCGTGCACATAAATAAATTTTTTCATTATTTATATTGATATTTATATTTCCATGTATTATAATTGATTACAATAAAAAAGGAAAAAAGCAACAAGTGTATCCAAACATCGAAATTGTATTGATAAATAAATTGGTATTATATTAAAATTTGTGATGGTTCATCAATTACAATGATAAAATAAGTGCCGAAGTTCAAATGAACAATCAATAATAAAATGCTGCCTCTGAAATAGGATTGAATGAAACAGATAACAATCCAAATCCTAATTACGTATATTCTCATTGCGATCTAAATTCTGTCCGGAATGCTGAGATACATTCGGATAAGTTGTTTTCAAGTCCTCTGATAAAACATTAATATTCTATTAAGAAAAAATTTATACGTAGAACTTTTTAAGTACATTAGAATCGTGCAATACGCAACTTTCATGGGGCTTCTATAATCTTATCCATCATTTTGATGGTTTTGTTTTTTAAAAAAACCACTATTCACAGTCATTTCAAAATTGCAATTATAAATCTAAGCATACATATATATGTACATGATTATTATCTTAAATATTTCCAATATCAAATGCATATGGAATTTGTAAACAATGTGTAAGAAAATCGGTTTGTTTAAATGCCCCAACCGAGTGGACATCATTTGGAAAACAATATTATACATGATCGTAATAGTCTGATTCTTTGTACAATACTTGATTTATACAAAAGGTTTGGTTATTACGGTAATGATATGATTACAACAACGTTTGGCAGAGATCCAACAATTCAGCTTCTAATATTTCGCTTACCAACTCCCGTCCTGTTTGATAAATTCAAGATCACTTGCCTCGGAATCCGATTCATCCTCGTCAAAGAATGGCCGGGTTTGATTTGAATCGACTTCATCATTGATGATATCGACTGTAGAAAAATAATATACATTAATAATGCCTGAAGTTTTTCACGTAAAATTTCTTTCTGTGTAAAAATCAAGCGCATACCTTTCGTAGGTCTCTTGAATAGTTCCACTTCCTTCTCATCATCATCAAAGAAGCTTGTACCATCACGAAGCAAACTGAAAGCATAAGCTCGCCTGTCATTCTTCTCAGCCTCCGTAGATGATTTACATTTTGTACGGATAAATATTGCGAGAACAATCAATCCGAAACAAACACCGCCTGATAACAAAACAGAGCTGTGAATATGCATGACTAACTAAATTATCATTCAGTTAATGATTTTTTAAAACACAAACCGGTTATAAAGATAAAAACAAGTCTTGGCAGTCCAGCAATAGTTTCATCTCGAGTCAATTCAAACATTATATGTGTGAATCTCTTGAGATCAGGTATAGAGATCATTTTAGTATTAGAAAGATAGCCTGGGGCTTCAACAGTGATTGTATGACGTCCAGCAGGCAATGGAATCCAATAAGCTCCAGCTTGGCTGCTCATTACTCGGTGGATTGAGTCGTCATACGATATAATTGCATTCTCAATTGGGTCTTTCATCGTTGATATCGCATAGGCTATAACACCTTGTTCAATTTCAGCAATGGTTGCCAACAAACTATTCTCATTCAGGTCCCAAATATCATTTACAGAATCAGTGTTGCAACATGCAATGTAAACATCCAATGGCAGTGTACTAGTATTTAGATATAAATAATCCATTAAGGAATTTGGACGGCCACCTGAAACTACGTCACCGCCATATGCGATGCCATATTTACCAATTTGTAGTTCATGTTTACAATGTTTCTGAGGCAATGACATAATAGGATGATTCGTAGTGTATGCTAACGCCAAACGATTCAATATTTCATCGTCATTTGTCTTAAAGCTTTTTCCCGTTCCATATTTGCTGCCATAAGGAATTTCAACATGTAACGAACCACTATTCAAATTTATAGCTAAAATAGGGTTGATATGTTTGAACCAGTCTATAATCATCGCTGCATCAGGAGTGAGGGCATTGTGGATAGGAAACTGAATCGTTGGAGAGGTTATTGAACAATTATCTTCTGCTTCATCTTCCGGGTATAAATATGGCGTAATGTATACGTCAAAACGTTCTAAAAGTCCAGTGATCCTCGTATCCTTCTGATAATTGGATAAAAGATGAGAAGCGAAATTCATCAGGATTTGTGATGTCACTGGTATACCATTACCAATGCCAGCGAAAATCGCAATACGTGGACGTGGAGTTGATTCAAATGTTTCGTTTTCTACTCCAATTTTTAAAGTCATAATTTTTACACCTTTTGTTGTTTTTCCGACATTCTGTAAATCCGAAATATGTGGGTGTTTTCCATTCAACACGTCTAATCGTGAAGTTATCTCACTTTCCATATACATTGCGTTGGATGTTTTCACAACCGGTACAGCTTCACCAGCAATTGTTTTTGATTCAGTTAATTGAATTGGTAATTCTGACATTTCATAGTCTTTAACTCTTACATTTACAGTCTGGCTGGAATATCCTTCGCACGAAACCTTCAACGAATATACACCAGGTGGAAGTGCTTTTATCAAATATGCCATATTTTTCGTCACATTGTACACTTCATTGGCAATTTCAACTTTTGCCTCTCGCAATGGCTCTTTACGAAGATTTGATACTTTCACACGTATACCAGTTATAAATCCGAATAGTAATTCTTTAAGTGGCATTAAATTTTCACGCCATATGTCTGGTAAGGTTTCAGGTGCTGGATATTTACAGCACGATAGTGAAAGACTTATGACAGGAATGTTAAATTTAGTTTGAATGAAATCTCCGACGGCACTCAGATTACTCTCTGAAGTGGAGCATTCTTTCTTGTGCATTGAGGATTGGTATTTCTCGGCAAATTGTTTGTATATATTCAAATGGTCTTTTGTGTAACTCACACCAACATTGCCACCACTACTAACGATAATAATTGCATCGTACTCTTGAGAAATCAATTTTTTTCTCAAAGCATTCGTTGTCGCGTCGCTTTCTCCATTCAAAAGCTTTTCACCGATTTCATTCCGACCGAGGGGATTACAGCTATCCTGGACGGAATCGAAGCCACCATCGACAGCCGGAATTATGTGTAAAACTGCATTGTTCAGAAGTGTTTTAACAGGGGGCTCACCAATTTGCTCGCCTTTTACTAAATGAGTTGCGATCCGAAGAAGTATCTCACGACCAACTGGTTGTGTTGCAAATAAACCGCCAATGAGTGCGATATGAATTTTATTCTCTTCTGGACCACCCAAGTTACTTGTCAACTTCAACGAATGTAATGCCATGCTGTCAAGTGAATCATTCGCTTCAAATTCTGCAACACTATTTGGTTTTTGAGTTTCAAGTTTCGCAAGTTGATTATTCAATTCGCTAGTCTTGAAATAACCAATTCTCAGATTCGATACTATTCCAAAGTCATAAGCTGACGACCAATGTTCATTGTCATCACGCATGAGAACAAAATTGAAAGTAGCCTCTTGAGTTTCTGACTCTAAAGCAGACGGGACTGTAATATTTTCCGTTTGTGATTCATATCCAATTGCACTTGCAGTTATAGTGTAAGTACCAGGCACTAACATTCGCCAATAATCACCGTCTTTAGCAGTTGAAATGGTATGATTGATTCCTTTCACGGATATTTTGGCATCATATATTGGATTACCTATTGTTGAATGAACAGTCCCATGAACGCCTTTACGCGACATTTCAATGTATGCCAATAGAGCATCCCGATTTTGTAACCAGTATTTTGGTAGTTCTTCTGCTTGAGGGAATTTAGTACAACTAAGTTCAAGCGTGATCTCGAACGCGTTGCTGTGTAAATAGTTATAATCTTGCATTCCTCCAGGGACCGAATACCACTTAGCTCCATTTGTTATACCACCGGGAAATCTTTCCTCCAAAAAGGACGTTGTCTGCCACTTCCTTTTACCCGGTGGTGGTGGACATGGTTCGCCAAGATGCATTGTTGTATGCGCATTTGAATATGTTAATGCAAGTGATTTGAATACATCATCATCGGGGGTGATATTCAGAACGGACTCATCCACAATTGGTGTATCATCATACGGATAATTTGCCACCAATGCTCCGCCATGTAAATTAGCAGATAATACAAATGGATACTCAGCTATCCAATCCATCACGGCCTTCGTCTCGGGTTCTTGATGTGCATTGAACTGTAAAATGGAATAGAATAATTATGTAGATTGCACGATAAAGCGCAGTGAATGTGAAGATCAAGGATAAATTATGCATAAGGAAAATGATATTAATAGATAAGAGGTAAGAGTTGTTTACGTTAGTTTGTCCATATTGATCGGGGAAGTTTCTGTTGAGATCAACGTCGTGGGCATTACCACGTCCATCAACTCCGTCTTCATCACCGACCTTTGACACTTCATATCCATCCGGGTTCATGCTCGGCATCACGTGCAATCGTACGGAATTTACTATTCTCGTTGCTCTTGCATCTGTTATGTAATTTTCGCACAGATATTTCAACAACAGTAATAATATTTCACGACCAACAACTTCATTCCCATGCATGTTGGCGATGTATTTGACTTCTGGTTTATTTATGTCATGGATTCCAGGATTACTTGTTATTTCCATCACGTATAATTCTCGATTCTGTACTGATTTACCAATGCTGTATAAACGCGTTATGTTTGGATAATTAGTGTGTAAGTCCTCCAGAAACTGCTCCATCATTGTATAATTATGATGGATAAATTTGGTGGAATGATAAAATCCATATTCATCTCGTGGTCTGACAGTTTCTCTAATTTCACCAGATGATCGGGCTGTGAATAAATTAATTGGAAGAAATAAAAATGAAAGAGTGTATGATGATTTATGATGAAACACAAAAAATGATTGAATGGCGAAGTTATGAAAGATTGTTAGTAACAATAAAATCCATTAGAAACAAAAAAACAAGGTACGGAGAAAATAAAAATATGAAATAATGAAGATTGTGACTAATTTGTTGATAGGAACCAATGTGGGGAAGGCTGATGATATTAAAGATTTAATCACCGATAGCAGCAAATACAATACTTTATTTTGTTTTTATTCTTATTCTTTTTTCCATACTGAATTTCATATACATTGTAAATTCCAGTATTCCACATCACCACACGAAACATAAAAATACATGTTTGACGATGATGACAACAATGAATAAAGTTTTACAATACGTTCCTTTTTGTTCATGAACCTTTTCTTTGCACTTTTTCCCAATAGCCATTTATAATCTTTTAATATTAATGTTAACCATCCGAATTTTCATTCAATAATAAAGCTTTTTAATATTTGTTTTCTGTTGTAATGACAATTGTAAATCACAGATAAGTTGAAAAAAAAAAACAGAAAAATTAATTTGTAATTTATAAAACTTGTTTTGTTCATGTCTCCAAAATACAAACTAGTGAGATTACCACTTTAAAGCAACATAATGGAATAATTAAGTTTCATACCGAGAGAGAAAAATCATCGGAATAGATTGAGGTAATTGAGTAACAATTAATGATTTTCTCGGATTAAGTCTTTAAACCACGATTATACCTAACTTTGTTCGTTTTTTTTTTTTGTGAGATATGTAATTAATCTTTATCAATGTTCTCGTCATTCATGAACCGAGCTCTGGCCCAGTGCGTTTCATGAATAGACTTGAGATCATGTTTTTTTACATACCATTCATTGTACTATTTTGGAATATATATTCAATAATTTGAATGTTTGTTTTCTCCATACCTTGTTTTAAAAAATACTTATAATATCTCAAGAAAGAATCCATTCATCGATGATGATAATTAAGTAGATATAGAGTTAAGATTTCCCCGAGACCATAACCAGAGTAAATATAGTGTTAAGAGTATACATATGTATGCTTATGAATATAACGTTAGGGAACAAACAAAAAAACCATGATGGAAAGATCCAACGTTGGATTAAAAGAAATGACGTGCTGTAAAAATAAAAAATACAATAAATCATAAACACAAAAAAGTAATGGTTTTTCGATAAAAAGACATAGTATACATCCCATTCACATGACACCCAATCCATTAATTATTCTCAATTTTTAATGACATTCCCAGAAAACCAATTCACCAGAAAGGAAAGAATAATATCCAGGGTACATGAAGCCAGTTAATATTCGTAATCCCGAACATTGAGTGAAGCAATTAATTGTTCGAGCGGCAACTGTGACATAACTGGTACGACGCGTGGATATTGTACTTCGAAATTACCTTCTTTATTAGCAGACAATCTGCTTAGTGTGAGATTAACAATAGATACTGAATTTTCCTTCACATTGACTTCTTCTATCCCGCTTGATTTGTAACCCCAAGCACTAGCAAAAACCATGTATCGTCCAGGAAGTAAAAGCCGCCAATATTCTCCTCGGTCAGTCGTTGATACATTTCGATCAATACCAAAGACATGAACTTGTGCAGCTTCAATAGGTCTGCCCTCAGTATCCACGACCAATCCTACAAGTAAGGCCGAATTCGTTCAATACATTGTTTGAAAGTCAAAGAAATTTTTCATTTTTTGGCTAAATACATCTGAAATTTGAAGGAAAAAAAAAAGGAAATAGACCTTTAATCCCCATATGAACGTGCTCCAAATATGAAATTAGTGATTCCTTATTCTTCTGCCAATATTCGGGCATAGTGCTGGCATTGGGATATTTACAACAGCTCAATTCAAAAGTGATTTCGAGAGTTGACGATTGGAAATAATTGTAGTCTTGCATGCCCCCTATCACTTCGTACCTATATCGTTATCGCCAAAAAATAATTATAAAATTATTGCTTCTATTTGAATTGTGTTATTTAATAGTGCAATGGAAATAAAGATTACCAGTGGGCACCGTTGGTAACACCACCTGGGAAATTGTCATTGAGGCAAGCATTGCCTTTATGCATCTCCTCATTTTTATCAGCATAAACATGGGCAAGATACTTGAACAACTCATTATCAGGTGACACACTCTCAACCCCATGTGATTCAGGGCTTCTAAAAAATGATTTCAACGTGTAAGTACATCGGTATAGAATCAATAAATTAGAAAGTTCGAATCTATTCATTGAAATTTACCCTGAGTCATAAGGATAACTGGCAACTACTGCACCGCCATGAAAATTTCCCGAAAGTACGAATGGATTATTTGAAATCCATGTCATCATTGCTGCTGTCTCTGGTTGTCGTCCAGTGATAATATCCCCATCACGTAAAAATCGACTCAAATCATCATTGAACTGATCAGGAAAATCGCGATTTAAATCAATTTTATGGGCATTATTTCGTCCAGAATAGTCGTACTTTGATTTACAATGAGCTTCCTGAAATTTTTTATAATCCAATCGTCAGTAATAGTGCCGTATTCTTTATAAAAATAAAATCATTATACAGAGAAACAGATATTTACCAATGCGCTTTCGAAACCATCTGGATTCATCGATGGCATAATAAATATATCCGTCTCATTCACCAATTTACCTATTCTCGGATCATTATAATTTTTCAATAAATATTGTGCCAAGTATATGAGAAGTTGTCGACCAACAGATTCATCGCCATGCATATTGGCAACGTATTTAACCATAGGCTCCCCGATTCCGCGTTGTGATACATTTCCAGATATCTCCAATGCCAATAGCTGACGACCTTCAACTGATTCACCAATCGAATGAACTTGTGCAAGCGTTGGATATTCTGCTGCCAATGAATGAAATAATTTTCCGAGTTCCTCATAATGGATATAGCGTTTCGTAATAAAATCTTCATTTAATTCATCCAAAGACGACGTTCGTAAACTGTATCCACTAATGACACCAACAACCGTACAAAGGAAAAGTATTAATTTGCACAATAAACTCATTTTACTTCAAAGTGATTTTACTCCAGCGCAAAACAACTTGAAACAAATCAAGTGACGAAAGTACACAAAAGCCACTAAATTATCAATGTGACATCCCGAGATCGCAGCTGGGATCCCTTATGAGTCGAGATTGGCCGAGATACTCGCAGTGAAAACTCTCAAAGTGTCAAAGAGACCAACAAAATCGACGATATGATGACGTCTGCACAGGCGAGTTGGTAGTGGGGGACGGACGAGAGAGAAAATGTAACCTAACCTCACTTCTCCTTCCTTGTACCAATAGCTCTCATGTTTTTCCCCTCATTGCCTCAGCTCACTTTGTCTTCGTTCATATCTCAAACCTACGCAAATTCTCATTCGCTCTTTCCCCCCTCTCGCAGCTGGTTTTTTACGTAAATATATATTTTTATGTCTGTTATATATAGATTCACCGGCGCACCGATGTCGGTACACCTACGCTATTTGTATATTCCTTTAATATATACAAAGTAATTCTATTACTGGGCGAATCATTGACAAAAACGAATAAGCATTTTTAATATAAACTTCTACTGCTATAATTGAATATTTATTTGCGTAGAAAAATTTTTTTTATGTAGATTACCAATGATATTTATTAGAAATATTTAATTGAGTGGTTTTATTGACGTAAAGAATAGAAACGTGATCAGAGATTTTAGTGTTTTATTTGTAATTATATACATTATTTATTTGTTACAGATTTGATTTGTAATTATCATTAAAATTTACCAGATCTATTTCTGAAACGGTTGAAGAGTTGAATATTGAAAAATAACAAGCCTCATCGAGCAGATGAAAGAATTGACTAATCAAATCTTTGGCTTATCATTATTAGAGTGAGGGAAAAATAGTTACATAAATTTCACGCACTTTGGGATTCATTGCATCTTATTAGTCATTGGGAATGATGACAATTTTTTTCCTCGTGAAACTTCCCTTCTGCTCCCTCTGAAATACGGTCCTGTATCACAGAACGGCCTTGAACTGATACTGTTATCGATTATTTCATGAATTCACATGTTTGATCAGTAAAAAGATAAAATAACGTATCAGAAAAATGAACTCTCACTTTTTTCCCAATTTTATTGACAATTATTTTGTACCATCAAACATAAATGAGATCATCTGGAATCATCACGTCTTGTATGTTAATCATTCACTCGCGCTATCAATGATAATCGTCACCGACACTTACGTACAAAGTTAGATTAGATAAAAAATTTAATCCCAATAATTTCGATCTATCATGTACTTAGTTACGATTGTTCTGTAAACACTATAATAATAAGTAAATGAGATTATTTGCCATGAACGAACTCTTTCAAAATAATACTATCAGAGAAATTCAACTGAGGATCCATATCAAAAAGCTATATTTCATGTCAGACAATTGAAATAACATTAAACGACCTCATGAATACCATGCTTCTTCAATTACAGGACTTCAACCAGCAATGGAGAAGAATAATGATGTTGGAGGCACTATAATAGATGCAAGAGACATTAGCGAACATGAAAAGCTGGTTATGCAAGGAGATCTTGTTGGTAATACAACTTACAGCGCAAAATGGATATTGAAAACATTATTAACGTTATCCCAGGTCAGTTGCCAATTCATCATTGACTCACAAAAAGATTGTAACATAATAATTTTAATTAATGTACCAACATTCTTCACAGTTGGACGAGGATGCAGAAAAAGGATGGTCTGATGATTTAGAAACAGATCTCTGCTTTTTGTGGGATATGACAACTGAAAAGGATATCGTTGATTTCTTAATTGAGAATAATTTCTTATCCATAGCAGAATATCTTTTAAAAATTGCTGAGCATCATCGAATGAAGGTATACTAATTATTCATCAGTTTTTACTTTCCTCACAGTTAATGAAAATTTTCGTTTACTATCGAGTTCATCCAATTGTAGGAAATTATTGTAGGTATCATCGGAAATATGTGTTCTCAACCGGATGCTTTGCTGCATATTGCTGATATGAGTGATCTGGTTGAAGTTATGTTAATCCTCCTGACTTCTCCAGATACGGAAACATTAATTCAGGTATTGAGAGTATTGCAGGCAGCAATGTGGGATATAAGACATAATCCTTCATCAAAGTGGCGAGAGATTCTGGTGCAATGTAAATATCTAGGACAATCACTAATATTCATGTTAGAAAGTTCAATCAATGGTAAATGCATGAAATATAAATCATTCCTCTGAATTCAATCTCGGATGTTGATAACATTGAAACATTGGGATTATTATCATATTCTAGAGGGCCTCTTGACTGCCACACTTAGTTTACTACAATCAATGACCAACATAGAGTCCGATGATGGTCAATGTCTCCTTCATGAGTTGTTGGAAATACATCTGCTGATATCGGCGTTGAAGTCATCATTTAATCAATTAGTTCCTGAAAAAAATGAAGATTACACCGACAGAGAGCAAGAAATTATAAATATCTGGCTTGATATTGTATCAAATTTGTTCCAAAAACAGACAACTACGACGCAATATATCAATTATACAGAAATTCTCAATATATTGATTACAATATTGGGCAGAGAGATGATAAATTTGATTCCTTTAGAAGAAACTAATGCGCTGTCCATTTATAAATGCATCGAAAACATTCACTGGTTTCAACAGAAGAAATACAAAGTAGATCTGGAAAATGTTGGCATAATTTTCAATATTATGGAAAAATTGAATTCTGGTAAGATAAGAAAAATAGGAAAATTATCAATATGTGATTACTACGTACACGATGAATTATCAATGCCCTTAATAAATAAATTCTTTTGCAGCGCTGATGGTCGATTCTGGTAATGAAACTATAGAAGAACTGTTACATTACATTGAAAGATATATAATTAAGTTGCTAGACCGACATAGCATAACTGAAATCACGAAATTGTTTAATTATTACCCGCAGGAAGTCAAAGATTATTTAATAAAATTCATTGCAGACAATGGTCTTGTTGATTCCGAATGTAAGCTTGCAGACATGGAACATACATAAATGACAATGAAAAATACAAACATATAATTATCATCGGATAAATAAAAACAACATTTTAAATGAAAACATACATGTGATGACAGTACTGATTCTTCGGAAAATTGAATGTGTGCATGAATATCACGTGATATTCCAGTTATATGTACATATATATATAAAGACGTACATCCATGTTACTGCAAAGCTCACGTTAGTAGTGGTGTAGCAATTCTCTATGTGTACAGTTTGTCGACGATAGCAACGCACAAAATAATTCGATAAAAGTTCGTCTTATACAACCGTTCCTGCATGTCTCAAGCGACATTCAATTTCAATTGATAGAGAATTTCAATCGGCTGCAAATTTCATTATCTCAACCGAAAAAAAAAACAAAACAAAACTTGGAAAAATATAACAGGACTTGCGTAATTCTTATTCACATTAAAATCATGCCAAATGAAATAAGTATTGATGATGTCAGTATATATGTTTTTTTATTAACATGTTGCCAACCATTTGTAATATTCGTTTATGTATGAAATATTTGTGCTATTTTAACAACTTTCAGATTCAATCATTGAATAGACCTCATGTTTATATGCGTGATAGGGAGGGCGTGATGGAGAAAATCCGTAAAATTCACACCGATGGACCAAATAAACTTCAAGTATGTATTCACTTCATGTTTTATAAAAAAGAAAAGGAATCATTGCATTTGTATTTGAATTATTAAATTTGATTTGTTGTTAATTATTTATTTTACAAGGTGGTGAGCGACTTTGATAGGACGCTCACCAAACAACACGTCGCTGGGAAACAAGTGCTGAGTAGTTTTGGTATGTTATCTCCAACTGTGATATGATACCGGTGTGTACACATAGTTAAGCCGCCATTGTGTAAACCAATTATGTGCTACTTCACCGCGAATTTTGAAAATCATTTAATTTCCTTTCTTTTTGAAAATTTCCAGGAATTTTTTTTAGGAGTTCATCTATACCTGAACATATGAAAGATAAAGAAAAAGAACTGTTTGATAAATTTCATCCGATTGAAGTGGATCCACATCTTCCGCTGGAAAAAAAAATAGAAGCGATGGAGAGTTGGATGGAAGAATCGAATAGATTACTCCAAGACATTAATTATGATCTCAGTGATATTGAGAGAATGGTGGAGATTTATGGAACTGATCTGAGAGATGGTGCCAAAGAGCTAATTAATAAATTAGATACTGCCGGAATACCAGTATTAGTATTTAGTGCTGGTTTAGGGGATGTGGTGGAAGCCGTTTTGAAATACCATGGTATTTTTTCAAAAAATCTAAAGATAATTAGCAATTTTTTGAAAATCGTAAACAACAAATTAAGTGGCTTTAAAAATGAAACCATGATTCATGTATTCAATAAAAATGAAAAAATGGTGGACGACGATTACTTTCATGTATTGGAAGGACGTAAAAATGTTCTTTTGATGGGTGATATGGTTGGGGACGCAACGATGGCAGATGGTGTCAAAAACGGGGGTTGTATTTTAAAAATAGGATTCTTATATGAACATGTAAGTAATTCAGACCCAATTTCACACGACTCTGCGTGCATTGATGAACGAATGGGTTCAAAATATAAGATGAATAACAAACTGTTTGAAATTGCAGGCGGAGCAGAGTCTACCATTTTATATGGAGACTTTTGATATTGTCTTGGTGGATGATCAGACAATGGAGGTTCCTTTTGATATTCTCCGAATACTTCTGTGATTATTCAGTGTTTCTTTTTTACTTCCGAAGACTTATCATGATTCACTGGTGTTATATATTGAGATCCTTTTTTTGATGTTTGCATTTAAAAATATAAATCAAGATATGTTAATTTAATAAATGAAATGTCAAACTTATTCATCTCACATCCCATTTCATATCACGTACACATTTGTTATCATGATGTGCCAATTATCGAGTCTGAATTTGTTTGACATTCTGGAATAAAAATATTTCATGGATTTTGTTCGTTTTTTTACATAATTAACTATTTGAAAATATTTTTTCTTGGCGCTCAAACAATTACCCCTAATCCAGCTATCAACAGTCGGTAATAATTCAAGTCCGAGCATTGAAATTTGAGGATCCACTCCAACTGCACTCTCAAAGAAAATGACAAATGAATCGGACTTTTCAATTGTAGAATCAGTAAATGAATATGAGACCGATGAATCTTTATTTTCGTTTATCAATTACATCATTAGTTCAGAAGTTCGATGCGCATCTACATTACCGTACCAGAAGATAATGCAGATTCGGAGCGTTCTGAATTTTCGGGTTCCAGAATACTTATGAGCAATAATGCGAATCGCATGAGCAAACAAATTATTCGTCATGTTATAATTCGACTCGAAAATCCACCAAAATATAATTTGTAATTTTCAGGTTATTGGCGAAGAAACTGCAACATCCCCAAAAACAAAAGAAAAAACCACAAATACTACTAAACGCATTTATGCAAAAGTTTAAAATCTATCGGCGAGGGCGGAAAGTTTCAATAATGGCAAATAGTCATATGTATACCGGTGTCCGCCATGTTGTCCAATCAGCGGATTACAATTTTCGCGGTACCTGTTACGAAATCGAAAGGGGCCATAGGGAAAACATGCGTGTTAATGTGTGAGCGAAAAAAATTAGGGAAATAAATATTATATGATTGCGGAATAATTAATATAATAATGGTAAAGTAATGTAAAGTACGAATAAGATTGTGAGCAAATACACAAGCAAAAAATAAATATTTATACATAGAATTTTGTTGGTGGATGAATTTTAGTGGGTATAGTGATTCGGGGGGAAAGTGGCAATACCAGGGAAGCGCGGCCATTTTATGTTAGTATGACGTAGAGGCTGGGTGTAGCACAGCTTCACGTTTAACCGTCCTGTATTGGTTGTAAAACGTGAAATAACGCGACAAAGTCTAATGCTGGAATCGAGATAAATGCTTTGGGTGTATGTGCTGGAGGGTGTAAGTTGTAAATATAATTATACGATATAAGTTGGGGGACATAGGTGAAAGATAGGTTTTTACAAAGGTGGTGATAAGTTGTGTCGGGGATAAAAGCGACAATCACAGATAGAGCATGAGCGAGGAAAGTAATCCACGTACGCTTTACGTGGGTAATTTAGACCCGACGGTACACGAGGAATTGCTATGCACACTTTTTTCCCAAATTGGCCAAATAAAGGGTTGCAAGATAATTCGTGAGCCCGGTAATGATCCTTATGCATTTGTTGAATTTACAAATCATCAGTGCGCGGCTACTGCACTCGCCGCCATGAATAAGAGACTCTTTCTCGATAAGGAAATGAAGGTTAACTGGGCTACGAGTCCTGGTAATCAACCCAAGCTTGACACAAGCAATCATCATCATATATTTGTTGGTGATTTATCACCAGAAATTGAGACACAAACCTTAAAAGAAGCATTCGCGCCGTTCGGCGAAATAAGTAATTGCAGAATTGTACGTGATCCACAGACGCTTAAAAGCAAAGGATATGCATTTGTGTCATTTGTTAAGAGAACCGAGGCTGAAGCCGCGATATGTGCTATGAATGGACAATGGTTGGGATCGCGAAGCATCAGAACGAATTGGTCAACTAGAAAACCCCCGGCACCAAGATCTGAAAGGCCGAGGCATTCAAATAATAGCAAACCTAATTATGAAGAGGTATCAAATTTATATATATATGTATATATATATATATATATATATATGCATATATCGATAGGCATACATACATATATATATATATATTCACATTAATGCATGTATATATATATATATGCATACATATCATTTGCAATATCTGTTTTTACTTTCTAAATATATGAATACATACCTACTGTTTTCCCATTTTTCATTTGTCTCCAAATAGGTGTATGCCCAGAGTAGTCCAACCAATTGCACAGTTTACTGTGGTGGTTTCACAAATGGCATAACAGAGGAACTGATTACTAAGACCTTTTCTCAATATGGTACTATTCATGATATTAGAGTGTTCAAGGACAAGGGTTATGCGTTTATAAAATTTACAACTAAAGAGGCAGCAACGCGTGCTATTGAGGCTACACATAATACAGAAATTAATGGTAGTATTGTCAAGAGTTTTTGGGGAAAAGAAAATGGTGATCCAAATAGCGTTGGACCAAATGCCAATCAACAAGCTCAGCAGGTGATTCTCCATCTGACTCTTCTCACCGATTTTAATTGCATTTGAAATTAATGAAAATTTTGTAAACACATTCTTTTCTTTGAATTACAGGTGACTCCAGGTGCATGCCAATATCCATACGGCTATGGTCAACAAATGGGATATTGGTATCCGCAAAGTTATCCTCAAATGCAAGGACAATTCTTGCAGCCAGCCCAGTACTATGGTCAGTACTACGGTCAACAAGCTCAGTACATGAATAGCATGAGAATGCCAACACCAGCCGCGGGTACATGGCAACCTGGTCAGGCAACAGCTGCACCGCCGACTGGAACGGCACCGCTTCCACCTGGACAACAGCCGCCAATGGTAACTTATACCATGCCGCAGTATCCGACACAATGAAACTGATCATAATGACATTAAAATCAATACGAGACAAAACAATTCAACATCAAACAACAAAAAAATACGAAACATTCGAACAGGGGCTTCTTTGAATATTTATTATTGCACGTGTCCTCGTACGATCGCCTACCAATCTCGCCGACCAAAAACAAAATTAAGAAAAATAAAAATAAAACATTGAAAAAAAATACATACTAAGTGATAAACTTTGTGTCACAATAATTTTTGACGAAACTGCATATCGGAACTTGTTATTTCAATAGTTTATTAGAAACAAAAAGTTTACATTTAAAATTTCTACTCTTATGCAATTTTAATCATTGTCTGATTATTAATTGCTATATCCCCATTTGATAATGAATAGTTCCCCGAGGTGCACGTGACTATAATTATTCTTATTGTAGTTTCGCTGCAACGGTACCCCTGCTTTCATGCCACCACAATTTCATAGCTAATTTTCACCTTTTTTTTTCTTTTTCGTTTTTCATTCCTCTACGTCGATTCATTTTGTAGAGAGTAAATGACTGTCCGATGAGATGACAATTTGAAGTAACTTTTTTAAGAGCAGGATTCATTGAAAGCCTTTACAATTGATTGTATTACATTGGGTGATGAGTTCATGATCCCCATGTGTGTGTGTGCGCGTGTGCGTGTGTATGTGTGTTATCATGCAAAATGTAGTGCATTAATTGAACGAAATTACGAAACGACAGTCTGTTTATCGACGGTGGTTATCACAATCATTTTTTTGTATTCGAAACTATTTCAATTGTATCCATTCTGATCAATTGTTTGAATACGTGATACAAAATCTCAGGTGACTCTTCATCAACATTTCATTTCGTTGTCGTGTGAAAGAAGGAAAGCCACATTTAATATATATAAAATTAAATATTAATTTTTCACAGTCGAGTTCAACACAGTTTAATGGTGAAACCAATGATCGTTACTCTTTTGTTAATTTATTAGTTTCGATACAGCACAATTGATCAAAATAATTGATTGTGTTTGATTTGTTGCCATTGTAATACTGTAAAAATGTTGTTTCCACTGAATTCTATAATTTTGTTTTTTTTTTCCCCTCTTTCTTTTCGCTTTCACTTTATCGAAATCCAGACTCTCTTCAATTAAGAATTTTATGTAAATTTTGCTAGATCATCAGATATACAATTTGATCATGTAGGAGAGTCGGGACTGAATCAAATTGAAGATGCAGGTTGTCTCATTATCCATTAGTGTCTTCCAAGTAATTGTATAATAGATTGAGAGTTATGTCAATATCCGGCAACGATTTATTTTTTACTTGATGCAATAGTTGTTCCTATTTGTTTGCAGAATGATTCGGAATTAAATTTTTTTATCAAATATTAAACAACGATAGCCACCGATGATAAAATATATCCTCAAGAATGCCATTTGCATCCTTTTTTTGCACTAGCCACCAAAACCAATCTGTGGTCTGTATGAAACGAGATGAAAACAAATTCAAATATGAAATTGAACAATCAGACGTTAAAAACGAAAAATAAAAAGGAAAGAATTGAATAAATGATCATATAATCTTACGACCAATTCATAGATAACAGCTATGAAATAGAAGAAATGATAATTACGAAATCAGTGACAAAGTAAAAACAAAAAAACTGAAAGAAAAAGAACCTGACTATGGATAAGTAATCAGTGAAGCAATGGGCGACGTAAAGAATGTTAAATAAAAAAAATAATTTAGGTACGGCAGGGATTCACGCCCTCGACAAGCTTAGGATAATGTTATCTGATAATAAAGAATAAAAGAAGAAACAAATTGTCCTTTCAATGAAGAAAAAAAAGAAAAAAGGAATAAATATTTAAAATACAATGTGGATCATTTTATTTTTTGGAGGCCTTCACTATCAAACATGGTACAACTCTATTCATCACACTTTCTAGTGTTTCCCTTCTCTCGATTTCACCCACATAATACATTAATCACACAATATTAATGATTCCATAATATCTCTTTCGACATCGTAACATAGAGAATCGCATATACGAACTAGCGACTAGAATATGTGAGTACTTTTTTGAAGTAACGCACACAATTATGCACCATTATTGTGAATCTGACGGTAATTACACTCACTATTAACTATCATATCAATATTAATCATGATTATTACTTCACGCTGCGAATTTCAAATGTCGCAACTCAAAATACATATTCATCAACATTTACAGCATAATTAGATAATTCTCCAAAATTTTACAACTATTCCGGATAAGTCACATTGAAGTGGAAGTCAAGTGATATAATCTACCATGTGGCTGTTTCGCCGTATAGCAAATTGGCAAGTTCAGTACAAAGGAAGTCATACGTTGTGATTTGACTCAAAAGCTCAATGAGAAAAAGAAAATACAATGATTGTTATTGGGGCATTAATAGTTGCAGTCAATTAATAATATTGCTAAAGATTAACTGCCAAGTGGACCAAAAATGAGCTCACATCAAAATTGTATAATATAATTGTTCGCAGTACATACGTACGACAAGCCCATTCGAATATCGGATCATCAAACACGTTTGAAGTCACAGACAATGTTTGTTCATTTCATGACACTTTCCTCCACAAAGAGACATTGATCTGATGTTAATATAATGATTACCATTACAATTTCTCTTACTTAACTTATTGCTATAAGTTATAAAAGTAGCAAAATAACTGGATCAAGGCTGAGCTGTATCGTAAGAGTCGGAAGGCACAGAGAGATTGCGTCGATGCTTCTCTGCCTTACTAATGGGTTCATCATGATTTTTTCATTCTTTTTTTTCAACCACCATAATGGGAAATTTCAACAATATATGTTTGCGTGTGTCTGTGGGCCTGCATATGAGTGTTTATTTGTGTACGTGTGGGTGTATGCGAATGAGTGCGCATTGTAGCAGAGATTATAGTTGGTTTTTTTTTTTCATTTGAGCATCTGAATGACATTTTGTTAAACCCGTACGTTGTATCGAAAGTTCAAAGAAGACAACGAATAAATTATCAATACAATTATTTAACAATGCGACAAATTGCAATATCAAATTGACCTTATTACAAGTCATCTGTGCACAAAATTTCTTAATTCATAATTTACAAAAGAACAAATCACGATTCATAACGTACATGTACACAGCAGCAGTTGAGATATCACAAGCACGCGATTGATCGCAAAACTTATCAAAACAATTTTCTCCTCTTTTTCGATATCCAAAAAAAAACAAATAACATACACAATTCAATGAACAAAAACTTCTCTCGCTCTGAAGCCATGCATTTGTACTCAATCATTTCACTTCTGTTGTATGTAGCAGTGGAAGCATATCATAATTATTGGATAAAAAATTAACTTCACGCAAGGCATGTATTTAATTTTAATAACAATTCGTTTCAAAATACCAAACACACGGACACACACTCACACACACATATCGTCCAAATTCATTTTATCCAATAATGGACGACAAGTATATTTACGGTATCATTTTTCAATAGCATTCGAGTATTATTCAAAAAAGCTAATCACATGTTGAATAGGGGGACTGATCATCTCCCTACATGCCTGCATGCAGAAAATACATGAGGATTATTTATTATTATTAAGCAATAACCATTCCTCCACAAAAGCTCTACATAACATTTGAACCTATATTCAGTGTCTTTATTTTATGTTATCTCATTCCCCAAATATAAATACCAATTAGTCTGCTGGAGCCAAACAAAGAGAGTATGAAACAATGCAATTGCTATCCAGTAGTTTCCCAGAAACTAGAAATTAATTTCTCCAGCTGACATAATAGTCATCGATTCGTTGTCTTTTCATTTTGTCACATTAAATCAATTGATTCTTTTCATAATTTCGCACACAATTAATGAACCAATTGCCAATGTATCGAAATCTACATAATCCTATCGTCTTATAATACCTTTTTTCTTGCAACACTTCTGTTTATATACTACATGTAGTGATAAATGTTTCTTTGTACAAGTGTCCCACTTTTAGACTACGAGTAGATACTTGGCTATTATTATATTATTGTATGTACGTATATATATACGGAGTATTATTATTCGCTTGGACGTGCATGATTGCATTTGTAGATGTGTCATATGTGATATACATACTCCAATTATTCTTTTACCGTTTCAATTTTTTATATGCTTGAAAAAAAAACATTCAAAAATTTCGTGATTGGAATGTTGCTTCGGCTTTGTCAAAAGTCACTTTGGAGACCATCAGTACTTTTATCCTCAATGAAAATTGTGTGATAATAAAAATTTTGAGGCGCATTTCATGAGGTATATAAGTACTTGGGCCCATCAGTTGGGCACTTTATAAATCAAAGACTCACGTCACCATATTCAAGACTCCATTTTTCATATGCCGCAAGACTTGCTGGTGATACAGAGCGTCTAATTCGTTTCAACGAATCGAGAAAGTCCTTTATGTTGATATTGCGAACAAGATTTAGATCCAATGCTTTCACTTGTTCGGGATTGAGCTCTGTGAAACGAAAGAATGAACCACAGAAATTACATAAATGTATTAAATCAAAAATTGTGCATGAAAATTTTGCGAAAACTCACCTCTGATTGGTCCAAGTGCGGCATCCTTAGCTAAACCAGTCAAATCACTTCCAGAGTAGCCTTCAGTTAACACTGCCATTTCATGGAGTTCCTCCGCTGATAATGGATCGTTGTGCTTCCCTAGTAGTCTCTTTAGTAATGTTACTCTCGTCTGAATATCTGGCAATGTAACATAGACACGTTTGGTAAATCTTCTTAATGCTGCTTCATCCAATTCTTGTGGTCGATTTGTTGCAGCCATAACGAGAACACGCTCATCTGGATTGCTCGGTAAACCATCAAATTCAACCAGAAATTCAGTTTTTAATCTTCTCGATGCTTCGTGCTCATTGTCACGTCTTTCACTCAAAAGCGAATCCACTTCATCAACGAATATTACAGACGGTTGGAGTTCACGTGCGATTGCAAATAATGCCCTCACCAATTTTTCACCTTCACCAACGTATTTTGATGTAAGACTCGCTGCAGATATAGAGAAAAACGTAGCATTACATTGAGTGGCAACAGCGCGTGCGAGAAGCGTTTTTCCATTGCCAGGAGGACCAAAAAGTAAAAGACCACGTGCGGGTGTACGCAAACCAGTGAATAGTTCCGGTCTAATTGATGGTAAAATGACCATTTCTTGAAGTGCCTGTTTAGCTACATCTTGACCCGCAATATCATCCCATTGGACTGCAGTGCTACCCTCCAATATTTCATCAAGAATAACTTGAGCAAGTTTTGAATCAACACCTTTTAATATTGGAATTTTTCGCGTTGGTGTACTACGATTGCTGTTTGAACCACTAGGAGTTATGGGTCTCCTAATTGGTGAACCATTACCGGGCACTGAGAGCTGTCGCTTAATAGACGGAGGTGTACCAGATGGTTTGATGGGTGTTGTTCTGTGACATGGAAGTGACGGCGTTGAACGTCCCATGCTTCGAGGCAATGTTTGACTTTTGTTCATCACTGCACCTGCTATTCTCTTTCCTGGTACAGTCAATTTTCGTCCAGATGCTGCAATATTGTCAATAAGAATGATTCCAAGTTCTAATTCTTGTTTGAATTAGTTCTTTCATAATCTTTTCATTTATTCCGATGTCTCGTTTTTCAACTACATGAAAGAGGTGCGAAGTGAATATACAATCAAATCTGAGAAGAATTGATATCATACTGCATACTATATTTTGTATTTCGATCAGAACGATTGGAATGTTATGGTTAATCACAATACGGATACTGTAATCCATATGAAATATAAGCGAATTCCCTTTATACTAATGGAAAATTTTTCTTATGGTTATGTGAAATTATATTATATATACTATACTGCGTCAAGCGAAAAATTTATCAATACCTATAACATTAACCATTATGATCAATATAAGTGTATCATTTAAAAATATTGATCACATTGATTGAAATCCACAATATATCTTCTACATAATAACAATACAATTGTTACTATGGGCATAAGAACAATTTTTTTCATAACATTGATGTTTAAAATATTGTGGAATTGTTTGGATTAAATATTTTTTGATATGAAGCATTATGAATTATTGTTAAGTATATGAATCTTTATACCACTTCCGAATTTTGTATTGTTCTATTTATCGATATGTACTAACCACAAATGTAATATTCAATGCCATGCAAAAGCACGCAAAATAATTTAAAAAATGGGTGACTATGCGAAAATAAGAGCTGAAAATTGCTGAATAAAAATTTATAATACCTTCAGGAATACGTGTATTGTAGTTATTTTTAGGTGATCGTGGCCGTTGCGTTGATTTAGGATTTTGTGTTTGTGTATTATAATTAACACCGACGGTATGTGCATTATTGGAATGTCTGTTGATGCTATTACCACCATCCATCAATGTATTATTTGTATGTAACACACCAGTTGTATTACGTCTAAGTCTTGGATACTCCTCTGTACAGTTTTCTGATGTAGTAGATTTTCCACCCCCACGACAGTCATTCGTAATTTCCAATTTTTTCAGAGCACAAATATTTGCTACAAAAAATAAATAAAAAACATTCTCTGCCATGCTGAGCTGAGCATTACCAATGGGAAAACGAAAAAAAGATAGACAAAAATCGGAATTGAATATTGTTTTGTACATGTAATAATTTGTCTACATTGATATCGTGGAGAAATGAGAATAAACATTTAGAGATGGTCACACAGTTATATATAATTTTCGTGTACGTGATGACCATACTGAATAATAAATAATTGAGGATGAGTATTATGAGGTTCATCGTCATCCGTTTTCATTCATGCTAAGACAAATATTCTCATCTGCAAAATTATTCCGGCTAGTTTCTTTGCAATTTTTCTGAAGCTCTTTGGCGGAAGAATATAAAGTTTGAATTAAAATATTTTTATATATTGCCAGCATTACGAGTGTTCTACTACTTCACAGCTAGATCCATTTTATATTGTGCGTGATCTTTGATGTTTCAAAAAAAAGTGTCCAACATTTTTTGCAGTTATCATGAGTATAGTCATCGTCTATATTACACTTATCTCCATATACTGAGAATGTTCCTTTCTCATGTTCAATCAAAGTTGAAAAAAATATCGCAGTTCTCGTCATTCTGTTCAATCAATAATTTCGACAAGTTTATGCTCCAACGATAACATCACTACTCATGATTATTGACAATGATGACAAAACTAATACGAATGATCAAAGTTCCATTGAACCCTTATCATTGTAATGCTGGAAATATATAAATTTCATACGAGAACTCAAAATCCTCCGCCGCTGGTTCATCAGTGATTATCAGATTGAAATGTGAGAAAATCACATAGAAACAATCTCTTGGAGTGAAATTAACTGATAATACAGAATTGAAACAAAAACGAAAGCTCTCAATTCGGAGATTTGCATGATATGTAGTTCGAATCTTTGCTCTTGCAATATATTCCGTACTACTAAAGAAAATTCTTGGTTGAAAATTCGTTTTTCCATTTGATTGTTTCATTTCCTCGCCAATGAAAGTAAAAGGAAAAATAAACAGAGATACATTCACACCCAAGTGAAGGAAAAAAAAAGGAAAAACAATAATAGCCTTCAAGCAGATACCGAGTTTTGCACATCAAATACGAACTTATGATACAATGACAATCCCAACATATTTGTCCATACCTAAGAAATCGAGTCTGTCTTTGGCCATCACTAGGTTAGCTCTCATTTTTTCATGTAATCTTTGTGCTCTCTCATACACCTCACCTCGTCCACCATAACATTCCACTGCTACACCTTTTTCTAGTTCACCAATTCCCTTTTTATACAATTCAATTGCCATCTCTTTGTGTCCTATAAATAGAAACAGATTACATACAGAATTGTTGAAAGTACATGAACTGGTCATATGCTTTAAAAATGAGGCTAATGCATGATGCAATTTCTGAATATTAGAAACACAAAAAAATACCTTCATTCTCTTCATCAATTTTGAGTGCTTTACTGATAAACTCAAACGCACGACGATGATGATGCTTTTGCTTAGCAAGAAGTGGATCTCCAGGTCCAGGACCAGCCGATCTTCTGGGTATTTGTGACATCTCAGAAGTATTATTATTTTCTTGATGTCGACCACCACTAGATATTCCCAACAGTTCGTTACTAGTCGAATCAGGTCTGACAATAATTTCCAATTGACATTGGCCTCTATTCGCCTGTCTTCTCTTAATCAAATGACTTGTCGATGCGTATAAATATTTGAAAACCACAAACAGCTGATACAACAACGTTCGCAACAAATTAAAAACAAGAATGAGTGGAAATGAAACGATATACAAATTACGTTTATGTACCGATGGCTGTGGTGCTTCAATAATATTATGACGATGATGATGATGATGGTGGTGATGATGATGATGATTCCCGTAGCTTATTGTTGTTGTTGCTTTATCACTATTTTCTGATTTCGTTACTCGCAATTTTTTCGGCGATTTCGAGCCGGATTTTCGTAACGAGCGCCCACCATCACTGTAAGACATTTCCTGTCACGGCCTTCGTGTAACTAGTATTTGAATTGGCCGTGATTATTGTAAAGTCGCGGTGTTTGATGTTGAATTGTATGAGCACTTTCGACATTCCAGTTTTTTGCACAACTATGGCACTGTCAAAACTTATATTTCCTCTTCTTTCTTTCTTATTACTCCCTTATTCTTCTTATTACAATTTCTATTATACGTCAAAAGTTGGACGAGTCTATTTAATCACAGTGTGTTTGCGTTGTGAGCTGAGGACTGGCACTGCATGGCTGTTTATTATATAAATTCAATGCAATTCAGTACTTTTGATAATAATAATGTGGTGTTTTTATAGATATAATCGATGGCCCACGTCGTGTCTGGATCCTGGACCTTTTTTGCCATCAAAACATACCACAGATACAATAAACGCACACAACAATCATGCACGCGAGGATATCGATTATGTTTATCAGTACATAACTGCACGAACATACGAAATTCCAATGCGCAACCTGTGTGTACACTATGGTTCTGTGTGGTTGTACTTTTGTTTGTCTGAATGCTCGCACACTATTCTGTGGGTGCAATTTTCTGCACCCTCCTTGTGCACAAGTTAACAAGCCTCCCTCTCTTATGTGTTTAGCCGCTCCCTTTTGTCATGCGTGTCACTCTATGTATTATTAATCCAGATGCAACACAAATATGCAGTGTTAATACATTGACAATTATACATGTGTGTGTATAAAGTCTTGCGTTTTTCTTAACGTACGAGTTAGTTTTTCAAATTTGCTTCGTAGAATTTTTATAATCATAAATGGATATGTGGATCATTGAATTTCGACATCGTATCATATGTCCTTATGTAGAAATCGATTATTTTGTCATTTTCACCTCTATGATTTTTGTATATGGTCTGTGGAGTTTCTCAATATAATTGCATGTACGTCTTTGAAAATGTTTTATACATTTGGACATTTTCAAAAGACTTGAGACAATATGGATTGTTTATTTTTGATAAAGCGTTTACTCTCAGCGCTTATCGACATGAATGGAATCTCTAAGACTTTTGTTTACACAATCTGAACCCATTCCAAACTTAGAGCCAGAGTGTCAATTGTTTATATTGAATTCACGAAACGTCGATACTAGAAATATCATCTCGAAAATTGAGAGATGTAAACGTTACAGGTGAAAAATCGATCAATTAAACAACTCGACCACGTAAGATTTCGTTTTTGAATGTACCCGCCTCTTCTGCGCGTTCTGAAGTGAGTGAATCATCAATTCCTTCACCTCAAACACCGACAATTAGGTTCAAACATAAATAATTGTTATTCGATCTATATCAGGAGCTTTTCAATATCACCTCATTAGCAATTAAAATTATAAAAGGAATTTTTTTCAATCTAAATTCTTTCTCCGACATCTTTTCAGGAAAAATACATGTCTGGTTATTTAACCTCACTTTTCATGTTTCTCTTCTCTTGGGTTAGAAACGATGTGGACACAAGGAATATGGAAATACAATTTTATCCAATCACAAATTATTGTGAATTTTTATTTCTCAGCTTTTGAACTTTAGTCAGTTTACAATTCCATTTTGTTCCTTTCGTCAGTGGAACAACATAAGCCAATCACAATTGCAGGTTACGTAGCGCATAATCATGTGATTGGCCAAATGCGGTGTTCTAGATTCCATTTTTCTCATTCCTCACAATCCCAATGTTTCTTTTATACATATAGAAATACCTATCGATATATATATCGATGTGTGTATGTTTATTTGCTTACGCTCAGTAGGAATTGGGTGGGAGTAATCTTGTATGAATTTGTGTTATCATTAATTTGTCTGGTTATTGTACACACATGTAAATATGCGTGAACGTCAGCCGTAGTAATCAAAACATAACAAACGCCTTGTGTAACAATAATATAATCCAACGTAAATAACACGTGGAAGTGTTTGTATTTGGAAAGAGTTGAAGAATATGTACTGGCAAACTTAATGGCAAAATGTCACAAGACACGAATTTTTTCAAACTTTATAATTGTATTGAGTCAAAATTATGGTTCACTTCATATGCGTTCGTTAAAATAAAAGGAAAAGACAACTTTTCTGATGATGGTGACGCAGTGAATTTATGTAGATCAATAGGGTAAGTATAGCGATAGTAGATTATTCTATTAATGTATTGTTCCCATTTAGATCATGAATGAATCATCAATAACAATAGTGATGATTGAATTTGAATAAATAATTCCCTACAGCGATTTACACTTTGTAGAGAAATTTGAAATTTATGGAAAATGTAATTAACATTTTTGTGGGCATGTTGGAAATATTCAGGAGTGAATTATTATCAAGGTTGCAACGCGATTGTTGAAAAGATTACCAAAAACAGAAAAAATGAATCACTATGAAATTTCGTATGAATTTATATCTTCCAATCGAGTTATCTTTAACTCATCTTTGATTATTTGAGTTTGATTTTTCAATATTTATCAATGCTTGAGTAATTAACTGATTAAACTTTTTCGTGGAAAAAGAGGTAGAACGCTACAACTCAAGGTTCTTTCAGATAAATTATGTACTGGCAATTTTGTCGTGCAGGATTGCACTTCTGATGAATCACTTTATTTGTATGATTGAAAGTTTCTTTCATTGTTATATGATCACTCGGTTATTTTGCGAGGAAATCATCTCTGTTTGAGATTGTATTTAGTTCATTAGATTTCCTCATACATAGAATTGAGTTTGCGAAAGTAAACTTCTAATTTAATGACATCGTCCAGTAATGAATTCAAATATATTTGAATGAATATTTTCAGTTGCCATGAAGATTCGGATGAAGTCCCATGGACTGTTTACAAGTTATTGTCTTTATTGTTGAATGATGAACAGCAATACAAGATCAACGAGAGACAGATGGATGAAGTACAACTGCGGAAAGCTTTGCATTTGATAGATAAGAATGTGTCCGACATTATTGAGCAGGTAGAAATACAGTCATAATTTTCTTTGAATTGTGAGGTTTTTGTATTGCAATTTTTCCTTCACCATGTTTAGGATTTATCTCGGCTTCACGATGCCATTTCTGTGACCGCACAATCAAATCAACAAATGATGTTCCAAATAGACCCATCGAGTTTGGAATTTTTGAGAGTTCATTTTTGGGATAAACCCTCACTTGTACAATGGACAATAGACCAGATGCTGTGCATCTGGTGTACATCATTCATCGACACTGATTCTGCGCTGCAAGATCTATACCCAAACATTATTGATGAAATACTGACGAGCGCATGTCATTCTTCCATGAACAATGAGAGCCAATCACTTCATTATCCAAAGAATATCAACTTAGTCAATCAGCAACATTTAGAAACACTTTTGTGCATTTTGTCAAAATTCAATATGACAGAATGCAAAGAAAGTGGACTCGATAAGTGGATATGTCAGAAATTATTCAAAGTCTGCCGATTCGAGGATGTGGAGCTGGCATTTTATTCACGAAAAGACCAGAAATATTTCAAGATGTGGCATCAATTTTTGAATGAACTCAATGGGCGTGGTGAAAATGCTGATAGTCTCAGCAATGCTTCTAAAATAAGTGCAGCAATTCTGGAAACTCATCCGAATTCTTATGGACGGCTGAATACCAACGAATTATTCGTTCGAACATTAAGACGGAAGACGCATTGGATTTCAGATATCATCGATGTGGCATTCACATTCACGATAAACAATCGTTCAGATGATGTTGGGGAACTTTTGAAAAATCCGATTTTGAATAATTTATGGGTATCATTATTATTCAAAACTATCGATGACTGCCCTAATCTACAAATAACTAATTCAGATGAATCGTGGGAAAAATTCTTGTTGATTTCAAAGTCGCTGAGATTTCTCATTGAAAATTGTAAATTTAATCATTGGGCTGACCCACCTATTTCTCAACTGGAACACACCATAAATAATCATTTAGACGTTCTTGATTGGATTATGAAGTGTAGAAAATTAGCTACTGTAAATGAAAAGGTTGCGGGAACCAATCATCAAAATTGTTCAATCCAACAAATTTTCCGACATTTACAATTGTCGTCGGTACTTTCAGTTCTGAAAATGTTCGTACCAGACATCCACCATAAACCATTTGAAGAGATCAATGCTCTATTAACGGATGAAAATGGATCAAAAATGGTCTATGGAGCTTATTGTGCAATGCTGTGTGCTCTGAAAGCTATTTTGTTGTGTGATTCATACAATTCTGAATTTATGATTATAGCTGATTATTATGATGAAATGGAAAAATATTTGAACAATCTTCATCCGCTCAATTTTCGATTGGAAGTTATTGAAAATATATTCACGATGATATTCTTACGTCATGAGGATTTTTTAGTGGTAAATAACAATTCTGATTGTGAGGAAGATAACGATGGTAACGGACAATATACTCCACCACTACGAGAACAGAGTTCACAATATAAAACTGGTTTCATTTGCAATAAATATGCTATACGAGAAATTCTTCATTATCTCGGTCGATGTGTTTTTGTAGCCAGTGATAAATTGTCAGAATTGAGAATGGATGCAAATTCATCTGAAAATGTAAAAAATCTTGAACAACGCATCTCAGCTGTACAGAATTACTTGACAGAGGCATCATGGCGACTTAAATTATTGACTAATTCAAATTTTTTTGAGAGCCAAGGTTTACCTGACTTGAATGTTGATCAATCTTCAGCAACGAATCCAATGGTCATTGCTTCCAATAATCACCAACACAAATCTAAATTTTACAAACTCAATGAGTCCTCATCCGATGAAATAGATTTACGATCTGATGTTGATGTCAGTTCTGAAAGCAGTTCAGTAAATAATGGAAGTCAACAAAATGCAAAACGACGAAAGCATAGAAAAAAAAATTCAAACAGTGAGTCAGTGGAGAAGAAAGAATTTAAACAATCCAAAGAATTCACACTCAACTATATGCTGGCTTCAAAAGAATCACTAATCATGAGATGTCTTTGGAAAGATGAATATACTGAGGCACAACGTATAATAGAGGTAAATTAATAATTACCTCACAGATCATTTCATTTATTATCCTGTTTATAGATGGCGTATTCGATTTTCTAATTCTTGGTATGCATTTACTTCGAATGCTGTTGGTTCATAATTTTTAACTGAATCGCGCTGCCCTTTTTTGGTCTGTTGGACAAGTACACCAGGCGGATTGAGAGCTAAATATTTTTTTGCACGACGAATCCGCCTGCGTGGAAAACAAAAGTCACATCGACAACAACAGCAACACCATCCTGCAATAATTTGTCTATGTTTTTTCCGAAGTCAGCTGCTTATTATAGGATGATTCACAAATATTTCAGTTACCTTTTTGACACCAGCAAGGGATCGCAATACAAATATAGATGCATAACCATATCTTTATAACTGTCCACGTTCTCCAGAGTATCCTCTGAACATCTGAAGATTTTTTTGCGTGTTTGTAATCAAATACCAAACATTGAAATGCGTTAAGACCAAATTTCGCTAATTCTTCTTTGGTACAATTCTTCGGTTTATCAACCTTTATAATTTTTTGAAGTGCATCTTTGGGAGAATAGTCCGGTTTATCTTTTGCGGTATAATTGAAAGTACGATTATTCTTTTCTGCATCTTCAAGTTGCTGATAATATTCTGCCTTGAAGCTTTTATAATCGTAGTCTTCTTCAGGTTCTTCATCACCTGGTTCACTTCTTGAGATTTCAATTGGTGAACCAAGTATAAACGTTGTATGGTTTTGTTCTCCATCCTCGTTTGTTACGTTTTGTGAGTTGTCTTTAACAGTTTTGTCAGGTTTTCTTCGTGCCCTTAATTTAGCATTGTACTGAAAAATTTCTACGAATTAGGATTTTGATAGTGCGATAACATTCCTCTTATGTATATTCAAGAAAATATTCGTGTCCAAGTCATTTCTAAAAAATTTGAATATCCTCTCTTATGATAGGAGTTCATTCCAACCTTTTCAATATTGTGTCGAAAATCAGCAATGTAAGGTCTGGATTCAAGAATGTTGAATTCTTTAACATATGTCAAATTATTGGGTTTACTCTTCAATTTCTCTTTTGCAATATCAGCGGCTCGACGATTATAGTGTTGAACGTGAGAATGCAGCGATTGATATTTACTGTCGTCTCCCATAATTGGATGTATGTTGGCCACTTCGCCAAGTTTGATCATTTCCATTTCATTTTCGTCATCGATCGCTTCATTGCCGAGCTCGATAACGAATGTATCGTGATCTTCCAAATCTATCTGGATAATAAAAATTCAGTCGTATTTTTGTTTATTCATATAGTGATCACTGCTGTCATTACTCATCGTAACTTTGTGAGAAGACAATCGAGAAGTACTTCCATATTCCGCGTGTAGGACTAATATCAATAATACTTTTTTTACTATCATGATTAGTTAATGGTAATTTTTTTGTTTATTGTTTTTCACAGATGTTCAATATGGAAAATAGTCATTTGGCGGGAGAAGTTATGTTTTCTCGTGCAATGCGTAACTTCAGAGATGAAATCTTCAAGCGATTAACATCTGCCGAACAAAAATATTCAGATACGAACAAATCCAAACTTGATTCGAAACATTCGACGCTTGATTTTATTCGAAAAGCGGCTCGTGATGGTATTCAAGCATCACGTGTGACCAGTCAAGTTGAGACATTCTTAGCATCGCAAGAATCAAATATCGTTTTATGCTCTGATTCGAATAATGCAGAAGAAATAATGACCTTAATGACTATGGATTTGGCATTGACACTGGGACACGATTGTCAAATATCGGAAAATTTAACAGAAGTTGCGATGAAACACTTGAAAGCTTGTAAAAAATTGGAAAATACTGCCTATCGCGACTTTTTTGAAACGATATATCAATTGTATTATGAGAAAAAGGGTATGCCAATATCGAAAATTATATGCGATGCAAAAATTCCGTTATCATCAAAGGAGCAGCGGGAGTACAATGAATACTGGTTCGATCTTTCACGAAAATTGAAGGCGTTCGAGATGAAAACCACAATTATTGACATAGTCAATGAACAACCAGATCTAGAACAAATAAAACATCGAATGCAAAAAATTATGTTAGCTTGCGGTAATGGTCAGCCATATCTACATCGTCTCAATGCTCATATTGAATTGCTACGGTCTATTGCACCGAAATCCACAGAAATCATGGATACTGATATAAAGTCTTCCTTATTAGAGAATCCTATTGATTTCTATATTGGCCATCAAATTTTTGATTTAAACGTGGATTTAGACGTTCTGGAGACAATTGCTAATCAATTGCAAATAAATCTAGTTTACGGCATTCTTGCTAATTGTTGTCCGAAGCTTTCTTCTGGCGACTATATTGACAGAGACGTAGACGATTGTAAATCTGTTGATAATCAATGGGCTACTATTGTCTTAAATAAGTATGAAAAAAATAATAGTGAATTCATTGATATGAATTCACTCGATCCAAATGAGTGCGTCGCCGAAATATTGGAAGAACTTTTGCAAATCATGCGTGATCCCAAGGATGCAGCGCCAATTATATGGGAAACCGAAAGAACAAAAAATTTCTATGACGAAGAGGGTATGAAAAAGATTCTACGGAAGACACAGTGTCTAATGAATTTAGATTTAAGTCATTTGTCATTCGGCAATCATACCCTCGCTTTCTTCCTTAATGTTTGGAACTTAATGATGCTTCATGCAATGATCCAAATCTGGTCACGCAATCCACCACTGAATGATTTGCAACACGCAATCTCCCTCACAACTCTTGGGTATGAGATTGGTGATCTTGGGCTCGTAACCCTTTTCACACTCAGAAAGAAATTATTAGGTCAATCATTAAGCAAAATTGAAATTTTTGATTTTGAACATATAGAAGACTTAAATGAACCAGCTTGGCAAGACTTGGAATTACAACAAGACTCCCGTGTAATTTTTGCAATGATTAACGAGTATCATGCTTCACCAATTATTAAGACTTTTCATCCAGAAGTGCTGAATGATGAGTTACATGTGGCTGTTAATGATTATATTGATCATTATACCAATGTTCAAGATCGAACCGTTTTGATTTTGCCACAACTAGTCAGAAAGTATGACGAATTTTATGCTCACTTAGAGGAAACACAAACTATTTTGGCAAAGGTCAAGCGTGACGACACAAGTATTAATTATCAACCCTTCCAATATCTGTATGATATCACGTTGAATTATGGCAATAAGTTCACGATAGGATCCGATTGTATTCCGCGAAACGGAAAGAACAACGACAATACGGAAATTTGGATGAATAGGACAATTAACCCGAATCTATTACATTATTTGGAAAGCCACTGCTGGTTATTGTCTTACCTAGTTAAACGCATTCACGAGCCGGATCCCACGTTATTCGATAGTTCCTGCGTCAATACTGATCGTACGGCAGTGCTGGAAAATATGATGCACTCAGAATGGGCTCAAAACTTAAAATCTCTGTTTAATGATAATTTGGCAGTAGCAGGTCTATGGGAATGTGCATCTACAAGCAAACTGTGGCATCAATTTGACATTCTTCTAAAAGAAGGACACTTTAAAAAATGTTTCACAGTTATTGATGCGCTGCCAGACTCACTCATGATGGCCAATGTAGAAATTCAAAGTCTTAGAGATCGAATATTAGTTCATTTGATTAATAATCAATCGGATTTGAATGAGGATGAAATTTTACAATACCTCTATCAGATAAAGGATGTGCAGATGCTTGCTCAAATCGTGTTAGCGAATGTTAAGGAGTGGCCCGTAGGTATTTGTGAGGATGCTCTACGTCATGTCTTGAATCATGTGAACAAACATAATCTTCCAGCCCATTGTCGGGCACATATGAACGAAATTCTTTGCAGAGTTATGGTCTTTGAAAAAATCTTACCTTACTGCAATATTGATGATAGTTCTAATGGGATGAATTGGTATAATATTGTATTTCGTACAGAAAAAACTGATCCCCATTGCATTGTCAAATCTTTAATTGATACGAATCAACATGAACTCTGTCTAAAGTGGTTAGAGTATCAAACAGTCTCGTCGGAAATTCAATCATTAGTGTCCCAGGATCTTTTTATAGGACTTTTGGAAAATGGAACAGACGATTTTCAACACGCACGAAAACTTTTACAAGCATTGCCAGTTAGTTTGTCTGTCAAACTTTGTAAGGGTGTAATTGAAAGATTGGAATCAATTGGTGCGTTACGGTTTATTGTAAAATATCTTATTGAAAATTGTCCGACGGATTATGTGAAATATCAACACTGTTCTATTGGCGTCGAAATTTTGGATCAATTAAATCCGCAAGACAGAGGATTGTATACCAATTTAATTAATAATCCACTCCTCATGTTGGAACAATTACTCATGAATGGAAAGTTTGATAGTTTGCAGAGGATTAAGAAACATCATTCAGAGAACTTGCGATTTGCAGATTTTCCTACGGAAGACTTCGATAAACTTGTGAGATTTTACGCAAAAAAATCTCTGGACTCGCGTGTGGCCGTTCAACGGGATATGATCGATGGGAGCAGATCGCGAGATGCATCATTTGATGAAAGTGGTGAATTCATTATGCCTGTTACCACACCAACGAGAGCGGAATGGATACCCAACGATAAAACAAGAGAATGCAATTGCTGTAAAATTGTCATATTTTCCATGTTCAATCGGAGACATCATTGTCGACGATGTGGCAGAGTCGTTTGTGCTTCATGTTCATCACAACGTATGCGTGTCGTTGGTTATGCAGATTCAGTACTCGTTAGAGTCTGCAACGATTGTAAACGACAATCGTCATTACAAGCAAAAGGCGCCATTTCGACAGTCAGCAGTGAATCATTTGATTTTTGGCGATTGTCAAATGATGAGACACACAATCGTACATTGCGTGAAGAATTTTGCTTCGAATATGCACCAAACATTTCATTATGCCTTGCAATATTGAATTTACACTCAGATAGCAGAGTATATGCAAATTTTTTGTTGGATCGGTGTGACGAGATGAAAAAGTTATTGTGTCCTGATGACAACGGACAAATTAATCGTGAAATTGATCACAATATCATACTAAACATGATCCGGTCGCTTTTGGTAGCGGCCAAAGTTAAATGTGCCAAGTTGGGTTTGAATACAGGTTTGGCTGATTGTGATCGTTTCTTATCTCAAGTCGATCTGATTGCTACACTTGTGCAGTCTGATTGCCATGCGTTGATCCCACGTGACGATTTAAATGATCATACGCTACGACGTTTGCGAGATTTGTTAACAGAGAAAGAACAATGGATACTCGCATTGGATCTTAGCACTAAATCGGGATTGGATACACAAGGTGTTTGGGCAGCATGGGGAAAAGCTTGTCTCAAAGTGGGTTATTATGAGGGTGCGCGAGAAAAATTCACACATTGCTTAGAGAAAGTGCATCAAGAAGATTTTGATGATTGGGTTGTATTATCACATCCTGGTGATGTGAGTGAACGACCAGATACTCAGCGAGACATAGAGAAAAAGGAATCTAAGGTTACCGAAAGTTCAAAAAATCGACCGAGCAAAGATCCTCCTCTATTAATGGAGATTCTGCAAATACTCGAAGTGTCCAATGTAACAGATGAACATTCCCAGCAATTGACGCGAACAAATGTCACTGCGCAAGAAATTTCCAATACATTGAACAGTCTAAAAGCAATATCGCATGGACAGTATACATATTCTAAATTGAACTGCAATACCAGAAATTTTCGTTATCAAGAAAGTCTGTACTACTTAATGATGTATGGTAGTTTCAATTCGATATTAGAATTTTTGGTGCGTTATGATGAACTCGAGAAATGTTTGTGCTATATATTAGACAATGATATTGAACCAGAATTATATTTCAATATCGTTTTTCTTGGATGTCTAAAAAATGGAACGATGGAAAATTTATATACGGCAATGAAATCCAAAGATCAAAGTCTTCTGATGTGGAAAAAGTATTTGATATGCACTTGCCATAATTTAGAGAGGAAACAATTATTGCACACGCTATATCAGTTACAATTGTTCATGCGTGATTATATTAGAGCTGCAATGACTTGTATTCGCTTTTACGTCACAGATGCCAGCAATTATGTGGAAATTTGTTGTAGGAGTCATTTCCTCATCGATGCACAAAAGCATTTAGAGACAGAGTTGCAAATAGAAAGCTTTGGGAAACGCCGTAAAAAAAGTACAACATCAATTATGAGCAGTGGTAATAGTAGTTTTACAATGGAAATGGAACCGACAGAAATCGATCGGCATATTAATACAATATCAAGACAAATGGAAATTGCAAAATTCCTTGGAGCATGTGAGAAAGAAGGTAGATCTGTTAATGAATTTCTAAGCAAATTATCATTTATGGATAGTGAGGGCTTACAACCAAGAAGAGTACCAACATTATTCGGAAATCAACAAGAAAGAACTCATTTATCAGTGTTAGCAATTTTATGTGGCCGTGACGTTGAAGAAGGATTTGGTATTGCTTTTCGTGTAATGCAAGACTACAATCTTCGTCCACAAAAAGTTTATTTTCTTGTAGGACACATATTGGCATTAGACAGAAGAATTAATTCAATCGAACAATTAATAAAATGTTGTCGTAGTTCTGGTGCGACTAATTCCAATATTATATCCGATCGTGTTTTGGCACATTGTGTTAAATTCCTCCTAGACCGCTCGCGAAATGACACAAATCCTGGTCCAGGAGATCAAATCGATTCGCTCATAAGAATAATTACAGATGTTGAGTTGAAAATTGGATCATATATTGAAAGCAAACAATTGAAGGCTGCTTATTTATTAGCTGTTAAGCATTCGCGAGCTTCAGATATTCGAAAAATTTTGAAAGAAGCTGAAAGACTTGGACAACCGGCTATTAAATCAATATGTACTAAGTGGCTTCAACAAACACGTAAGAACTGATTTTAGTAATTCTATTAGGATTGTAATTAGGTAATTGATACATAAATCGCTTGGTTGCGCTCTATCATTTTTTTTTATCTGAATCGTACTACAATTATTTAATAATAATGATAAAAATAATAATAATAAATATAACGCAATGTTTGCAACTGCCTCAACGACTTTTTGTATGTGAAAATAATGAAAATGAGAATGAACAATGATATATTAAACTAGTTACTCCGTCACTAGACCTGTGATATGTCATATATGAAGTAATACATAGTGTTCATGTATAATTTATATATAATATACTAGTACACAAGTTGTTAGAAAATGTATTCTCTTATCAGTGATAATTGCGCCTTTCGAAAAATAATGATTGGCCATTTGATATATGTTAAATATATTTCCAAAAATTAATTGTCATCTACTGTGTTATTATTCACTATGAAGCGGAAATAACATTAAAATGACGTCTGCTGTATAACATGATTGGAGGACAAATTTGTTGTAACTCCGTACATTATATTAATGGATAATATGTACACGTGGAATGTGAATTGATGGAATGTACATGAATGAAACAACAACAGACTAGACGTCTATGATAATTCATAGTATTTCGCGAGATAAAAATACGTATTGGAATGCTCATGAAAACAAGATGAATTCGATAAAATAATTACGATATTTCTTTCGATAATCTAAGATTCATCTTCGTTTTCAGTGCCAGTTTTCAGTCTTCTTTCGTATTTTTCTCCGAATTTCGGGTCTATATTTTTCACAGAGGTCAACAGACCGTCTTTTTCTTGTTGTGTCCAATTTTGACTCCATTCGATGAATAATTTCACACGGCATTGGAATAAACTGGGTGGTCTTGTTGATTCGTCTTTACATTCTAGACCTTCAATACCAGATAAAAGGCCATTAACGAGATCGGTTGGACCACATCGTTCTAACAATACACCCAAAAAATCACTTCGTTGCATCTCTGACCACTCTTGGAACCACTCGACTACATATCTCAACTGTGCTTGATTTGACAGTGTCGTAGACATCTTCTAATCTAGAAATGAATATAGTTTATTATGGATGTGAAAATGTGAATGTATTTGATAACGGTATCATATTTCTTATTCTAAGTCCAACTATAGACCCAATTTGATGATCTGTTTTATCACATTCATTTATTTATCTACTTGATCGTGATCTGATATTTGATCATCATCATCATACCTTAGCCCTCTGTTTTCCTCTTATAAATCCCGACAATTATGTTCCCAAAATTGCTTTCATCAAACTTTATTTTTCTGTTTCCACTTAATACAATTAATAGCCTTTGTTGTTAACACTTTCAAGCATTATCACAATTGAATACTTTTTTTATAATTGTTATAGAATGAATAAGGTTAGGTCCTAACGATATCAGCATGTTGCAAGAGAAGTTTATCACGAAGTTTAGTGTACTTTTCCATCCAATTATTCCCTCTGCACTTTGCAAACTGATAGGTATGAAATCAATTGATCATTTATGACACGTTGATGATGAGACTCGAATCCAATTTATCCAACATAAAAATTTAACTATCATAGCAAATACTATCTAAAATCATACCACTCATCATCTGATCAACATCATGAAAGTTAATTATTATCAGTGTGAGCAGTAGAAAATTTTTATTTCATGTTGATTTAAAATTCATCACCCAATTTATTTTATTTAAGTAGTATAGCAACAATTGATATGACTTGGATTGTCTTCATGACCTGTGCTCGCAATTATTACTTGGAAATTCTTATACAAAATGTAGTATGACAATATTCATGTATTATATCCTACGACAATTACATTGCGATTTCCATTATTGTATCAAAACTATATATAATTCAAGAAATAAATGATTTACCAATTGTCCTGGATAAAATGAGGAGTTGACAAATTCTGTTCCAATTCCAATCACTGTTTCACCTCATTAAAAAATGCTCTTGATTGTGTGGACGTGTTCACTTCAGTGTACTCCTACCAGGTAAATAGATAAAATTTCATATGAAGAATAATTGTTATTGAATGAGGAACGAGATGCAAATGACAAAGTTTAATATTTCCGCCGCGACGTTCTCTAGTACTCACTGTCTCTTTCTCTTTCTGTTCATCAATTTTTTCTCACAAACTAATACCTATATATATGTATATATATGCACACATATATCTATCTATCTATCTACTATATATATGTTTATATGTAACGGTGGATTTATTCAACCGGTCTCACAGAAATTAATTACTCAATTTACATTTTTTAAGCTTAACTTGATCATCTTCTTCTGAATCGTCGTCTTCTATGTCGTTTTCGGAATCGTTTGGTCCACCTGAAATTTATATTACACAATTGGCTGTGACTCTATATAATTCGCGATAGAAAGTGTACTTTTTTTTTTTCTTTCATCTAAAATAAAATATTCATCGATAACTCGTTTCAACATGCGTTCATTCACCTTCGTGAGACAAGTTGCGTTCAGCGTCGACTAAAGTTGTTAAGAAGTCATTGACTTGCTGTTGCATCATCTTCAAATTTGTAATCAGTACCGCTATATTATTATCGTTTTTATTTTCTGACGATTTGTCGAATATGCACTTATCATTCTTTGATATTTGTATTCTCACACTGGTGTTCGCCATGATTATTTATTCTTTTGTTTGTTTTTTTCTGTGAAGGAAAGAATATTATATCATTAATTTGGAATTCATGAATACATTCTGAATCATAGACGTGATATTTCATTTGTGTTAGTTAGGTACATTTTAATGAATTGATTTGAAACAATGATAAGGGCACGAGTACAATTGTTGACCAATTAGAGGAGGGCGCCACATAAAAGATGCCCTGCTGATGGACCATCTATAATATGTTGGGTTTATAATTGAAAAATAAATTTTATTTTAATAGGATCTGTAAAATGAATGAGAAGCATTGGTGTATGGCATGTGATAATAAACAGAGATAAAGGTCAATAATTTGTAGTGTATACTGGAAACAGTGATTGGGCAAATGGAGATGATTGTTTAGAACAATGAAAACAAAGGAACATCGCATGTGGTGCTACTTCTTTGTTGATTCTTTCTACTTCTTCAGCGATAAGTTTTATAACAATGAATATTCACATTTAACCGCCAATGATTTCTGTTCGAAAGTAGCGCCTGGCATTAATTATTTGGAGAATAAACAATCATATACTTTATAAACAACAAACAAAATGAAAAATATAAATGATTTCCTTAATGTCTTACCTCGATTGTTGATAAATAAAAGTCGTGAATTGTTAGGAATAGATGGCGTTAGTAGGTAATTGTATTTTGGCTGGTTTATGATTAATGCGTTGTCGTTTGTGATTCTAACCTATAAAAAAACAATAATTGTCACGCTCGACATTAAAGATAGGGCATATGCTATCGTCGGAATGGTTTTACTGGGAAATGATGAGGTAAACGAAGAAAATAAGGAGAAAAAAAAGGATTAATGTGGGACAATACAATGTGAATTTTTTTATTAATTTACGTTATTATTTTATTTTATAGTTCTTGAGTGAACTTACCAGGTTATTTGAGAAGTCACGGATTTCAGGGGCGGTAGTACTAACTATTAAGAGATGTGAGTGATAGAACTTCAATTTATTCGTCAATGTGAAATTTGATGTTTCAAGATTTTTTATTATATTTGGATTTGTTCTAGTTAATGGACACAACAGACCGGTTCCCCGAGAGGGTCAACCACCACTACCAAAACCGACTGAGCACCTGTGTCTGATTAGAGCCACGTTACGGTCTAAAAAAATATCAACAACTGTAAGAAGTTTGAATTTTTTATTGGAGTTGACTGTAGAAATCATTATTGGAGTGATATGTTCTATATTGATTCAGAGTTGATGAAAGGAATTTATCTACTTAGTCCTTCTTGGGATTCTGATATTCAACAAATAATAATTATTGTTATCATTCCCATGAATGAATGTGAGTCATCGTTGGAATGAAATTACAATGAAAGATAAATTGGAATCATTATTATTTGTAAACATTTAGGAATTTCCTAACGAAGCCATCTGCAGACCGGAAACAGTTGATTATTTTCCATTCAGAATGGTCATTCATATGAGAATTATTTCAAAGAAAAATATAATAAGTTTATTTTTTATGTTTTATGGTTCTTGGTTGAATGGTGATATTTTATTAATTTCATATTTTAACAACTATCCAATCAGTAGATTTCTTCAGTCATACTCTTTTGTTCATTAATGAATAAGAACTCACTGATAATGTTGAAATATATTTCAGATTCATTCCAAGGACGTGAACAAATTCCAGCAAGCATACTGGAATTTGATGAAGACTAATATCAATGGATTGAAGAAACTGAAAAAAGTTAAATCTGCAAAACCTAAAGCTCATTAAATTCAATGGAAATTTATTTATTGACAAATTCTGAATTCTTCAAGTTATCGCTTGCAGTTTATTAATCACTTTTATACAATAATTATTCCATATACATAAAGGTAAACATATATATTCGAGTAAATCGTGTGATTGTTATCTCGTATCTAGGCCATTAAATACAGAATTTATGTAATATTTCAATCAATAATTTCACCAACGAATACTTACATGCGATATTCATTGAAATGCATCCCGAAAAAATGAATGGCACATGAAGTTTTTACATACCATAGGACACAAATTATCGATGTCAATCACATATCGTGCTTGACGTCTTCTGGAATACGTGATACATACCATGAATGTTGTTCACCGGGTGCTGTAGCTAATACGCCTTTCTCATTCGCATAGTTGGTATTTGCATCATATGAATACTTTTCACCCCAAAGGTCTGTCAAAATTCCACCTGCAGCATGTAATACTGCTTCAGGTGCGCATGTATCCCATCTTTTGCATCCCCGACTCGCAAATATATAGGCGTGAGCACGTCCTTCAAGCAGGAGCATCACCTTGTGACCTGCTCCGCCAACACGTAAAACCTCATCAGGCTTCATTGCATCTAGTGCGGCTTGGACTGTTTTATTAGAATGTGATCTGCAATGATAAATAGAAAATTTAGTAGAGCTGTGTACTCTTCGTAAGAAGATGAACGAATGAGGATAACGACACACTACCGTGTAGTTGTAATTATTCTTTTTCCAACTGGTGGTGGAGTTGATTCGAAGCCACCGACACCAACACCTTCTAAAGCCCATATAGTACGTCCCAATGAAGATTTTTGTTTATCTTCGTAATACGGTTGATGAATTACACCACCGACAGCTTTTGAACCGACTGCAACGCCAATTAATACTGTTATATGATTTACGAGTCCTTGAGCATATTCCGACGTCCCTGAAAAGCAAAAATCGTTCAATAAAAAGAATTCTAGAAGCCATAACATCATTAATATTCATAAACTGAATAAATAGAGATAAGGAAAATTGGAAGTGTATTTACCATCAAGGGGGTCAACCCACACACATACATCTTTTGGTGCAACATTCTCCAAATGACTTGGCAGCTTGACTTTCAATACATCCTGATCCATATCAGTGATGATCCAATCTGCAGGTATATCACATTTTGATGTTCCTTCTTCACCAATTATTGTCACATCAGGAAATTGTCGACTTAACGATGTGATGATACAATTTTGCGCTGACCTGTCGGCCTCAGTTTGGATATCATTGACGCCTTTGTCCACAATGTTTAATTCACCGCGTGTGAAAACGTCCCGAATAATTTTTCCAGCTTGTGATGACGCCGTCACTGACGAGGCAATCAAACGTGTCAACAGTGGTTGACACTGAGCCATTTTTAGTGAATTCAGTGATACTTCAAGATCTACGAATAAGAATGTAATTATTTGTATAAATACGTTACAATAGCAGTTATGCTTCATGCAAATATCACAACCATAAATTATTGATATGTAAATTTCAAGTGAATAAATTTAGTGATTATTTGTTATGAATAGTTACCAAGTCATATGGATCACAGATTCAAGTCATAACAGTTCACGTGAGCAATATGATATAGGCAATTGTGGGTAGGAATCACTGTCACTTATATTACCCTAACCAGTTGTTGATCACGTATGATCGTCGAAAAGGCGCCAAGTCAATGACGACATATTATGTTTTCAAAATATTATTAACACGTATGGAATTTCATATCTCTCGTTTTTTTTTTCTATTCTCCTTATATATTATGAAAAACCGACCAAACGGAATTACGGTTTGTAATAATCTGGGTTCAAATGAACATGTTTTAATCTCCCAAAATATGTCTCCAATTCCCTAAAATTTTTCATGGGTTTAATTATTGCATTCTTCCATTCTATTGAAACATAATTCGCTCAAAGTTATGAATGCGATGAGATCTCATGAGATAGATGGTAACAGTAGCCCAATTGATTATCTGATGGTCAATAGAATTTTGGCAAGTTGAGGAAATTAAATAAACAAATCAACATTCATATTGAATTCAACCTTTTCATCAGCACGTGCTGAAAAATGGCGGTAATTTTCAGTTTGATCGATTGATCATTGCGCTGAATTGTTTTGTAATAAATTAATGAGAATGTTCAAAAGCTTGGGTGATGAAGTCAGTGTAACAATAAGTACTAATGTCATTACTTTGATTGATATTGATAACTTTTGTATGAATATCAATGAATATATGGCTCTGTTAGGTATTAGCACATGAAATGATCCATTGAGTTATTACAGTTGGGCGGTCATGCAGTTTTATGTACAAATCCGATCTGTTCATACATTCAAGTGTCGAAATAGGAACTACAAGAAAATATTTTTCTCAAAACGGTCAAGATTATCATTTTGATAATTAGTATACTGCAATTGCCGATGTAAATATAGGTCATTGTTTAATGTTTAATAATTTTGTATAATTGCTACGAATTTTCGGGCTCAAATAGTTAGGTTAGGATCTGACCCGGTCTAACCTTGGTCTCAATAACATCAATGAGCCAAGCAAGAAGAGGTTAATTTCAATAAATAGTATTAATTAACTGCGAAATTCATCATTTAATTGCCAAGAGGAATAACAAGGCGGATATTATTTGTCATGTTACAAAGCTCAAATCGCCCCATGTTCAATTGTGTTGTGCAGTCGGTAAAACAGGATAAACACAATCACGTTTGAAATGGCAATTTATATAAAAAATCTGGTCCTGTATAATTTTATGGGCCCCATTGTTTACAAGAAGAATAGAAAAATAAACCGATGACAAAGAGTCAATCTGAGAAGAAATTGAAAGGTAAATTGGTGTGGATTGAATTTACGTAACCTCGGATCGTGTTTGTGATCATCATTTGTTTTCTCTTGATTTTCTTACTTTATAGATGTTTTGGATGATTGTCACTCGACTGAACCGACGATCAGACAAATATCGCTCACTGTTTGTAATATGTCGTCAGAAGTCTGATGAAAAGTCCCGTTCTGGAGACGATGCTCCAACAAAAGGCGATATAAAAAATGTAAAAAAAGTGGCAAAAAAGCCAAAACCTCGAGGCCATTCTAAAATTATTGCAAAACTCACGGCGGCCAGATGTGAAGTACAAAAAATTCCTACAGAATTATTGAGAGAAGAAGTTTCTCCCAAGCATTTACATCTGGTTGACAAGAGAGTAGCTGATCACTTTGCATCATTAATGATACCTGTTCTTAAGGAAACGAAATCACCGATTTACGAAGTTAATCCGGGTTTGGGTTATCTGACTAAGAAGTTACTGGAATCTGGTGTGCTCCATATTCATCTATTTGAAAAGTATTCAGCGTTTCGTAACGGTTTAGCACCACTTATTGCAAAATATCCTGATCGTCTTAGTGTTAGCAATCGTGATTTCTTTGCAATATCCCGTGTGGCATATAGAGATCGTATAGAAAATACGAATGTACTCGGTGATATGATGCAATATGTTCCAAAATATAAATGGGATGATGAACCATCATTGTACATCATTGGAGCTCTGCTTCAAAAACAATTCCTCTATTACTTACGTTATTCATTAATCTCTGGTGAATTATCGGGTTATGGACGTATAGCTTTGTATTTAGCAATAGCACCATCAATTTCAATGGTTTGTAATAGTCCTAAGTATTATTGAATGATTCATCTTGTTCCATTTCCTAAAGAATATTCTCTACGAAATTTTATGTTGTAGCTCTTCGGTGAAACTAAGATGACAAAGCTTCATACGCCGAACAATATTTATCTTCAATTGTTTTTTACTCATGAGAAACTTGCTACTCTATCAAGACATGCCTTTTTACCTTGGTTGAACAATAAAAAAAAAGAAAAACAATGTTATAGATATTATAAAGAGGACAGTGAACTAGTACATGTTGTTAAACTGGTTCCGAAACTTGATTTTTTCAATGATGACTTCACGAAATCCGACGCCGAGATGTTCTATTACTTCTTAATACTGAATTTGAAACCTGCCGGTTCACGTGTTATTCCCACATTGGAGTAAGTCACATTTCAATTATTCTATTATCTGTTGCATTTTGTTTTCCGAAATTAATCTCTTATTGTGTTCACCAGGAGATGGATACCTAATTGTGGACCACGATTAATCAGAATGAATTTCGATATCTTCACACCATTCAGACAACTCTCAGCGTCAGAGTTATTAAATCTATTCAAAACACTCAAATCTTGGCCGGAATTTGAAAATAGTGCATTTTTTAGCATTGTTGAAGAATTAAAATTACGTAGAATGCACTAATGAAACTTCGAAGTGATCAGGATGTGATTAACTAAGAATTAGTTTGTAAGAAATTATTCTTTAGTACCAATGCAATCAACTATCGTCAAACTTCCAAATGATTTATACTTATGTACATATCATTCTGCGACAAAAGAAGGGTTGGTTTGGCATAGGTAGATTATGATGACAATAAGAGTAGATAGCATTTCCAATCTTTATTGAATGAAAGATGAATATTTTTGCTATGGTGAAATATACACGGCTCAATAGAAAATACTAACTTTGAGGAATAATTGTGCAACGAATAACATATTCACTCGTATCGGATCTCTCATTTCAAAATAAGTGCCATTTCATAGCAAGAAAAATTTATTTTACATTCAAAATGTAGAATGAAGTATATTGAGAGCTTTAAAATAAGATCCATAAAATTGTTTCTGTAACAAAAGATGTCATTAACTCTTTTTTTTTCTCGTAAACTTCACCAGTTTTCCCCATTAAGTACAAATACCGATAATGTAAAATCTTGTAAATAACGTAAATGAAATAATTTGATAATAATTATGTCATCTTTTGAATATGAACTTCCCTATCATTTTTTTTTTGTAATCTATTTCCATTCCTAGATGCGGACATAAAGTGTTCATTTATCCAACGACATTGAACTTCGAACTCACATCAATTCAATCTCTATCAGTGGTAGTGGTAAACTTTTCATAATACATCTGATTTCAAACAGTTATGCGTGATACGCTGTCCTATACTACTGAACGTCTGAAAAAGAAACAAGAATATTAAAAAGAAGACGAAAATGTAACCGCCGAATGCCAATATGATACGTCATCTCACATTTTGTACAAAAACGAACTAAAAGTTGAGAGAAGCGATTTAAGCACCAGATGCTAATGAACACGTTTTGAAAGTTGTATGAAATAGCGATGTGTTTCTGAATATCGTTTCATAAGTTTGGGTATATTCGTTGGATTAAGAACTCAGGACTGAATTTTTATTTTTACGTTATTATATATAATGATTTCCATTCTAACTTTATTTTTCTTTATAATTATTCGAGTAACTTATGCCCAGGATATCCTTTTTCCTGATGAACCATTCGAACCACAGCTTCGAAATGCTGTAAGAAAACTTTCAAACTATATTAAAGAAAATCATCTCGTTCATCATAAATAGTATTATATTCTTATCTTTGATTTCTAGAGCGTGGAAGTGCCAACAAAGTGCCCTCCCAACATGACCTTAGACATTGACGAAGATGGGAATTCCTGTGAATGCATCGGTGGATATCTCTATTACGCACCACGGGACAGTTGTTTCAAGCCTTATTTAAGAGGACCATGTTCATCTGGACAATATCTGGTACTTCCCAATAATGGAACAAATGCTGAGTGTTTGGAAAATTCATGCAAAGATGGCTCAGTGATATTTAATGGAACTTGCAATGCACTGTTGAAGCCTGGCTATCCGTGTGGTGAGGGTCAATCATTGGTTATCAATGAACAGAATTACGAAATTGAGTGTCAACGAATTACAACAGTTGTGTATCAAATTATCGTCGCACCAGTTAAAGGTTGTATGCCAGGCACACGAAAAATTTCTCGAGGACAGTGTCGACGAATTCTATAAATTGACTAACGTTTTGGTTTTTAATTACGTGTCAAGGAGAACCTACAATTTAAAACGTAATTTCAAATCATATTGATATATTAATCTATTAATTTACTAATCAGTTTGTATATTTGAAAGAATAATTAGTTTATGAACATACATTATCAAATTGGTACGAATGAATGTCAATTCCTCATATAAAAGCAAAGTGGTAATATTCAAGGCTAAAATAATATGTGATTGTCGATGACGAAATGCAGGTCCCAAATTCATTCCGGTAAATAAATCATTTTCTCTTAGCACCAGTTTACCTTGGATTCATACGCATTATCATAGACCGCACTTGAATCAGTTTACGATGTGGATTGTGAGATTTTGTGTTTAAGGGAAAATATTCCAGATGACCATTCGTGTGGTGATACTTTTTTTTTAATGGAATGAATGCACATGCAAGTGTTGACATGGGTATTGCAATACGTTTAGCTGGATAAAAAAAGTGGTATAATGTAATAATAAGGATTTTTATCAATCGCGAAAGCCATAAACAGTGGCTAATTTCTTAAATGTACTATTCAAAAAATTAGCCACTGTTATATTTAATAAACATTAAAGTAGAGACTTTTGTTTTATTTAATTCCCAGAAGTCAAAAGCATGATAAAATTCCTTGATTTATCCAGATAATTCTAGTACGTATCAACAAAAGCTGCAATTCTGCAGTTTATAAGAGAAAACAAGGCAGTTAATTTCTGTTCAAATGAAGCATGTGGAAAATTTATGCAAAAACTTTGCTCAATGAAAATATATGATCGAACTTCCACAATGTGCTCATACACATCCACAATTTCTTCATTGAATTTTCGACAAGATTTCAGGCATTAATCTTTTGACTTCCCCCAATTTCTTAATATTTGAATCATTCATGAGCTCTAGTGGATTAATTAATAGTTAAAGAAGAAAAAATTTAGTTATCAGTCAACCGCTTTCCACTAAACCAGTGTTGTGATAAATAATTTGTTTCTACTCAAAATTTTCAGAATAAATAAAAATTCAAAATGCAATTGAAGTACTTCGCTGTAATGATGATGATAGTTATGTGTGACTGTCAAGATATTGTTTTTCCAAATGACGAAGAGATAACGCACCTAAGTGGAAATAGAGCAGCAGTGAGTGGAAATTCAAGTTTAATTCCTTTTCACAAATTTATATTGCTATTTATATCAAGTTGTTAATACTTTTAGTTAACGGACCGTATACCAGTTTATATTCCAAAGAAATGTCCAGAAAATATGTTACTTTATCCTGGTGGCGGTAGAAAAAGTGCATGGATTTGCGATTGTAGACCAAGATTTCTCTATTTTCCTTTGAATAACACTTGTTATGAAGCATATAGACAAGGTCCATGCAATCATGGTGAATACGTTGTGTTGCCAGAAAATGAAGTTGTGCCAAAATGTGCTATAAATCCTTGTTATGGAGATGGATTGGTACTTCACAATGGAGTTTGTTACCATTTGAGAATGACTGGCGGACCTTGTGCTCCCAATGGAATTCTTGGTGTCAATGAGGTCACGTTTAAGGTTGAATGTATTCCCATTAAAGTTGCTCCATTCATTGTAATCGATGCACCAATAGCAGCTACCACACCATGTCCAACGGGTAGTCGAAGAAATTCTTCAGGAGCATGCAGAGTTCCTATCTAGATCCATTTTTTGAGCTATCAAATAATAAATATTTAATAATAATATTTAACGCTTTGTTCTAATTGTATCGACAAGAAAGAAATACACATTAATGTATATTAAATTAACTCATAATTCCTACTAGGCCTTTTTGATCTCAGTTATTGCCAACCATTTTTTATATCCGGCTGAGTTACGATCAATTTAATATAATGAAAACAATTGATAACAAACAAGATGATATATATTGGAACTGTTATTGCTGTCCATGAATTATGGATGAGCCGAGTATAAATAGATCATCACAGAATGGATGTCTTGAATGTGAACAGAAATAAATCTCACGATTCAATAATTCTTGTCTAAAATCCCAGGGGTTTTTTTCATGGCTTTGCTCCCTATTGTGCTATCATATTCAGTGGTTATTTATCTAACGCTATTAATGTAATGGAAATATGAACGTAATAATAGTTTTACAGAGATCTTATTGCAAAAAAAATTAATTATGATGTTAATAAATAATATCAAAGGCCTCGTGAGAATTATCTAGTTAACTTAATAATCATTTCGTATTAAATATTCAAATTATTTTTAATTTACAGATATATACATCGATTTAAATCCTAACATATATAATCATAACGCAAACACTTCGAGAACTGAATAAAAAATCTATGTTGCTCGTTAGGAGTTCGATAACTTTTTCAATCACAATTATTCATGATGATATGTACATCAATATCCACTGGCTCAGAACTGATTTTCTCGATGGTAATTTCAACAAATATATATATTGAATAATAAAAATCTGGATAATACTAACTGGACACATTAATATCAAATAAGATATCATGAGAAATCATGTTTGTTCTTTGTTCGTGAGTAAATAAAATTAGTCGTTCAATATATCAAATTATTAACTGTTACTCTGACTGTTGCCAGCTGCCTGGATCAATCTTCGTCTTTCTCTATACATGGATACTTTCATATTTTCAAGTTGATGATACCGGAGTAATTTTAATACCGCAAATACAGATAAGCCGACCCATATTGAAAGACTACTCCACGCTCCGAATTGGGCTACTCCCAATTCAATGTAAAATTCTGAAGTATCAATGTTGTCAGTTTTATCAATGTCATTACCAGCTGCTAAATCACATGATGGGAACCTCTTTTCCATACATTGACACCAAGTCATGAAACCAAGAGTAATTGTTATGGCAGCAATTAAAATGAACATTGCAAGGAAGATTGAACTGATAACATCGACGAAAGCTGATAGAAATGAACTATCTTCACCGCGATACAGCATCATTGAAAGTCGGTAGATTTGAATTACAGATGTAATAAATACTATTAATCCTACGAATATTGTGTAATTACACCAGCCTGGTGATGCCCAATTGACAACCAACTGTCCGTCTGTTTCTTGCCAAATGCCCGTGGAAAACAAGAGACAATGACCTCTGTGAAAAATGAGAAATTCAATAAATCAATCATATGATGAAGTCCGAATAGTATTTGAGTTGCTGATGTGAAGTGAATGTGTTGAACTTCCAGATTCTCTCGATAAATTTAATTTCATCTACATGTAAAATCAGAATATGCCGGTTGTGTTCGTGGAAAAAATAACTAAATATTATTTATAAACGATTGGCAACTTCGAATCGAAATCATCAACAAGTGATTCGAAATATTTAAATAGTTTTCTATATAAAGTATTTGTTTTTCGTGAGACAAAAATAATCTTGCTCAATTGAGAGGTGTATTTGCAGAACCCTTGAACGATTGGGAATGTGAATCATTGAACTGATGGAAGTTATTGGGTTGAATAATATCACATTTTTGAATTTAAATGCGCATTACAGAGTAAATGACTAACATAAATTACGAATCCGATAGATGCATATTTTTCAAATGGAATTTGGACTTCCAGAAAGAAATAATTAATGTTTGTTCGACTAATTTGTTTATGTCCGCAACTTCAAGTGTATCTTCAAATCCAAATCAATGAATAATTGTTAAATACAAATTTAATGAGCAAAATTGTCTTGTCAGTAACTGAACATTCTTTGATTTAAATTGTGTAACAATCGTGTGTATTGTCAACATAATTATTATACAAATGATCGAGAGGATCTTTCTAAGAGTACAGATTTGTGAGATGTAAATAATATATTTTTTTTCAGCATTGAAAATTGTTGTGCTATATTATAAACATACTTGAATTCATCTTGGTGCAGACTCATTGGTACAATTATGCACAAAGACAAGATAAGTGCAACGATATATCCTGCCAGTTGACTTATCAACAATATATTGGTTAATGCCATGATTATTGTTCTACGTTTGTTAGTTATATTTCAGCAACAAGTTGGAGGTTAAATAAATTGTTCTGATGATACAAAGAATTTAATGTTGATATTTGTTTCCACGATTAACTCGCGCACAGATACATTATTTTTCAACTGTGAATTAAATTATGAGATTTGTATGTTCAATTTGCCGTCAATTCACTCCGGTGGAATTTTTATTATGCTTGTAAAGCGAATGTCAGAAATATACGACGCAATCGCTCACGTGAGTCAGTTATTTTTATTTATTTTTCATATGTGGATGGTTAGATATGAGATTGCACTACTTCTGCCTTGATCATGTTTTACACAAAATCTCTACGGTTTCCTCAACATAACCTCAAATCATTTAATTCATCTGGCAATTTGCAGTTACCACATTATGACTAATAACTCTGAACTATTTCATTTCCGTTACATTTGCATAAAATTGAACCGTGAAATCTCATACTCGCTGTTCATTTTCGAACATTTCTTTCATCTCAGCAAACTTGAAGCTCAAAAATTTGAACAATTATTGCTCGGTCGGTAATTCTACTTCCACTTGAAGTATATGGAAATGGTGCAAATAGAATTTGATGCAATCAAATCATGTGTGAATATTTGGTCTATATATTTTACAGGGTTCTTCATTATCGACTAATAGTAAATTACCAAAGGCACCCCATCACGACGGGCAAGACTTGACGGAGACGACGTGGCTTATTGTAAAATATGGTGGTTCGTTAAAAGTCTTGTCACAATTATAATCTGTCAGTATTGTCATGTGAAACCACCAAGTCGTTAAAAACCCAAAATCTCCATCGATTCATTACATTCAAATTTTGTTGATATAATATTCGGCATTATTAGTATAAAAAATGGGTTTATGCAAATGTCCAAAGAGAAAAGTAACAAATCAATTTTGTTTTGAGCACAGAGTTAATGTTTGCGAACATTGCATGGTAACGAATCATCCAAAGGTTTGTAACAAGTTATTGCACATTAATAAATGCACTCAATTATTTTATACTCTTTCATTATTTGATAGTTTATTTTTCTCTCTGTTTTAGTGTGTTGTTCAATCCTATCTCCAATGGTTACAAGACAGTGACTGCAATCCGATTTGCACTTTATGTTCAGAAACATTAAAAGATAGAGATTGTGTGAGATTGACTTGTTATCATGTCTTCCATTGGGCGTGTTTAGATACTTACGCAAGGAATTTACCATCAACAACAGCACCAGCGGGATACACATGTCCAACATGTCACTCCGGCATTTTTCCCGAATCCAATTTAGTCTCACCGGTTGCTGATGTATTAAAAGAAAAATTAGCAAGTGTTAATTGGGCACGAGCTGGTCTGGGTTTGCCATTATTGAGCAGTGATCGAGAACAAAAACCGGTACGAGAATCAAAAGCATCACTGATTGAAACAACAGTCTATCAGAATCATGCTTCAACATCAGCACCTACAGTAGCAACGGCGAGGACGAGTGCCAATGTGAATTCATTCAGTCCACATCTAAATCATGTACACACGAATGTTCAAAAGATGGGACCACCATATTCAGTTGTTAACATTGAATCGTCTAACCAAGCAGATCGGAAGGTTTTCGAAGCTTATGACGAACCTAAAGATATTGCGTTTGATCATGATGAGAATAAATATAAACGAAAATCAGCAATTGAATGGTTCTTGAGATGGTGGACACTCATATCACGAGCACCGGCACGGAGAAGAGGTTCTTCAGGAACATTATACAAGAGATATGCTATAATGACTGTTATTGGATTGATGTGCTTCATTTCTATCATCATTTTATTTTCATGGCTGGGTAGAATGGAAACTGATGGTGACCCTGCATTCGATCCTATGTCAAATACAAATATACTTATGGCAAGAGAAATGCCCATATAATTCAATGTGAAAAATATAACGTGTAAAATGGAATACACATTTCCAATTTTCATTTAGACAGTTAAATCGAAAAGTGAAAAATTTTCTAAAGTGAAAGACTAATATTAATATCAATAATAATTATACTTAAGGTGTATATTTTGTGCTATAATTAAGTGTGTAATTCAGAGTCTGTATAGTACATTCAATATTGAAATTGTAGCTATTGAAAATATCAGCCTATGTTTCATCATAACGTGACGTGTTGATAAAGCCAATAAATAATGGCGACAACATATCATAGCCATTGCGGCGAGTGACCTTTTTAGTATGAGAAAAAAAAACACAATGTGACTCCTTTGTTTTTCTGAACATCAGTTTACTCCTCGTTGCATCTAGGGATAAGAAAGATATCCATAATGTATCAGCATTTATATTTATCACAACTGTCAGTAACGAAATAGTTGATTCGCAAAATGCTGCTTTATACTCGAGAGGAATCTTGTTCCCATATATTAAATATGTATTTGAACGGCAAGCGGTACATGATGAATATGATGATTCATGTAAAACAGTTGGACGCGCAGAATTGTATATCATATTCAACTGATCTTTGCAAACGTATTCAATTTAATTTGAGTGGCAAAAGAAATGGGATGATTCAAGGGATATTTGTCTGATCTTTAAAGCATTCTATTCAAACATTATTTTATGTTGAGGTAATAATTTTATATGACGTATGAAAAAATAGCGTGTGAATTTTAATAATTTTTGATCATTCATTTGATGCCTGATAATATTTAAATACAATTCAATTGGAATTCAAATAGTTGATATGTAAATTTATTCCAATATATTTCACCGCAAGGAATGTGAAACAGTTAAAATCAGCTGGGGTAGCTAACGAAGAGATGCATGAAGATATGAATCGGACGAATGTGGGGAGAAGAAAAATAAGGATCCAAATAGTGGGAGTGAATGTTCTTTCTGATTGGTCTTTTATTCTCTGGTATGCTTCAGTTAAGGAGTCCTGAGATTTCGTTTCACTCAGTCTAACGTGAAGTTATTTACTCTCATGCGGACACGTGTCTAATTTATTTCAAGTGAATGAAGCAGAAATAATTCGAAAAGACACAAAGTTCTTTTTATGCAGTGGTAGTCGAATGAAGACTCATTGCAAAAATCGTGAAGTCGAGAGAAAAAAAAGTTTTTCAGATTTCCTTTGGTCCTCAACGTAGTCGCCATAAAGCATTCGAGTGTTAATAAAACCATCGATGCTCTAGAGAAATTACGATTTTCATCCAAAAATTAGCGTGAAAAATTTAATTCAAAAGCTTTTGGGTGCACATTAATAATGCAGTCAAGTTTGGTGCATTTCAAAGTACATATCTGTTTTATATGTTTCACTTTGGCGATTTTGAGTACCAATTTATTCTGCTACTGGGAATATTGCCATACGTGTTATCCTATGACACTATCTTTCCTCATATCTGGTGAGTACATAGACTGTGTTTAATATTATTTTCTTCATTAACTTTCATCAAATTTAATGAGACACTCGAAAAGTTTGTAAACTAATAGCGAAGAGTTATAGCCTGACAGTCATCAACATCATCGCATACGTTTGATTTCGGGTGATAGTCTTTACATTGCGAGTGTTATCAGTCTTATCGTAATATCAACAATCTACATATATATCGAATTTCCGTATCTACAATCAGATATAATCTCTCACACCTGCTATGATTAAATGTCCCATAACGATATTATTGAATGTTGATATTTCCAGTACTGCAAAAGAATTGTTTCAAATAGATTTCATTGAAATCTTCCTTGATATATTCTAATATCCAGTTTCCAATCTACGGAATCATTGTTAAAAATTAATACTATGTTTTATTTTTAGGAGCTGTTTGGTTTTATCGTGCTAAAACTTTTCGCAAACCCATTGGAGAACAAGACTTGATTGTGATCACAGGATGTGATTCAGGTCTGGGTTATAGCCTCGCTCTTCATTGTCATGAACATCTTAATGTCCAAGTGATCGCAGGTGTTCATAGAGTTAATAGTCAAGGTGCCAAAGAGCTCGAGGACATTGGAATTACAGTACATTCACTTGATATAACACAAAAGGATAGCATCAAAACATTTGTTCAATCGATCAAGGAGGCAGACAATCTCAGTATGATTTTTTATTAATGAGGAACACAAATCGTCAACATTTTGCTTTCTATTTTCATTCACAGATACTCATTCTAAGAATATTCATCATTCATAATATTAGTTGATATCAATGATGAATTTAGGAATTATCGTTGGCATCTGAAACTTAGAAAAATAGTCATAACTTCTAACTTGAAATAAACAATTATGATTGGTGATGTGTAGTACAATATGGGCAGTGAAATGTTTTTGGTTTTGTTCAGATGTTCATTTTTATTTCTATATAAACAATGAATGTACTAGATGAATGTATCACAATCTGTACTTTTTTTCAGATCTACGCAGTGTCGTGAATAATGCTGGAACGATGATATTCGGTGAATTCGAGTGGCAAACAAACGACCAGATCCATCATCAAATCAATGTAAATCTCCTAGGAACTATGACATTAACAAGAGAAATGTTACCATTATTGAGATTACATGGTAGTCGATTGATAATTGTGACAAGTCATTGCGCATTGGAACCTTTACCTGGCGTTGCTGCATATTGTGCCAGTAAAGCTGGTCTTGCGGCTTGGGTGACTGCACTACGAGTTGAAGTGAAAAAATACGGCATAGATGTTGTTAATTTCATTCCTGGTATGTTTGAACATTAATTTGACAATATGGTAACTTTAATAATAATCGATGTTACCTTTCAGGTTCATTCATACAAGATAGTAATATACTATCTCAACAGAAAAAACAATTTGAAGTAATGGCAGCAGCAATGACAACTGAGGCGAAACAATTTTATTCTGAATACTTCAAAAGATATGCTGATTATTTGTCACCCTTGAGTGAGAATGTTTTACCTCAAAGAGTGAAAAATCTTCGGCTGTATGAAATTTTTGAAGATGCTCTCTTACAAAAAAATCCACAAGCGATTTACAAGTAAGAAATTTACATAAAAATTTCTTCACTTAATTTTCTTTAAGTTAAAAAATTTTGTTTTCTCATTTTTTACAGATGCGAACCATGGAGATATACGTTTTATCATACTCTATTCAGAATCTCACCGACACATGTACGTGATTGGCTTATGGAGAAGTTTATTCAAATGCCAACTTGGCATGAGAACAATTTACTGAGCATGAACAACCATTCCAATCATTCTTCTGAAACATTGTTAGAGAAGTCATCGTAGAATTGATTGCATGTAAAATATGTCTACGTGAATATTTGATAATAAAATCTTTATTACAAAGTGAATAATTCGAGATTATGGTTCTTCATTATGTAGAGTAGGAAATGAAGTGCTGAAATCTTGGCAGATCGATTCATCTAAATTGGAATGAATTTTTATATCATTATCTAAAATACATGAAGCAGATGCGAGTGTTATCGACTGAATTGGTATCGAGTAAATATTCGTCCGTTGAAATATTGGAAATGAAAAGGAAAAAAGAAAAATTGAGCGCTAGAACATTTAGATGAGTTCTTGCAGTCTCTTATTATAATTGAAAATGTACCATATCGAACAAAACTGTAGTGTTCGTGGTGTTTGTAAAGAGGATACTCCACAATACTATCGAAATTCAATAGTACTTATAGACATTAGTTATCCAAGTAGATATCGGAGCATGAGAAATGCTTGGGGTGAATCAGTTATAAATTATAAGTGAATTAAAATTTTGGTATGATCAATCAACTGAGTGAATAAAATAAAAATAAAAAAAGAAAGTGAGACAGAATGTCATTACCGTGTTCTATTTCAAAGAAACATTTTATCTATTTGATATTACATCATATATCATTACTTGATGTATGATTTAATTGATGTATATAAATTCCAACATTTTATACTCCGATTTTACATTGAATTGGGTAATATAAAACAGTACATACTCTTCTTTCTTCTAAAAGTCGCGTAGCTATGCAAACAATGTAATTGAGTATCTTAAGGTAGCTTCTTTTGTTTTATCATGATTGAAACACACATTTTTAATTATCAGGCGTGCTTTGCACATAAATAATAAAAACGAATCTTCGGCAGTTTGAGCCAGATAAAAATAATTATATTCTACGTTTCCCTTATTTTCTTTTTAAACATGTAGAATCGCTTCACTAGTTTTCTTTGCACATGGTAAAATGGTACAATCTTATATCCATGGAGAAATTCTAAACGTTTTTTGGATATTTTTCATTTATCACTCGTTGAACGGATGACCCACACAGAGGTATAGTTATTCAGTATGTATAGATTCATTCGGTGTGATGATATAAGTAGATAATTAACTGAGATGAAAGATAATAAGTTTCATATGAACGTTTGAACTTTGATTATATTTGGTTGATGAATCATTTTCTGCCGCCGTAGCAGTCGTTTATCAACATTTTGTCTCTATATACTGTTCGTTATCAGTTGTGAAAAAAATGCCTCTAAATTTTATTGGAATATATATATATATCGAGTCATGGAACACAAATATTTTAATATTTAATTTGAAAATTTATCAATTCAATGACCACCTGGTTTGATTAGATTACAATATATTCCTATATAATGATGTTCTATCATTTCCTATAAAGCAATCGATGATTCTTAGGGACAACAAGTAACCAAAATGTTTGCCAAAGGTATGACGATAGTTCTATAAGTATTTTTATAACAACTCCTTTATTTTTTTACCTCATTTGTGTATACTAGTAATTTTTGAATACTTTATTTATTTAAGTTCTCATCCTCGTATGTTTCTGCGTGGCTGCTACACTACAATTTACACCATTCACTCGGTGTGACAAGGGTCGCCTGCCGTCACCTGTCGAATTAAGGGTTCAAGGGTGCACTAAGTCCCCATGTAAGTGGTCTCGTGGAAGTGAAGTTATCGCTGACTGGGACTTTATAGCTGGTGAGTCGTTGAGCTTTTGTGAACATGTGATATTAGTATCTGTTGTATCGACAATCTGAAAAAATATTCATAATATTTATTTGAAGTTGCTGACACGGAGGATTTGAGACCTTTTGTTCAAGTGAAAGCATTGGGTGCAATTGTGAATGAAACATTACCAGAACAAAATGCCTGCAATTCTCTCGTCAATGGGAAATGTCCGTTGAACCAAGATGAACTCGTTACATATGCATTACGAATGCCTATTCACACTCATTACCCTACAATATCCATTCATTTGAAGTTCTTTTTGCTTGATAGCAAGGAGAATGTTCATATGTGCTTCGAAATAAATGCTAGAATTGTTGGTTGAATTTCTTGGAAAAAAATTCAAAACTGTTGGATTGTTAATAAAGTGTTATTGCTGTCTTTGCTATATGTGAACAGTATATATTTATTCCTGATTCTTCAAATTTGTCTCTGAGAATGATACGAGATTTCAGTAGGATAGCGGGAGGAAACAATATCCCAACTATATTCGATTTCTGTAGTTTTATTCGTGGAGGGTTTCTCTCCCAACGAGTCATTATGCTGACGGACCAGGACAATAGCCTTGTTGTGAAGATTATTTTCGGCGATGAACCTAAATGAGGATCGATATTGAGAGAAGTTGAATGTTTGGTATATGTTAGAGTATACTTGTGAATAGTTTCATTGGAATAATGGCTGGTGGAAACTTCGACATCGAGGAAATTAGGAGATGTTAACAGTCCAGTGAAGTTTGATCTCTATTGAACGTCAAGAATGGCTATGATGATAATAATTTCCGTAGTAAAAAAAGGGGTTTCCCGAACTAATTTTGAGAATTCATATCCAACAAACGAAATCTGATCTTATCAGCTCTATCGCTAAACAGAAAAGTATTTTAGTGATTGATCTGAAAATCTCACAATCAAAGAAACAAATATAGTGACTAAATTATCTTACGTTTTACATAATGAACTCCTTTTCGCGTCATTCCAACAATTCAAGAGCAAAAACCGTCGAGTTTAGAAACAATTGAATAGTAACACAGAATATTCCCCAACGATAGACATCATATGGATTAATTATTCATCAACACATACTAATGAATTTTTCATTGACTTGAATTTTCTACTTCATGGTATCCATAATCACATCATTTTTCGTGGCTGCTACTTTACAATGCACATTGTTCCTTGCTTGTAAAATGGGTTCGTCACCCTCGGAGTTGAAGTTTAGGGGATGCACAAGCTCCCCATGTTCACTAGTTGTTGGACAGGATGCCAATGCCGACTGTAACATTACGGTCGGTGAGTCATTTTATGACCATAATAAAAAAGGGAGCGAAAGTTGATGATTATCATTTTCAATATTTAAATATAATTATTTACGTCAACATCCAGTTAGATTAATCTACTCTGAATATTTTTGGTTCTTATAGCCGCTGATACAGAACATCTGAAATCTATTTTCAAAGTCCAGATGTTTGGTCATAAACGATCGATTATCTATTGAGCGAACTAAGTGCTTGTAATTCTTCAGCGAATTACGAATGATGTTTTTTTATCAAAAAAATTTCCTCATGTTGTAGAGTAAAACTCCAACTACAACTCGAAAGGAAAGAAGCAATCACCTCTGCTGAATTGTAAGATACTGTTCCCTTTAAATATTACTTTGGAATAATGCAGCAAAAATATCCAGATCCATTACCCGACTTCGATAAATATTCTTCAATCTTTACTTTCTCAAGTATCTTCATATTTCTTTTCATATTTGATATAATATGAGGATCATTATGAGAGTCCTCGGGAATAATAGCAATGTCATTTGTATCGTGGCATGATGTTGGCTGCGGCTCTATTGTAGAGTCCATGTATAAGCTCCGCAACGGGGGGTGAAGGGACTTGATTTATTGTCTGCAATAAAAGCGTCAGGAGGAATGTAAAGATTCCTCTGGAAGTGCCGCCAACATCCAATTGAATGGCACATTCAATTTATTTATCTCCTGACATATTTAACATGCGCATCTTCTGGATCTGTTTCCATCATTGGATGCGTTCTGCAATAAAAATATGAATTATTAAACTTTAATTAATTATATTGGAAATGAATATTATCTAGCTACGATCATGGAAAATTAGCACTTCGATGGTTATATAAATTATCATGTTATAGTTGTTGAAAGAAGGTGAAGGGTCGAGGGTAATTCTTGGGAGGGTGGGAATCAAGCATATCCTGTGGGGGCTCGGGCGTATGCCTGACCCACATCCCTTCGAATCGATTGTTGGGTCGCCTTGTTTTTCTCTTTCTTTCTCTCTCTTCCGCTTTATTTTTTGCGTTCCCTCTATCTACCTCATATGTACACATATCGAGAAACAGAGCTATGTGTGTAGACTGAGACAAATACACTTGTTTGCTTCTTTTTGTCTTTTCTGCAGAATTGTCAATGTTTTTTAATTGAAATGAGAGAATTGGAATGGGAAAAGTTCCTAGTAGATTTTGCTCTGTTCTATATTGAATTTTTTTCTTTTTATATTATTGATCAACTGTACTATAATTTTAATGAATAAAGTTTTGGAATTTATTTTAATTTTATGATGATAAATTGAAGTTATTAGTGGGTTTTTTCATGTCGTTAAATGCGATTGAAAATTCATTGAAAATTATTGTTGAACGAGTTGATGGAGATTATATCTCTTGAAAGGGCTAATGTGATTCAGAAGTGGCGACTTAAGATATTTCTGATAAATTTATTGGTAAACAAATAAAGAAATTAATACGAACTTGTTTCTATTTTCTGCATCATTCAACTATGAAATTTGGCGACATGGAATTTATTTTAGATGTGACAGCATTGAGATTGTGATTAAATGGAATTTCCCGGCGCGATTGTTACCATGATTACTTCCCTTGCGAGCATTGGATAGGAAATAAATTTCAATTATTTTAATTAAGAAACTTCTCGTAATGCGCGGAAGTGGAGAAACGATAATCACTGCAAAAAAAATTTAATTAATGATCTTGTGTGAACAAAAGAATACAATTTTCAATTTCTTAATGAGTTCATTAACACATGAACTCTCAACATATTGAAAAGGTTTCAGTGCAAATTATGAAGAATCTAAGTGAAGATTCACATGTTACCTGTCCAAACCTGATTAAACTGCCTGCTTCCAGAATATTATCAACGTCACAATACAAAATTGTGTGGAACATATGTTAAAATTTTTGGGTGGGCATTGATCGACCACCACACGGCTGCAAACTGGAAAATGCTTCATGTTTCTCCATCTTTCCGGTAAATTCTTTCACGTAATTATCTTGAGATAAATCCTGAAAAATAAAAGATATGATAATAATGACACATTTAACAATAGCAGTATTTTTTTTTACAACTAAAATATCAGAATATCTATACACAATAAAATAGGTTAAACAATTTCAGTAAAATAAAATTATATGTATCAATGTTATTGTTCATTCTTCTTTTGTTGCAAACATATTGTTGGGTACAGGTCACGTAGTTTTATTATTGGTGAGATAAATAATTGGTTAATACGTTCTGAGTTTGATATTATCACACATGTTGACATATATAATGTACATTGGTACTATCATCACGCTTCAGGCGACTTTCTTTGTTCAGGCATGGAAGTATCATGACTCTGGAATTCTATGATGAACCGCACCCGACTAGATATAGGTGAAATACATGGATACAAGCAACGACATTCAAGAATCACACTATGATATAATTGAAGTAGATAAAACTTTATCGTTACACCGTATTAATTATTCGATGCGTCAATAATTGGGCTATCAACTTTATTTTTTTTTTTAATGATATCTGATAATTTCTGTACTATACAGGCGAATTATCCAATTAATTGTTTTTCCTTTATTTAATTCCCGAAACTTTCTTTTGTCCGATATCGACATTTTTTTAAAATAAATATTCGTTCGATTCCAAGTATAATTCGCAATATTTATTAATTAAAATATCAGAGTGATTTGTTGTTAAAAATCTCGTTTTCAATAGAATTCCAATTATTCAATCTCTCATATTTTCTATCTTGAAAGTCAATTAGTGTCTTTCAATTGAAGGTCAATCTCGCAGATTGAATGGAGTGATTTTGTAATTAATTTCGTACCATTTCCTTTTATGATCATTCAATTTCATTATATCTTTCATCAATTGAAATGTGAATAGAGAGATCTCTGGATATACTCTAGTACAAACAAAGGCCTGGAACAATGAACAGCCAAAGCTAATAACAGATCATATTAACATTTAATGAAACGCAAATACACATTGGCAATGATGAAAAAACAATTGCATAGATACGTGAATTGAATTTGTAACTTTGCTACTCGTGCAGCTATTATTACTCGTTATATCAATTAATTCATATTCCAATAAAGTCTCAATCACGTAAACAATTCTACGACAATTTAGAATTCATATCCAGCAAGTCTATCAAACATTTTACCCAACTTATCATATCGACATAAAAACCAATAAAAATACATTTTTTTCCGTTGAATCATTTGATCATCAATTTTTTATCTATGAAATAAACATCCACAATACCCAAATATAACCTAACATAAATACAACAAATCGCCAGAAAGTATGAACATATAAACAAAAAAATAATTTCATACTGAACAAAATAAATTGTCAACAAAAGTTCATATGTTTCCTACAATTTGCATAAATAAAAATTTATGCAACATTGCAAAAACGTATTCAACCGCATTCGTTTAGAATTTCAAATGTGGCGCCAATAACACATCAGTAAATAACAATTGATATAGAAAAGTGAATGGATAAATCGTATACTCAGGCCCCACAATAGACCCCAACGAATGAAACGGCAGAAAAATGAAAGCAGAGGGGGGAATAAAGTAAATACTGTACAACACGTAGAACAAATTTTCCATGTATTCCTGTACGTGTAGATATGTTTATGTAGTGGCCAATGGCCTGTAATCCACCGTACGAGAGTCAAGACTACGACTAGTAGTAACAGCGTTCTTATAGTGACGTCATACTTTCATTCCCGTGTGTGAGAACGAAGCGTGCATGTCGCGTGTTTCAGTTTTTCTCTCGTGTCAATCAATTTTTTGGTTAACAATTTGACTTTAGTCAATAAAAATTAACAAAAGCAAATGATATTGAGTAATGTGAATACATTGTCGCTGAATGTGTATTATTATTGCCAATAGTTGTGTATTCATGTGTGATTGAACGGGTGACATTCTGTTCTTTTTTGCTGTGTAGTCTGTAACCGTTTCTAGGAGACTACACGAGCGTGCATATAGATAGGCGGCCATTATTGTTGTCAATATGGCGGGTAAGGGAGGTCTCGCTACTGAGGTATGTACCAATGCTTTATGTTATCTATGTAATCGTTTCAATATATATGTCATATTTGTAGGGAATGATGATGAGATAGCTGGAGAAATGAATATTATGTGTGATAATATTTAATGAGATTAAATGATTGAAGTTGAGGATTTATATGGTAGATTTAAATGAATTATTAGTGTTTTATTTTTGGAATTAATATCAATAATTCGCGGTAATATTTATTTTTTTTGTCTTACATGGTAATTAGTTATGATTAATGGAATGAACTAGTTGTATTGTGGATTTTTATTGGTCTTGATATTTGAACCGAATACCAAAAGGATGATTAATGTATGTTTAGTCATAAGCACTGTGCAACCACGCCCTTGATCACAGCCAATGTTATAAGAAATTTTTTAATGACAAGTATTTTTATTAGTTAATTTTTATGGCGAGTCTTCTTATAGGGTTATGGGGATGTGATGATGATTTTTATTGGAGAAATATGAAGTGATGTAGATGCGCCATGGAAAAATAATGAAATGGTGGTAATGAAGGCGGAGTAAACAAAACTTGTTTGACTTGTTTCATCGATCCAATGGATATTCAATAGCTTGTGGCTGGGAACTTTGGGTTAAACATCGATAGCGTTGGATAACGGTGTGATTCAGAATTTATAGATTAAACAGGGGAAAAAATGGGATGTAGAAAGAGTTTGTTATTGCTGTTTTCCTTTTTTTTTTCTGTTGAACAAGATGATGGGGAAATAATTTAATTTGTTGATTTCATACCGCTTGTGGTTATCTTTGATTGAGTGAGAGGATTTGTGAATTAGGTCATCGGCGATCATCGTATGACAATTTAGATGAATAAAGTGTTTGTAAATATTAGTGGGAGATAATGAAAAAGACTTGAGTATGAATGTTCATATTGATATGAGTTATGTTCTGTAAATTTATGAAGGAAATTTTTTTCATATACACATTAATGTATGAAGAAAGGTCTAGTAGTTGTATATTAAAATATTGAGAGCTAATTTGGATCAGTTTATTATAGAAAATCGATCTAAATTTGTCGTTCTTGATATTACATCAAAGTAATTATCGAACTGGACGAAATTTGTGAGATGAAGATTTACCGTTTTCAAATGGAATTTCTATATCAATTATGAATAACATTTTTTTTTACTTTGACTGAATTGAATGTGGTTCCTCTACGTACACATATGAAAAATAAAATAGTTCTGTATGGTGAATCACAAAGATAAGATCAAGTTATGGTTAGAAAAAAGTTGTTGATTTTATATATTCTCATGTTGTGAGAGTGACTATTTCTAATTACACAACATGAATATATTGTATAGCAGTTTTGTAAATAGTGAAGAGTATTCTAATGAATTCCAAAGGTGAAGTTGATTCGTAAGAGCTGTAGTTGTATTTTTCAAGATTTTAATATTTATAAGTAGAGATAAAATATTCCACTTTATATGAAATGTGCAGATGATTATTTGCAATCACTATTGCTATTGTTAAAAGCGACTAATTTTTGTTATGAATTTTGATTCTTTCTGACAAATATTCTAATCGGAACTCTCATTTTTATCTCATTCATATCGAAGTCTTATGAATAATCTAAATTTAGTGAAAGTTTACTCACAACGAAGTCTGCACCTTTTTCAATTTGATAAAATATCTCAATTCATATTAGCTGTTGTATTGACATCGTTGCTGCTAAGAATTCGAAGAATTTCAATAGATTTCCTTTCAAGAGTCTCATAACTTTCGTTATTTCATATCTCCAAATAAAATCTCATTGAGATTCAGACCAAGACGTACAGAAACTTCGAGATCATTTACTTTCCTATCTTCAGACATTTCGAAGATAAAAATTCAGTTAGAGGAAAAAAGTCAAACTTTTAGCTCAACACCTTGGAGTGCTTTCACGTTATCAATATTTATACATAGAAATAAGAAACCACAAAAGACATTCCTCTGGGAATTAAATTTCAGTTCTCTTGTGAGTTATCATGAAAACGACTCTTCATTGTTTCTGGTGTCGACTTCCTCATGACAATTTGGAAATAAAATGTATTTTAATTTCATAAGTATCAAACCTTTTCTTTCATCACGTCAAAGCATAGGAATATTCCTAAATGAAACTCATTAGCATACTGGACAAAATAATTCTCTACATTTATCATGAAGATCACAAAGCATCAATAAAGTATCAAACATTCAAAAAACAGCAACATGCGTTGGGGAAAAAAAAATAATCTGTGTGGCTCTGTCTAGATTGTGAAACCTAAAATTGTCATAAGATTTCAGTCTCGTTGTAAATATAAACTTTGACGCAAGACTGTTTCATCACATATCAGTAAATATCTCTATTTATCGATAAATTAACAGATGAAATATAAATTTCTAAATTATCAACACAAATACTCTTTTGTCAAAGTCACATTGGTTATATATATTTTGAATTGTGTTGCAAGTAAATAAAGTTCAAAAATGAAGGAAACGGATGTGTGTGCTGATTACTACACGGAATGTCATGGATATAATAAATGAATGATTGTGAGGTAGCATAACTCTTCAATGTATACCGTTGCATATGCATTGGATAACATTCCAAATATATTGAAGGTGGTAACATTTTGTCCACAGTCAAAATATATTAAAATTCAAGATGAGGAATGTGAAATTTAAACATGAAGAAATGTGTGATAAAATAAATAAGTTCTTTATGATAAATTTAATGTGGGTGTATGGGCGTCGATTGTACAGCTCTGAAAGAATTCAGTAAAGAAGTGTTGCAAGTTGATGCTGCAAGATGGCGCCACTATCGTCAAAAAAGGAATCGCTTATCAAACATTTCCCGTGCACATACACTCAATGCAAAGGACACACATGCAGATCGTTCTATAAAATACGGCTGCCACGTCTCCTCGTCGTCTCACCTTCGACGCTAATTTGAACGATACAGTTCGCGCTTATTATCGTTAAATTAGCCATTATGTCGTTAATTTAACGAGTCAATGTATGTCAGGGGACCGGGACTCGATCGGTGCACCTCGAGTATTCACTTGCGTACGCTTATTCCTTCGTAACTTCTTCATTTGACTTTAACTACTTTATAAATCTGTGATGTTAAATTTTGAATATTGAATTTATTCGGGTTCTTGCGTAACAAATTGTAGGAATTTTTGCCTTGATGATTTTTTTCTTTTGAATTCATGGGATGGAAAAAAAAACTTGTGTGGAGAATATGAAGAAAAACTCATATGAATGATTCACATATAGTATGATACCCCTGGGAAATATAGTGAGCATAGCAACAAATATCTATGTTTGTATTGCTCCTGTAGAATTTTTTTTATTTGCTTTTCACATTGCGACTGTTTCAAATTCAAAGTAAGATTTTGGGTTCATTGATAATAAAGAACAGAACGTTATGTTAATTATATTCTTCGAAGTTTCTAACGTGACATAATAATCGTTGGATTTATTAATTAAATTCTTTGAATTTAGATGTTTTATAATTGAATGGGGAATGGTTTTATTAGATTCCATAATTGAATTTCTTATAAGAGAACGTGAGAAAATGTAGTATACATATTTCTAGATTGTTATCAGTCGTACATCAACAAATAATAAAATTGTTGGTAGGAGAAAAAAAAAATACTTTTGCTCGTAATTTTTTACAGTAAAAAACATATATTAAATGAAAGATAAATTTGTCAGTGAGTTTCTGAAAAGTTGGCGTTATTATGGTACACTTGAAAATGTCTGAGAATCGTAAAGGATAATATAAATATAACAAACAAAGTTAAATGGATTATATCATGTTGAATAATGATAAAAAAATAATATCCACTTTAATATTTATTCAAAGTTGAATTTAAATTGAGTCATCAAATGTTGAAGATGTGTTTAAAAATTCATAAACATTCATTTTTGTATAAAAAACTTATCAAACAATTTTTCTCACATTTGCAAGCTTGTTTGATATACCTATATAAAAATTGATACATATACATGTAATAGCAAACTTCCTCGAGGAAGTGAGCAAGCGAGTTACATTCAGTGGGACCGTCCCACACATATTGTCACTCTGCAAAGCAAGATGATGCCGGTGAAGGAAACTGCCCAGAACTAACCGTCGAAAGTCCTACCAATTTGTTCTCTCACATCGAATGTGGGTGTAGGATGTGACGTGAAATCTTTTCTTTCACACTCGTCACTGTCATATATCTATTACACGTTAGAAACAATCAAATAATGTTTTTTTCATATTATTGCATAACGAAAAGAGAAAAAAAGAAATTGTAAAAACACATTCTGAATGCGAATTTGTGTATTTTTTTTTCTTATGTATTCAATCTTTATTTATTCCTGTTCTATAAGGACTGTGTATACACAGTCCACAGATATTTTTCTTCTACATGTAAGACAAACCGTAAACAATCAAGATGATACTATTCAAGCTTGTGCCAGCGGGCACCAAGGCCAATTGTCTCTCAAGTTCTCTTGTATATCTTCGATTATTTGTTGTGAAGCACACAAGACATTAAACTACTTCGTTATAGTTGAAGATGATAATGATGCGAGCAACTGTGTATTATCGTCGTTGTACTTTATTCCATAAATATTTGATGCCCTTTACAAGTACAAATGTAATTTAACGTAATATATAAAGTTGAAAATGAAATTTGATCCATTGTCCAATGGTATATTTGTGCAGATATAAAGCACTACTAAGAATTTTACGGTGAAGCTTTCAGAAATGATGGTTTATTCGTGCAAATCGAGATTGCTTTTGCAAATATACGTAAAGTATAGGCTGATAAGCCATCTGGCGCTGAAATGAATCGATTCAACTACGATATACTTACGACTGCGAGATCATAAAGGCAGCTGAAAAAGGCTGTACGTGAAGACGAAAATAAATGGAAAGAATGAAAGAGAAGTGGAAAAATGTTTTTCAGATTTTGAGTATACCATCGATCGTTGTTGCGAGTTCACTTGGGAGTTTGCGTTGAATGTGCGAGTACTTTATGATACATATTCTAGAATGTTGGATATTCCTTGTGGTATTATTATCATACAATTGTGATGGTTATTCAGAAAGTTGCATAATGTAGAGTAGGAAGATACAGTTGTGAACATTCTCAATTTATTTTGAAGTTGCTGATGAGTTAACGTCATATGATATGAATATTTGAATTGGATTTTGTTATGAAATTAATGTTATTATGGGGAAAAATATGGATAGAAGTAATCATCGTGTATCACATTTTCTTGCGTGATAACAATATCAACGGATATTGATAATGTTTTACGTTGCATAATCACTTTTATTCCGAGTTATTCTTGTGTAAGAGCAGCAACAACAGTAGTGGAAAAAAATTGTTATAATAATTCATTCAGCTTGGAGAATGCAGCCGCTGGGTATTTGTTGAGTAGGCAGTTTTTATTTGCTTACATTCGCGAAATATGATATTTATTTCGAAAATATGAACTTTTAATAGTGAAATGAATGGACCAGTTGGTCAGCATATTGATGGAATTGGCTACAAATTATTGAGATGAGGTCTTGGATGGAATTAGTTGATTTAATTTGGGGTTTTTGATACATTTTTTGATTCAATGATGAGGCTGATGATTATGTTTTTGTGGAATCTTATGAATTAAGTTTTTCATAGCAGTTTTATAGGGAAAAATTGTATGAAGAATTGCAATAGCTCAAATTATCAATGATTATTGAGAGACAGTAAAATATTAAGATTAAAATGTGTATCAACTATTAATTTATTATATTAAAGTATAGAACGAAAGCTGATTAGATATTATTTGTCGAGTGCATAGAAGTAATATAGTTTTATAAATTATTTGAGGGGGCTCAACGAATTGGGTCAGATAATTCAATTGATGATGGTTTGTTTGGTGAGAAAAGAAAAATATAAAATGAGACATTTTGTGTGAAATAATTTATTCTCATGCAATAGTTAGGACAATTATCTTAGATGTATTTTATTATTCATTCTGTTTAACCCTCAGTAGTTATAGTAGAATGTACGTTTTAACACCATTTTTTTTGTGATAGTTATTACGTTTTTTTATTTCATTAAAATTACTTTTTGTTGTATAAAAAATGCGGCCATGATTTCCTTCATTTTTCAAATGATAACAGTTAAAAAAATCAACAAGGTTTTCACAAATTAAAATTAATTTTTGGATATGTTGAAGATTGAGTCCAATATTCGGAAATTTCAATCAACATTTGGCATCAGCAAACATAGAAAACCTTGAAATTTAATCAATAATTGAATCTATTCTTCAAAAAGTTGGACAGCATTCACAAATACAAAATCCCAACTTTGCTTGAAGTGTTATTATACATTCGCCGATAAATTATTATCACAATTTCGTGACAATATTGTCGTTATTTTATAATAAATAAACAAAAACAATGTTTCATTTCATATCATCTTATGAATAATATTGAAGATAAATGTCTCCAACATTTGTTACCTTTTTTAATTAATCACAGCATTTTCCAACAAATTAAAATTATGAAATGTTGAGAGTTCATTTCAATCCTTAGCAAAATTTCTCGCTATTGAGTGGTGGATTCATTTCGAGAACACTCTATGTCCCATCCATTCCCATGATTTATTTGTTCGGCATAGTAAAAAATATTCGTAGGTCCAACAAAATATTCTCCATAAAAAAGAGGTCCCAAATCAAAAGCATCTTCATAGTATCCATCATTATTTTCCCAACGTTCTTCATTCCAAAATTGTTGTGCAACGCGTAAATGTTTAAATTCCCAATATTTCGACCAATATTCACGCTCAGTTTGTCGACGAATTGTTTTGTTATTTGCTAAGACAAAAGCAGCAAAATTCATACGTGAATTAATTCCTTTTTGTGATTTAAATGGCTTTAGCTTAGTGAGTAAACGCGAATGAGGGTCTTCACCAGATTCATTAAGTACTTCGCATGGTGAATTAGAATTATTCCACAAAATTTCTAATCCAAAGACATCAGAGCTTTCAATTGTCTGTTGATTTTTTCGAAAATTTTCACGACGTGCTTTTCTTTCACTGGCATAGTGACGATGTTGATACATCACAATTAACATTACTAATGATGCAATTTCCATTTGTTATTAATGATTAATTCAACGTGATTTGCTCGAGTAATGGTAAAGGTATCAAAACAGTAAGACGATCCGTGAAAGACTGATGAAGAAACCATGTAGGAGTCCAATGTTCATTGTACATGTGGCAATACTTTAATATATTAAAAATTATACGATAATATAGTGAAAGGTATTTTAGTGTAGATAAATTCTATAATTATTATATGATTATTTATAGATTTCCATTTTAACTATCCACAAAAATAGCTTCATACTATTCTTCTCTACATGAGGAAAGAACATTGATCCCTGTTATAACATGCACTTACGTAATACGATTAAGTTTGAATGATTTCCATGATAAATTGTTGAACTGTTGACTTCATAATAATTTGAAGGAAAAAAAAAGAAAGATATTGTGTCTGGAAATGAGTTTTTGATTAACGTGAGATGATTGTGCAGAGGAATCAATTTTAGAAATAGTTGCGTGAACGAAAAAGTTGAGAATCTCCGGTGATGATCGTGAAAGGGCAAGGGGCAACGCGGGTGAAACACAACCAATGTTGAGAACGCCATGTGCGCGGTAGGGGAAATATAGGGAAGCAAAGTGAACTGAGAATAAAGTGGGGATAAAGCCCCGCAGTGCGGCGCGATCGATAGATTCCCGCGACTCTCCTCCACTATTGCTGGTGTGTCCCTTGACGACTTCCGCGCCGCGTTACGAGCGAATAGCCAGACTTTGTGCGACTCGCTGAAACTCGACGAGCAGAATGCTCGTGGTACGTTGCACTTGAAAGATGTAATGACAAAATCGACTGCTGAAACATTTTTTCCAACAATTTCCGATTCATTGGGGGATGACGGAGAAGTGGAGGAACAAAAGATGAAATCGCGGTGAGAGGTTATTGGGTCAGACTTATTGACGCCTGTAAAGTTGAGAGAAAACTTTATTTGTTTTTGTTTTGCATTTACGGAGCAAAACAAAATTTTGATAAATTTTCCAGTAGGTTTTATTTCTTTTATTTGGTTCTCTCATTTTATTTAAATTCAGATGAATACCTTGAAAGTCTATCGCAATTTTTATTCAAATCGAAATGCTATCGCTATTTCCATTTGAAGTCAAGGAAAAATGAGACAAAATTATTCTTGGTGTGACGGGGCTTTGAAATAAGTTTTCTGATAAAACGATGTCGTAGGAATGTGAAGGGGAAATTGCTGCGCATGTGACGACCCGGATCGTCCGTGTTTGGGTTGAATAATCAGCACATTTTTGTTATTAAAGCTAAAATTGAATGGGTGGAAAAAAAAAATTGGGGTTTGTAATAAAGTTGAAAATGTGAATAAACAAAAGCTCCCAGACCACAATGATGCGATGAAGAAATTGTCAAGGGGGCTGTTCGACAGACTATAAGGGGAAAAGGACGCAGATCGATTCAGACATTGCGGCTTGAAAGTGACGCCCAGAGAGATCTCGTTCGCGATTCCTCAATGCAATATTTTAACATATTTCCTTTTTTTTTTCTCATCTTTATCTCTATATCATTTTCAATAATATCCCATTGGATGTCAGCCCCTTTTTTTTACCATATTACATTTGAATTATAATTATTTTTAAATTATAAAACGTGGTAGCCAGGTGTGACATAATTAATTGCAACAAATTTAATTAATAGACGATTTTCTTTTTACTTTTTTAATTAAAAGTTTCTTCTAATTTTCATTATTTAACAAATGCTACAAACAAAATTATATAATTATAAAGTGATGCGTAAACAATTTATTGACATTTCAATGATTTAATTTATTTTAATTTATTTCTATCAAATATATCCACCACACCTTGGGTCAATGAACTCTGTCATTTATGTATAGCTGTTTCCAGATAAAGCAAAAAAGAAATAGCGTGACCAGTGATATCCGCACATGACCTTGATAATGTAACTGGTTAAATGCACTTTGCATCAGTAAATCTAAAAGAACAAACTATTAACACAATACTTTTTATCATTCATTTATTATTGTAACGTAAGTTAATTGTAACGTTTCATTGAATTGAATATCACATTTCAACAATACTCAATTGTTATACATAACAATAATATAATTATAATTATTTTATTTAAATTGACAATATCATATAAAATTCTATCAACATGTTGAATAAAATTCACAGGAACTAATGCTAAAGAAAAAAACCCACGCACCATAAAATAAATTTTATATTTTCATCTTCTCAAACACGTCATATAATTGGTACATTGTGACTATTCTAAACATTTCCTTTGCAGTGAAAAAAAAAAAATTCACTATCAAGGTTTTCAAATTGCTCTGTTTTAGTGTTGAAGTCTGAATAGTTTATTGAGTAATGTTGATAACGCAATGGTTGTTGGTTCCCTGATCTAATTCTCACACTTGTTTACAATCATTCACTATTTAGAGTAGAGAATACGTAAGATGTATTGTATAGTAGATGCCTACATTTCCTCATGACTCATCATCAGAGCACTTCTCTATATTGTCATTACGCGCATCGTTGAGATTATGTCGGAGTAGCCGCGGAGTGCGCCGTGTGCTTACGTAGATTGACCGTAATGTGTCTCTTCCTCCGACGCACATACAGTCACGGTCACCACGCGTTCGCGTTCTCGAAACACTAAAGTCACTCATACCATATCATATAATTGGATCAGGTCGCTTTATCAACTATGTTCACTGTCGCGTCATGTAATTGTTTTCAAATAGCGTCAATAGGAATTTTTTGGAATACTTTTATTTAAATAAAAGTACAAACAATTAATGTGATTTAATATTTTTAATTATCCGACATCAAAGTGTGATGGAATGTTACAAAATTTGAGATCTGTAATGGAATCGTTTTATTGTCTTTAGTAAATTGCACAATTTAATTTTGAAGAAGATTATCAGGCTTTGAAACTGAAAGACAATTTTACAATACAATAGTTTTGAAATTGATTGAAATCAGGAGGGAACAAATTGTTTGTGTCATTTTATGGTAATGACATGTCGATAACAAACAATTTGAATTTTATGAAAAAAACACAATTGGACCTTTCTCTACTTGATTATGTTGAAAGGATAATTATTGTTTATATATCCAGGTTGATTCTGGTTTTAATACCCAATGGAAATTTATCGTGGTTGAATAAACTACTTTGTTTATTAAATAAATACTTGTGTAGAATATAATGAAAAACATTGTGACGAAACACCCTTATGTGACTGGAATGTGTAGTGTAGGGACGTTTATTTCCCCAAAGGACCATCGATGTTGATTTTATTTGCGATAGACATAAAGAAAGGGGCCAATAATGGAGATAATTCGATATGTCTGATGCATTTTAATTAAAAGAACGAAATTGTATCATTTCGTTTCACTTAGTAATAAAGAGAATGATGTATTGAATTAACTTTATTGAGTATTTATTAGAACGTGATTTTATTGAATTTATTGATATGAATAAGTTATTGGAAATTTATTATTTGTTTATTGTAGTATTGGATATGTTTCATTGTTTCAACAAATTTCCAGAAAATTTCCTATTGGATGATAAAATAAAGTTTATTAACTGAAAAAGTGTCTATTGAAGAGAGAATATTTGCACATATAGTGGATGTTCAGACAAAGAAAAAGAATAGAAAATTTAACTCCAATCGAAATTGACAATTTGAAACTCAATTTTACTAGGAGATGAATCTTATTTTCACGTAAAACTTTGTGGTCATGGTGTAGATATTAACCATTGTGAACACCATCAACAGAGTCATTTAGGAAAGAGATTTGATTCAAGGTGAATTTTTGAATCACAATTATCTGACAATGTTATCGCATTCTCGATATCTCCTGAAATCTTGTGAAGTCACTCATCAATATTCGTATGGTGAAAGAAGATGATAAAAATAAATTGGAAGAGAAAAAAAATATTGGATTTGGTTATAAAGCTTAGAAGGGGAAGCTCATGAAAGGTTTAGTGAACTTCGTTATCTTTCACTGTTTTTATACTCAAACGAAAAATCAGAATTGGTAGAGAGTTGATGTTTGCAATTTGTATAGGAAATTTGTTCTATTTTCATTATTAACTTATTTTTATTCGGATAAATTATCAGAGTTTAGAATAAAATAAAGAAAATTCCATCATTACATTTATGAAGACTTAAATAGATATTATTAAAAATTCATTTGAATTGTCTATGTAACCTTTTGTAAATGATAAATGAAGGTGACCCGTTACCCAACATTTACATTGATTAGATCAAGACAGCATCTGGCCAACCTCTACTGAAGTTTAAGTAGGGTATAAGGTGTATCATTCATTCACTTGACTTTTTTTTTATTCATGAGATGATTGAAGAAGAAGTTGAAAAGGAACTTTCAGAATATCAAAGAATGTAAACATTTACTTGTCTACAAATAATGCTGAATAAATGTTTCACAAATTGTTCATAATTATGATGACAGTGCAGAGAATTTTAAAGTACATTTGAATGAATAAATATTTTCTATCTTGAATTTTATTGTGGAAATTATATTTAGTGAATTGTAAATTGGAGAAAATAATTGCACATTTAAGCTCGTTCGTGCTGTTTAACTGAACTGATAAAACAACACAAAATTAAAATTTTTAATGATTATCATTGAGTGTAATATTAAAAGATTGATCAAGATCCAACTCAGACAGTACGAAAAAAAATTATAAATTGAAACAAATAGGCAAAAGAAACTTTGGAATCTTGAATAAAATCATCAGAGATGGATTTCTTGCGTCAATCTAAACCACAAACTGAGTTAGACTGGCAAAATCTGACTTTGTCTGGCGATATCTCCTATTTCTATTCATGAAAGTCATCGATCTCCCTCTCATGCACCAACATGAATAAATGATACACAATTATTCCTTCGCCTTTGTACAAGATATCATCATGTATAAATGTTTGAGCACCTTAGTATGTTCTTGAAGTTATGACTGGAGAGTAGTTGCGAGACTGTAAGGCTCCTGTTTTCTGGTTCAATCCAGTTGTCTTTGTATGAATGAATGTCCAAACCAGTTTGAACCAGTATTTTACTCGAACGTGTGTGAATTTTACACGTTGAGAGTCATCGAGATTGACTATGATTTGTTTACATATGCTTTGTTTCTATTATCATATCGTGATCACCTGGTTTAAGTATGAAATGTTCTATCTATATCATGTTTGCTTAGCACATTGTCATGTTATCGCATACAATTATATCATTTTTTGTTGTTTTTCCAAGTTGATTCTTTGAAACATCTGTTGGATAGTCGATGACATTATTGTAAGAGTATGAATTGAATATTTTGAGTATTCACATCAGTTGGAGATGTTGGAATATATATCTTTAGAAATATATTTTGTTTACTGTCAAGGAATACAAATTACTGATGAATATTATATGAATAAGGAAGGAATGAAACACGGGATTTGTGCTGAATGATATCATTGTTATGGTTGATATTGTGTTGGTGTGGAATATACACTTGGACACTTAATCTATTTTTTCTTCTTATATATTATCTGAGCTTTTCCGAATGACAGAACGCCGGCTGTGATCAATGGTTTTACTGATACGATGACGTTGCTCATTAGTTACATATTCTCGTCATGGTTGTTGTCACTTCAACAACTATATTTGTTTGATGGTGATAATATGGGGAATATAAAAGTGATTGTTTATTGTAGATTATCACAGTTTGTTATCAATTGGGTTCTCTTAATCATCATAGAAGAGTTTTCTGGACTTGATTTTAATATCAAACAAAAATAATATGATTTTGTGGGGTTATGTTAGAAAAATATGTTTGGATATTTTGGAAAATGGAATTTTTTAAATTGGGGATATTAATTGATGTGAATAAATATTTTGGTTAGGAATAATTAATTAAATAGAGTTTAGAAAATTTTAAAATCATTGTAGAGAATTTTGAATTACAATTGTAGATATGAATAATTTTGCTTCCACTTTCATGATCTTTAATAATTTATGCATTCGTTTTAGTTGAGTAATATCATACCGTATAAGTTTGTTCCTGGTTATTTGTTTTTGAACTCATCTACATTAGGGTAATTTATTTCATAATGAAACAGTTGGAAATCATCATAGTTGCAATATTGATAAAATATGAGTAGGGTAAATTAATAGAATAAAAGATTTGTTTCTACTCTTGAACAAGTTTATGATTAAACATTGCAAGTCTGACTTGGTATTGATCAAGTTCAATACGAAAAATAAATATAAATAATCATCTGTATAAAATATAACAAAATTCTTGATGTAAAAAATGGAGAATGCGTAGGAAAAAGTGTTTAAAACTTTTTGATACAATTGTGTCAGAAAGTGTATTGTTCTATTAGTATTCATATTAAACAGAATATAAATCCCAATATATATCGAGTTATTTCCATAAAACAAATTGATGTATTGGTAATTACTTTTTGCCCTAAAAAATGAATGAATTTAAATAGAAAACACAAATGTTGAATTTCAATGAAAATTAATTACTCACCTATAATATAACGATTATTACCAGATAATATTTATTTAATATTTCACACTTAACAAAACAACAATTTTTATTAATAAAACTTCATTATTTTGTGTGGTTTTTTGTTTTTTTTTTTTTTTTCATTCATTCAAGTTAAAGTGTATGGAAAATGACATTGAAAATAAAGAGCTCATAACTACACTTATTTAATGGTCGTAAACGTCAAGTAGTTTCGCGTGGACAGATTTCCATATGATCGCATCCAATATGTGCACGTGCATTTGTACATTGTAGATGACGTCTATATATGATAACAAAATGTGCGTGCATAGTAGTCAGTGCGTAGTGCTAGTGATGTAGGTATGATAACGATATGACAGAGGGAGAGAGAGGTGATCACTCGAGAGCTCGTGGGATGACAACGCGCTATGGAACATTGGCGAGATGGAAATGGTGCGCGCGATATTGGCGCAAGGCCGTCACGCCGGCAACATTACGTAACCTGTGGCATAGCACGTATAACACGACAAATTGTCCCCGCTGTATAATTCACGATACGCATTCTCTGATGGATTAGCAAAACACTTGTAAAAATATTTATTTATTTATTGATTTATTGAATTTAGAGAATTTTTATCAAATTATTTTTAGGTTTAGTTTACTTTTGGATTTTTTAATTGAATGTGAAGTTTATTTTTATAATAGTGAAATTTTTATTATTTTATTGGGACATTAATGAGATGGGAATTATTTATGAAAGTTTTTAAGGGGGATTTAATGATTGTAGTTGAAGTTAGTGAATTTTATGTTAATGAATAATTCGTGAATTATTATTTTTTTTTTGTAATGATGTGGAATTGACTGATTTAATTTAGAACGTTTAGATGTTTTTTGTCTATTTTTAATTTTATCGTCTCATCTAAGAATGTTTGTGAGCGTTTCAAGGGTGATGACAATGTCTACAAAAGTGAAGATAGGAAATGAATCGTTTCGATGTTTTATAATTAAAATATTTGGATTTTGTGAAGATTTTTAGTAAATGTTTAATGAATATAAATTACTTCATTTAATAATGATTTAAAGAAAAAAATTGTAATAAAGAATTTCTTTACTGATTATTCTTGCTATGAAACTATATAATGAACTGATGAATAATGTAAAAATAGCATCATTTTTCTTAATATCAAGCACTTGATGAGTTTGCTCAATCCCCACAATTTGTTTTCATTTTTTTTTACGTCATGAAATTTTTTATATCGATTTTTTTTACAAAATAATACTGACGGCCATCCGGGTTGAATAGTACAACCACATGCAAAGTGGATTCATCCAATGATAATTAAAGCGATAAAATCACACCAACGATAACTAATTATCAATAAAATAACGATCAATTATCTATATGTTGAAGATAAACATTTCTATGTCTCTTTAAATTGTCGTGACAGTTTAAAAAATTACGAAAAAATTTACAGATGTAAAATTTGAAGTTGGCAGTTTTTTCAAAAGGTCGAACAAATCTACAAAAACTGTAAAACTCCATTTAAAAAAAAAAAAAAAAAAACGTAATGGCGTAAATTTAAATTTTATTTTCATGTTTACTAAAATCGAAACTCATTTGATACTAACATACTTTCTATTTTGGTTTTTTATTTTCCTTCTTGAACAATCATAAAAAAATTAATAGAGATTAGCCTCAATTTTCGCATTAAAATTCGCAATAATTGCAGTCATATCTTTATCATTATCTGATAACAAGTAAGCAGACATTTGTTTCATTCTCATATTATTTAAAAAATTTTTTTTCTTCATTTAAGTTTCACCAGAAATATTCAGTGATTTGGTTCACAGTGCAATCTGCTATTGCAATGATAGAAGAAGTAACAAATGGTTTTGGAATGGTAACAAGAAAATAGTTGTGATATGGAAGTAATTTCAAGGTAACCAGTAGAAGTTTCGAGTGATAACAAGAGAAGATATTGTCAGATATTAAACCGTATTAACTTTTATTAATGACCTGGAGGAATGATAAAAATGGGGGAAAAAAGAAATAAAATAATGGGACCACAGTGAATTGATTATTTGTAAGAAATATTTTAGATTTTACTAACTCTCACATAAATATTATTTAACAAAAACAAATAAAAATCTATGATTAGCTTAGAAAATAGAGAAATGGAATAATAAAATGTTGACATGAGTTTCAAACAAATCAAATAACGATATGAACAATAAAAAAAAATATAAACAAAAGAATTAATTGAAATGTTGGAATTTTTTTATCGTAATTGAGTACAATTATTTGATGCCACATCAACGAAAATGAAAAAATAATCAGAAATTGTAAATATAATATAAAAGTATTTTAAAACCTATAGATTTTTAATAAACATTTATCCAATTTGTTCACTATATGAACTGAACAAAATGTAGGAATAAAATCAGGTCTGTAAATTGCAAGTAATTCTGTACAGGTTACAAAGTTTCAAAGCTTCATAATATTATTCAACCTCCATTCTTTCCTCTACTACAAAAATAACACAAGAATGTTAATGGACCTTCATTGGATGTTCATGTCTTTAATTATCTACACCAACAATACATCTCTCGCTAATGATGTTCAGTCTCAAAAAAAAATTTATCTCTATTTGTATGACGATAATGGAAAGAGAAAGGAAGAAATTAAACAGTTTTAGACTGTTGATAAATTTGTATAGATTAGATATAAATTCACAAAAATGTACAAACATTTCAGAGAAATTATCACTATGAATAGCATCATCATCATCATCGTTATCAGCATCTTCATGCATCATTGACTTGAATAAATAAATTCATAGAATGGCGATTTTAATTCAGAATATAGAATTGAAATGCTACCCGGAACAAACGAAACTCTTCCGCTACATTTTCACATCATTGAATTCAGAAGGGAAATAGACCGATAGACCGAGTTATCAGTGAGTATAGGTAGCCCAGTAGCACACATCAGCTACTACCGCAGTGATTCTCATCCATTTCAATACATATATGTGTATATAAATCATAGGGATATTGTTGGTTGCGTGGCGTCGATCGTCCGGGGAGTTTGCGCGATATCAACTTCATGTCCCAACCTCACCAGGTTTACATCCAACTGGCAGGTTATGGTTAACTCCCTCTGCGCGATCAAGCACGGCTTCAAGCTCTGCCACAGTGTCCTGCTGCTTTTCAAAATAGAGTGGGGGAATGTAACACGCGCGTTACCGTCAACGTACCTATCCCTGTCAACTGGCCAGGGTCGTGGGCGCGGTGTAGTGGGGCATATAGGGATCGACGCGCGCGCGTTTAAACAACTGGACGGTGGGGGAATAAAGTAGAGACGGGTCGATGATGCCGGCGCGATCCGACGAGGCCGACGCGTTAACCGTCAGTCAGTCTCTGGTCCACCCCAAGCCGCGACGTTAAACGCTTCTTTCACATCGAAACAACCGACACACGCCGCAGCCATGGGTGACGACAAGGTTTGTGATAACAGAGAATAAAATGAAAGATAGACGAAAAGAGTGGTCGAATTTAAGAGAGAAAGCGACAGAGAGAAAGAGAGTAAGAACATTGGCAAAAAAAGAGGGTGAGAATGTAGGGGAGAGAGAGATAGAGAGGAAGAGGAAGAGAGAGGAGGGTGGATGAGCAAAAGGGCGAATGAGAAAATGGTCGAGTGGATGAAAGATAAAAATTGTTAAAAGAAAATTGAGAATAGAAAACTTATTTGGGGTGAAAATTTTTAATTTCTGGTTTTTTTTTTTGGTGGATGTCAATGATTAGAGGTGGGAAAATGAACGGGGGGGTGGATGAATTGGGGCGCATCTTTTATACACGAAAGATTTCCATTTTATATTCAATTTGGAATAATATTTTTCTGTGATTTGATATAAATAAATGAAACATTTAATAGATTTTGATTTTTGATAGCTCAATTATGGAAAATTTGTGTTAAAAAAATTTAAATTTCATATGAGCTTTTTTTTTTTTAATTTACACTGGATTTTTCAATTAGATTCAATTTTATTTTTTACTCTTTCTTAAATTTTGTGTGGATAAATATTGTCTGAGAGTGAATGTGCTTTAGGTGGAAGATGAATGAGGGCGGGTGGAATTGGAGGGATGAGGGGGTTGAGAATAGGTGGGTCGAGAAGAGTAGAGAATATATAGAACGATAGGGAGAAAGAAAGGGTCAGCGAAATAGAAGGGAGGTGATGAGGATGGTTTGGGAAGGGGAAGTAGACGGTGTCTATAGTACTGACACTAAAGAGGAGCTTCGATCGCAGGGTTGAAATGAAAAAGGGTGGGAGGGCAAGAAACGAAAGAAGAGAGAAGAGAAAAAGAGGGAGTGAGAAAGAGGGTGAAGTAAAACGAGGAAGAGGAAGAGAAAAGGGATAACGAAAAAAAAAAAGGATGATAAAGTTGAAAGCTCTGAGCCACTAACCAGAGCTTCTAAACTTCTCTTTCTTTTTTTTTTCGCACACAATTTTATTATAATCTCTTTTCTTCCTTTTCCGTTTTCTTACCGGACGCGTTAAAACTTCTTGGAATAACTACAGAGTGCTTTACAGTGATTGTCATACGACAGTGTTCGATACGTGGGACAACTTCAGGTGGTCAACGAAGAGGATAAAAAAAAATTGAGGAAAAAGAACAAAAAAAAAAACGAATAACGAGAAGGAGAAATAGAAATAAAAAAATATAATTGAGATAGAAGAAATAAAAAGATATCGTGTAATAATAGAAACGCGTGCGTGTTAGTGACCGTAAATATACAACACAAAAGGAACGAAGAAATATAAGAAGAATAAATTGCATTGGAAAAAACAAGAGCAAAGAAGCCCTTGCGCTTCATTCAGTTGCGGCAAACCAACTACAGTCACTTCAGTTGAATAGAAAAAAAAGAATAATAAGAAGAGGGCGGAAAAAAAAAGAACGAACAAAAAGAAGAGTTACCACTCAACTGTTGACAAGTTATTGAATAAACAATGGTAATTCACATTTTTCTTTTTTTTTGTGAATCACAAAAAAAAAAGAAAAGAAGAATGGAATAAATAATTACTGCAAATTGAAGTAGAAACTGCTAGATGAGTTGCAAATTTGTTTGTTTGCAGAATTAAATTTTTGCAAATCAGTTTGCTTGTGTAGATAATAAATTTTGTTATATGCACGAGCTGATGAATTTATTTTAATTACACAGTTATTTTGTCATTATATACAATGATGTGTCTACAGTTGCAATTTTCTAGTGATAGTCTGAGTGCTCGAGATGTCACTGCAGTGCGGCAATAGTGCCGGGGGGACTTTGATGTTCTTTGTATATATATATATATTATATGTTACATCACATTTTATAGACATTGCAAGGTTAACTAAATGTTATTGCCCATATTTTTCTACTTGAAATTGAATTATTTTCGATTCATTGATCGTTTTCATTACACTATGAAAAAAAAAGAATTAAACAAATTTGTGCAATGTAAAAATGCAAATTGCAACAATTTTTTATAGTTTTTTTTCATACGAATATTTACGTAATTGCAAGTGCTTTTATTCGCCACAAACTTCCTGGTGAAGTGATGATGGTAGGTTATCACAATTTATATTTGCCTCCCTGGTCAGTTGATTTATCGAAATTTTACATCCAGCAAACGCAACATATTCCGTTGCACAAACTGGATATCAATTGAGTATTTTCTGCGCAGGATCTCTAAATGCAACCTCGTGCAGTGATAGAGAAAGGGCGAGTGTGAAAAATGTTGAAAGAGCTTTTTTTTTGTGATTGCAATGATTGATTCATTGTAATGAAAAATTAATTGAATGATTTTTTGTTTGGGAATTAAAAGTAAATAGGAAGAAAATTATCAAGAAGTTAAAGTGTTATTTTACACTTTTTATTGTTGGCAAATTTCATTTTGAATAATTTCTTTATTTCGATTTGTTTGACGTGAGGATGATACATAAAAGAGATTGAAAAAAAAAAGATGTAGTTCGCAATAGCAATTCTCTCATGAATCGTTTTATCACGGTAGAAACCATGCGTTCCGTGACGTTACACCAAGGCCGGACACGTCAATTGATAAGGTCGTTCCTTTTAAGTATCCCTTGGTAGCCGACCTTTTCCATTCATTGAAATCTCACCGCGCCTCTCAAGCGTCGTTTCCGCTTTTATTCCGTTTCCGCTCTACCTTTGCCTTTTAATGAGATCAGAATAATAATCATTGTTTGTCACATCTCATCACGTCATTCAATGTTGTGTGAATACGAGATTTTTTAGAATTTTATTTGTAAAATTTAGTTGGAGCTTTTGATAGTTACACAAATGTTTATATTTAAATACAAAAAGTTCAGAAAATGTGATAAATGATAAAATAAATTATCAAAATTTGTTATGATAATCATCAGAATCTCATCAACAATTTATTTGGTATTACATAACCTAATTTGACATGCCTAAATAATTATTTCTTGGTAACTTTTCTTCCTTTCATTGCTTTTGGATTAAAAGCTGATGTCTGCTCGATAAGTCTGATTGGATCAGTTATTTAATACTCCATATATGTGAAAAGAGTAGAAATTATTTCTGCAATGTTAGGGGGTTGGCAACAGGCAAGACAGGTATATCATAAACGCAAAGGGTCGCAGACCAGATGGCGCCTGAAGCGCATCCGCCTTCTAGGCGTCTATCGATCGTAACTTATTTATAATTCATTTCCACAATTTGATTCGTCAGGATTTTTCTATTTTCTCAATTTCTTTTCTATTTCTGTAATATCGAGCGACAAAAGCAGCATCGTTGAATTGCTATTATTACGACCTCTGATTGAAAATGTTTGTTCTCACAATTCATTGAAAAGATGCACTTTAAATGAATTATTTCATTGCAATTTAAATAGTCGATGCAATTTTTTTAGCTCAATTTTCGTTTCAAAACATTTTTTTTATCTACTTCGATGTTTTGTCTACCTTCAGATTACATTAACGTCTAGAATTGTTAGATTAATTGATTTCTTAATCGATATCAGAATCGACAAAAGTCTCACAATTCCGTTTTCTCTAATTTATAATCAAAATAATAATTATGCAGAACAAAAACTCATTTATTCAATGCTTAATTAAAATCATCATAACAAAACAGTAAACGATTAAAATGTCTCAAGCATATAATCACCAGATTGATTTTAATCACTTCACTTTCAAAGACTTCTGTTTAAGACATTAGTGGGTCTTCGATTGGGGTGGCTCACTCAGTTATGCGCCACCCTCTGCGTGTGTTGTTTACGTCATCTAATCGGTCGTTTGCCCACAAGATCTATAAATGTGTTTGTGTATATACCACAAACAGATTCACTGTACTCTACTAAGTTTGAATACAAAGCAAATGACGTGGTAAAGTGACACCATCATATTAAACTGTGATCAAAATTATTCTTCATTCTATTCCAAGAAAAAACAATAGTTTTTTAATTTATTTATTTATTTTTTTCAATCTAAACCAGTTCAATCCAGATTTTTCGCCCACATGTTTGAAACTTTCCAAGAGACCCTCATTGCAATTGAACGGAAGCGACGTTTAGCTGAAATTTCGGACCAGCCAGAGCTCTATCACATTTATTATCATAATAATCATCACATTATTATTATTATTATTATTATTTTTTATCATTATAACAACTCTCATTATTCCAATGGAAAAAAGGGGACAACTGACTTAAGCCAGTGTGTACCGATAACAATATCATCTTGGAGTTTTATTACCCTCGATTAAAGGGTCTATATAACTATGAATGTTCTTCTAACATTTATCAAACTCCTTTCATTATTCTATTGTGATTTATCATACATGAATTAATAACTGGTGCAGAAGGTATTTAACAAAAATCTCTAAATCCTTTTCTTTTGTAAAATGTCTTCTGGATACCAGGGAGTAGATGGAAAGATACTAGAATTTAAATTGGATCACGTATGACTTTCAACGAGATTGTCATACGTGACAATGTATGACAACATAGTTCTACTTTGTAAATTTTATAATAATGCTGAATTAACATTACGGATGAAACTACATTCTAGATCTGATTACTAAGCTTTATCAAGAGTTAGTGTCAGTTGATATAGTTGAAAACCCTTTCGTAGGAATTCTCGTTCAGTTAAATATGAAACACTTAAATTTAACCTCTTCCTAGGATGAAATGATGCCAGGAATTGATTGGTATATTCAATGGGCATACAGTTGCAGACATACAAGTTGATGATCCAACATTCTGTTGCTTGGATGAGTTGGATTAGTCTTAAATACAAATGACTAATTAGAAATCTAATTGAGATGGTAATTAGTGGAGAATAGATATACAAAAATGATGAAATTCAGTCTAATTTTATGTTACTGTCTGGATACAGAACTTCCTCTGTAACTTATACGCATCAAGGTACAAATAAAGTATTACCAGAGGTACCACTTTTCCACAGGAAATGGGGACTAGAAAGAGATAACTGATATGTCTGTCACATTCACTCAGTCCCTTGCTAGGTGTATATATGTAAGATGGTTAGTATATCATATTAGTATGATATGGTAATAGTTTTGCTCGTCGTTCCACTTGCCGGCCGGCACGGGTGCATCAAGCTACTCGCATCAAATCCAGGCCAATGAGATAGTTAGCGAAAAGATAGGCGTAGAGATATCATACAGGGCCTAATTCCAAATCAGGGACATCCAAATTCACAATTTTCAATCTGTGATTTAAACAATTGGATGGAGGATTTTTCATAGCTTGGGATTTAGATGTATTTGATGATATACCATTCATAATTAGTGAAAGTTGCTTTGTAATTGAATGTGAATTTAGGTTCAGGATGTGTTCGTGTTATTATCAAACATGGGACAAGTTCCAAGTTGGCATTTAGTCATGGGTTCAGGTGTTTTAGTGAGTTTGAGTTGGTAATTTGAATGTTGGATGGAATTGGATATGTTTCCTAATTGAAGATCTTTGTTGAATTCTTTTGTTTAATACTTGTAACATTATATAGTTAATATGTCATAGTTCATGGAAATAATGATGAAATTGAAGTGAAAATAGAATGGAGTTTTGTTATTTATAGTATTTTAACCTTTTTATTCTATTGGTTATTCAAAAGTAATGTTTCATATGAAGTTTGTCCGGCTTTAAATGGCCAATCTCCCTCTTGACCCAATTCGTGAAACGTCCTGCTCTGCGTTAATGTACACACATGTAAAGGGACTGTGGACCATAACAATAGTATTTCTCCCCTTTGTCATGTAGCCATATATCAAAGAGACATATGAGTATAACAATGAGTACATGGATGAGAAACAGAGATAACGAATGAAACGAGTGACGCCTGTCATATGATGCGTATGAATGTCGGTCTATGAAATTTTAAATCTGAATAAGAGTATCTATGAACACGTACTATGCACCAATTTATACTGAAGAAGAGAACATGATAGTCTACATATAAAGTGGAATAGAATTGATCAGTTGAAATGTTGAACTATTATCAGAAATATTAGGACTGAAAACACGTTTGAACTTGTATTAAAAAAATGTGTTGAGTCATTATTGAAATGTTATTGTGGAATAGACGAAAATTTACAAACTGACCTCGTGCAATTATGTAAAAGAGCTTGGATAATTATTTTGAGGTTTTTCTGATATTTTAGTATCAAGTTTTATTTTGGGATTGACTTTTTTCATTATTGTAGTGATCATTTACGTTACAATTAGTCGTCATTTGTACATTAGGGTGTATTGATACATTAATAGATAGACTTGGTTGATTAGAATTAGAATATAGTCAATGGAATTGTATGTGATGTAAAATTTTCGTTTAACAAATTTGATAGTTTAATTAATTCAAATTTTCAAGTGTTGTCAAATAAATTGAAATACAAATTAAGGTGAACTCGTTCGATTGTCAGGATAATCATTCAGATGCTTTATGCTTTGAAGTTTATGTATAAGTAGAACAAGTTTGATGAAAATAACAATTCATAAATAAATTATCCAATTCGTAATTTCACTATATTGACAACGTCAACGTTTAATGACTTTGATATGTTGGCAATATGATCAGATATTAAGCGCATAACCTTCACACGCGATGACTAGATATGAGACAAAGTTACTGTGAAGTTTACGAATATTAAATTACTAACAATAATTACTTGATATTGTTAATTAAACATTATCTGTATGACTTGTAAATATCATTAAATGTTAATGATTGTAAATTAGGAAAATGTTGAACTAGGTAAACAGCAAATTTTACAGGGCAAATGTTATCAAGAACAATTGAATGAGTGGAAATGAGATGGATGAAGCGAGAAAGAGATAGGAGAGGGGGTGACCTCTTGCATGGAACGCGGTAATAAACGGCCGTTGCTTTCTGCATCGAGACAATACTTCCGTCGATCGATTTAACTGTATTACTTAGTCTATTACGTCAACATTTCAGCTTTTATTTCTCATTTTACACTACACAGTGTATTACTCTCACATATAACATTAGCAAAACTTTTTTTTTACAGTTATATCAAATTTTATTTTTAGTCTTCATATAAGTTTAAGTATAATTTTAGTACTTAAACTGTTTAAATGTCGACAAAGGGGAAATTTACGAGTATGAATTTAGAACAATGTAAAATAATTAATTTTCACATATTCATTATGATAAAAATCAATTTACAAATTGAATTACAAAATTTTTTAATCAATTATTGATTTTGAGGTTATTTTCGTGTATTAAACATGAACTATTATCTTTCACGAATATTTCAAATGAATTTGTTGAATTAGTGAAATTAATTTTCTTGATAGAATTATGCCAGGGATGTTGCCAGCAGTTTCATTGTTATTTTGTGATAGGAATTTTTAATAAATGAATTTTGAAATGTCGCTCGTGCATTTGATCAATTATTTGTTCATATATACTTATGTGGCTCAATGAATATCAAAATTGTCTTTACGTGTGACAAATTTGATTTAAGCTTGTGTTTATTGATGTGGATTATCACACATTTTATCGGCTCAATGGCGGTGGTATAAAGTGCACAGTGGGTAGAAGGATTTACAGAAAATAAGCATGACGTATATGTGCGCGAGCAGGAATTCGATAGCAGCCCAGAAAGACTTTAGATTGTATTGCTTGTTATATAGATATGGCATCGAGGCAGATGCACGCTAGAGAAAAATAAGGGGTGGAACAAGGTGATGGTGCGGTGAGGGAGGAAAGTATATCGGCGCCGTGGCCATGCGACAATAGTCTGGAGTTGGGGAGAGAAAACTATTATATTCCTTGGCTTGCATTGTAAAGCTCAATATGTATGGCAGCGCCACTAACGGTGACGCTGTGAGACTATCCAGCGTTTGGCTGGAATGCCCTGGTTGCGTATTGATCCATAAATGTAGCCCGTCAACCTGGTAGGGGCGCCCCCTTTTTTGCTCGGGTCAGGGGTGTAGTGTATAATATGCGCATGCTCAAGCTAACATCGAGCGACTATCAATATCATGAATAGCGTGCCCCTTAAAAATCTGCAGATTTAAGGGTTTTTTTTTCTTCTTTCCCTTTTTTTTTGCACTTTATAAAATCATTTCGTCATTAATATTTCATACGATAGAAGGTTGAACGAGATTTTTTTTTCATTTTGTAAACGGCAACCTGATACTTATAAATATAACGAGATTATTTCATAATTTTTCATCTCTTGAAAGTTTTTTGGGTCGATAAGTTCTGAGAATTGTTTAGTTATTTATTTATATATAATGAGTAAGAAGGGAGAATATTGAATGAATTTTTTTTCTCCCTTGTTCATTTTTCTTCATAATCATCTGTGGAAAATTACTTCTGTTTATTTCCCATGCAATCATTTATTTAGCTAATGTTTACAAGTTAGGGGAGGGTCTGTAAATTATTTTATCATCTTAGATATTCATCAAAAATGATATTTTATTATTAATATATTTATTATATTAATAAATATGAATTTGAAATCATTTTTTTCTTTTATTAATTCATTACAAATTTACAAAGATGAAGAATTAAAAATTTTTCATGCATTGAATAACAAAAAAGAAATATTTCAATATTTCAAATAAACAATTTCATCAATGCAATGATAATTCTTTCATTATTTTTTCTTCATTAATTTCACAAACTCTGTGCTCTTATTATCCTTTATTTGACTGATAAGAGCAATTACCAAATCACTGATCACTTATAATAACCAATTTTTATCCATATCTGTAATAGGAAAAAAAAAAAAAGATGAGTGAGAAGAACAAATCTTCGTTATATCTTCTGATAAATTGTTCAACGAATCAATTCATACAACAAGAATGCTCACAATGCATTAATTTCCGTCTGTATAGTTCAATCACTCTTATAAGATGCCATTATATACATAAGCATTCACATATACACAAACATATAAATCTTCCCACGCGTCATGTTTCGTAGACGTTGAGTCATTTGATTAACACAAGAAATGACAGTGAGAGACATAAAGAGATAAAAGATGTACAGTGAGCAATTATATGTCTGATCGACAATGTACATTGACTACTTGAATAGACATTCTAGTAGAGTCGTTTTCATGTTGCATCGTGAAATAGTCTGACTAAAATCTTAGTTCACTACTCAATTATATATGAATTGAAGTGATGTTTTATGACGTGGATTTATTCATTGCTACAATATTCTTATTTTCAATTTCTTTATGTAAGATTACATTGACGGAAAAGCCCTTGGACTCTCAATAGGATTAATATAAATCAGTCAACCTTGATGTTAATATCAAAATGCATCAACGCATTCACAATAAAACACTCATACATCATGTGTATACATTCACCTAAGCCTCACTGTTTATTGACCATTCATGAGATGTATCATTGATGCGACGACGCCCTTTCAAATCACTCGCAAACGGAAGTGACCAGTTACCCAATAGTATTTCGAGGTCGCACTTGAAACTATGAAACGTTTCCTGGGAGTGTTCGTGGATGATGGTCAAGCACAGACTGAACATTATTTTTATCTTGTTTTTTTTTTTCATTTATGTTTTTGGTTTGTTATTTTTTTGTAAAATATTCATTTCGTTCTCCAGCGGAAGTCATCATATTCAATTTAATTTAATATTCTATTTATTTTTTATTATTTACTATTTTAATTTATAATTTTTGGTGATTTGTTTTTTTATTATTTATTGTGTCATTCGTTCATTCATTGTCACTCATTTTTTTTACTTGTATTTTTTTACAGCATGGCCGCACAGATTCATATCGAGTCGCGACATTACCAAATGTTCGCGATGACAACAAAACTGCTGATGGAATGTATAAGGTACACATACACATGGGCAACGGAGTTTATCACGACAGAATTCAAAACACTGTTACTGATCAAATTTATTGTCAAATATTTGTGAATTTTGGGATTGGTATTGCGACGGTTTTATGTATTTTGTGAAGTAAAAAATGTGTGAAAATTGTATTCGAATAATTGTAATGGGGATATTGCAATGGATTTTTTTTTGTCTTCGTGATGGTTTCAACATCTCTTTGCTTTCTATGCTTATGACTATTCAAAAATATATGTGAAATATTCCTGCGAAAATTTGTATCCAGCTCTGGTTAGTTTGTTTAATTGAAAATTTTTATTTTTCTTAATTTGTATGCAGAAAATGACTTTGCATTGTTCAGAATTGTTTAACTTAATAACTACAACAGTTTAATTGTTTTTCTATTTGAACATTGAGAAGTTTTCTTATTGTACTTCATTTATTATCAAGATTTTTTTCCTTGGAATTTGCTTCTTGTGAATTTTTGTAAATGTCATGCAAGTCATGTAGAAATAATTGAAATTTTCAAACATAAAAAGGTTCAATTTTATAAATTTTTCCAATTGAAAAATGGGGAAAGGATAAAAATTATGCAACAAGTATGATTTGTTAATCAAAACTGTGTCATATCAATAGTTTGTAAAAATACTATCGAATTATTGAACAAATTTGATCACATCTTGGATGTTGTAAAGAATTGTATAAACTTGATTCTTCTTATATTATCTACACATTCTTTTATTAAATTCAAAAATCCGATATTCATCAGAATACCAATTGGACACAATAACCAGAGTCGAATACAAATTTGTATGAGGATTATCGCATGTATATGTAGATAATTTCATTCCTTCCTCAACTGATGTTCGTTTTAGCCTCTAATGAAGTCGACACGAGTCCAATGATTCGGTTTTATATAATAAATACATTAAATAACAGTCTAAAAATTGGCTATTCTGCGTAAGAAAACCTACAGAAATCAATTTTAAGTTTTAACACAATGAATAAAACCAAATCATTCAAAAAAATGGGATGTTAATGTAGACCAGTTGATTTCAAATCTTCTTTTGATAACGTCAAACCCACATCAGCAATTAAAATCAATTGTAAAACGTTTCTCATTTTCATAGACATTGATGGCAGTTAGTCTTCATGATGTCTCAAATAATAACTAAATCAATTGTCTTTATTCACCATAACAAAATGGAAAAATATAGCAACGATTTAATTTGAGATTAATTTATATAAACATCGTAGTTCATTTTTCAAAGCGATTAAATTTAAGGAAATGGTACCAGAATCATTTTCTAATCTGATATTGCTCCCCAATATTTGAAAACCAAAAATTTTAATGAAAGAGTTGTCAGTAATTTTCCAAAGAAAATTTTGAATTTGTTGTGTATCATTTCTATTCTTTATCTTTGAATGATTTTGATGTTATTCGTTGTAGATTTGATTCTCAGTATGGTATTTCAACATAAAATAGCCAATGTCTTACAGACCCTGCTTTATCAAGATCAAACTATAGTTTGATCTTGAGAAACTGCTTGATATATTTGAATTTATTTCAGCACCAACTCTACTAAACGAAGAAAACGAATATTGAAGAGCATTGCTGCTGTGTTTCTTCGTCTCTGCTATTATCTAATCTATTGTACACTTACCTCCATTATATTTAATCTTTCGAGTGTGATATTGTTTGAACATGAATCTGGTTTTCGGGGGATGATTTGACATTTTGCTTATTCTCTTCCGACAGTGAGTCGATCCTCACTCGATCTGTTGTGCTTGGTGAAACACTAATACATTTGTACACTTTCCAACTATTTGTACACTCGTCTCGTATCTTTGTCTTTCTACTCACTCCATTCTTGGTTTTGGTTTCTATTGTTGTTGATATTCAATTGGTTAATGTGGTTCCATTTATCTGTATCAAATATTCTGCTCTTGGATTAATTTTAATTTAAGTAATCTACAACTCTCAATCATCATACAGAGTGAACACTTTTGATATACATCAACTTTACTTGAAGATTTTTCAAAGCTTATATCAGCAACTTTTAATAATTGATTTACAAAATAGCTGTTTTTATGAATTATTTTGCTTAAAGCAATGAAATTTAGAGCTTATTTATATTGGATATTCCAACAGAATAGTTATTCATTTTTAATTATTTATTTATGTGAGCAATGGTCGATGTAGCAACAATTCTAGTTGTTATATTATGCTTGCATTAATTATTTCAATAATAAATATGATGATTAGAATTATATTTTGAACTTGTCCGTACATAATAATTTTATGAGAGAACGGACAAGACAAAATGTCTGTTGGTCGTGAGATCTGGATGTGGACTGAGGACATAGTTGAGATACAGTCAAAGACTTCAAGTCACATGCATTTTAATTAAGGGGGTTAACATAGATGACGACTTATTAATTTGTGTCACACCGAATGCGATGCTGGTATTGGTTGCTCGCCTCAGTCCCCAGTGAAAGCGACTAATTGATATAAACTACTTTGAGTATGCTATTGATGTTAGTCCGAGCCAAAGATATTATTCTCATTTAATTCTCATCATTTTTCTCTTCTTTTTTTTTCCTCCCAATTGATCAACAGTCGCGGCGAAAGAACCCAAAGAAGAAGGGAGACAATTTGGACGATTTGAAGCAGGAGTTGGACATCGACTTTCATAAAATTTCGATTGAGGAGCTGTATCAGAGATTTCAGACTCATCCAGAGAACGTAAGTCAACTATATTCATAAAAAATGTTTCATGCTTTTTATAACTGATTATTAATTACGCTCGTGTTTTTTGCTGTGCTGTTTTCCAGGGCCTTAGTCATGCTAAAGCAAAGGAAAATCTTTTGAGAGATGGTCCAAATGCCCTAACGCCGCCAAGGCAAACACCAGAATGGGTGAAATTCTGCAAAAATCTTTTTGGTGGTTTCGCATTGTTGCTGTGGATAGGCGCTATTCTATGTTTCATTGCATATGGTATCCAGGCGTCGACAAGCGAGGATCCCAATGACGACAATCTGTATCTCGGCCTTGTACTCGCCGTGGTCGTCATAGTAACGGGAATATTCTCGTACTATCAAGAGAGCAAGTCGAGCAAAATTATGGAATCGTTCAAGAGTATGGTGCCGCAATTTGCGACTGTATTGAGAGAAGGTGAAAAATTAACATTACGTGCTGAAGATCTCGTGCTTGGTGACGTCGTTGAAGTTAAATTCGGCGATCGTATACCAGCTGATATACGTGTCATTGAATCCCGAGGATTTAAAGTTGACAATAGTTCACTTACGGGTGAATCTGAGCCGCAATCAAGATCGCCCGAATTTACGAATGAAAATCCCCTTGAAACGAAAAATCTTGCATTTTTCTCTACAAACGCTGTTGAGGGTACGGCAAAGGGTGTGGTCGTTTGTTGTGGTGATAATACGGTGATGGGTAGAATTGCTGGTCTTGCATCGGGTCTTGACACTGGTGAGACGCCAATCGCCAAAGAAATTCATCATTTCATTCATTTGATTACTGGTGTTGCTGTATTCCTTGGCGTTACATTCTTTTTGATTGCTTTCATTCTTGGATACCATTGGTTAGACGCTGTCATTTTCCTCATTGGTATCATTGTGGCTAATGTGCCAGAAGGTCTCTTGGCTACTGTCACTGTATGTCTCACGTTAACAGCCAAGAGAATGGCATCGAAAAATTGTTTGGTGAAAAATCTCGAAGCTGTCGAAACACTTGGATCAACATCAACTATCTGTTCAGATAAAACCGGTACATTAACACAAAACCGTATGACAGTAGCGCACATGTGGTTTGACAATCAAATTATCGAAGCTGACACGACGGAAAATCAATCGGGTGTGCAATACGACCGTACGAGTCCTGGATTTAAAGCACTCGCCAAGATTGCCACTCTGTGTAATCGTGCTGAGTTCAAACCCGGTCAAGACGGTGAACCAATTTTGCAACGTGAAGTTAATGGTGATGCTTCTGAAGCCGCATTGCTTAAATGTATGGAGTTGGCCCTTGGTGATGTCATGGGGATTCGTAAAAAGAATAAGAAAGTGTGCGAAGTTCCATTTAATTCAACTAATAAATATCAAGTATCAATTCATGAGTCTGATGATCCAAATGATCCACGCTATCAACTTGTAATGAAAGGCGCACCTGAAAGAATTCTTGATAGATGTTCAACTATATTCATCGGTGGAAAAGAAAAAGTACTAGATGAAGAAATGAAAGAGGCATTCAACAATGCATATCTTGAACTTGGTGGCCTTGGTGAACGTGTACTTGGATTTTGTGATTATGTTCTTCCGTCTGACAAATATCCAATTGGATTCAAGTTCAATAGTGATGATCCCAATTTCGTAACAGAGAACTTACGTTTCGTCGGACTTATGTCGATGATTGATCCACCAAGAGCTGCCGTACCTGACGCCGTTGCTAAATGCCGATCAGCTGGCATCAAAGTTATCATGGTCACTGGTGACCATCCAATCACTGCCAAAGCCATTGCCAAATCAGTCGGCATTATTTCCGAAGGTATGTCTCATTGAATGCGGTATCAAGTCGCGATAATTCGTCATGTGCTATGCGTATTTCAATTGTCATGGTGTTGAATTGGAAGTCACGATTTGGAAAAAAAAAATCATCATTGTTGTATTTTGTGTGACCCTCAATAGGTAACGAAACGATCGAGGATATTGCTCAAAGATTGAATATTCCTGTATCCGAGGTGAATCCACGAGAGGCAAAGGCAGCAGTTGTTCACGGTGGTGAACTGAGAGATTTGGATTCTGATCAATTGGATGAAATTCTTAGGTACCACACCGAAATTGTGTTCGCGCGTACTTCGCCACAGCAAAAACTTATTATCGTTGAAGGTTGTCAACGCATGGGTGCTATTGTCGCTGTAACTGGTAACTATTGATTGTTGTTAATCCATCAGTTGATTTTCAAACTGCAATGAAACGGGTAATCTGATTTTATCCCAATCATTTTTGACAACCAGGTGATGGTGTGAATGATTCGCCAGCTTTGAAAAAAGCAGATATTGGTGTTGCCATGGGTATTGCTGGTTCAGATGTATCAAAGCAGGCCGCCGACATGATTCTCCTTGATGACAATTTCGCATCCATCGTCACTGGCGTTGAGGAAGGTCGTCTGATTTTCGACAACTTGAAGAAATCCATTGCCTACACATTGACATCCAATATTCCTGAGATCTCGCCCTTCCTCGCTTTCATCCTCTGTGATATTCCACTTCCACTCGGAACCGTCACCATTCTTTGTATTGACTTGGGAACAGACATGGTGAGTGCTTATCAAATTTCTTGAATATTATCGTAAACATGAATTTATAAAAAAGAGCGAATTATATGGAAATTGATTGTTTTTATATCGACTGTATTTTTTTTCTCATATATGAAATCACATAGAGTGACAACTGTAAACAGTTGGCTCTATAATCGCTACATTAACAATCATTTTCCATACTCTTCATGACCAATATTCCAGATTCCAGCAATATCACTAGCGTACGAGGAGGCTGAGTCTGATATAATGAAAAGACGACCACGTAACCCGCTGTGTGACAAGCTCGTTAATGACAGGTCCAATGAAATTTTTTTGTCAAACCAGGCAGTAGGCTATCGTAATTATTAGGCCAACTTGGATTGCTCCCGGTTCATTACGTACTGCCAGATATTTTTGACTTCAAACTTTTTTCATTACCTTTCTATGTATCCATTTATTTTTTGGATTTCTTATGCAGTAACACCTTTGGGATGATTCGCCGATGAAATCGCTATTTCTTTTTAAGATACTTCAGTAATGCTGCAACAAATTTTTCTCACACAATATAATTAATTACTCAACGCTTTTATTACAGAGCGGCAATGTTAGATATAATTCAACAACAACAAGAAAGTTATCACAGGTTAACGAATCATTTTCGCGGCGCTTCCACAATAATCCTGTCAATATCCTCTTTTCACATATCCAAACATCCCAAACCTTTTCCCCAATTTTTTTTTCTAATTCTTGTCAATTCATCCATAACACACATCACAGAAAAAAATCCCGTTTTATTTGACCATCAAAGGACATTATTTTTGTTTTCTTTTAATTGTATTTTTTGTTTATTTATTTTTTTGAATTATGTAGTCACTCTCTTTATTCACGACTTTTCATGAAGCTTGTTGATAATGTGTCGTCAGATACCCGCCATCTCGCTAGCTTACGAGGACGCAGAGAGCGATATTATGAAGCGACAACCACGAAACCCCTTCACTGACAAGCTAGTTAATGAAAGGTAACACATCCACAACATGTCGAATCGCCAGTGATACAAAAGGGTTTGAGATTTACTGGTAAAACTGTCGTTGAAATTGAGTTCATTATTGCAATCCTGTTTCACGTTTCAATATCCTTGCGACCACATAAATTCTTCTGAAAACATCAAAGCAAATGTGTTCATTTTCCTCCAGTTTACTTCTCAATGAAATTCAGTTCTACAAATTAATTCCACCATCCAATTTCATTACGTTATTTTTCTTTTTATGTTATGTTCAACGACAGTCTTAATCTCACCCTAAATACGTTTATGATTCTTTTTCTTCCTGTTTACTTGATTGCAAATTCTTCAGTAGTTAGTCAAAACTACTTTTTGGGTATCACACACTCACTCTTTCTCTATCTCTTTTTGCTCTTTATTGCAATACAATATATTCTGGCTTCAGTCTGGATTGCAAAATATATTCCAATCTATGCATTATAATGAAGAAAGTACACAGAATCATACACTATACTCTTCTTCGTTGATATATTACGTATACATTCACATTACTAAAGAAGTTGGTTGTTCGATCGTTCCTAAAGTGACGTTACTAAACTCCATTTGTCTAATCATCGATCATCAATGAATGCTCCACAAAGAAATGAAATACCATGTCTTCATGTTGCCGATGGCGAATTTATAAGAAGATAATCGAGGTGTGAGGTTGCAGAGCGATAACTTTGGGTGCTAATGCTTGTCTTCATAACCCTTATGTCAATAACTTTTTTTTTTTTCATTGAATGGGCAGTATATTTTAGTGAAAAAGGAGGTCATGAGCGATTCGGTGGCAATTGTTATGCAACAATACAACTTTAGCAGTCATATAAATTTTCAACAAATATTATAGAACAATATAATCGATTTAAATCAAATGAAACACAGAATATTCTCCTGTTTTACAAGAAAGATTCTACATAGTTCACACATCTCCGTGGAACTTCTCTCATTCTTGTATATTTCAATAGAGTTCTAACAGTGTACCTGAGTACAATAGCTTTTCAAGAGAATAGGAATTGTAATTATTGACATGAGGGTTGATCTCTTCTCATTCTATTTCATCTCACAGTATATTCTTCCATGGTTTCTATATATTATCTCTTACGATTATTTCCTTCATGGTCATCATTGTACATCATTAATTTTGATTGCCTAATGAAATGAAACTTAATGTAGAAGAAAAAATCCATAGCACACACATTGATTAGAAGAAAAAGTGATCAATGAATATAAGCAATCAAAATTAAGATGTTACATCTTTCAACTTTCATTTTCGTTCATTATATTTCTCCACTATCAGGATTATTCTTTAATTTGTATATGTTTTATCTTTTAAACAAAAGCAAAGGTAAGCTAAGTAATTTCTTAAGTCCTTCTCGAGCACCCACGCTTTCATGAACTTTTATCTCCTATCTATCATTCATCAAAGTCATTCTCTTCGTTGAATAATTTTCTTTATTTTTCTTAACAGAAAACCTTTGTTTGTCAATTTATTTCTATTAATTTTTTTCTACAGAATATTATCCCCGCGTACTTACCTCTACAATCTCTATGAATAATATAATTATAATTTTTTATTTTCAATACTGAACATGCTCCCTCTCAATCCTGCCTGCGAATGATGACATAAGCCACCAGCAAATGTTCTTTTTTTTTCAATTACTGCTACTTGTCTTGTTTCGACAGTATTATTTCAACTTGCGTATAGACTAATGAACACGAGTTCAATCATGACAATATATCAATTATGAACGTGATACAAAAAGACTGCGTGATCAAACACTTGATATGAATCAATTCAATACAAATCAATAAATTATTTTTTGACAATTTTTCGTGAAATTGCTGATCACAAATACAGCATCAACAATTTTGCGTATTATAATTCCAAAATAATATTTATTCTTAGTAGTTTATTATTCCATGATGGATAGCTAGAGAAAATTAGAACTAGGCTTTAATTTCACGTATATAAATAATTCAGTATTTGTGTAATAATGTTATTTCTAAATTTAGATATATCTATTTATATACGAATCTAAATTTTTATTGATGAAACACTGAATCAATTATTACTATTTTAAGGCAATTGACACTACAACAACAACAACCACAAGAACACACGTTTACTTATGGTTATACTGTCACTATCGCAGCTGCTGCTACATATAATCTTTTATAATCTTCTGCCAACCACGACTGTCACTGTTATTTAACTATATTATCACTGCTAGGCACCTTTGATAATTTGACCAACGAAGAACATGTGGGTTTAATTAAAGGGCTTTTTTCTCATGTTTCTCTTATTATACTACTATTATTCGCGACACTAAAGCCTGGAAGCAATCACCAAGGATCATCCGATGGAGGATTCTACAATTTCTACGAATTATCGGCGCCTAATACCGTCTGCATTATTGAAAATCAAAATTCATATCTTGATATTATTATAGGATTTCATTGACAATACTAAATTTCAATTCAATTTGAATTCAGACATTATCACATTCTTGTATGTCGATAAAATGCTTTTGGATGGTACCGATAATCCTACTATTTCAAAAATAAGACAAATCTACACTCGGATCTATCAATTTATAAACTTTGGTATAAATTTAAGTTTTCATGTGAAAAGTTATTGAATGATCCGAGGATGGATAAGAAGCTTGAAATCTGCATCACTAACAAATTAAGAAATACCAATCAGTGATCTTACGATACGGATACTTTTTATATTTGCGCTAATCTGGATTTATTATTTTTTGATGCAGTTCTTGAAACGTGGACTTTAATCAAGTCATTGTGTGTAAAGAGTTGTTTCTATTATATCAATTTGAATAAGTCTCAGTTTGATAGAAAACATGAAATGTTTGTTTGAGTACAGAATTTAGACTTGAGCATTTATTAGACAAGAAAATTAAGTTGATTTTTGAAACTTTTTATTGTAAATCATTGCGAGTATATTAAATGAAATGGTATAGGAAGTGAATTTTTGGAGAGTCGGTTCGTGAGACTTTGATTGGTAGCCTCTGAAGTATCCTCGTCTTACCCAAATTGATCAATTAATATATGATGGATAATTTGAATGATGTTTTTTTCAAAAATGAATTGAAATTAATTGAAATTCTGTGAGACGGGGATAATCATGCCTTAGCACAAAAATATAAATAGGAACCTGCGATGATATATCATGTGTTTCTACTGCTATTGATGCAATATAACGAAAAATTTCATCTTTCTTATATAATCTATTACCTATGTAATTTTTTTTTCTTTCAATCTTCCATTATCGCATCAAATGAAATTTTATTAGTATTCTTATTCTTATTATTATTACACCGTGCGCTTTCTATCGCAAACACTTTCTTAATAATGGGTGGATAATAGGTGCCGGCCATTTCGCTGGCTTACGAGGCACCAGAGTCGGACATTATGAAACGCCAGCCACGCGATCCTTACAGAGACAATTTAGTCAACCGAAGGTGGGTCTCTAAATTAAACCCACCAAAAAGACATCTAGAAGTCTCATTTCTTGCACTTATTCGTCAAAATATCGCCGTCATTCCAATGAAAAATTTCACACAATGTCATTGTTGGAAAACATTGGTCAAGTTTATTATCAATGTCACAATTTTTACTACATCACTAAACATTTTTCTGTATCATTCGATATAAATATCAATATCAGTAACATTTATACACTTGACCAATGTTCATTCGAATTAGTACACTTATCATAATTTTCATGCCTATACAATAAACAAATCATATTTGTTATATATTAAAAAGACAAATCATTACACGAACATTTGTCATCAGATAAAATCCACTCTCATCATTATGATATTATTCAATGGTAGCACGAGAAGATTGGCATAAAATTAGGATTGAAATGTGGAGAATGCTGAATGGCCTTATTTAGTCTAATTTAGAACAGACATAGTCAACAACAGTGCATATCACATTTACAACATAGTCATATTCACATAAAATTGTCATTATCGACACTCACTCAACGATACATGATTAAAATGAGTTGTTAGTTTGAATAGATTCAATTTTAAAAATCACCATCGTTGTACTACGCATATAATAAAATGTCAGAACAGCAAGCATGTCACCATGAGCCAACCACAAAAGAAATTACGTTTAACGAGGGCACGACCAATGTATACTTGAAGTCATTATACATTTTTCTATTTTGATTTAATTTTAATGTACATGGTTGCTTGCTTCATGGTTCTATCACGCTTCTACAGATTCTTAGAAACAAAAATCTATTGACTAAGCTTGCATGGATCCTGATGAAATCTATTATCAAAACAACCTTCTTCTAACAGTCAAATTCTTGTACCCAAACCCCTTAGACTGCCTTATCTAGAAGTTGTTGATTAGATGCATGAGAATATTTCCTATACGGATAGCTTTAATTCCGCAAATGCTTTGCTGCTTCAAAGTTGATAAAAAATTGCATGCTTATGTTGCAATGATAAAAGAAGATGTTAGTCATCCATCATACGGCTTTCTTGCTAATCCAAATGTCGAGTGAGCAATTGTATTTCAACTCGATTTCGCACTGTCCTCGGGTGTTGATATTTATATCTACCTGGCATTCGTTAAAGCTCACCTGCAACTAAACACCGCGAATAGATTGACGCGCTAGAGAGATACAGATTCAAACTGATTTTGAGAAATAGATAAAACATAGCAATTTCAAATTTTGTTTGAATCATTAGTGCAAATAATCGTCGTTATATGATGAAGTATTGCTTTAATTAATGTGTTCTGTATTTCTCTATGAACAAAATCACAGGCTCATCTCGATGGCATATGGACAAATTGGCATGATCCAAGCTGCAGCAGGATTCTTCGTCTACTTTGTCATTATGGCTGAGAATGGATTCCTACCAAGGAAGCTATTTGGTATTCGAAAGTCATGGGATTCAAAAGCTGTGAACGATCTGCCAGACAGTTATGGTCAGGAATGGGTAAGAATTATCAATTTTATTTTATTTTCGTGTGTTGGAATTTTTCTGATTTAATTTGAAACTCATGAATCAAAATATTTCCTTTTTCAGACCTATAGAGATCGTAAATCACTTGAATTTACTTGTCACACCGCCTTCTTTGTGTCGATTGTTATTGTCCAGTGGGCTGATTTAATTGTCTGTAAGACACGCAGAAATTCTATTGTCCATCAAGGAATGAGAAATTGGGCATTGAACTTTGGTATCATATTTGAGACAGCACTCGCAGCCTTCCTTAGTTACACACCTGGTATGGACAAGGGTCTACGGATGTTCCCACTCAAGTGAGTAATTGAATTCGAACACCTTTTACACTATGTTCAAGCTCAGCATCAAAAAGTTTAATAACATCAGAACGTTCAGGATTTTTCCTGCCATTCTGCTGGTTCTTGAGTTGAAAGGAGTTAAATTTCTTTGAGATCACTTACAACTATGTCTTCAGGCTAAATTAACTATTTGAATATCCTTCAATTGAAAAAAATCAGGAAGAAGTTTCCGCGTTATTGGTGAAACTTTTAATCCATGAAGATTTACTTATTGTATAATTTTTACAATGTCTCCAATATTTACAATAGATCAACACATCAACTATATATGGAATTTTTTTTATCGCAGATTTGTGTGGTGGCTTCCCGCGTTACCATTCATGTTTGCCATCTTCATTTATGATGAAACGAGGCGATTCTATCTCCGCCGAAATCCTGGTGGCTGGCTCGAACAAGAAACTTATTATTAAATTCATACATACAGCGAGATGCATACCCACGCGGAAACATAAATATAATGGAAGATTTCAAATCACTCATAAATACACATATGTTACACGGGACGTATTATCTATTTGGATCTATTCGTACTGTCGCAATTGTTCAAGATGGAGATGTGCTTCGTTAGTTTAATCGTTTAACTCGTAATGGATCATATACACTCTGGAACGATTAACAAATTGATTATAGCAAGGGAAAATTCCATCTTCTGGCTATGCTTCGATAGCTATGGGTCGCTTACATGTGACAGTTTTTCGTTGATTACTTTAGCGGAAAATTTATGCTATCGCGAATGGATATTCTTTAAAATCATCAACAACATTACCATATATGTATATCCATATATTTGTTTATAACGTATATATTTATATATATATGATGTGCTTGTAGTGGTCACAGTGGATGGAATTCAAATGCACAGATTGTGCGAATGAGTCACTGCCCTTAATTTGAAATGACCGAAAGAGCGTCGAGAATTCAGGATATTTAATAAATGTCGGGGATTGAATTAACGAGGTGTCAAACTTCATTCGGAGTTGAAATCGAGATACAGAGGCAGTGCGAGATAATTGTGCGAAATAATAAGAGACAGAATAGTTGGGTGAGATGGGCTTGAAAGAAAATAATACCAAAAATGCTAAATGGAACAATGATACGCGAGCGGGGGTAAGCTGATCGTGGTATGTTATAACAAAAGAAGTTGAACTAACGAAAAAAATGAAAAAAAAACAAAAAAAAATAGAGAGAAAAACAAGAACAAACATTAGTCACACACGGTGGAAATGTGGGACGAAAAAGTGTGTGCGACACACTCGCAATGACAATTTATTTGTTGCGCAACACTTTTCAACCGTGTTAATCAAGAGTAATTCGAGATAATTTCAATCGAATATACAACGTTAAATTTGATGAATTGAAACAATAATATGAAAATTAATTTAACAAAAAAGAAAAAAAATGAATAAAAAAAAATTATTGAATGATTATAGAGCAAAAATGATGCGCGGAAGAGATATATAATTATTAAATTTTGATGTCTTGTGATACACGGGGTGGTGTGGCTGGGAGAATGAGGAATGAAACCAATTGAAATATCGTTATTTATCGAATCATCATGTACAAAAAACAAATCAAAGGAATGAAGAACAACATAAAGTCAAATTGGCACTTTTTTCTTTCACAAGTCCGCAAAATGGGCGTATTACTTTGCAGAAATGAATGAAAACATGATCACACCCTATCTGTATAAAGATAACGCGAAAAAAAAGAAAAATAAGAAGAAAAGTAGCATAATAAAATCCGGAATATTCGTTAGCATCAAATACGACACCAGAGTGTTTTCTCAAGAGCTCCATTGATTGAGTGAATAAAAAAAAACCGAGAACAATACCGAAAATGGAAATAATGCTGTTTGCCAGATCATCACATCCTAATTGCAAGTTTGGTATTAAAATAACAGATTTGTGTATTAACTATTCATACCTTCAATGTTGTCAAGTTTGAAATAACTACGATAAAAATTCCATCGCGTTCATATTCAATTCTATTATTTCAACATCATTTGACCAATGTGACAGACGGTTCAGAGAATGAGACCGAAATGAAATAATAATAAGAAAAACATAACATTATATATCTATGGAATTCGATGTCATCAAATGTGCGTGCATGTTGATTAATATAACATCCGATCAATATTCATTAGTGGCGATTGTTATAAGCAAGATTAACACCATAAATCTGTTCATGAGATAATTGAATGTGATGATAGATGGATTCAGATCAGTGGGGCAAACATTGCCATTCAAAATAAATAATGAGAAAGAAAAAAATTCGTGATTTTCCAAATACATTGGGTAGCTGAAATGCGGATTGTGGTAGGCCATTCACAAGGCAAAGGTGAAAAAAGGGAAAAAAAAATTAACGTAGTGCACGCCAAGAATATAGATAGTAGGTGATGATGTAAACGGAAAATAAAAAATACAAAAAAAACCAATCTACGAGCTAGCTGGTGAATGGAAGAAACACATTCTCACGTAGGTGACAGAAAAAAAAAAAATAAAAAATAAAAAATAAAAATAAAATACTAATAATCAATTAAATATATGAAAAGCATTCATTCTCTTAGGTTTTTTTTGTTTTGTTTTTGTTTTTTCGTTATTTCATAGTTTAAAAGCCAAGCGGGAAAGCTCGCTTTAAATTCATTGCCCCGGTACGCCGAACGCCCTGTTAATAGCCCACGGCACGTCTCATATTTCCAATAAAGAAGCGAACTCATTAAACACGAAGTGACTTAAATACCTGCCACGCGCGGCCCTCTCATGACTCAAGCGGATAAATGAAGTGACGTATTAGAAAGAAAAGAAAAAAACCAACAATGAACAACTAAAATGGAAAAAATACTGAACGAGGTAGAGGTATTGATGAATTAATTGAACGCGACTGTTGAATAAGATCCAGGTTATTAGAAATGCCCCGGCAGCTCGGTCCCAAATAAATGCCCAAAGTGTTCATAATTGAGAGCCATAGGTACACTTGATATCATTCAATCTCATACTATAATCATATTACAAATCAGACATACTCCTTCATACATATTCACACAAACATACACACACACAACACACACAACACACACAAACATGCATCTATCAAAAATATATACAAAAACATAAAACATTTGTACACAACATAGTGAACAAAGCACAATCAACGCTACAAAAAATTACGTTTATGTTCAACGTAATAAAACGAAGAAATAGGAAGAAAACAAAATAATAAAAAATATGAGTAAATTACATCATGTTCATTACTCTGATGCTTCCGGGCACCGTTTATGCTCCTTTTGACAAATGTAAATTTGGCGCTGGTAATTAGCGTGGGCTCCTGGACTCTTCCAAATATTATTATCGTTGATGACCCGTTGCGAGACGCTTCAACACACTTCTCGCCATAAAATCAAACGTCTAACGTGAATGTGTAGAACATAATTTGATTTATAATTATATGGTACTATTGAATATCGGGATAAAAGACACAACGAACGGTAATGTAAACGGTTATTAAATATACAATCCGCCGTTTCAGCATATACATGAAACGATCATTGGAAATATTATTCTTATCCCTCTTGTTAATGTGTGGCCGTATGTTCAGTGAATTTATGTGTGCCGCATTATTTCACAAGACAATATCTTGTTTCATGTAAATGCAGCACGCGTGAAACACTCACTGTATGAAATTTGTTGATCCAGATATTTACGTGAGATTTTAATTAATAATGATACTGAGAATGATAATAACGATGATGAAATGAATGGCGTTAATGCGGTTGTCGACAGGGTGTTCCGTGCCGGGGGACGTAGGAGCCCAAGAAAAAAAATGATAAAACAAAAAAAAATGCTTTGCCGTCGTGCGCCGCCTCACTTTAGGCTAATAATTTAAATATTAATGATAATATAATAATAATATTAATAATAATAATAATAAAATACGGAATATGTTACAATAAGATATTACTAGATGTAATTATTATACATGGTTAGTGTAGATCGTGTTGTTGAAGAATATAAGTATGTATAAGCAAAAAAAAAAAATACAAAAAAGAATAAAGCGAGAACAGATATAACGCAAATGTGATGGGAGATGATTGAGAAAAAAAGAAATAAATAAGATTTAAAAAAGAAAAAAATTAAAAAAAAAAAATTAACAAATAAAGATGCGAATACGAATAATGTATGGAGATTCGGTCTAAGACCAAGGATCCGCGGCGAAATGAGTGAGAATGAGTGGCGATTAATATCCACAAATTCAAAAGAAAAATATAAATCGAAATATTTTAATTTCTTGTTATGTTATTATGTTATTATTTTTTTTCATCTATGCTTTTTACACTCTCATTAATTATTGCATTTCATCAATTTCTATTTTTTTGTTTCATCATTCGTTGTCACAATAATATTTAAATCATTGTTGTGACATATATAAATTAAATATATGAATTGTGAATGGTGATATGAAATAAAACATAAATATTTGCGAAAAAAAAAGACACGAACGTTATTATGATGCGTGATTGAAAAACAAGAAGAGAGAATCTGAAGAATGACTGTCGATTCACCCAATCCTTGTGCGATCATTACTTCAATTGGAGTTACATTGAACAACGATGAAACGACACGATATCTCCAATTACATTTAAACAATTAACAATAAAGAAATAATAATATTAGATGAAATGGAAAAATTGCCATTCGTTCCTGCTCATTTCGTGCAGCGTGACAGAAAAATTGAATGGTTATAATATAATATTGAATAATGTTTTATTAATATTGTACATATTTCAAATAATAGAAGAAGGACATTACAGATCGTGCGTGATTGAGGACCCCACCGGAGCTGCGTCCAAATTTAAATGGTTCGGTTTCCGTATTACTTGTGGGTCCTTTTGCGTTTTTCGTTTAGCGTTATGCGTATATATCGAACGCCACTGCTCACACAACACTCACATTAAATAAAAATCAATCGTGAGGGAATTACATTGAACACAGTACGCAATATACATTATATCAACACGTACACCCCAAAAATAAAGAGCATACGCTGAGTAATATGAGGGGAACAAAAAAAAAAATACACGACAAATAAATTCACGTGAAATGTGTAAAACACGAATAATGAACGCATATAACATACACAATGATGATAATTACGTGCTCACTGCTCTATCCACTCTATCTGTAATACTCTCTTTCAAATTAACAATTCGTTTCATATAACTATTAATAAGTTTTCGTTTTCACACGTGAAATACATTAAGGAGGAAAAGAAACGAGAGACATTGTCCAACCCAAGTGTCATTACTTTTGATGTTAAATAAAAAATACATATTAAATAAAATGATTTGATTTCTATTATATTTAATCAATCCTTATGCATGTTGAGAACTTTTTGAGATATGTTGGAAGACTTCTTCATGTTCAATGATTATAGTACTTTCAATAATAATTCAGGAAAAAATTGTTCGAAAATATTAAACATTTATTTTCTTACTTTTATTTAACTGCAGTAAATTATTGAGTACTTTGGCACATAGTCCATAAATAAAACTATAATTAAAGTAGTGCTTACAAATGTCAGAATTTTCTGCGCGTTGTATATAACATAAACTGAACATGCAACAATGTTTCAGATCATCATGAACATGTTCTATTTTGTTTTTTTCTTCTCTACATTACACCAAGAAAATTATATGGATGACCAGTAAATAATACTTATTATCAGTCAAAAATCTTTGGACGTGTTTACTGTCGACATTAGCAGTAAGTATACGTTTTCACGTTCGCCACAAACGACGTTGAATACATAATGCCAAAATTATAGTTTTAAAACGAGTACACTCCAAGAACATAGACTGTTTAGGTCTACTTCATATTGTCTCAGTGCGTCTAACTCAACACAGTAATGTTCAGTCATATATTTTTTAAAGTGTTAGGATTAGCACCCTTTGATATAAAGAATCAGGAATCAAATGGAAAAGTGACATATACAGAAATTTCATTTGTGTACTCTCGTACTGGATGTGCATACAATATTGTGCTATTAATTTTATTGTTTGGTTCCAATTTCCAATCTATACCCGCTATATTCAATTTAAAATTTCCAAATAAACCACAACTTGTCAAAACAATATTTCGCATTCGATTATTAGCTGCATTATCAGTATTATCAGTGGTATGGATAATGCAATGTTTGAAACAACAACGTATAGTAAAAATAGGGAATCGAATCACTGCTGTTGATAATGCATTGAATAAATTACAACACTTATTTGTTATTCAATCAATCAAGTTGTGGGCAACGATTTACTTCATCATCAATTGGTTAATATGGATCATTTTGATAACACTGGATGCTTTAGTATTTCCAAAATCTTTTGGTATTACATCAATTCCTATCTTTTTACCAAGTTTCATATGCAGTTGGATCCTGATGCTGTTTGCATTTGTGTTCAAATTATTAGAAGCACGAATACGATGTATAAATAATGTGCTATTGAAATTCTCAAGAATGACATTATACCAATCTAAATTGTCTATGGACACAGTGATGATAGATCAGATCCAAGTAAAAGATCTATTAGCTATAAAACGTGCACATGAAATATTATACGTGGCAACCAGAGATATAACAGAATGTTATTCATGCCCACTTTTTATAGTAATCACATTGTTTTGTGGAAATTTAATTTACTCTGCCTACTATTTTGCACAATTGATTATCAACCCAGCAAAAATATTTTCAGCTTTGGTAGCATTCAATTCTACTATTTATATAATTATGGAATTGTTTCCTATAATAATAATGGCGACTAGTGTTACAAAACTCAAACAACAAGTTTGTATATACATATGATCAATCTTTCTCAATTGTTTTTATAATAAAATATTAGATTTTCCTTTTTTTTTTTAGATTGAAATTACTCCCAGTATGCTATTTGAAGTTATGGACCAACTGACGAATAGTCAGGAAATGAAATCTCAAGTAATATATATTTTATTATTCAGTGTTATAATTTTGATGTGAAGAATAATTGAATTGTTTTTACATTATAGTTGAAAAAATTTTCACTTCAATTACTCCATAGACGAATTGAAGTCACTGCTTATGATTTTATTCCATTAGACTCTAGTCTTTTGCACTCAGTAAGTTATTATATTTTAATGTCATAAGATTATAGTCACTTAATTGGAATTAATTAATAATTTTTTCATTTCAGATAGCCGGAATGGTAACAACTTATCTGGTCATTCTTCTACAGATACAATGATATGCACTCATAATATTGATTGAAACTCATAGTGATTTATTGCAAAATTTCAATAAACCTAATCAAAACCAATAAATTTGTAGAAGATGCAAAAATATCTTCCCTTCAACATCACAAGAAATTTTTTTATGAATTAATAAACAAACATTAATATCCAGGTATAAATGTCTGTTGTGTCTATGGAGTAATTTTGTAAAATATATAATGCCACATTCTATTATATAAAAACATCAAAAATTCTTATAATTGTATCCAACAAAATTACTGCTCTATCGAATGTTCCCAAATTAAACCATTACTAACACCAACTTCGTTGTAAACGCGATAATAAAGACCTTCTAAGAGGCACTTACAGACTCGACTTAAATTATTGTATACAGTGAAGTCTTCAACTACATTCAATCAACCTCGAATTGAGTTCACTATAAGAGAGACATGATGAAATTCTCTGGAGTATTTACATTAAGTACAATCGTATTGATTGTTTTTTTTATATCCGAAGTTGTTGCTGTGAGTACTTGAACATTATTGACTTGATATATTGATTTAACAACTTCTAAACAATTAACTCCGTAATTTTCCTTCTACAGCGTACCATTCGTGGATCAAGTACGTAAATTGAAACTCATGGTATAATATAAATTCAGCAGAACCAATGATGACTCTAAGAATGTGTCTATAGATCAGTCTATTCATTGTTGAATTCAATTTCTTCATGTAGCTGTCCAATATCTAATTAATCATTCGTTTTTTGGTATTTCATAAGAATTCTGGGGAATCGGGTGGTTGGAACTACAAAAAAAAACTTCTTAATTGTCATGATACATTGTTAAGTGTTTTTAAACAATTTTCTATTTAGTTTGTACCTCAGATCGTAATTGTGCGTATATGGAAGCGTGTTTCGAGAATGCATGCATTGAAGTATGCCATCTCCAGCAACATATTCAAACATGGAACAGGTGTGGTGCAAATGCATTCTGTTATCAAAAAGGCAATCACTCTGCTGGCTGTAAATGTTATTCAGGTTACAAAAGTGATGCTTACCTCACAGGATGTTTATAGGTAATGAACAACAATAATTTTGTTTTGTGTTCTTGCCATTAAAACTTCATCAATTATATCGTAATATAAATTTTTTCCCATCAACAGGGCATAGATATTGCGTTGAGTTGTGGGATGAAATGTTGTCCACACTCCGAATTGTTCAAAAGTTCACAGACTTATTGGGCCTCATACATAAATAGTGTTGACAATGTATGAATAATTTAATTCGAAGTTAAAACTTTGTGAATGTATCAAAATTACTCATCGCGTATTCATACTTTGATAAATATTCATTAGATTATGGTGTAATTGGCAATGTATATTTCACCATGAATGTGATGGTTGTTTGAGGAATTCATGCTCTTTCAGATGTTAAAAAATATTTACCTTCACATTTGCTCTGTAATGATGTGCTGGATCTCAAAACAATTCTTTTTCATGTTTCACCACATGATGAAAATAGTAACACAGAAAATATTTAATCTACTCTCATTTCAAGCAAATATCACAAGCAACTCTTCAAGCAACATGTACTTTGCATAAAAAGCATTATTATGAGTACAATATTGAAAAGGTGTATTTTACATGTTGGCTTGATATAATAATTTCATCCTTTGAGCACGCAGTGTTTTGTTGCATTCAAATTTTCGCAGAAGTCTACCGAGTATGCATCAATAGCGTTATTTACGTTTTGCGTCCATAACTTGAACTAATAGATTCTCAATTCTTGTACTGGTTTTGAGGTTATACGGACGCATATTGAGAATAATCCAATATTTGGTCACGAAAGCAATCAAAAAGAAGAGAAAAACACGCCGAAGAAGATGGTAAGTGTAATAACATTTTAATCATAGTTTAAACTATGAATATATTGTAGAAACTTTAAGTAAATGAACTAATTCAACATAACCTATTAAATATTCCCAACCATAAATTTGTTATATTTCACACCTTATTTTTCCTTCTTAATTCATTGCTATCATTTGGTACAATGTAAAAATTATTTTTCTTCATTTAATTAAAATACGGTTGATGGGATTTGAGTTCAAGTTCGTCAACTATTTCTATATTCGATTTGTTTCATTTTTTTTCAGTCGGAAATTCGTGATGAACTATCTCTCATGAGCTTCGAGGATTTACAGAAATTGAAGGAAGAACTTGGATCGAAAGTGTACAACGCTACAATGTTTGGTCAAAAGCCAACTAGAAGGCGCACATTCAAAACAGAATTCAAAGACAAACCAACGGAGATGTCTGCGAAGAAGCCAGTTTCTCGATTTATGCAAGCAATACAAGTGAAAGGGAATGCTCCACGCGATCCTAGATTTGACAGTCTTTGTGGTACATATGATGAAAAAGCATTCAAGAATGCTTACAGTTTTCTCAATAAAATCAAAGAGAATGATCTGAAACAATTGAAAGCGGAATTGGAAACTGCAGAAGATCCAAAAACAATTACAAAAATTAAATATCTTATACAAAGGATAGAAAATCAATTGAGGGAACAGTCGAGAAAGAAACAACGAGATGAGACGAAAAATGAAGAACATAAAACGATTGTAGAAGCAATCAAACAAGGAGAAAAACCGCGTTACAAGAAAAAATGTGAGCTTTAGGAGCATATCTCCAATTTGTAATTTTTCATTCATTCTTATATTTCTTCAACATAACAATAATCATTAATGGATCGTGAATTTTTTATTGCAGCTGAGCAAAAGATCCTCGATTTAGTCTCGCAATACGAAGAACTCAAGAATTCCGGTAAATTGAAGAAGCATATACAAAGATTAAGGAAGAAAAGTGCTGGCAAAGATAAAAAAAGATTTGCCACCTCTAATGAAGATGTCTGATTATTGCGAACACGAACCCATATATGTCTCAAATCCTCAATTGTATATTTACATTTATTAATTTAGAATTGTTTGTCCAATATCATAGAAATTATAAATCCCCATCAAATCTTCGCCTTTATCTAAATTTGTTCACCAATCAATTGAATTTATGAAGTTCAGTGAAGATTTCCAAGAAAGTAACGTCTGGACAAATGTTTCTTTCAACTGAAACTATTTAAAAGTTAGGGAATCGAAATTGTATTATCTTTTCAGAAAGTATAGATTACTTATGAAAGAATAGACAATTATGAATAGTTATTACGGAATTATTGAATGTATTATTTTCTCATAAACACTTTTCAGTCATTGAATTCAAGTTTGAAACACGTTTCACTATTCTGACTAAGTGGCGCTGTAATCACAGATTTCCGGCTAACACTCAAGTTAGTTATTACAACTTAAATATACATTCATTTTCATTACGGTAAATTGACCGTTATTTTATAGCAAACCGTTCGATTGGCTAGAATAACATCCCAACTTCTATTATTAATGCTGGATATTTATGAACAGAAAAAAATTTACACATTCAATTGTAAATCAGCCCCATACGACAGAGATGAAAATTCTTGGTTGATATATATGAACCATTGTGATCATGCGATGAACGTCATCAAACTTGAGCAAACTCATCAACAGAATTTACATTACATTTATTTATATCGTCATTATATATTTATATCAACAATGCAGAATTATGATTTATTGATCCAAGAAATTGAAGGAATTGATGATTATTTGGGTCCCACATTCAGGTAAATAGGAAGAAATGTTTTTGGATATAAATTTGATTGGAATATTTGGATATGGCACTTATGAAAATACGCGGGGGGTGAAAACCAACCCTTGTACGCAGTTGCAACGCATTTGCGCAATAGAAGGGTTGATCAAGAGGGTAAAACGGGGTTGAATGAAATGGGACTTGAAATAGTTCAGTAAAGGACTGTATTAGTCAGTCCTTTGACATTTTAAATTGACATGTCCACAGTATCTCCACAATTACTCAATGTTTTGTCAGTGGCTGCTCCAAAGCATGAACATTTGCTATTTGAAATAGAGTCAACTGATACAAGTAGTGTAGGTCTTGTGATAAGGTAGTAATACTATGATAATATTTATGTGATAACGAAATGATATGACTTTGAACATTTCATTGTCCCACTCTTTCAGGGGGAGGATCTTTGTTTTGATAAGATGATTTTTAGGGTGCCGGGGGAGTTATTTTTGCGGAATTGAATGGGTATTGATTCTAGAAGTTCTGAGAAATTGTTTTGTATGTCTGTAGCGATTCAGAAATGATAATGAAATAGGATTTCAATGTTTTTTCCTAGTGATTGGAGTTATAAAGTTTCTGGAATACCAAAGTTCTTGCAGAAGTTGTCTCACACTTGGTGAGCATTCTGTTTATTTAAAATCCATTCATAATTAAGAATGAATCATAGGATTGGACTTTGGTGGTCAATCTTCGAGACAGATTCACTAGATTTATACAACAAAGACCCATACAATTCCTTGGAAAAACTCTTGATTTGCTACTCCTTCATTCAGACAAATAAACTGGAAAAATTATGTATTATTTTCTAGAGCCATTTATGATGGACATGAACATCAGAAATTTATGGAGAAGTTGGATGAGAGAGTCAAAAGCCATGACAAAGAAATTGAACGTATGTGCAATCATCATTATCAAGGATTCATTGACTCTATCAGGGAATTATTACAAGTTAGATCTCAGGCACAGCAGCTCAATGTGGGTTTGATATTATTGAATTACATTCTTATGAAATTATTCTTCTGTTTATATTTTCATATTTTTATGTTATTTACAATACAGATTGAGATATTGGATCTTGACCAAAGAATAAGTGCCTCAACAACTAGTGTAATAGAGAAAGGTGAAGAACTTGTTAAAGCTAGGAAAGTGGAGAATAATATCGCTGCTGCAATTGACAGCTTGACAATGTGCCTGCCTGTATTAGCAGCTTATGCAAAATTACAACGTCAATTAAAAGACAAACGATATTATGCAGCTCTAAAGACTCTAGAACAACTTGAGAATTATGATTTACCTAAAATGACGAATTATAGATTTTCATCGCAAATCACCGAACAAATACCATTATTACGTGAAAATATCAAGGATGCTTCCATGACAGATTTGCGAGATTTTTTAGAAAATATTCGTAAATATTCACCGAAAATTGGTGAAGTTGCGATGCGACATAGTTCAGAACAACTGATAAATGAAGCCGAAATAATTGGTCGGAAGAAGAAGAAGATGCAATCGAATTCATCGGTAAATGACGGTGAAGAAGAATTGAGTGCACAAGATCTCATGGATTTCAGTCCTGTTTATCGATGTATGCACATATACACAGTTCTTCGTGAAGGTGATACATTTAAAATATATTATCAACAACAACGAAAACAACAAGCTCGATTAGTATTACAGCCACCAGTTAACATGCACGAAAGTATAACTGGTTATCAGACATATCTCCATGGTATTGTCGGTTTCTTCGTCGTTGAAGATCATATTTTGAATACTGGTAATGGACTGGCAACAAGATCGTATATAGATGAATTATGGTCAATGGCTTTGTCGAAAATTGTTAATGCGTTGCGCACACATTCGGCATATTGCACAGATGCTACTCTAATATTGAAAATTAAAAATTTGATAATGCTGTTTAATACAACTCTGCGGAATTATGGATATTCTGTTGGTCAACTGTGGGATCTTTTGCAAGAAATAAGAGTACATTATAATGAAGTGTTGATGCAACATTGGGTACAGTTATTTCGTGATATTTTGGATGAAGATAATTTCCTACCTATCCAAGTATCATCACAATTTGAATATGATGAAATACTCCAATCATTTCCATATCATGATGCAGAATTAGAAAAAAGTGATTTTCCAAGAAAATTTCCGTTTTCCGATATGGTGCCTAAAGTTTATCATCAAGTGAAAGAATTTATTTATGCGTGTTTGAAGTTCTCAGAGGATTTGAATTTAACTCAAACAGAAATTGATGAAATGATCACGAAGTCAACTAATCTTTTGCTAACGCGAACATTTAGCGGGTGTCTTTCATCGTTATTTCGTAAACCATCACTTGCACTGTTACAAGTTGTTCAAATAATCATTAATACAGGCTATCTTGAAAGTTCCACAAAGTATTTGGAAGAATTCGTTTCGAATATTACTGGTACACCACATGAGGGTCAGTTGAGTTGTGGTGGTGTGAAAACTGCCATGTTCAGGGTCGCGAGAGACGATGCAGAAAAACAAATCTGTGATAAACTTGAGAGAAAGTTGGATGAATTTTTGGAACTGGAAAATTATGACTGGAATTTGGCAGAGCCGCAAGGACATGCTTCGGGTTTTATAACAGATCTTATAGCTTTTCTGCAGAGTACTTTCACATGCTTTACTAATCTACCTGTGAGTTCATGAAAAATAAATGAAGTTTATTACCATAGTATGTGATGAGGAACATCAGAGTGAATTTCTACTCTGGGTTTTCTCATAGGCAATAACACAGTAATTAATGTTTTCTTTGAAAACTTTTAGGCTGAAGTTGCACAAGTCGCTTGTAAATCTGCTTGTCGTCACATTGCCAAGGAGATTCTTGATATTCTGATCAGTGATGATCTCAAACAAATTTCAATGGGAGCTCTTCAACAAGTTAATTTGGACACAATTCAATGTGAACGTAAGTAATTGAATCCACGAAAATTCTTAGACCACAATTGAATTATAAATATTGCCAATATCAATAATATTTGCTTGGATTTTCTCCAATAGAATTTGCGGCATCAGAACCAGTATCAGGTTTACCAGAAGGGGTATTACTCCAGTACTTTTCGCAATTGCGACAACTCCTAGATTTGTTCATGAGCTGGGATTGGCCGACATATTTCCACGACTATGGCCATGAATCAAGTAAATATAATTTGGTAACACCAAACATGGCAGTTTTATTGCTTGAAAAGTAAGTGTGTTCGAACAGTATCTGAAGAAAAACTACGATAATGAAAAAAATTATACTTTCATGATGATGAAAATTTATCTTTATATATTTTCAGATTACGCGAATCGGACAAAAAAACTGTGTTCTCTGTACTGAAAAAAAGCGAGCGAGATAAGAAAAAATTGTTAGAAACAGTACTCAAACAGTTGCGTCAATTGGCACAAGCGACGCAGCAATAAATTATTTTGTAATCCATAAAAAAAAACTTGTAGATATTATATAGATTGTATAAATTATATTTTCGATGATATTATAAAACGGATTGTGTTGATTTGATTTAGTGTATTTGTTTAACGCTTTTACAAATGATTTGTAATGAATACTTCAAACATGCACCGGTCCCATAATTAAACCATATAACGCCTTTCTATTTTATTTCTCCTCTTCCACGAATTCGAACAGTATATTCAAATTATTGCGTTTTCGCTTATCATCCGGTTGACGTATAAGATTATCTTTTGGAATTTGGATTGACGTCAATACTTTTAGTGTCAATGATCAATAATATATTAGCCACAAAGGTTCTCAATTTGATTACACATTTTGACAAAATATTGACAAATTCAAATTTTTGTGTTCCATCGTATCAGTTGTTATATTACATTTACACAAATCACATATTGTACAATATTCTCAGAGCCACTGTACATTAGATATAGTATAAAGTCTCCCAGAAATTTGAGTTTAGGCATTGTAAATCGTGTCTTTTGTTTTTCCAATTTTTTTTTTTCATTTTCATTATTTATTATTCAATATTTTTTTCTTTATTTATTTTTTATTCCATTTTTATTATAAATTATTGATGATCGATTGCCGACCATGAGATACGAATTAACTGATGAATTGTTACAGAACAATTAATGTTATAAATCATAAAATAGATTATATATAAAATAAAAAGTGTTTCATTTTTTTTTTACCATGAATGTAGGTGTTGGATGTTCAATTGTAAAGTATTAATCGTGCATCGCCAAAGTATATCATTCGTATGCAAATAAAATGAATTGATTGCCTTTTCTTTAAAATTTACCAATCAAGATGCTTGTGGCACAAATTTAGTTGTTGAATATAAATTATAACGCGCAAGAACTAATCATCGACATTGTCCGAATCCACATCTTCATGAAGCATGGAATACTTATTGGAAGCCACGAAATTCTAAAACAGAATAAATCGATTATCACATGAAGAAAATGATGATTTTATTACTTTACCAATGTTCACAATAGATAAAAAAAACCGTTTAAATTGTTAATAATATTGACTTACTGGAGTTTGTTCATCAGTGGCCTTTGGCATTGCCGGAATGCCATCATCTCGATCCTTGGATCTGCGTTCTCTGCGAACGCCATCTTCTCTATCCTTAGATCGACGATCTCTGCTAAAAATATCGTATTTTATGTATTTATTTTTTATTTATTGAATTTTGTTCTAATAAAATTCAACAGAATATATAATTCGTGTATAATGAGATGCAATGCATGTTTATGGAACGCGTGTTACTGTAAACCACCAATCACTACAATAGAATTAAAGATTAAAATGAAGTTGAGTAATGATATCTACAACCAATTAGAGCCACGGAAAAGCCATTACAAGATAGAGTTCATGGATATCCCCGAGAATGAGCGCATAAAATGGCGCTTGGAAAATGTGACTGACTACAAATACAGTACAATTTTGGATTAATTATGCCAAATGAATATGAAGATGATTAGAAATATTGATAATTAATTAGAAATGCAACATCCTGTAAGGAATCCTACGTTGAACCGAATTTCTTGGAGCACGACATTATAATGATAGAATATGTCATAAATTATTTCACACCTTTCGGGCGGCCGTCGGGAATCATTCGATCTGTTGTCTCCACGAAAGCTTCCTGGTCCAGATTGCGAACTTGGCGGACCTCTTGAGTTTCCTCTCGACTCACCACGCTGATCTGTCATGATAGAGGGAATATTTCTGCTAGTTTGTCATGATAAAATATGAGAGGTCAATTGAATAAAACGCCGCGACAGCTTACCAGAACGACCAGAAGCTGGTTCACGGATGTCATGACGCCGTTCCATTGGTCTACCTCTATCTTCATCTGAACGCCACGTCGGTCGTGGTCTTTCTTTGTCACGATCAGAACGTCCTTCACCATTGCGACGTGTCCAAGCTTCCTTACGATCTCTATATATACAGAGAATTCAATTTTCTATGTTAGTCATATGTTTAATTGCGTAGAATACAGAAAAATTGCGTCGAAACAAAACGGTCATACCCTTCTTCAGTTTTCGTTTTCTCAGCTGAAGCTTTCGCCAAGCGTTCCTCAATCTCGCGTTCTCGCGCAGTAGTATCAACGGGCTTAGCAGCACCAAAGATGTTCACTGCAGGCACCGCAGGAGCAGGAGCTGACGTTGGTGCGTCCTCTTTTGATTCTTGCTCTTTAGCTTCTTCTGTTACGGCTGTTGGTTCTACCGGCTTAGTACGTGGCTGCAAATTCAATTTCGGCCTCTCTCTAGTAGCTGGTGCTGGAGAAACATTACACATTCACAATTCGTTTATCATTAATATTCACCAATAAATTGAAAAGAAATAACACAAAATTACAAGAAAAAAAGAGATATTTACCCTCTTCTACAGAACGTGCTGTTGCATCGGAGCGCCAAGTGCTATTTGGCCTCTCTCTTTGATAATCCCCGTCTCGGTCATTATCATCACGGAATCCACGACGACCTTCATCACGGAAACCACCACGTCGATCACCAAATGATGAACCACCGCGATGATCACCATCATCTTTGAAACTACGTTTATCATCATCACGATAACCGCGTCTCTCGCCAAATGCCGAATTATTGCGTTCGCCCTCTCGCCAACCCCCTGGTTTACTGTCGCTTTCGCTCGTTTCTCGATCTTCACGTCGATCACGGTTATCAAAACCACCACGACTACGAAAACGATCATCATTACCAGATGGCTCGTCTCGTGGACCTCTACGCCAATCCCCAGCTGTGCGCTCCGGATCGTCGTAGCCATCACGACGATTATCACGACCCATACCCATACGTCCACCACGACGATCATCATTGCTACTATTAGACACTTCAATTCTCACGCGTCGTGTTTTGATTGTCGTATTTGTCATTGACAGAGCATCAATGAGACTCTGACGATCAGCAAATTCAACGTAGCCATATCCTCTCGGTTTATTCGAATCTTTGGGAAAACGCATATTTGACACATCCATGTCTGCAAAAAACTCCACAAGATCCTCTTCAATGACATCATAAGGCAAATTTGAAATGTAAGCGACATATGGAGGATTTGTAGGAATTAATTCCTCATCAATGCCGGGACCGCGGGCAGCTCTCGGTGCTGTCGGCAAAACCACAGGCTCTTTGCTGCTTCTGCTGGGCATATGGCCAAAATCTACAAATTGTGGAGGGGAACAAAAAAATTCGTCGCATTATGCTATTGACCTGCAGCATTTATAAATATCAATATATACATGGATGAAATAAAAAAAATCAATATATGATAATATAATCACCATGGTCTTCGTCGACTTCATCGGCCCAGTTGGATGACTTCAATGCGACAGTTTGTACTCCACCGGGAGCTAAAAATTCTGTCAATGCAATTGTTTGTCCCTTGGTTTTCTTCCCCTTCTTACCTTAAAAAGTCATAAGAACAAGTTTATTATCATAAGTGAGTGTCAATTGCACAACCACGGGTTCTTTAAAAAAAAAAAAAAATGGCAATGACTGCAAGCATGTCTTAACTATGCGACGTGATTTTTGGTTATGTAGGATGAAAAGTCGGAAATTAATGATAGAACGTAGATTATGTAGACTTTGAATAGTCATCAATGATTACAGCTTTAATCCAATGATATTTTCAATGATATAACTTACGTGAAGCCATGATTTCGGCTTAGATTTTGAAATGTGTATAAACCAATCTGCAGAATCGCTGGTGCACACGATCAAGTCCTTTTCCCTAAGGCATGAATTGCGGCAAACAGGCAGAATAGAACGCATGTCACAATCGTCAGGGGAAAATTTGAACTTCCCCATATTTTCATAATGTCGAGCAATGATTTGTTGAATTCTAGGCGGGACTGTAGAATAAAATCATATTTGTATAGTTGGCAACAGTGATACGGTAACAAATTGGTACGTGTAATCAATTGACGAATAGGAAACATCTATGTGTCCAATTGAACTAGATAAGGATACTTAGGAATTAATCATATGCAATCAAATTTTCAATGGAAACAAATTGGGTAAATTAACTTCGTAATTAATTCTCGAAAATTCATATAATAGTATCCCGAAATTATCTGAAGAACGTTTGTTCAACGCCATCTAGCATTTTAACGATGTAATGATAGAGAAATGAGTTCAATCCGATAGATCGGCATTTATCGGCAGTAGGTCTAGTAGTAAATTTATTTATAATATCTACATTACCGACAGTGTTGTAGTTCACAAAATGTCCGTTTGATTAGATATCCACGCTAGAGTTTTACACTCCGGCTTTGTTCTACTTCCCTCTCCCTTGCTAACGTGAACAAAAATATTTCAAGAGTGCCAAGTGGAGGTGTCAATCTCCCTCGTATCAGCAAAACAAAAATAAGAAGCGCACCAAGGTCGAAGAATAATTTTTCATATGGGCCCAAGCGTTGGTGAACGTGAAATGATTAGCGCGAAGGAAGAATTTGATTCGGCATTTGTGAAGGAGACCACCAAAGATGATCAGCACAACTTGTTGAGCAATATGGTTGACGCTCGAGCGTGCTATAAACCCAGCGAGAGAGTAAGAATACAATTTTCTATTTTAATAATATATATTTAATATTTAACATTTATATACATTCAATCACATTCTACTCAGTTACTATCACGATATGAATCGAGCTTTGCTTGCATTAATTAATATGCTTTCAATTGTATATTGTTTCTAGATAGTCGCGAGAGTGGCTTATGTATCCTTTCTACCGGTATTATATTTTCATTCGTCTTTCCGGTCTTAATTCTGTATAGTAATGGCCATATGTACATACACTTACCTGTGAAATATTGAATCCTATCAACATCTATAACCTCATTATAATTTAATTATTGTAAATGATATGCAATCTAATTCATCGTTATCACTGTCGATCACTTCCTGGATATTTTGCACTTCTTTTGTGATTCATTTATCTCGTAAATTGATAAGCATTTTGTCGAGAGTTTTATCAAATGAGATTATTTTCCATTATTTTGTTTGTTTCACATAATTAATTTGTAGATTGTTTCTATTAATTCTTATATTATGTGTTATTGATCAATCGATTGATTTGTTATTCAATAATACTTTTTGTAGTATTGTTCAGTCATGAATGATAAATTCTCATTATCGTTGTAGAAATTGTCAATTGAATTGCAATTTTTGATTGTCTGTTTGAATTGTGCCATAAGGGGTAGGTAATTAATTGAGCATTTTTTATGTATAATTATAATACTTCCTTTCTCAATTCTATGGTTACACCATAACAATTTTAAAACAGAGTTGTATTTCATTGTTAATCTCTGAAGATTTAATAATTCAACTAATCGATTATTATCTTGATAATCTCAAATAGTGAATTCTTTCATTTCCTGTTGATTTCTCTTTTTTGTCTTATGAAAAAAATATAAGGCATAATTACAATTCCTTGTTTTTAATTATATGATTGTTTATTGTTTTATTGTTGTAGCCAATACTGTTCATTATATTTTCTAAGATATTTGGGAGGGTGTTTACTATATACAAATAATTTTGTGCGACTTTAATATTTGTACATTAAAGAGAGACTCTGAATGTTCAGTATGAAGCATCGCAAATTTTCCTAATGAGTCATCTGAAATATTCATCACATTGGAATCTTCCGTCTATCAACAGATGCAGTGTCATATAAATCAAGAGTTAATGATTGATTAATATATCAAATATGAATTCGGAGAATCAATCTGTGTTCAAGGATTAACGATGTATCAAGATGTATCATTCTAGTTTGATTATGAAAAATACTTCTAAATTCAAAGAAGACATGCGATGATTTTGTAGTTGAACTAAAACTGAAATTTATGAATATTGGATGTCGATATCAATGATTGAATAATGTCAAGTCATAGCGCAACCTCCATTTCCGTTGCCCCTGATTATGTATTCAACATACATAATTGTCTTTTTATATATCAATCCAGTCGAGAAGATGAAAAATCAATCGAAACTCCTGATACCACCTGCGACGAATGAATGAAGAAAAATCTCGTGCAGGCTACAACGTAAACTATATATCTTGCTGCATGTATCAACTGAGTTCTATAAAGCAAGCTAATTAATATAAATTAGGTAATGATGAGCCGTAATTAGATGGCCGGACAGCGTGTCCGTTCGTAATAATTGATCCGCTGTTCCCCAAGCATACTTGGAACAATATACCAAGTCTCATGAAACGCAAAGAAGTGAAAGAGAGAGGGACAGGAATATTTTTCATTTCATTTTTACTTATTTGGAATAATATTTTATTCAATGATAGGAGCTCATTAAGGAATGAAAACACCAGACTGCATCAATTGATCTTCATAGAGATTGTTTATATTGAATGGAAATAGAATTGTTCCATGACAACTACATTCACTTATGTATATAAAAAATATTTTGTAAACAATTCAAATTGGACAATTGTTTTGAGAATTTCGTTTCTAAGTTACTGATCGTTTCTTCTATTTTCATTCAATATTTTCCCATACGACTTGGGTTGGTTCCATTCAAGTTGAGTCACTGTCAAATTGTTATTTCAAAAGAATTTACGTGAGAATAGTTTTGAAAAATTTTGTTTATGTCATTAGATAATTCTTTCGAGTCTCGTTGATCACATTCGTTTGAATTGTATGTTTGCTTTTATAATTATTGTGTTAATATTTCCTGTTTACATAAGAGATTCCTTTTTGTCCTGTAACTTTCTTCATTCATTTCAAAGATTCAATCTGCAATTGTTATATCCTGTCTTTTGTACTCAGAAACTTCAATGCATTATCAGTTATAAAAATCATGGAATTAATTTTACTGAGAATTTGAACTAATGAATGATATGAAGGCCGAAATATCTAATATAAATGATTGACCTTCATTCTATCACTGAATTAAGAAGTTTCGTTATTAATTCTTGGTATTTTCTTGTTGAGTATTAAATTCTGACAATACAACTGATATACAACAATCATCAACAACAATTTTTTCACTCTGGTTGATTGAAAAATTATTTGACTTTCGTTTTTTTCAAGATATTCCACAAAAGCCTGAGAAAAATTGAAAAATAACAGCCAAGATTAATAATTACATACACACAATCTCATTCGTAATTTTTCCTGAATAGAACAACTACAATTTGAGAGATCAACAAAATCATGAAAAATAATGGAAATCACACTTGATCATAACAACCTATTTCATTGAAGCTCATCTAAAAAAATGATAATTGCAAAATAATTTAATTATAAGATTCCATCAATGATCCCTGTTTATATGGAACTGAAGTCCGAGTAATTATTGACAAGGTCTAATAGACTTGGGTATATTTACTACCTGTTGTCTGTATATTCGTCAGAGACAGTGCGTGTGTGTGTGTGTTCGCAATTCGATCCTCGATGAATCTTCGATCGACGTCGCTAAAAATACGTCACCCACTTTTATTGTCACCGATAAATTTTTCCTCTGGTTCACTGTACCCCAGAGCGGTGTCTTCTGGGGCTCGAGATCCATTTTGTACCGGTGCCACTTCGATCAGTGCATCATCAAGGCGTATAATTAAGTATAGACCTCACCCTGCGAAACGATCATGTTCATATGTAACTGTACGTAAATATAACGGTCGTTATCGTTATACCAATTCTAATATGAATTGCAATTAAGGAAGATGACTTTTCAAACTGGTTTTGGAAATTGATTCTCTTTCAATTTTCCTTAATGAACTTGAGGTATTAACAGGTTGTAATTTTGCAAATGAAGGTCGAGAATTTTGTTGATAATGCGAATGTAATTGAGATATTAATACGTAAGGAGAAGGCAATGATACACGACGAATGAAATATGCAAAGTATTGCTTTGTTTGGGAATATTAATTCAAAAATATGATGAAGTATTGAAGACTTATTCAAACTATCATGCCGCACTGAATAAAATTGTATTTGTCCTATTTTTTCAGGTTATAATTCACCACAAGAAAGAATATTACATTTGAATATGTTGTGGCCTTTGATATGATCTCATTGTTAATTCATGGTGACTATTGTGACTTGGAAAGAATTTTGGAATTCAGAGATGTATACATTTTTAAAAGAAACACTTTCAATGGTGTAGATCATTTCATTTTACATTGGCTTTTGTGAATGAACATCAGACTTTTTTATGCCATGCAAAAAGTCGTTTGAAAAAACTACATCGAAACAGAGCATGAGATCATAAGTTTATTAATCCTCTTCTTAAGCATTAAATCTGTTACAGTTTTTCTGGATGTTTAGATAATATCCTAACGTGACATATACTGGTGGTCCTATACCTTCTGATAGGAAATAAATCGATTTCTGCAATTTGTATACTGTTCGATAGAAATGTTGGGTGAACTGGATACTTCGAGGAAATATTTAACAATGATCTCTCCTGATCAACAGTGTTGACATTTTGTAGCTCTGATGGTACAACCATTTGGGCAAATATCCAAGTGAATATATCAAAACATTTAAAGATTGGTTATAAGTGTTGACGGAATATTTATATACTATTTGACGAATTGATGTTGATGCGTCAACTTTCTGAATTTAAATTGTTGATTATTGATTATCAGATAATTGAGCAATTTTCACTTTACACGTTTCATTCATTAGAAGTTATAATATAATCGAATATTCTGTATTTCATGAATGTCTCAGCGTAACTAGTTTGCATGGAATGCTTTTCATACTCATCAACCCTGTTCTTATCTCTAATATTTCTTTCATCTTTGGGTCATATTAATGATGATGAATCATCATCATTGTAAAAGCCCAAGAGTATTGTCGAAGAAAAAAATTATTCTCAAATATGTCTTTCTGATTTTCATTTATTTTTGCTATAATGAAAGTGACGTTTCGCCTCAACATCATTGATCACTTGAATGAAAACCGATGCAGCGAAAGCTCACATTCTCCATACTTGTTTTCTTCTTTAGAGTGATATCCAATGAATTAGGTTCCCCTTTCACACAATGTCTTTCATTTCATGACCCTCATATTTTTATCATATTATTTTTCTCTCCATTTCTCATCTAGTTGGAGACAACTTTGAAATGGGCAATTCAAGTTTCTGTTAATTTCTCTTGGAGAAATCTTCTGTGATATCTTCCACTTGTTTTTCACCTCTTTCTTTTTTTCTTTTATATAATCTACAAAAATATATGATAACGTATTAATGCTTCAGCATAATACCAAAGATGAGGGAGTGTATTTTAAAATAAAGATGTTTATTGAAGAGAAGCAAAATTATTCGCTCATCAGTGCTGGTGCTGTGTTGTATGTTTACACTCGACTTTTAAATATATTAACGTACCAAGTCAAAAAGACTATATTCATGTGCTGATAGCATGCAGCAGAGCAAGCCATTGCGAGTAATAAGTTGGAGAACGCGAGGGAGGGAGCTAGCAATGGGTCGCCTTTCCGTTTCCCTCGGTATAATGTTCAGTAACAGCTCAACGCTCGACTGATGTACATCTTCAATGCTACATAAACATTAACACTATCCCAAAGTAATTTAAATAATTGAAGTGCACTTTAGTTTATACTTCATCATAATTCATTTTTGTATGTTTCAACTGCAAGTTATAATTCATTCTATTCTATTATCTTTATAATTCAATTATTTCACTTTGTAGTTAGTTATTTATTTCATTTTATTTTATTTCTTCTTTTTATTTTATTTTATTTCAGTAAAGAAAGAACGAGAAGTGGCTATAAGCACGGATTTTACCACATACCTAGAGCGAAACTTGTCTGCTCCACACAATATTTCTTTCCTATCTCTACCAACCCTTTTCAATATATCATTTTTGCATGGACATTGAGCTTGAGAATTGGGAAGCCCAACGTGTCGCACCGCTCTCAAATTCAAATGATCATCAAGCACTGTATGTAAAAAATTCACCTGGCCAACAATGACCAACGATAAGCAGGTAAGCTAATTCAGATATTGTACTTTGTAATTATTTAGTTTAATTATATTTTGTTAATATTGAATAGGATTTTCTTGATGATGTGTTCCACAAATACACTCACTACGATTTTTCACTATCTTTAGTTAGCTTGCACAATAAGTAGAATATTTGCACGATTAATTTTGTGTTTAGATAGAAGAATATGAAAGAAATATAACAACAAAAATTACTTTTTATGTATAAAATGGGTCGAGGCCTCATCATATATTGCTTTGTTGATCGATATACCAGCGGCAATGTTTAATATTTAAAGTAGAAGAGTTCAAAGTATTTCTATAATATAATGGACCATAAATAAATGGAAAAAAATATAGCGTCAATGGTAATTTGCGTAAAGTGAAAATTTTATTCGATTGAGTGCATTTATTTGCAACAGGTTTACGATTTATATTGATGAGCAAAATTATTGGCGCATCATAAGGACAATATGCGTGAATATTATATCAAAATACGTAATGAAAAGAAGGATAATACTTATATGATTAAATTATTTTGTTTCAGTCATGGTTTCGTGGTGTTCGAAGCAGTAAATTCCGGCATGTGTACGGTGTACCGGCAAAGAGGGACAAGTGTTATGACAATATTAAAATTACAAAGAATGCTCATGATTCACAATTTTGTGCTGTGAATCCAAAATTTCTTGCTGTCGTAACAGAAGTTGCCGGTGGTGGAGCATTTCTTGTTCTTCCACTAGCCAATGTGAGTTATAAGAGTTGATGTATCAATTATAAATGTTAAAATTCATTCGTGAGAAAATGAAATAAGTATCTTGAAAAAAAGTGTACAATTGTGGAGTGTCACAAATGAATTAATCAAATTGAACGAACAGCGATTTGATTAAGAACTAGAAATAACATAGCGAAGGTCGAATTATGTTCTTTTGTTGTTTATGTAGATCGATTTCCGCGTTTGAATTTTCCTTTACCATTAAAGTATTTTGGTTCTCCTTAATGTCACGGAATTATTGTACAACATTTAGTGCGCGCGTCACTCATATCAAGTAGAGAAACACATAAAATCGTATTCGAAAATAAATTTGACATTTAATTGCGTATGTGAGAGCGAGTGGAGGAATGAGAGATACATAGATAGAAAAATTGATTAACATTGTGATTGCTTGCAAATATTCATGGTCTCGCATACATGTGTGATCCGAAATGATCCAGATGCGTGTAAAAGTGCTAATGATTTAGCAGGAAAGGATGCACACGTACAAAGACTGATAAGTATTTTAAGAACATATATATCGTGAATGCAGCACGAAACTTTCACTGGCTAATTCCTGATGTTAATCGGTCCTCATAAATTACCTCAACGCCATGCCTGTATTCTTCTCTATCCGTGTTTATACAGATAGTTCGATCTCTCTCGAGTCTATTTACAATTTTAATCTACTTTCATTGAAGACTGGACCGTGGCGATAAATAAAATGCGCGCGCAAGTTCACGACCTGATAATTCATTCCCAAATAATCAGAGTTTCTTTTCTTATTTTTCTTTTTTCTTGTTTTACATTTATTTGCATTGATTTACAGACTGGACGATTGGATTTCAATGCTAACAGGGTAACAGGACATACAGGACCTGTTTTAGATATCAAGTGGAATCCATTCAATGATAATGTGATAGCATCATGTTCCGACGATTGTACCGTAAGTTATGTGTATTATTATAATTCAATTCTTAATGTTAACTTCTGGTATTTTCTTTAATGATACAACATATTGTGAATCTTTTTGATGGAAGGTCAAAGTTTGGCATATACCCGATGGAGGTCTCTCGAGAAATCTCACCGAATGGTTGGTAGAACTTCAGGGTCACAAACGTCGCGTGGCCTACATCGAGTGGCACCCGGTCGCTGACAACATACTATTCAGTGCCGGTTTTGATCATCTCGTAATTGTATGGGATATCAATCGTGGTGAAGCGATTAATGTAATTGATCGTCATCCCGATGTTATCTACAGTATGTCGTTGAACAGAGATGGCAGTTTACTAGCGACCACATGCAAGGACAAAAAGTTACGAGTCTTTGAACCACGTTCGGGAATTGTCGTTTCGGTATGCAACAAAAAAAAACAAAACGATATATCAAGGGGTATTCGCATCTATGGTGCCTAAAGACTACATCATTACCATGTAATTTCTCTTGAGCACTTTCATTGCATAGAATGAATTTACAACTCATCTTTCTACATATATTTGATATCATTCGTAAATATTATTCGTGAAATGCGGTTTGAATGAAATAATTCATGCTGTTGATTAGAAAGAGAAATTTGGACCAGAAATTCAAATGGAATATGCCATCCTAATAGAGTCGGTTGACTTCATGGCGTTTCAACTGCAATTAGTCTTCTCTGGAAGAAAGGAGGGAAAAAATTGTGGGAATGCGAAGAACGACTGAAGTTTCAAGCAATAAACTGTATAAAAAGTGCAGTATTGAATATTATTTTGATTCCGTGCACAACACTATGCGAATACCTGTTTGAAAGTTTATCTCTAAAAAAACTGTTTAGTAATATGTATTAATTTTTTTATTTATAATTTTTGTTCTCTAGGAAGGAATTTGTCATGCAGGCACTAAAGCGAGTAAAGTTGTATTTCTTGGCGGTTCAGGAAGACTTTTGACAACTGGATTCAGCAGACATTCAGATCGACAATATGCCGTTTGGAGTCAGCATGATTTATCTAGTCCTCTAACGTGCGAAACTATAGACTCGTCAAGTGGAATTGTCTTTCCATTTTGCGATAATGACACTAACATGGTTTATCTTGCGGGAAAGGTAAGAGAAATGTGATTCAAATATTTGTCAGAGAATGTTTACGTGTGCTTATATTTCTTTGTTGCATATTTTCACATCACTTTTTTTTAGGGAGATGGTAATATACGATATTATGAAGTGGTAAATGAGGCACCGTGGTTGCATTATCTCAGTCAATTCATATCAGGAAATCCGCAACGAGGTTTGGGCGTTATGCCAAAACGTGGTATCAATACGTCAACATGTGAAGTTTTCAGATTTTTCAAATTACACGCTACTCGTGGTATGTGCGAGCCAATATCGATGATAGTTCCGAGAAAAGTAAGTTGAACTTTAGTTCCACCATTTATTAGTCAATCAATTCACTCACTTAATTATATAGTTATTAATATTTATTTCTCTACTTCATCTTAATATTCAATACCATTTTGTTACTGATTATTAGAGTGATCAATTCCAAGAAGATTTATATCCCGACACAGTGGGAACATCCCCAGGTCTATCGGCGAAAGATTGGATAAGTGGAATGAATTCTCCACCAGTTTTAATATCACTAAAAACTGGTGGTGGTATTACAACGCACAAACCGCGTGTTTATAAACCACCACAATTACCTCCGGCAACTGATGTAAATACTAAGAAGAAATTTGCATTTTTGTCGACTGAAACGATACCAGACTATCGGCCAGTTGATCCTCTTGAAATATCGGAGAAAAGTCAGAAAACATCGAGCAACCAGAGCACTAAAATACATCAGTTACAACAAAGATTTGGCCATGTGACTATTCAGGTGAGACGATTAATTTGTTTGTGTCCAATTGTTGGGTTTTTTTGTTCTTTTTTTTTTGTATTGTGTCGCTCAGTGACCTCTACGTTGAAGTTTCCATAATCAGCTTACTCTTCACGTACATAATTGAGTTACTGTACTTTTGTATTTTCCATCTTTTTGTGCTGTCAATGAACTTCTTCGATGTGAATGAGATTGTGGGAATATGTTGAACACAAAAAATTATATGTTTGTTCAACTGAAATTGTTATCGTTGGAGTTCATTGTTATGTTTGTTATGCTTTGGTCATTTATTATGGGGGAACATACACCTAGGGACGATACCAGAATTGATAACATTTATTAAGATGGGCGGAGCAATTCCGCTATAACCTATTTTTATTCCACGTGTACAATTTTAACGTTATCTCAGAAATTTTGTTGCACTAGATTTGGAATTTTGTCCCCGACGTAAAGTATTTCAAGAGAATGCAGTGTGGGAATTGACCAATTGAACTGTTACTTTTGTGTTCTGTAACATTTCCCATTCGTATTTATCGTGAACCATTCTAGAAACGTATATGAAAGTATAACACGGAATTCGATCAAAATCATTTAGTCTATAGGGTTTCCACGGAAAATCGTCATGATTATTATTATTTGAATCCTTATGGGTGTACATTCCACATTAATGGAAAAATAAAAAATTTAGAGTTGGATTGTAAATAGTCTAACGTATTTAGACATCTACAAACCACACTTATATCTAGATGAATATTTTACTGGCGTTGTGTAATACTAACACTTTGCATGGTCCAACACCAAGACACCGAGATGTAGCACCCAATTCTATGAGCTCATTAGCAAGTTTGGCGCCTGTTCCAATAATTATAAGGTGGGTAAACACAATGCAAGAATTATTTTCCTTTCACCCAATTTCAGATTGTTTCATTTGATGCCATTCATCATCCTGATGCATTTGAAACTTTGTAGATTACACACGGAATCATCATTGTGATTAATTATTTTATCATTAATGAACAGAAATATTTTGCGGTCAAGGACACTTGCATTAATTCAATCCTAAGCCTTGCGTTTAGATACACAGAAGCATATTGATGTTATTCCACTACATTTCCCAATTGTTTCAATCATTTGTTCATATATTTTTTTATCATTGTTCATACTGAATTGCTTTATATCTACAGAATAATACACCGGCGAACGATAATAAAAATCTGGAGGCAGTGGATGTTCCTAACAATGAAGCTGAACTACGTTTGGCGTTTGTAAGACAAACTGACGAACTACGATTGGTTCGACGACAACTTGCTAATAGTCAACTTCGCGTTAAGGAACTCGAAGAGCAGATGAAAAAACTTCAGTTACAGAATTAATGCAATTATCAACTACAATAAATGCCGAATAAAGTATCATTGTCAGTTTATTGACATTTGCTTGGAGCTAAGAGATGGGTTGTGAGAAGTGCTGGAGAAAAAAAGAAAAAAAATTATAAATGCTAAAGGTTTCAGTACAAAGCTTCACGTTTAAAGGGGAAAGTATATGTCGTTGCAATAATGTTGTTAGACATATAGACATAGAGTGTAGCTTATTATTGATTTCATTTCATCATCAGATGAAACATCAAATATTTTGTTTGCGGCTAATTAATTATCGATTGAAATAATCTAGTTAGAGTTGTAATCGAACCTTTTATGAAAGGTAAAACTCTGTGATTCATTCCTGTTTTTGTTTTCTTTTTCATTCCCATGTTCATTTTATTATGTTGTTTGTTTTGTTTCGTCAATGAATTATTCGAATGATGATTGATTGATATTTATATTTGCCCTATTACGTAAACAAATCAATGAGTGACATTTAGAATATTATGCACTTTTTTTCTTCAATTAGTATTTGTGAAATTATATTTTTCATTTTTATTAAGTATTGTAATTATTTGGCTGTTCAACGATTATTTTGATGATTATTCTCCTCTATTGGGTCATTTACAAGAATATTCGCATTCGACTTTGTGTGCAGAAGAATATAAAATTTTCTACCGATAATTAATTATAGACGATCATCATCATGATGGATGATTAAGAAACCATTCGATGCGATTAATATCATAGAAAACCAAAATTTATACTGCTAATGTAATTGTACTGATTCGTACAATATCACAATATTTATACGTATTTTTTCATACCTCATATGTAGTCCAATTAAATAAGAAAATTATTCATGTAAGCCGAATTGACACGAGTTAAACTCCTCTAAACAATTGAACTGAATCACATTTACATATATATTTCGTGTGTCGTAACAATTATTGCTAATTACATACCTGATAACAGAACTATTTACGCGGTTGTATTACAAACACTTTTAGTGTGCCTTGGTAAAACAATAATGAAGAAAAAACTGCCTTGTTTTTACTTTCATATTATTAACAACGTTTTGAGTGTTCTATGTAGAATCGTTGTTTTTCCAAGCGTCATATAGAGTTGAATCGCAAACATACAATAGTTGAAGATGAAATATTCAGTGAATTTGTGCACATACACTCACACAAATACACATACAAAAATACGCACAATTAGTCAGGTATACAAGTATTTAGCGTTGAAAAAATTCTATTTGATTTGCTGCATTAAAGCTTATCAACCGGAGTGCAGTAGTTGAAATCTGTTGCAATAGTTGTCACCATCATTTCAATAGTACTCAAAGTCAAGAGAAAGCGATACGAATGAACTTTACGTAAAATTCTGACGCTGAAATGATGATCATAAAATTTTTTCGACAGATGCCTTAAGTAATATACAAGAAAATGTGGAGATTACGAAAAAAAATACCAAAGAAACAAATAATAGAGAAAGCAAAAATGAGCATTTTCGAATATATATCAATACAAATCATGATAATAAAAATGGGATAATAACAGTATTTGCCAATAATTAATCTCAGAAATGGGTTTTTCGTTTATAAAAATTGAAAAGTATTTGTACGTACAAATTGATTAACAAATTATGGAGCATTTTATAATAATTTGTAGCTTATTTAATTGAATAAAAAATTAAGCAATCGATGTAATTATGTGACACAATTGTAAAAGTTGTATTCACTACCACAACTGGCCTTTATTGACCATTCACCATCTATTATTTGTCTTTCTAATGTGTACTGCCTTATCTTAAAACAAAATATTTAGTTCAAATTCTAAAAAATTAGGAATTGTTGTATCTACAGAAAAAAAAAATACCTGTATGAACACTCGTTGAACGGTATGCTCAGATCTCCTTAAAATTCATTCTTCCATTGTAAAAGAACGAATTACAATACGACAAACACTAACGTACTAATCATTATACTAAGACTCTGTCTCAGTGAGATTATTTGGTTCATTCTTGGACGGAATATATTATTTAAAAAAAATAATACATACGTGAAAAGTATGTATTGTGGACGGAATTTCGTGAGTCTCACTCATTAATTCGCTCGTGTTATTTTCTTATCTTTGCGAAAGATAAAGTGTTGTTAATATTGTAGAAAGGACAAGTGTCACCGTACTTGGCATTATTGTCATGGCTGGATTGCATCCATCGCTTGAACATGTATAAACACACGTACGAGTTTCATGTTCATCACCGGCATATTTCACGTAGCTACATTGGTTGTTCATGTCAGCCGATGAGCAGTATCTTTTTGTTCCAACACCACCTATTATTTGAAAGTTAAATAATTTGTTAACGATGTATTTATGCAATTGAAAAGCAAATGAAAATGATGTATGAATGCATTTGATGAATGTAGAATAGTGATTTTTGTTATTTAATACAAGAAAGAAAGCAAACATAGATTTAGGATTAGGATTAGAATTAAAAACCTCCATAGAATCCAATAGATTTGATACAGTATTGTGCGTCATGAATGTGATCACAACTTTCAGGTTGTTGTGCATCCACTGTGAGAATACTATCGCCGCAAGTCCAATCCTCTGCAGATGTACATTGATAACAGTTCAGGGCCAACGCTCCATTAATAGGAAATTCCGGAAATGTTAGTAGGTATTCAAATAGTTATTGAATGAAGTCATTAATTATCAAACCATATCATATATTTAAATAAATATACAGAAACCTTGAAACCCATAGGAGCGAATAAATTTGAAAGCTGTATTTGAATTATTATGCAAGATGAAAACGAATAAATTATTGGAATTGTAGGTGAAGGGCATCGATTATTAAATCATGGATTAATGAATTAGCATACAGAAATTAAAGTTCATGGTGACTATTCCATGATTTATTGACGATTGTTTTTACCCTCAAATCTGCCGACGTGTTTAATGCAAAATTTTGCGTCGTGAACGTTATCACACGATTCAGGAAGCATATCAATATCATCTGTTAAAAATTCGTTGCACTGAAAGAGGTGTGTGTTGTTTGTGCTATCGCATTGATAACATTGTAGTCCATTGGCTAATGAAAAATAAAAATGAGAATAAATTAAAAATTTATAAAACTACTAAAGACATAAATGAAATAAACGGAATAAATAAATGACGGAAATAAATTGTAAGAATAATAAGTCCGAAAATAAATAAAAATCTTAAAGATTCAATGTACACAATTATGATTGTATATAGATTTTTCAAAATAATCACACGATTTACAATTAAAAATTTTCAAGTTAAACCTGTTAATGATTAATGAAATAATATAAAAATCGCAGAATGTATCAAATTTTGCCATAGCAAAAGTTACGGAATATCTTTGTGTTGTATTGACCGCACCCAAAACGACGCTTTCATTTTTTCCACCTTTTCACGCATTGATATCACTTTCACACTCATTAATCTCACCTGGTACAGTGAAAATAGCCACGAGACCAAGAGTTAGTGTGGACCATGCGACGACGCCCCTGGTACCCATTTCTTGAAAGAAAATCGGATGCCCTAAAGGTCCGGTTGACATTCAGTGATGTAGAAAGGGTAGCACGGGTGTAACCAGCGCGCCAACGGGACGAATAGTCTGTTTGATACGGCTTAGGTAATGAATGAACGGTAAGGGACCAAACAAAATGCTATAGCGTCCACGATTTCGTCGCGTTTGAGCACTAAAGAAACCAGCGTACTGAACAACAGGCGAATCGGCCAGGTGACGTCATGGCATCGCCCTCCGCTTAAAGAGTGGGGCCTTTTACTCTTTCTTCTCACAACTAATGAACGAGGTCTGCATGATACGTTATATACTACTACACCCACTATACACTATGTGCTACATTCAGCTATGCTACCATTGGCTATATGATAACGATCAACCGCATACATCATATATTACATGATGAGTCACAAATGATTTCATAATTATCTTGATGCATTTTCCATCGCTCCAAAATTATGAACGCTTTTCACTATGATATATCCATGTAATATGTCAATTAATTTTACATATTTATATATCCATAATTTATTTCTTCCACGTGAGAAATTTGGAAATATCAGTACAGTTTTTTTATATTTACGTTAGATTCTATTAATTATTGGACGAAAATTCGGTGATTGCACACGAGCACATTGTGCGTTGATATATTAAAAATCATACATTATTTAGTTGTTAATCTAATGTCACGATTAAATATATATATATATATTTATATAAGTAGTTCAATAGAAGTTATTGTAGATTTGTATGTACGAATGCGTTTTAACTATCTATATGAAAACTGTATCAATTCCAGTGCATTGACTTGATGATTGATAAATGGTTATTATCTACATATAATATGTATGATTGTAATATAAAGTTTGAAGCTTTTATAAATTCATGAAAAACATGCTTCTAATAGCCAATGATTATTATGGTTATCAGAACCCTTCAATTATATATATTATTGATTTGAAATTTAAACTTTTCTAACAAACATAACAATATGATTTATCTATCCAAATGACCACCTGCGCGATGATAGTAATAATTCTAATAATACTAATAATGATGATGATAAATATAATAATTATAATGTTGATAATCGAATTAGAAACAATGATGGTTATAATGAATCACACAGGCAATGAAGGGTCCAAGTATCACAGCATACTCACTCATTTTATCTGGTCCTTCTATCAGATTGAATTAGGAACTGTCAAACGAACGGAAATCTTTTTCACTAAATATTTTTCTCTAAACGATATAAGCAATTGTTCAACTATATGTTATTATTCATAATCTTTTTCTTTTGTCAATATAAATTTTCAATGACGCCAACTTAGAGTTTTGTGTTAAGTTTGGAAGACGACTTGCGTGGTTTCATTTGCTCAGGCTTTTTTAGTCTAGAGAAAGTGCCTTTGACACGTTTATCACGTGTAATGCTGGCTCTTTGTGTTTTTTGAGTTGCCTTTTCGTTTACATTCGATGATGACTTGGATGACTCTCCAATTTCGGGTTTTGTTTTCAACAATCCCTGTTGCGACACCAATTTAAATCTTTTTGTACCTTTTTTGATGATTGATGTGTGTTCCGAAATGATATCCACGCTAGTTTTCTTACCATGACGTTTTCCAACTATAATTTTGCGAAGATTCTTATCCACCGTGTGATGTTGGCCAATTGGTTTAAGCATTGTTGCCTTCACACCAAGTCGAGACGATCTGGTTTTAGAAACGATCGTGCCATTTTCGACATTATTCATACGACGTTGATTCTTCAGTGACTTACGATTTATTGGTAGTTGTCGGGAATTTCGTTTTCCGCTTTTGATGCGTTTTACTGCGCTGTATAGTGAAGATGTTCGACGTACTATCAACGATTTAGTTGCTACATTTCCATCACTCTTCTGATTGTTGCTCATTTCATCAGGTGGCACACCACTCATTGCTGTGACAATATCTTCGATGCAACTGGATGCTCTCAATGGAACAATATTGTCATTGCTTGACAGCGGCTGTTTGACAATAATAAATATATTCATTTTAATTTGTACATCCATTCAAAGCCTTTCACCACACTCGACTACTTAAAACAATTTAATTTTCCATTTGATGACTTACCAAAATTTTATTATTTTTTTGTTTGCAACTCAATAAATAAATGTGATACTATTTTCAGTTACTCGAATGATTACAAAGCTAAATTGTGCGTCCAGAGGATCGACTAGGATATAAAGCAGGAGCAAAAATTAACAAAATATAGCAAATAATTTGTGTGCCCAAAAGACTTTGAATTTTATTAACACAGATATTTATATGCATCTTTCACTATATAATGTAAAGTTACGTACATTTTTTCAGAATATTGTACATGAATATTCGTTAATTGTTAATACGCTAGTCAATGAGGGAAGTCATGTTTGGTATGATTATATGTACGGAAAAAAATGTATATATCTACAAATATTTCTGAAACTTGTCAATAGAAATGGAGTAGAATACAGGTAACATTGAATTATAAATGCACAAGAAATGGAAGGTGTTAATTACCAAACCTTTCACGTCTCGCGTCACATATCATTGTGGGAAATTGTATTTCTAATAATGAAATTGATATCACCGTAAAATATTTCAGTCATTTGTATCGTAGAATCAAGTCAAAATAACGTCATGTTATACAGACATAATGCAATGATTATTTGAATCCAACCACATTCTATCAGTATAGAGAAAATCACTTCCAAGCAATCGTCAATACACCTATCTATGATAGATAAAATTATGAATTATACAACTGTGTATAATCTATCAATTATAACTGCCAGAAAATCCCATATATTTTTTTTCTCTAAAGATTCAACGACATATTTTCATTTTTGTTTTATTTTTTAATGTCCTCTCATTTTCTCACGCGTTCCCAAAAAGGACACCAACAACTTGTGAATATATTCTTTTTTTCCATCCTCTTTTTCATGAGGATTGAATATTTTTTATATATACATAACATCACATGTCGCAAAAAATGATAATCAAAAAATTTCTAAGAAAAGGATGAAAAAAGTTCTACGAAAAATAACATCCCGTACATTTAAACAATATCTACTGGATTTATGACTGATTAGATATCGATTAATGAATTTTGAATTGAACAAAAATTGTATAAATAAGAAAGCATTGCGAAAATTTGTCAAATATTTTTGTTCAGTGAAATATTATTCAAGACAATGAGCACTGCTTAATTTCAATATTAATTAGATTTTCAGTGCTATCATTTACCTTTAGTCGTGGCCTGTTGATATTTCCAGCAAGGTTATTCACATATGTCAATTTTAAATATGACTTAACACCCCTTAATGAACGATATTGGCTGTTTGGCAGTCGACTATTTGGATTGCTGTTTGTCAGATCGAGGATTGATGGGCCCAGTGCCGCGCCGACCTGGATATCATTCAAAATAAAATTACTTAAATGTGAATAATCTTGTAATGACAAATAAAATGAAGAATGTAAAATGATCACACACCTCCTCGAACAATGTTGGTGTATATTTCGGCGGTACGAACATGTGACCTGGTGGTTTTGATACATTGTCTCGTACTCTCGCAGGTATGGTATTGACCAATCTACCTGAGTTATAATTACATTCTAATGTATAACTTCGTACCAATCCGGTAAGTTTATAGACAGCTACACGACCAGATCCTTCGCGTGACATACCATCTCTTTTATCGCTATTTGGAAGAAATAAAATGAATAATTGAACGAATACATAAAGAGAATCGAGAATTAAATTCGGAAAAAATCACTCACATCAAATACATATTACGCTCAGCGAAATTACACGAGGTAAAATGGAAATTTGGATTGTTGATAGACATCAATTTTGGTAGAAGCATACACATAATTGTATCATCAGGATTATCGAAGTAATTTCCGTACATAAAAACGCCTTTCTTGGATGCATGTCCGTGGAGGTCGATGTATAAGAATAAACCTGAATCCTCTGAAGTCCTGGGCAATTGGCCAATACCAAAAGCAGTGCAAGTATTTTTGCTGCATGTATCGTTGTCACAGTCTAATGCAGCTGTTGGCTTAGTCTCATTTTCACCTGATATGGAAGAACATTGCAATCAGAATGTGTACGAGTCTGATTTTTTCGAACATTTTTTTGAAGTCTATGCTGCTGACCGACATATAATTTGAATATCAACTTGGAATAATGCAAAAAAGAAAGTGAGAATAGAAAGCTTGAAGTCCCTTCGTTTCACAGAGATCGCAATCTCTCAATTTAAATTCCTGTCCACTCTTATTTCTACGTCGATTTATATTTACATTTAAGCAATTCATTCCCTCAATCTCTCCATGAATTTCATCGAGAGAAAAGTATTGTTCAAATCATGATCGAAAAGGTTATTGTTAGTATTTACAGTTTCTGATCTTACAACTTCTAATCGCAAATGATACAAAAACAAACTTTTTACAAATTTTCTCTCGATAATTACAGGATTTTTGTATCCTCATTCATATCCATGTTCAAAACTATCATCGCAATTCAAATTCACTCATTTCGACCTATGTGTATTCTAACTCCACGTTATTATCATTGCGATCACCAATAAATTAAAGGAGAATAATAATAATAAATGTAATAAAAGGCATTTTACTTCAGATTACTGGAAAGCTCTACTTGTTAATTGAAATCAGGTCTCACTCTGTGATGGTACCAGATGAATCTCTTTATTTGAACTACCACCACACACGGGCTCTGATGTTTGAAGATATTTTTCTTTGTCCAACGTCATTGCATTCACAGATCCTACTTCTCGTTTATTCAATTCCAAAGTTACGTTATCAGAAGGCAACGGCGGTTGAACTTCATCCACGTACTCATAAAAGTTGTGGTAATATCTGAAAGCGAAATAACATTCAAATATTGTTTTTAAATATGGAGAAACGATAATGCAAACCTTATTAAATTCCGTGCGGCAAAGATTGTTGGATGATCTTTAATTGAAGGATTGAGATATACCCTATTTAAATTAATGCCTCTGGTATCCATTCTATAATGACCGCGTGCGACCCCATCAGGGTTTAGCATTGGTATTAGTTTGAACACGTAAATACGGCGTAGTATAATTGCTATTGGATCCTCACGATTCATTAAAAAATTTAAGAATCCATTGAACACAAAGCTGGACGGTGTTTCCCCTGGATGAACTCGTGCACTAACGAATATAACTCTTTTGCCTCGAAATTTAAATGGACGTTCTTCATCAACCTCTGGAAACATTCCTACTAATCGTGCTTCGCGTTCAGTTGAAATATTATGATAAGAACTTATTGTCAAAACTTCAAGTCTCCGTCCCTCTAATGATTTTATCGCACATTCACGATGATAATAAATTGCATCGGTACTTGTTAAATTTTGTTTGGACATTCGTATTTCGATTTTACTCAAATAATGTTGAAGATCGGAATACGTGAATGGATATGTGAAAGCAACGTAAATCACTGCTTTTGGATTTTCTGGAGTGCGAAATATGAATGAAAGGGTGAACTCACTGCCTTTTTGGTCCATCTGGAATCAGGAGAGAAAATATTGGTAAACTCTACATCATGCAATTTGATTAGATTGTCTTTCGAACAATCAATAGACTACATTTCTATAAATTAGTGTAAAATTCCAGAGCTCCTCACACCGGAAAATATAATTTTCGAATAACTGATCTACATTTGTCATATTTCCTATGCAATATAAAACTTTTTTCCAAATTCTTTATGTAACGCGTGGTAATACGTTTAGGAATTTCATCAAGTACACTCGAATAGCTTCATAATAGATATTCATGAGGAAATTATCCTTTTTCGACATTTTGAGGGAGCTGGCTACGCGATTTTTCATCCGGAATGAATATTCGAACTTGTGTATCAGAGTAACCCAGAGAAAATGGTTATCTCATACTAAAACATCTACTCCAAACTAGAATGTGACCCAAAAAAAGGTGTACCAGCCGTAGACACAAATCAAAGTCATAAAAAGAATATTTACAGTGTAAGTTGGTTTGTCTCGTATTCTTTCCCAATGTGGATGTCCAGGAATAACTTTAAAAACAGGACACATTCCCTGACTAAACATTTTTGACTGTCTATTAAGATTAACCACATTGAGCTTCACACTGACTCCCTGCACCGGTGATTTAATACCAAAGTAAAACCACGTTCTGTTATTATTTTGAAATTCAGTTCCATGGCAGTCATGTTTGGTCCAAACATTGAATTCATAATCAGGCGAATCTTCTGTTATTTTGCAAGATTTGATACCAGTTTCGCAGGCATCTATAAAACAAAATATTAAATGAAGATAAAATAAAAATAACACAATTTTTATCATCATAAACTTCTCATAACTTCGCATTCATCATACTCACCATGATCAACAGTCTCTGTGAACTTAACAGGCTCTACCTTGGCCAAATTCGCCGAGTCAAAATTATTATAAAACACAAAGTTGTTGCATGTAATGTATTGGGCCACCGTCGCCATGACCAATAGTTGTTCATGTGTCTCTCTATTAAATCAAAATATACAACCACTGCATTAATGAATTTATGATTTGACGAGAATTGATTAAACAAATTTCGTCATGTTATCATTGCGTGTCTTGCCATGATAAATAGAATAAAAAAACCAATAAAGAAAAAAAGTAATAATCAATGTCAAAAGTGTGTCGTACAAAAAATCTCACGTGTTGTACAATGTAACATTTAACAAATCAGAATATATACGAAATATATCAAATAAAAAAAAGGAATTAAAATATTCTGGCTCTCTTGTTGATGAACAAAGACACAGACAACGATCTGTATATATGTTTTTTGACCCCAACTTATTGCTCCAGATTCTTTGAATAAAAAAACAAAGACAAACCTCACGATTGATCTGCATCTCGTTATCGTTACTCGTGTCGATTATGACAATATTTTAACTCTAATCATAGACACAGTTTTATTGTTAATTGCAGATATCATTGTGTAACGACACATTTTGTCAACACTTTACATGTCAACAGTCATCTTCCACCGTCCTTGTCAAATAACTCTCCTACAAAAGCATGTTCTGTCGACAGACGTCTGTATGTCCGTTATTCATATAACTATATCTATATTTATTCATATATATCCATGTGTGTATGTGAGTATGTTTATATCTATGCATATATTATGTTACATATGTTACGCAAATATATATTTGTGTGTATATATTGAGAGAAAATGTATCGGCCATTATGTGAATCATGGCGCGCGAAAATTGAATGGTTTGATGAATTGGAAATTGTTTTGGTGATCAAAGGAAATTAATTGCCATGGTTTATTAATGAATTTTTATTTTACAATTCTTAATTTTTAATATTTTTGATTAGAAAATGGAATTTGATATGATTTATTTTGTAGTTGATTTCAATGGTAGTTGGAGGATTTAATAGTAGTTGAAAGAACTGAAAAAAAATTTATTTTAAATTGTTTGTGAATTTCATTTTGTTGTCAAGGATTCACTGAATTATTTGCCTATTTCCTAATTTTTAATTTTTCAATTTGACTTTTTAAATTGATTTATGTTTTATATATTCAATGTCGATGAATAATTCAGTTTATTGTAGCATTTATTCTGAAATTTTTACCCGCCATGATTTCAAACAATGGCCGCCAGCATCGCTTTTTACTCAAATCAATTTCACTTCATATATACACAATTCTTCCATAAATATTTTATTTATTAATCAATTATCATAATGTTGAATGATTCCTAATTTTTTATTTTACTATTATCAACAATTCAATAAGAATATCAAAATATACTTTCGAATATAAAAATTGAGCTTTGATTTGACATTCAAACATTCACTGTACCTCCCGTTCTTTCATGAGCAGCAATTCTGCGGTGGAATTGATTAATATTTAGTAAATTATCAAGCTGCAATTATCATATTAATTCAATATTCGAACTGTATGTCCTCTTTTCTTGTGAGCAGCAGTTCCGCAGTGGAATTAATATTGAGTGAATTGTCAAGTTGTTACTAATTTACATTAGCGCGCAAGCGCACCTGTAATGCTTGTCACGATTATCACATGATAAAACAGATCCGACAGCTCAAATCTACTGATGTATTGTGTTCAACCAATCAACGTTACGAATTTTTGGCCAATCATGTTACGATTGCGTGACGGAAAGTATGGCGTCTCCCACGTGTGCCGCCATTGTTCATCAAAATTATATTGTCGTCCTAGCCAAAAAACGATCCTGAGTCAAAAAAATTTCGGGTATCTTCGGCATTTCCCCCTCCTCAGTGTTATTCACCATGTGATGAAACGATATTCCTACGCATGCAGGTTTCTTTGAATATATCAACATTGACATAATTGATTGATGCAGCTAAATTCTGATTGATTTTTTCCCTCGATCTGAAAACGTATGAATCTTGGTTAAAGATGCTTATACAAAATAGAATATTGTAATTTCATGAACACTTCGAGCAATCCTACAAATGTTCATAAAATTACAGTAAGTAGAAGACACAGAACAAATTGATTGAAAATTTGTGAATGTAGTCACAAAATCATACATCCCATTGTTTTTTTTCTCACTGGGAAATGAATTCAAAAGGTCATAGTAAAAGTTAACCGTTAGAGATTTATATACCAACATTAAGGTTAGGTTCTTCTTCTACGCCGTTTAATGATCAATGACTCTATTCCGTGCAATGATTCGACTAAATGTAGTATATAATTGGTCAAACAAGTATATAGATAGATGTGTGCATTGGCTACGGCATATACACATACAAATATTCATATTTCTGGACCAGAGCACATTCATGCCAATGATGCGTACACGCAATGGCTTCACATTTTGAAAACCCGCGCATATTTTTAAGCCACTGCGCATGTGCTGTATATAAAATGAGGACTACTTCTCCACGATGTAGTTGCTTCGCGTGGTGCAACCATTCTCGAACGTTATTGGAGGAATCTTGCATGAATATGATGGAAGGAGAAAAAGTCGAAGATACCCGAGGTTCTTCTGAAGATCATTCTTTCGCTAGGTCGACAATATAATATATTACAAGAATTATCCCATTGATTCAATATGCCGAAGAATAAAGGTGAGTTTTAGTTTTTTAGTGATTTGTGTTGACCGTTCTCAAATTGAACTTTGATCCATTCGACAAACAATTTGATTCTTCACATGTCAATTTTCTCGTGTCTGTTTTTAGTTTGGTTAGTCGAAACTAACCTAACAATGTCAGTGGTGCACGAGAAGGAAATCGTGCATTACTTTTAAGTTTATTCTTGCAATAAACCAATCATCCATTTCGTGTTTGTTAAATTCAAATTTATTCTATTCAGGAAAGGGAGGAAAAAACAGGAGGAGAGGAAAGAACGAGAATGAAACTGAAAAGAGAGAATTGGTCTTCAAGGAAGATGGCCAAGGTACGATAATAGATTGTTTCATATAACTAATGATATCAAGGACATTGGTTGAAAAAAAGAAAAAAAAAATTATTAATAATTTTATTAGTAATTGTATGATTTATGCCGGGAATTCATGAATGTTTTGAGGAGTTTAGGAAACAGTGCTTCGATATTTACGTTTTCTTTTTATTACATTCTCCTGACAAATGATTGTTTAATTATTTATAAAATTGTAGAAAAAATAATTGGCACAGATAACTCACATAATTGCCAATGATTTTTCCTTATGTGATATTTTTGATGGATTGTGATAAGAGGTCGAGTGAAGTAAACATTTGAAAAGTTTGAGCTCAGACCATCTAAATTTCTCTTTTGTTAATTAATTAATGCTGCATTTGACTACAGCGTCGATTAATTATTGCGAATTATAATCGCGAATATTATCTCAAGAGAAATTGAATTTCTGATAGAGAAGTGAATCGTGAAAGTTCGGGCGGATGAATCATGCAATTACTGAATTATTTATCTACTTTTTATAAAATGTCTGTTTTTTCCAATAGAGTATGCGCAGGTTACAAAAATGCTGGGCAACGGAAGACTCGAGGCAATGTGCTTCGATGGCGTCAAGAGATTGTGTCACATTCGTGGAAAATTGCGTAAAAAAGTTTGGATCAATCAGGGTGACATTATATTGATTGGTCTTAGGGATTATCAAGATGCGAAAGCTGACGTCATCTTGAAATATACTTCTGATGAGGCCAGAAATTTGAAAACATACGGAGAGTTTCCAGAAACTGGTAATTTATTATTATTCAGAAAGAGACCATGTTATAAATAATGAATCATCTGCTATAATTGATTTATACTTTTCCAGTGCGCATCAACGATACAGTCACGTTCGTGGAGGATGGCTTTGATGAAGATATTGAATTCGGTGATGAAGTTAGCGAAAATGATGAAGATGATGTAGACAACGTAAGAATAAACAAAAGAACATATTGATATTTGATTTAAACTTGTAAATCGCGAAAGATAACTCATACATTGTTGGTAAATTTCAGATCTGATGAACTGCAATGGGATAGGAGATAAAAATGGTAGGAGAAGGAATATAATATCGACACTACAACCGTAAAACCCAGTTGTTTCATTAAATTAAAGGAACAAAAAACTAATATGCGCGTAAAGATGAGTTGAACTTTCGACTTGTGTGGATATATGAATAATTGTATCTATAAATAAAATCTATGTGGTGTTTTTTTTTCTCGACATCTGTTGTCGTTTTATCCACATTTGTATTCATTTTTATCGAGACTATGCATGTGGATAAAATATCACAACTTTCCTCCATGGAAATGAGGACTAATGCAATGTACACGATTCCATAAACAAATTTCGCAATGTAATCAGGTATTCACAATGTATGCAATAGAACAATTAGGTTAATTGCATTATGTTTCAAATATTAAATTAATTGTGCTACTGTATTTATGTCATTTTTTTTCTACATCCGATATCCGGAATGCATTCAATACTCTTTGAAAGAGAGCAAATAAACAAAATCAAATCAAGACTTGTTCATTTAATAGATAAATCATATAATAATTTTATCTTCAAACTCCTGCATCAGTTTACCGAACTCGTAGGTATCTGAATATATAAGTATATAAATATAAATATGATGTAACGATAAAAGAAATTTAGTAAAATTGTCCGACGAAATAGTTAGTGTTGTTATATTTTCTTTTAAAATTCACGTTCAATAAATATTGGTGGCACAAAAATACACGAGAGTTAACATCTTTTATTTATTAAGCCGTCATAGTTAACGTCCATCACACATTACAGTATGACTTCGAGGAGTCTGACAGGTAAATATATATTTGACAAGAAAAAGGGATAGAAAAGCTGTAGACATGATGGTGGGTTTTCATCAGCTGCGTGTCTCAAAACAGAGTGTAACTGAACTGTACAAAAGTTACGAAAAACATTTGTGGAATTAACGGAATGCGATATTGGCGTTGAATTGCTTCTGAATATTAAGATTAAACAAAATACTCAGTTACCAATATCACGAAATCGTTAGAGGCAGAGACGTTACATTATTGTTATCGTCGATGATTCAAAAAACGCATATACAGGAGTCAATACAATATCTGATTGAGTTTTTGTGATTGTGCCTTTGGTCCTTAGGTCAATTGGGCTCTAGGCAAATCTATCCAATGCAATTTATGATAGACACATAGGTACAATAATTTATAAATCTCGAATGTGCAGTCATATTTCTTCAATACAATATATTATTATATATTAATATGTATAATATTTTCGATCTAGAACATTATTTATTCTAGATCACTTCTCTTGCATCATCTTCATTAATCATTTTTATCTATTTCATCATTTATATATATATTTATATATATATTATTATTATGCTAAAATTCATAATTGATTGCTTCAACAAAAATGTATTTCAGCATAGCCTACATACGAATTCCATCTTGTTTTTTCTTCCTCATGCTCTTTTAATTTACCACCAGAAAGTTTGCGTTGATAATTAATTTTGTACGCCAATAAAATTAACTCTATTTAACAAAAAAACAAAAAAAAAAAACTTATGAGATATGAATTAGAAACAGGAAATTGTTTCAATTAATTATTTATCTTTCGTAAATATAATCATGCAATGCAGCATTTAAGGTATCATCGTACATTAGTTACGCTTGTATACATAATTGAGAATATTGCTAGAAAATTAATTATAAATATACACAATTGAAAGAATTGATTGGGGAACAAATCCGTGATTAGGATCAATTTACATTGTGTTCATGGTTGGTATAAAGATAACGTCGTATCGCAGATCATTAAACAGGACACACGTCATAGATAAACATATGTGAATGTTTTATATTCGAATTAACATATTAAAAAAATCTGTGCTCTGTGATACGGCGTTGCAAATCCTCGTAAAATTACAGCAATGAAGCACATTATTTTTATAAATTTACTGGTTTTGTTACGATATCGCCATCATAAGCCGATTCTCGAAGAATTACTCATTGCGAGTAAGCAAAAAACATTAACATTTCAGCAAGCGATGCGCATTATATCTCAAGCCATAACAACATATTCATTCAAAATGACAATATATATATTTGCATATCTTTTCATTGATGTTCATTATGAGACATACGCATTTACACATTCATATCGCAGTGTACATAATTGTCCATATTATTTTTTCTGTATTTTCAAAATTAATACACACCCACATTTGCTCTTTTGACATGAATGAATGCCGAATAAATTCTCTTTCGGGCGGCGCAGGGTAAAGCATTCTTTAATGTGGACGGGCTGGCATAGTGAAGACTAGCAAAAAGCTAGTCAAACTAGCTTGATATACATAATCGTTAGAATTACAGAACAATGAAGCGAGTAAAATAAATTAATTTATAAATTCGAATTGAAATAAAATTGAATTGAATCAAAAGTATGTATATATGTATATATTATGAAAGTATAGGCCACAATATGAAGCGTGAGTATACTTGGACAACTCAAATGGAATTACATGCTTCAATGATAAAATTAAAGAAAAAAAAAAAAGAAAAACATAATAATTTATAAATAATTTATGCTTCTGTTTCTCTTTTCTTATATTAAAATCGGCGTATTGATTTTCGGCTATTTTAAATGATTATTCCACATTAATTAAAAATATGAGAATTTCACTGTGCCCTTCTTTCTTCCGTCATGAATTGGTCGACAATTTTCTGCATGGAATCACGTAGTTCATCGTTTCCACCATTATCGCCGCCCACAGAGCTCGATGTAATTGTACGTATTGTTCTCGTTATTCTGGGAAAATAAACAATTCATTTATTAATAAACTAATTCACATTATTGTTTTCAATTTAAGGTTACATGGTGATAGCAACTTTTGCATTAATCAATACAACTTCAATATAATTTCAAGCTCAGGAAATTGCAGGATAAATTGTCTATTTTATATTTATCTTATTAATAAAGCGCGTGACAAAATAAATGATTAGATCCATCATCTTGTTGCGGATGATGGTGCTATTTGATGCAATACCTTTCGTTGGTTTCTGGATCATATTCTGTCGTGGTCGTCTCTACATAGGATGGCTCGCTGTGTTGCAAAAAGTCAGATTCTGTGGATATATAAGAAGAATTGGATTACAGAATACGACTAAGAAATGTTGGCCTTCAAATGTTTTTTCTCAAATACTTTTCTGTTCTCAATCATTATGCGTGTGATACTCGCGTTAATTATTACTATACTCTGATACCTCGCACCAAGTCAATATATATTACGATAATATCTCTCATATTTTGCTCTTCAATTTTACATCATGCTCATCCAACAAGGGATAAATAGCATATACATATATTAAAAAAAAATCCACAACATAACACTGTAATTTAAATATGACTGGCAATACTTGAGCTTCATCATATCCATTATAATTCTTTCATTCATTATTTAATTTGTATATTCAATTTTTTCATTCATTTTGGTCTCTTCATATAATTTCACTGAGCCAAACACGTCAGTTAGTGACCCGGTACGACAATATTTTGATCATTCTGCATCAATTGCAGTTGCTATCAAGCACTGTCGAAGCTTCTCTCAATGTGTAAAAGCGTATTGACAATTCAAACAGAATTATTTATATTTAATCCTTTCTTTTTTTCTCGTGATGAACGCAACGTTAATTTGTGAACTTAGTTTATTATATTTGAAACACGTAATTGAATAGCATCGATTAGTATCATTAGACGAACAATTCATCTGTGTCTTCTGCAATCTTAGATATGAAGCTGGCAACTTTTTCACTTTCAATACTATTATTCATTAAGAATTTAAGTTATCATAAAAGATTACAGACAAGTATTATGTTTATTATCTAATATTTTTAATGAATTTTTTTATTTGCAATTGGCAGAAGCAATGTTATTATGATCAACTATTCAATCAATAATATTTCATGAATGATGAGAACGATGATGTTATTCATCTACTTACTTTTCAATAGAAAACAATTTTTCATCAGTTCTAACCGTTGTTTAATTATTATCATAGACTTCTCATGACAATTCGTCTAATAATCCTAATATTTACATCTCGCTTTGATATTTTCGTTTCATTTTTTTATAATTAAATGTATCACACGAACGTTGGTCCCTCTAAACTTTAGCTTTATCTTGAGATGTAATTATTCTCACAGGAGCTACAAAGGAGTTAAGTGTTTCTAACGTAAGAGTTCGTAAATTCCATTATCACTGAAATCAATAGTGTGAAACTTAATTCAATAAGTATTTAGCTTTTATGATAACATTCGCAACAATAATACTACAAACTATTGAACGTGCAGAAAACACAATTACTACATTGCACACAATAATTATTGAATACAAAAGAATAATTAACTATCTATTTCTTCAAACGCTTTTGGAGCAAAGTGCAAAGTGTACTTAATAGTATAATAACAAAAAAAAGGAAACAAAATGCATCATGCCTTGATTTTTACTAGACATATGTGTTCGTATGTATGTATGTATGTGTAATAAGTTCATGAGCGTGATCATAAATATGACTATTGAATAAAATCATGCAATGTACACTAAAAAAAATTATCGTTGAAGTAATTGGAAAAAGAAAGCTTGTATTTGTATGATCGTTGATCAATCTCTACCCTAATTCGTGGTCTGATGATAAATCTTGATCGCCTAGAATAAATTCATTTGGTTTTGTATTCAATTACAGGGACATAAGTTTGAATTATTTTCGTTTCTTCTCCTCCGGTTGTCGATGGTTTTACTTAGGGTACTGTTATATTAATATGAATAAATATGATCATGTCTCGTACCCAGCTTGCCTTGGGTCATGACTTGAGAGGACACGTTGAAGTACTCGGGGTTCCAGGGCAAGATAAATTGCGCATAGGCCGACCAACACCGCAATTGCCACGCTCATCCAACACACGCAGCTTCGTGCTCTACCACTAGTCTTCATCCATTTAGGTTTGCATGCGGTCTCTATGGGACAGCTTTTCCCGCTCGATCGGGCCAATTGTACCAAATTGTGCTCTGCTATACCACGTTAAACATTACATATGCTTGTCCATCAATGCTCTATTTTATCATACTTTAATCAATAGACAATGATTGGATACAATGATGAGCTGTATTTTTGAGCTCAATACTACAAGGAATAGTTACAATGATATTAGCGGAGAAGTTCAATTTCCAATAGGGTGCAGAGCGTTTGTATGATTATTTTTTGACCCGAATATTTATTACATTTATATAATTAATCAATTGCCCCGATGAATGATGAATTGGTGTGACGGTGGTCGCTAGCCCAGAAAATGAAAGCTCGTCGGATGAAGGTAAAAACAACCACATGTTTGCATGACTGTATAACTTAGGCTATGTATATACAGATTTCGTTCATTTACAGTTGATAAATTATCTTGATAGTGAAAAGTAGAGGGTGGCCTATGTGGGAACACAATCATTTCCTCGGGACAAGCTTTGTTTTTCCTTATTACCAAAAGTACCTCAACAAATAGAATCAATGTTGGCTTATTTTTTTTTTTTCTTTACCAATTATCATTCCATGCAACCCAAATCATGCAAAAACATGCTTAAAGCTCTTAAAATGAATTAATGCACAAAAGATTAATAATATCTTAACTTATAATAGTGAAAAAATGATAAGAAATATACGATTCTAGAAAAGATGAAAATATAGTTTGATAGAAAGCAGCGGATTTCTTGAATGTATGAAGTTTTCGTATCTCTCAACGATTGTGAGGATGTCGATGGTAGGAGTTTGGTGTTTTTTTTTTTTTTTTGAGGATGATATTCCAGGAATGTTTGAAGGAATTAATTAGAATTGTTTAGCAGGATATTTACATCGCTTACTTAGAACTGTTAGCTGTGAGTGAGGTACCTTGGTCATCTTCCAAAGGGGATAGCTCTGCCCCTTCATGCAGAGCAACGTCTGATCCGCTCGAGCTGCCAATTGTTCGCCTCTTGCTCAATGATCTTCTTGTTGGCCGTGGTGAACCCCCGCTATCAGAGTCGCTCGATAAATCATGTCTGGAATCACCATTTTTAGCAAAACCAGCTTCACCCGACCCTGGAGATGTGTCTACTGAGAATTGTGCTTGATCCCAGTTATCCTGATCATCACGTGATCTCATCGATGATTCCCATGAGCTTTTAGTGCTGATCGATCTCACTGTTTCCTTAACTATAGTACCGGAAGCATTTTCTTCATTTATTTTATCGTCTTTAGATTTTGTTGGGAGTATTTGTTCGGATTCTACGACGTTGGTGATTCTCATAGTATGTCCACTAGTTTTCACGAGAGTCTCAAGTTCCCCAACATCCTTCAATGGTGCCCCAAGTGTTTGGAAGGAATCAGTGGTGCATAAAATTTTGTCCGATTGTCCTGGGATCAACTCTTCAGACACGATTGTTCTTACAGTTTTCGTATAAACTATCTGATTAATTTGCTCCGTAGGCAACGAGCATGTCATATCATTCGTGGAATTCTGTTCGTTAGTATCCACTGAAAATTTGGAAGTTTCCATCACTCTTGTAACTATATGCTCTTCTTCAGCTGTTTCCATCGAAGTCTTATCCTTTGTTTTCACTGGTATCCGGCTTTTTTGAATTGATTCCTCAACGAATGAGGAATCTGATGGAATTTTCGATCGTGATTTAAGATGTCCTCTGGCTGGTTCTGGTATTTTGGATTTTGGACTCTTGAACTTTGGTTGATGTTGTTGTCGATTTAAATGATTGGTGTTGAGGTCAAGGGTGAAGTCAGATTTGTTGGTAGGCAGCGGTGATGATGACGATGACGATGATGACTTGGCGGAGTGTCGTGGGGCGGGAACAGGTTGCTTTGTCGGAGCAGAAGTAACATGCCTCTCTACAGTCCCATCAATCTCAGCCGTATCATGCCCTGACCCATCCAAAAGGACATGGACAAGAACAGGAACAAGGGCATAAAGCACATTGATACACACTAAATAAATCTCAATTTTCTAGCCCAGCTGTAAATATTAGTTGTTTCTTTATGCTGCTTTCATATAATAAATTTTTGTATTTCACTGTTCTCACGCTATGATTTTCTCTCATCGTCTTATAAGGCGCCAATGCCATGAAGAATAGAGAGACAGTGAGAAAGAGAATGTTTGAGGTCAGCCTCCATCAGTTGACTTAGTTAGATTTTTAGTTGGTATCAATATTGCATTAGTCAATATTTTATTAATTTATGGAACGAACATAATGAAAAACACACATTTGAACGGTGTTGTAAGAATGCACTTCACTGAAAGCACACACTATTTGGTATTGAAATATTTTCATGGACATTAAGGAGGTGATCGTATTGATGCAACATCTATATGAGTTCCTGTTCATTAGTTATTCAATGAAACGCATTCATGAAGTATTAGTTAGTGTGATAAGCGTCAGCAAGTGCTAACTATGGAAGATAAAGCTAAATATAACTGAGGGTACCAAAAGAGTTGAAATTACTCTAACGTACTGATTTCTTCGGCTATTTCACCTTTGTATTTATCAATAAATATATCTGCATTTAACATTATTCGAAATATGCGATGTTTCTGTATTTTAAGTTCAATCTTGACTTGTTCTTACCGGTTTTGCCTGCTTTTAACGCCTGATCCGTGAGTGTTTGTGCACGTATCGCTGCTTCTTCGGTCACATCTGCAAAAACCCGCCAAAAAAACCATTAATTTTAAACTAATTCAATACACATTGAACATTTAAAGCAGTGATTTAAACAATGGTGATGAAAGTGATGTGATGAGATATTCCCTGTCCATATTCATTGAATCGCATGCTTCGCTAGACCGGTGGGCTCGTCATTTTATTTGATTTCATCGGTATTACTTACAGCATTTTACAAAACTTGTGATTTCGGATCACTTTAGATTTTATTATTTTTCTTCTTCCGCGGTTTTATTCAGGTTAATTTCCGTAGATTTGGGGGAATATAGGAGGAAATATTTATGGAGATAGGAATAAATGATAAATAAAGAGAATGATGATGTTTATATGTTACAGATTTCACAGAGCAGTGTCGTTGTAAAAGCTGCCTGCGAAAAAATTGTATAAAAAGAATCACAGAATTAACACCTGAAAACATGCGTTAAACTCAGATTTGGGAATCAAAAAAAAAAGAAAGGAAAAATTGATTATTAGAACGTATAAAAATTGCAAATCAAATTGAAATACGAAAGTTATTTAAATCTGTTACTGCAAAATCACAGCAATGAAAATTGTGTTTCCCCTGATTAATTTTCATTGCTTTGCAGTTCAAATGGTTTTACTCACGAGGGGGCCGACGATGACAATTAATGCTGTTTTTATTGTCATTGTTAGATATTTGAGTAACGTAATTAGGGACATTGCACGTAAAATTCGATGAGGAATTTGTGGTGTATGATATTGGCATAATATAACAATTGTTTCTTGGCCTGCCGAAAAAATGCAGGTAAAATGGAAGTTATAGAGTAAAAAATTTCATGATGGGTTAAAAAAATATATAATAAAAGCATTAAAACAACTTAACGGAAATTAGGTTCTCATGTTACACACAGCTGGTATATAATTATAATATATGTATATATAACACAATCATTATGTTGAAGGTACCTTTAATGCTAATGTCACCGAACTCGTCGGGGCTGGGTGGCGGGGTCGCCGTTGCCGTCCTCACAGACTTTGTTATGACTGTGGTGACGGATTGACGTACACGAGGCTCGAGGTGCCCTAATTTATTCGCAACTTCATCATCATCATCAAATTTATCAATTGATGTTGACGATGACCCTCCCTCAATTCTGACTGACCTAATTTTACTCACTTCTTTAAATTCTCTCAACTCCTTTGTTGGACTTTTTTTTTGTGGAATACGCGACACTGATTTCACCCTCGATTCAGAATCCTTTACATTTGTATCTTTATCTAACATGTCTACAGGACTGTACGACTCTAACATAACATCTGACTCTTGGCTAGGTCGCATTGACGAATCACTATCGCGAAGCGGGGAAGATACGTCATAACTGCCGGACACATTTAAATCTGATGACTTTTGCTTTGTGTCTTTCCAGAATTTTCCTGTTGCATCTTTTATATTTTCAGTTGCATGATCAACTTCTTTGACGATTTTATGTGTTGCATTTTTTGCTCCTTTCACTAAACTTTTAACAACACCCTTTGACTTGTCTTTGCTTGACTTGGATTTATCTGTTGAATCTACAAAATTGTCGTGTGCGGTATCCATATCTGACAGTGATGTTTCACCTGGAATTTTGATTCTTTGATATGGTTCAGGAGACGATGGCTTTAATGGTATTTCCGTGTAGAATGTCGAGCTGCTCACATTATGTTGGACTGCTTGCTCTAAGTCTGCTGTCATTTGCTGTCTTATGAGTTCCTCATCTTCCAAAAGATCTGCTACAGTTTTATCTTCTTTCAATGTTTTTGCTGCCTTTTCAGCTTCATATCGCGCACGTTCTTCTTCTTCTTTTGCTTCTTCTTTAGTTTCATCCCAGAATTCTTTCACCTCTTCGGAAACTTCATCAACTGCGTGTTTCGCACTTTTTATAATACCTGAGAGAAATCCACCACCTTTTTCATTTGTTTTCTTAGTTCCAGTTTCAGTTGGCGAAATGTCTTTCTTGGAATCTTGTTTCGCCTGTCTTACATCGCTTCCAACTTCTTTCGTAACATCTGGAGTTAATTTGGCGACGTCTGTAGCGTCTTTCGCATCTGCCTGCTCTGAAGCAACGTCAACTATCACTACTTTCTTGGACACCACTCGATCTTTTTCTTTCTGCGCTGTTTCAGATATTTTTTCTTTAGTTTTCTTCACTTCTGTCTTCACACTCGCAGCTGTTTTATCTTTGACGCCCTGGACGGATTTGGAAACATCTTGAGCAGCTTTCTGTTTCTGTTCTTTTTCTTTCATCGCTTTTTTCTCAGCATCACTCATAGACTTTTTCACTCCATCTGTTACTTCATCACTTGTATTTTTAGCAGATTTCAGAATACCGAAAAACATACCAGAACCTTTATCTTTACCTTTATTCACTTCTTTTTCGACGTGCATTTTCGTCGACTCCACAGAGTCAATTGAGGCATTAACTGCACTGTCTACCTCAGTTTTGAGAACATTAATGTCTTTCTGGATCTCATCATTAGCTGCTTTTTTCATCTTATCAATATCATCATTAGCCTTTTTATTAATTTCCGCATGTTTGTCTGTGGTTTGTCCAATCACTGATTTGGTACTGTCAGTAACACCAATAATTGTCTCTGAAACTTTCTCTGACACAGCATCTTTCGACGTCTTAATGTCAGTGGCCAATTTATCTCCAGCATCTTTAGCAATTGCCGCGCTCTCTTCAGTTGCACGTTTTACCTTTTCTTCTTCCTCTTTTGCCTGTTCTTTTGTCTCATCCCAAAACTCTTTGATATCTTCAGATACTTCTTCAACTGCGTGTTTGGCACCCTTGATGATACCGGAAAAAAACCCTGAACTTTTATCTTTTGCCTTCTTTATCTCTTTTTCAGTTTCTTTTTTAGCATCATCTTCAGTTGCACTTACTAATTTTGCACTTTTCTTGGATTCATCAGCGATAAGTACTTTAGCATGTTCAATATCTTCCTTTCCTTCGTGTACAATATCTTTTGTCGTTGCTACCATTTTTTCTGCACCCTGCTCTACTTTTTTCGTTCCTACTTCAACAGCATCAACAATCCCATCACGACCTGCACTCAACTGGTCTTTCACTCCATTCTTCATTGATACTAGATTGTCAGCCGCATTTTGAACATGTGATGATGCTTTTTCGACTGCTTTAACTGTCCCACTATGGATATCTTCTTTTGTGCTCTCTGCGATGATATCTGTAGACTCTTGGAATCGTGCTTTCTCCATTGATGCATCACGTCTTGCTTCATCTAAGAAATCTTTGACATGTTCAGTGGTATCATCCGATGCTTGCTTACCACTCTTCAGAATACCGAAGAACATACCACTTGCTTTATCCTTTGCTTTCTTCGCTTCTTTCCCAGCTTTATGGTGTGATTTTTCGACATTTTCATTTAATTTCGAAGTTGCTGTTTTAGCTGCACCCTCAACATCTTTCGAGATTTTCACTTCTGTTGCTTGCACATCTTTGACGACCTTTTCTCCACCATCGTGAATTTTGTCTTTCAATGCTTTTGCTTGTTTTTCTGTCTGACTCAAAAGTTTTTCTGTGCCATCTGTGACCGATTTTGCAACATCTGTGAATTTGTCAGTAGCCAGTTTTGAATCTTCTTTTATTTCTTCGGCAAGAAAGTGTTTAGACGTTTCAACATCGGTTGCAACTCGTTCCGCTGCATCCTTTGCAGTTTCTGCTGTTTTTGTTGCTGCATTCACAACTTCAGATTCAGCTGATTTTACTCCATCACTTATTGCATCTTTACCTGCTTTTATTTTCTCTTGAACTTTGACTTTCTTTTTTTCAGTACTGTCTGCCACTTTTTCCATGCCTGCATCTATATCGGTAACAACTTTCTTTCCAGCAGCTTTGGCTGTTTCAGCTGCTTCTTTTGCAGCAAGCCTAAGTTGTTCTTCTTCTTCCTGAGCTTCTTTCTTAGTGCCATCCATGAATTCCTTGATGTCTTCAGAAACTGTATCAGCTGCATGCTTAGCCCCTTTGAATATTCCGGAAAATAGACCTTTACCTTTCTCTTTGGCTTTTTTAGCATCCTTCTCTGCTTTGCCTTTAGCAGTATCCACAGAAGCAGTTATTGTCTCAACTCCGTCGCTTAACTTTTTATCAACAACTTTCACATCTTTTTTTAGACTTTCAACAATAGTTTTTTCTGTTTCATTCACTTTTTCCGTTACTTCATATGTTTTATCATGAACTGCTTCAGCTGCTTTTGAAGCGTTATCGGCGATCAATTTTTTATCTTTTGCTATTTCTTCTGTTACTGCGTCCTTAGCTTTTTTTACGTCTTCTCCAACTTTCTCTGTGGTTTTTGATACTGTTTCCGTTGCTGCAACAGAAATAGCTGCACTGGTTGACTTAACCCCAGCAGTTATTGCATCTTTGCCTGCTACAAGTTTCTCTTGAGTTTTATCCTTAGCTTTCTCCGCATCTGATGTAATCTTTTCAACCCCTGTTTTAATATCATTGGCAACTTTATCCTTGGCATCCTTGGCTTTTTGTGCTGCTTCTTCAGCTGCGCGTTTAGCTCGCTCTTCTTCTTCTAGAGCTTCTTTTTTTGTTTCGTCAACAAAATCTTTGACATCTCCAACAACTTCATCAGCTGTATGTTTAACACCTTTGAATAATCCTGAGAAAAATCCTTTGCCTGCTTCCTTGGTTTTTTTAGCTTCTTTTTCAGCTTTGTGTTTAACAGCGTCTGCAGTATCGGCCATTGTTTCAACACCGTCGTTTAGATTCTCCGAAACACTCTTGACACCATCCTTGACGCCCTCAACAGTTTTTTTTCCTACTGTACCAACTTCTTTCACGATACTGTCAGTCGTATGATCCACAGTTTTACTCATTTTTGATACTCCTTCAGCAATTTTGTCAGCGGCATCGTCTGTTTTATTTTTCATCGCTTTTGCTTGCTGTTCTGCTTCAGTTTTTAAAGTTTCGGCTCTGCTTGTGACAGATTCAGTGGCACTGGCCAAATTATCTTTCATTAGTTTCACATCTGTCTTTATTTCGTCAGCGACAACATCTTTAGTTCTATCCAAATCCCGATCTACTTTATTTTTTATGTCCTTCACCGACTGCGAGGTTTCTTTCGCAGCATTGCCAATTTTCTCACTAGTTGCCATAGCAGATTCAGAAATGGCCGTACCAGCCGACGTTGCTGTAGTGGTGATTGCATCCTTTCCGCCCTTTAATTTCTTTTGTGCATTGACCTTAGCCTTCTCAAGACTATCTGCGGTTTTTTCCACGCTTGCTTCAATGTGAGATGCTAATTTATCTTTAGCATCTTTGGCTGTTCGTGCTGCCTCTTCAGCTGCGCGTTTAGCTCGTTCTTCTTCTTCTACAGCTTCTTTTTTTGTTTCGTCAACTAAATCTTTGACATCTCCAGCAACTTCATCAGCGGTATGCTTAACACCTTTGAATAAGCCCGAGAAAAACCCTTTACCTGTATCTTTAGCTTTTTTAGCTTCCTTCTCGGCTTTGTGATGTGCAGCGTCTGTCGAATCCGCTATTGTTTTAACGCCTTCATCTACTTTTTTTGTGACAGTGTCTACACCACCTTTGACACCTTCAACTGTTGTTTTCTTTGCTGTGTCAATTGTATCGGCGATGTTGTCTATGGCGTCATCTCCTGCGTATACTATCTTTGATCCACTTTTGGTGATGCGTTCACCAGCATCGTGAGCTTTATCTTTCAAGGTTTTTGCTAGTTGGTCCGCTTCAGTTTGTACTATTGTGGCACCTTCTGTAGCACTTTCAGTAGCATCAGTCAACTTATTTTTGATAACTTTCACATCTGACTTTATTTCTTGATTGACCGCGTCTTTGGTTTTATTGAGGTCTTCTTTCACTTTTTCTTTTGTATCTTCTGCTGCTTTGGAAATTACCGCACCAGCCGATTTCGTTGTGGTAACAACTGCATCTTTACCAACCTCCAGTTTCTCTTGTGCATTGACCTTAGCTTCCCTCGCACTATCTGTAATTCCTTCCACAGTTGCTGTGATATCAGTGACAACTTTGTCTTTAGCTTCTCTAGTTGCTTCTACTGTTTTTTCCGCTGCACGTCGAGTTCGATCCTCTTCATCCTGAGCTTCTTTTTTCGTGTGATCTACGAAGTCTTTGACGTCCTCGACTACGTCATCAGTTGCTTGCTTTACTCCTTTCAAAATCCCAGAAAAGAAACCGGTACCCTTTTCTTTGGCCTTCTTCACTTGCTTTTCAGATTTTGATTTAATGGCGTCTGCAGATTCAACTGTAGCTTCAGTGAACTTGGCAGATTTATCTTTCACATATTTTGCATCTCCTTTGAGTTCTTCAACAACAGTATCTTTCGTTTTTCCAGCATGTTCACCAACACTATCAGCTGCATCTTTCACAACATCGACTCCCTTTGTTACTGACTCAACAATTTTCCCTTTAGTTGTTTCACCAGCATCTTTTATTGATTTAGCAGTCGACTCAGCAGTACCAGAAACTGTTTGTTTCACATCGATTATTGTATCTTTCGCCTTCTTGTTCACCTTATCCATGTCGTCAACAGTTTTCTCCAACGTTCCAGTGACAGAGTCATTGATACGGTCTTTTCCATCTTTAAAATCAGCTACTGCCTTGTCTTTAGTAACATCGACAGCTTTAGCGGCTTCAGCAGCAGCATGTCGTGCATTTTGTTCATCTTCTGCGGCTTCTCGTCTGGTAATATCGAGAAACTCTTTGACATCATCAGTTATTTCACCCGATACTTGTTTACCTCCTTTAAAGATTCCAGAAAAGAAGCTTTTGCCTTTGTCTTTGGCTTTTTTAGCTTCTTTCTCAGCTTTTTGCTTAGAAATTTCAGATGCATCAACTATTGCTTCTGTCCCGTCATTAACTTTATCTTTGATGATTTTCACATCTTCTTTAACATTTGATTCTAATGTTTTTCCAGCTTTTTCCATGTCTTTCACAGCTGTCACTATTTTATCATCGGCGGCACGAGTGGTATCTTGTGCGACTTGGCTCACCTTTGTGGCAGCATCATCAGCTTTAGTTATCATTTTTTTTCCTTCATCTACAACTTTTTGTCCAATGACTTGGGCACTATCACCAACTGAATCCACAGCACCGGTCACCTTCTGCTCAACTATTTGTATACTCTTATCGGCTTCTCTATCTGCTACATCTGCAGCTTTTTTCATTTCTCCAACCACTTTGCCACTGGTTTCCTTCACAGCTCCTACGGTTTTTGTTGAAGTATCGAGAATCGCATCACTAGTTGACGTTATTGACTGTTTGCCATCTATCAGCAGGCTTCTCACCTCTTTATTAGCTCGTTCAGTAACATCGGCAACACCTTTGATACCTTCTGATGTTGTTGTTGATAACTTTTCCTTGGCGATTCCTACATCTGTGACCACTTTCTCCTCAACATCCTTCTTGATTTCATTTGTCGCTTCTTCGACATCGCTTGTTATTTCGTCAGCTGTTTGTTTCGCGCCTTTGAAAATGCCAGAGAAAAAGCCACCTGATTTAGCTTTGCTCTTCTTCACTTCTTTTTCAGCAGCGTCTTTGGAAGCGTCTAACCCACTGAGTGCTTGATTTGCGTCATTTTCCATTTTTTCCTCGACGATTTTCACATCATTTTTAACTGCATCGTAGGGGCCTAATAACTTCTCTTCCGCCTCCCTCACAGCCTGTTCTTTCTCATCAGATGCTTCATTTTTCATTTCTTCTAAAAAGTTTTTAAGATCGTCTGATGTGTCCTCCATCGAATGTTTAGATCCTTTGAAGATGCCTGAGAAGAAGCCTTTGCTTTTATCTTTACTTTTTTTAACATCTTTTTCGATTTTATGTTTAGCTGTCTCAGAAGATTCAACAACTTTTTTTGTCACGTCACCCACTTTGTCTTCGACTGCTTTGATACCCTCTTTGATATCCTCTTTTGCTGTTTTTCCAGACTCTTCGACATCATTGGCAATTTCATGTGATTTTTTATCAATTGCAGCGAGGGCTTTTGATGTTCCCTTGGTGGTTTTCTGTTCAGCATCATGAACCTTATCTTTTAAAATTTCCGCTCGTTGCTCAACTGCATCCTTAGCAGCTTTCACTTTATCTACCGTATGTTCTGCGGCATTGGTCAATTCATCTTTGATCAATTTTGTGTCTTTCTTCATTTCTTTTTCGACAGTTGCAAGAGCTGCCCCACCAGCTTCGCCTATATTTTCCACAGTGTTTTTTGCGGCTTGCGCTGTTCCTGATGCTGTATCCGAAATAGCGGCGTTAGTTGACTCAACGGTATCAGTAACTGCATTTTTGCCAGAAATCATTTTTTCATGAGCTGCATCTTTAGTTTTGACGGTAGCATCAGTCACTTTGTCTAGGCCATGTTTGATGTCAGTAACTGTCTTTTCCTTGTAGTCTTTAGCTGCTTGAGCTGCTTCCTCTGTGGCGCGTTTGGTCTTCTCTTCTTCCTCTAGTGCTTCTTTTTTGGTTTCGTCGACAAAATCTTTAACATCTTCCACAACTTCATCGGTTGCGCTTTTCACACCTTTGAACAATCCAGAAAAGAAACCTTTACCTTTCTCCTTGGCCTTCTTCGTTTCTTTCTCGACTTTTTCATTGGCTGACTCAGCACTGTCGATAACGACATCAACTGCATCCTGTGTTTTTCCTTTCAACACTTCTGTATCATCTTTCATCTTCTGTTCAATTATTCGTATAGCATCTTTAGTAGCTTCAGATGACGATACTGCAGCATGAGAAATTTCTCCACTAGTTACTTTCACGGTATCAGTAATGACTTCTTTGCTGTCAACTGCTTGGCTGTATATTTTGTCTTTGTTTGTGTTGACTTTGTCTATCACTTTATCATTCTCTACATTTACATCAGCTATGATGCTGTCTTTTGTATCTTTAACTGCACGCTTTACAGCTTCTTTATCTTTTTCAGTTTCTTTTCTTGTATCACTAACTAATTTTTTAACATCGTCCACTGTTTCATCAGTTGTATGTTTCGCGCCTTTGAAAATACCAGAGAAGAAGCCTTTACTCTTATCTTTAGCCTTCTTCGCGTCCCTCTCCGCTTTATCTGTGATTGTTTCAACAGTGTCAGTTACTTCAACAGCTGTGTCCTCCAATTTGCTTTTCAGAAGTGTGGTATCTTCTTTAAGTTCCTTGCCAAGAGTATCTTTAGTTTTCTTGATGTCATCACCAGCCTTCTTAGTCAAATCAACAGTTAATTTCGCAGTTTTCTCAGTGCTTTCAACGACTCTATCTGTAGTAACCTTCGCAGTGTTCACTACAGCATCTTTTCCGACGGTCAAGTTCTTTGCGAACTGATCTTTCGCATCTGCGGCGTCATCAGCTACATCACGTACTGTTCCGGAAACCTTCGTTGACACTCCATCTTTCACTGTGTGGATGTCATCGCTTAATTCATGTGCTGCATCTTTAGCAGCGCGACGAGCTTTCTCGTTTTCTTTATTTGCCTCGTCTTTGGTTTCATCCCAAAACTGTTTCACATCCTTACCAGCTTCGTCAACAGCACTTTTGGTACCCGCAACCATACCTGACAGAGAACTTGAGATCTTATCTTTCCCTTTCTTCGTCTTCTCCGCTACTTGTTGTTTTGCTTCATTTGTCGAAATTGCAGCGTTCTCCACGCCTTCAACCCATTTATCTCTGACGATTGTTACATCTTCTTCCACTTTTTTGGCTACAGATTTTTTCGTATCATAAACTTTGTCTTCAATTTTTCGTGCTTCATCTTCAACTGCTTTTCCAGCGTTCAATACTTGATCTTTGCTGTCAGATATTTTTTCGGTAACATTATTTTTCACCTTTTCGACGTCAGTAACGACAGTGGTTTTGACATCTTTCGCAGCTTCCTCAGCTGCATGTCTTGTTTTCTCTTCCTCCTCCTTAGCTTCTTCTTTTGTTTCGTCCCAGAATTCTTTAACATCTTCTGCCACCTCTTCAACTGCATGTTTCGCACCTTTGAATATTCCTGATAAAAATCCACTTTTATCACCAATTTTCGCAGGCTTATCTTCTTTATTTTTTGACTTGTCTTCTGTCAATTTCATGGCAGTTTCATGATCAGGCGCTGATGGTGCTGATGGATACGGATACTCTTCTGTGATTGCGGATATATTTTTGGTGTCATCAAGGAACTTAGCCGTAACAATCCTCAACTGTTCATCTTCACTATCAGTTGACATTTCGGTTGAACTTTTTTCCTTAGATTTGCTTCTACTTCTGATATGGCCCTTTGGACTTTTAAATATTCCAAATATTCCCCCTTTATCTTGATCTTTCGCTTTTACATCTGAATGAGCATCACTAGCCATGCCATTTTTATTCTCTGTTTGAATTGGGGCTGATGTTGTTTTCACCGTGTCTTTGAGAGATTTTCGCCTGGGCGAATCGGAACCTCCAGTGATTTCTGCAGTTTTTCGAGTGTCTTCCAAGAATTTGGAGGTAGCATGTCGCAATTCTTCATCTCCGCTATCAAATGATTTCTCCGTTGATGAACTTTTTTCCTTAGACTTACTCCTACTCCTAGTAGTACTCTTTGGACTTTTGAAGATTCCGAATAAACCTCCTTTGTCTTGATCCTTTGTTTTTACCTCTGAATGACCCTCAGGAACAACAACTGAGTCATGATCTGTTCGGGTTGGAGGTGGAGAAGTTTCAACTTTCACAAGGTCTTTGACAGACTGTCTGGGAAGCGTATCAGAACCTACAGAAATTTCAACACTTTTTGTTCTATCCTCCAACAATTTGGATGAAGTTTGTTTCAAGTCTTCATCACCACTGTCAAATGACGGCTCTTTAGATGTGCTGCGTTCCCGAGATCGGCTCTTTTTTTTGTTTTTCAATTTAGGACTCTTGAACATTCCGAAAAAGCCACTGCTCCTTTGTTTTGTCTCATCTGCAGAATCTTCAAGATCACTGGATTTTCGCTTTTCTTTTTTTTCTAACTTTTCAATTGGGCTAGTGATAACACGAGTTTCAGTTTTTTTTACAGGCACTGTTGAACTTTGTGTCATATCTCCAGAGTCATCTGTGACTTTCATTGTGGTATAAGTTGTTGTAGTTACGGTTGTTGTAGAAATTCCACTCTTTAGTGGCGATTCATTTATGTGATACGAACTTCCTTTCAACTTATCTTTGGGGACATCAGAATCTGCTGCGCTAGATATGAATTTCTCCACTTTTACTTCACTTTGTTCAGCAGGCTGAGATTTAACAATGTCAGGGACGAACATTCTATCAGCTGCTCGTTTAGTATCATCTAAAAATGCTGCAGTGGCAAGTCTCAATTCTTCATCACCACTATCAAAAGAAACATCTTTCAATACATCCTTATCCTTTGAAGTGCTTCGTCGTTTTTCTTTGGACTTTGGACTTTTGAAAATACCAAAGAATCCTCCGGATTTTTCTTTTGTCCCATCTGTCGAGTCTCCAATATTTTCTTTCACAGGTGACCCTGCTTCCTTACCCTCTTCTGAACGTAATGTAGCAGACTTTTCACTTTTGTCAATCGCATGTTTTGTTTTATCAACTGGTGATTTCATCCCGTCATTGACATGCTTTGAATCAGCATCGATTGCCACTTTGACTTCTCCACGTATTGATTTTTTTGAGTCATCAACAATTTTTTTAGTTGCAAGTACAGCTGTATCAACTTCATCTATAGTTGTGTCTATTGATCTATCAAGTATCTTTGCTTTTCCGTCCACAACGTCTTTGACAGATTTGAGACCATCCTTCACGCCATTCATTGGCTTTTCTTGTACACTCTCTACCTCTTTTCCAACTTCTCTATTGATAGTGTCGGCCATTTTTTTCGGCTCCTGTACGGAAACATCAGAATCGTTTTCAGGTTTCTTGGAACCCTTGAATAAGCCTGAGAAGAAATTGTGCTTCTCCCTGTGTTCATCAGATTCTTCAGTGACATCTTGATTTTCAGGTTTTACATGTTTCGATTTTGCACTGTCACTCATCACATGTTCTGCTTGTCCATTTGTTGGTCTCGAATAAGCATCCTGTGTTTCTGGAATGAAAGCCTCAGCACTTCGTCTCGAGTCATAGAGGAAATCAGCAGTGGCCCAAATTGGATCACGAAAAGGTTCTTGTTCTGGCAATTTAGCTGGGCAGATGGCTATCATTGTTGTTGGGTCAAAGTCCGGATAGGTTGGTGACATTTCACCTTCTGATTGATCAGCAATTTTCCTCGTATCATGAAGAAATTCACGAGTTGTGGCTTTAATATCCTCATCCCCACTATCAAATGACGTTTCTTTCGAATCCTTCGATTTGGTTTTTCTCAATTTTGGAGCTTTGAAAATACCTGAGAATATTCCGCCCTTTCTCTTTCCGTCTTCCTTGATTTGATCTGGCGAAACGTTATAGACACTATCATAAGCTGTCTTTCTGGAATCAACCTCACTTTTCTTCGTCTCTGCGTCAGCTTTAGAATGCACAACTTCATTTTTCAAACCACCGGCTTTTCCTTTAGATTTAGATTTCGTTTCTAAAGCCTTCGATGCCTTATCAGCTATTTCTTTATCCTCCTTCGACAATTTTTCTTTTTCGCTGGTACTTTTGTCATGAGCCGGCATCGTGTCAGGATCAATTGCGATCCTGGTGATGCTTTTGGCTTCTACCCTGGTGCGATCGGTTGGAACGTTTGAGCCAAACGCAACCGTCTGCACTTCTGGCTTGTCAAACGTTGATTTACTCGTGGTAACTATTTTTTCATCGACTACTGGACCACTTCTGATAACTGTTTTTGTCACTACAACATTCTCAACATCTTTTGCCGATGATGGTTGATCTTGTAATTTTAGATAATCTGCTCCAATTACAGGATCACGAGCTCCAAAGAAATGTGTTTCACCTGGTGTAAAAGTTTCCCGTATTGTTGTGGTCTTGGTGACAATTGACGCAGAATCTGGATGACCTTTCGTGGTTGATACAATCGTCTTGGAAATAACTTTGCCTCCACGTGGATCGTCGCCAATTCGTTCTTTTATTATCAACGGCTCAATAGACACTTCCCCGCTTTCTGATGTATCTTTCAACATTGAACTTTCAATACCCTGAATTACACTGTCATTGTCATGATGACCTATCGCACCTGTAGCCTCTTTACCCGCGTCACGATACACCCCCGACAACCCCTCCATCACTAATACCTCCTTCTCTTTCTCGGCGTCGTGTATAACACCTGTTAATTAAGTATTACAACATTTTAGGCATGTCTAAAAAAAATTTAATAAAACATATTACACATTTGTTTTGATTATTTGTTTTGTTTTCTGTTTGCGCTAATTGCATTGAGTCAGTATTTAATTAATGTCAAATTATTATTTAATTAGCTGAAGCTGGAATATATTTCTATATCTTTTGTTTAATCATTTTAATTTATCAGTTTGCCATTAACGACGAGAACGAGGGGTTAAAACTTTTCCGTGTTTTACGTGCGCAAGTGTTTGTGCTATGGAGCAGCCATCCCATCACTTCCGATATTTTCAATCACCTTCGCATTTTCATTTCTCAATTCAAATATCCACCCTCGAATTTATATAAATATTTGAATAAATCTCATTATCGAGCCTGTCAAATATCTAGTGAAAGCTGAATTTTCAATGCATATCAACAAAGCATTTCATATAAATGAATCATTTGCTTTGACTAATTGACCATTTCAATATCTCTAACGCAAAAAAAAACAATTAAACACTGATGAAGATCTAGCTTGATTCAAGATCGTATGTGTTTCATCTTTTAATGTAGCAAACTCGTGAACGAAAATTCACTGACGGAGAAAACCAGTTGAGTTAGCGAGTTCATTTTAAACGTCTCTGTATTTATAGTAATCATTCCGTACAATGAATCGTTCTATTCATATTTGAGTTATGTATTTTTATTGAGTATATACTTAAAATGAAAAAAAATCGAAGAAAGTGAATGGATTCGAACTATGACATTATCTTGCATCTAACAAATGATTTTGACATTCTATAATGAATTATATTTCCTTGAAACTCATTAAGAATGTTGAACGAAGTATCATGTCGCCAATCTTTACAACTATATATACAAGAGACATAAAAAAAAAATTAACTCATTTGATCTACTCACTACAAGTAAGAAATTCCCACGTAATAAAATAAAGATTAAAACGACAAAATGATTCTTTTAATTAATCAAACGACAGCTGCTCCGTGCGCTCATACAACCAACTCATGCAACGCCAAGTAAAGTATTATCATGTCGGCGATTTTGCTTCCAGCAAAATCATAAAAATTGCTGGAAATGATAAATAATGAAAATAATCGATAGAGGAGACAGATAAATAGGAGAACAAAGTCTAGATAGTTATTGGCAAGTTACTTTGTGAGTTCTTTTATAAATAATTATGAATAAACATGAACGCTCATCAGCGAAGCAATATGATTTCTGGACATTGAATGACAATGAGAATCAATCGCGTTAAAAGCGGAATTGAAAAAATTCCGAATTTATGTCATGAAATTGTAATAATATGAGATAACTTGAAGCCATATTGAATGATATCAGCAATGGCTCTGAAATATGACCTGCGACTGAGCAAAAATTTTATATTAAAATATACATGATATAAATTTGAGAAAAAAAACTAACTAAAATTGATAACGTAAAAGTTCATATAGTGTTCTAAACACTATTTTTCTATGGTAGAAAAATGAAAAAAAAACGATCGTCAACATATAATTGACATGTACAGAGTGTGGTAAAATACAGTTGAAGAAACATCTGTGTGATTCAATTGTGTGCAGAATCATAAGATTAACACTCGAGGCCACTGAGAACATAAAAATTGCGGAAAAATGAACGTCGTAGTTGTCAAGCGCAATGATTACGGACACGATTTCGCAAACGATCGTCAACTTGAACTTGGCTATTTGACGGTGCTGATGCACGCAGTAATGTTGTTTTTCTATTAAATTTTTTATTCCTCATTTATATGTGATGAATAATCAGTGTCCCAGCAGTATTTTCTATGCGCTTTGGCCGATCATGCTATGCGAATTTACCAATTATTATAAAGATGATATAAAGTTGGAAGAGAAAGAGAAAAAATATGGAAAAGAATAATTATGCTCGAGGTTTCGAGCTTATATTTGCTGAGCAATGTTATTTGCCCTGGTTGCAATTTTAGCGAAAGAAAGCTCCCCTTACCCATTTTCATATTAAATTTCATTAACAAATCTTTTAAAATTCATTGTTAAACATTTTATAATAATGACGATCAAGTTCATCTTCTTCATTTATGAGTAAAGAAATGAAGATGCTATTTACTTACCAGATACCAGTCGATTGGCATCCTCAATCACCCTTTGTCGTTTTTTATTGTCATCGTCGGCTTCGTCTCGTATTTTTTTTGTCATCGTGTCCTTGACATGACACTTGTGCTCGAGAAATTCTGCCATATCATCACCAATTTCTTTTTCTTCACTTGCGTATTTATCTTTTATAGGGGTCGAAGTACCGTTGAACACAGTGCCATTGGTGATCTTTACGTGCTGCTGCTTTGCTGTGGAGTGCATAAAAATTGGCGTGTTCATAGATAAATAATATGAAATTAAAAAATTAATTAAACAATTGAGTAATTGACAAAGAAAACTGTATTGGTCCAAAGTTGTAGCTCGACGTGAAATTACATTTAAAAATTCTCGCGATAATTCATAGCATGTTGCTCAAGAAAAAAAGACACCTTGAATCAAAATCACTGACTTCATCAACCCTGAGGGCATGCCCATGAAAAGAATTTACCACGAACACGAAGAGAAAAATTCTATTTTCAAATAATTACCAAGAAGAATATTTTTCCCACAATTACAATGACAATTACGTTAGACACTTTTGAATTAATTAGTCAAAATTATTATGAGTGGCAACAAATGATTGCGCCATTTACCATCACGCATCACATCATAACAAAATTATTTGACATTTTGTAATGCTAATATAGATATTAACAGGAAGAAATAAACAGTGAAGATAATTATGAATTCTGAACATATAATCTAGCTGCGGCGCAACTTCACCAGGACGTATCGCCGAACAAACAGTGAATGAAGCTGCGTGTATGCGAGTGATTCAGTGATGCATGCACATTCCTACACTTCGAGTTCTCACTCGTTATTTCGTCACTTTAGCGTTCTCAACAAGATCGTGAATTTAATACAAATTGTGGATCACTGACTCAATTCCGTCAAATGACATCATACATATCATTTCCAATTGGCGGAGACACAGCGGATCCTACTTCATCAGCATTAGTAATCAATGTCTTACAATATCTTATGTGTCATATGTTGTTTTGGTATTAATAATTGTGATGTGAATTAATCAGAAATTAATACAAGTCATGAAAGAAGGTGAGGTTTGAATGAATTACTCACTGCGTTTGTGCAACACATTGTCGACATTACTAAGATCTTCAATGGATTCAGAGTCCTGTAAATGAAAAAGAAACAGCGCGTTGAAGCGTTCAGTTAGAACAATTATCAAGGGAGATTCCTGAACGAATGAGGTAATTTAACATTGAGTTGAATAATAGTGGGAAGTGAATAATGAAAGTCATAAATCTATTCACACAATTATATGATATCACAATGTTAAATCTCCATCATCACTTAAATTTAGTAATAATAATTCATACTCATTGTTAAAAATAAAAATTATAAATGATTTTATTTACTTTCATACGATCAGGCTCATCAAATACGAAATCATGTTTCTTATCAGCCAAACTGCCATCTCTTCTCAATGATGAGTCCCGTGACGGTCCTAATTCCTCTTTAAGTGAATCAAAACCAGGCTGATCAAGTCTCACCCTTGCAACTGCTTTTTCAACATCATCTGTCACAAGTTCTACATTGAATATGCACTTTTTCACGATGTCCTCGCGGCCAATTTTATTTAGAGCTTTCTCTAGCGTATTTCCTGTAAATAAAGAAGAAAAAGAAAAATGAACAGAATGAATCTTGAGATGAGAGAAGGAATCTCTCAGCCACAGAAGTTACGCGTAAATGCTCGCATTCATTTCTATCTTCTGGTTAAACACTACTTGACTGTCTAATGAAAGACCATGCCAGTCATTTACAATATAGCTCTTAGTTTCTTTTTCACTCTTTTTTTCATTCTCTATCACGCATCTCTTCTTATCTCTCCACTTCTTGAATACTAAATTGAGATTATGCTCGATTGAAAACAAACCTCGCACTTGAGTTATTTGTAGTTGCGTTGGTACATGTCTGTTAAATAATAAATGTAGCTCGCTAGTGTAACCGGCAACCGATGGATTCTCATATGCCTGATATAGTGAGATAAACATTGTTTTGCACTAAACTGTTTATATACAATGATAACGAGAGGAAAAAAAAAACCCCCGAATGATAGAATCGTGAAAGAGAAATAAAAATTGCACTGTAAACGTCGATGAAGAATTTGTCGTCAGACCACCTTCGTCTCACGGCAGACACCAAGCCACTGACACCAAACAGTAAAAGTTGTTATTTCTCTTTTTGATAATAGTTATGATGTAATTCGCGTGCCATCGACTGAAGCAATATGATTAACATGGGAAGAAACACATATATACACACGTATACATTATCGAGGCGAGCGAGGCGTCGGCCCGTGGCATCCTCTCTTTTATTCATTTACTATATGTTGTTTATGCTCCAGGCATAATAATGCGCCCGATGACATCATATACTACGCGTTTACAGAGATTCCACGCGGTTGACTCAAACTTATATATGTATTGTGTGCACCATCCACACATATATAATTAGTCATAACAATCATTTTCAACTAATCACTGTACACATCTATCTGTCCTACATTTCATATGCCTGAGTCGATTTTTATTGAAATTATTCGTTTTTATATTAATATATGTAGATATGTTTATTCATTTGAGAAACCATTGAGGAATGTGAAGAAATTCTGAATGCTTGAATGGTATATTGAATAGAGAATATATATGATGTTCAAGGTCACAGTTGCGTCATAGGTGTGATTTTTCAATGTAGAGAGCAGACAGTTTATTTTTACAATTACCGTCACTGTCTCGGTATGATAGCTGACATTTCTGTTTTTGTTCATTCTTTTCCTGAATTACTTTTATATTATACTTGAAGATGATTATTAAATGACAATCGCCACTCACCAGTCGCTTTATTGCCATTACTCTGCCACAATTTGAACATTGACGCGGCCTGTAACGCCGGTTTGCCTGGATGTTCATTTTTTATTTTATCTACATCTGCAGGTGACACGTTGAGTTCTTCAGCGAGTTTTTCCCAGTCTCGATCTAGCAGATTTGCAATATCTGTTAGTCGAATTGTTGCTCTATGTATTGTGTCTGGTCGACCTATGAAATTCAAGGCGAGAAAAAATGCATCATTCATTAAATTTATCAAAAATTGTAGAAGTATTCTTGAATTTCAAGTGAAATAGATGAATTTTGATTAATTTCTAGGTGATTTCTCTACATTGAGTACGTGGTCAAATTGATCCGATCAATATCTACTGAAATCTCCGAGTCTATTCTTATCGGAGTAAATATTTCTGAAACTCGTTAACGTGATATCTTAGAACACTGATGAAATCAACAAATTTATACCCATCAAATTCAATTCATATATAAATTCTTCGTGTCTCGAAAAAGAATTTATTTGATGACATCAAAGTTTTATATGTCATTACTAATTCTGTCTGAGAATTTTACCAACATTCTCTTGTATTGTGATTGAATTTCTTTAGTCTGGTAAGAAATCAAGCGTGAAATATCTCGTTGATGAGAAGTTGAATACTAAAGCAGTTAAAATATTTCTTACATCTTTCGCATATTTCATATGTCAAGAGACTAATAAAAATATGCTAAAGAGGATCGCGCAGTATATGGTTTCAAATGTATAATATTAATATGTAATCCATAAAAGCCATCTATACTCCATGCCTATGAGGAGAATTTTCAAAAATGAATATTATGTGTTAATCAAATGAATGTTACTAACTTATTCCGCCATCACGTAAGAAGCTATAGTTCTTGGATAATTCAAGAAGATCCAATTCAGAATGACCAGTTTCAGGTGAAATTTTCTCTGGTAATAAGATATTGAGTGTACAAATAGGCGTTTGTGGTGGTTCGCCTTTCGCCACTTTGGGTTCGCTCATGAACATAATTCTGCCAACCATGTCTGCTGCATCAGGGTCTTTTATTCTTGCAGTAAATGGCACCCGATTCTCTTTGAATGCCCGGAAGGGCAGCTGTAATTGTTCACCACTCTTCATAACTGGCACGAGGTTACCAGCGAATTCCATATACTGTGTTTTCCCCTCGAGCACTTCAACATCCCGACTTTTCGCTACTTCCGTAAAGTGCTCTTGGTGCTCCAATGTCTTGTCCTCTTTGTCATCAGTCATGCAGAAGACACGTAGTCTTGCTTCAAGTGGATCTACACGTTTTGCAAACACGACGAATCTATATTTTTGTTTTTATCGAAAGAGAAAAAAAAAACAGGTATTAGTCATTGTTTTTATATCTGAATGATTGTTGAATATTGAAAGAGAGATTTAATTACTTGGCCATGAATGGTACGTGGGTGGCGTGGGTATAAAGTTCAGTAGCCATTTTAGTTGCCTCAGTAATATTTCGGCAGTCCATGAGCCAAAATCTCGCTGAGACAGTTGTGGTAAAGGATACACAGTCCTTGACAAAGGTGAGGGGCGTCGAGCCGGTTACATCCTCCCAGACCGCCCGTGACTGACCCCCTGAACGACATACATGCCAATTCCGAGAACATTATTAAAATATGTCCGTGATGCAAATGCGCCAGTGGCGAAAAGTGAATTGTGTAGACAGAGATAATAATATACAGAGATAAAAAATCGAATGTACAAAAACATTTCATGATTAAAAGCCAACGAACATGTGAACATCATCCGTTTTTTAATATCTCATGCGAGAAATTGAAGTTATATTCCATGTTACTTTTTATCATAAAATGTTGATAGTTGTTCCTGATATTAAATACAGTGTGGAGTAAAACAAAACAAAAAATGATAATAAAAAAGAGTTGAAATTTAAAAAGCATTTGCCGAATTCTCTGCATGAATTAAAAATAATTAGTTGCATGAATGATGTTTGGTTTAGTATCAATGATGAAATTGGTATATTCTGTATTTAAGTTCAGTTTTTGTTGTATATGTGCCTTATTGTTATGTGCTTGGTATCGATGTAAAAATGAATTGAACTAAGAATAAGTGTCGCTGAAATATGAAATAGCTCGTAAAATCATCAATCAAAAACTAATAAAACAACTAAATTATTTATTCATATATATATAAGTATACCGTTTTGATGAAGCAACGGGCGTGAAATGCAGTTGAATAAGCGGCAAAATAATGAAGCCGAATGAAATTAAATAATTTGTGTCCCGAACAATTGTAAGAATAATTTTGTACTTTTCTGTGTACATAAAATATTTTAAGTCAAATGAATTTGTTTACATAAATTAAATACATATTTGATATAAATTAACGCGCATGAATCAACTTATTATTGACTTTGACATGAAATCCCGTTGCAACATAATTTTTTTATCAACGTAATACAAATTTTCATGTAGTCACGGAAATGCAATATCACAATTAATGACAACAACAATAATAAGATTTATCGTTTAAATATTATTAACAACTATATAATTTAAGCAATTACCAGTCAAACGAATTGTGCTGAAACAAAAACTATCGAGTTAACCAATCAACAATGAGCTAAAAATATAGTAAAAACAGAAAGAAAAAAGTTTTCTTTATCTACGTTTAATTAATGATCCATACCTAAATGACTCAATCCTAACAATACGCAAGCATTAACAATGAATCACAACAAGATAATGTATACAACAATGGTACTCCTTAACACGATCTTTGTTTTTATTTGCATATATATATTCTTGTATTTCAATTATTGTTTTCTTCTTTTCTATATTAAAATTGCCATCACTTTATATTCTATGAAACAAGCAGCTACCATCAGGCCTGCAAATCTCTGTTTCATGAATAAACAAATGTTTGTCTCAATTCCATCAATGTGACTCATCTACATTGACGGAATGTGATTTTAATCTTAGAGTGAAACTGAATGGGAGAAAAAATGTGAATGACGCTTTATTGCGTAGAGACAGATCTTTCAGTCAAGCTGGTTGCCGCGTTCAACATTGTTACGCGCAAGCATATATTACCAGTTATACTGCATAGGAGCCTCAGTGTTGGTGCATCGCCAGAGTACTGATTTATCATGCCCTTATTTGCTGCTTGTGGAACTGGTATCGTCAAAGTAATTGGCTTATGGAATTTTCTTCGTCGTGGCTCAACAGTTACTATTGGTGATACGGCAACTCTATTTCCCAAAAGTTTTGCCACTAACTCAGCCGGTATCGGATGAGCCTGATAGAAACAAACTTATTAATGTCATTGGAAGAATACTTCTCAAGAGAGATCGGTCTTCCGGGATGGAAAAAGAGTAGTATTGTCAAATTTATTATCGCAACAGCTTTGAGAATATTATTCCGATAATTAGTTGCACGCAAAACAGTACACTAATGTTTTTTTGAATCATTATTGTTGAAAGACTGATCTCATGAAAGCGAATATGGAGATTCAAGAAACACTGACTCATATAAATGTCTGTTTTATCAAATATCTTCTTTAATTCCTGACTAATCCAATTCTCTTTTCCCAGAATATATATTCGGCCTGATACAAAAAAACTTAACAGATATTTTTTGTTTACCTGAAGGCCTACACGGATTTTTTTGGTGAGTGCCGCTGGTGGAAAGACAGCCTGTACTTGGGCTACCGCTGATGAAGAAACAGTACCGCCCTCCGGACCAACGGCATGAACTTCTTGTCTGATTCGTGAGACTACCGCGAAGTAATGTGGAAAGTCAACCGTGAGAATTCGGACAATCCGTGACGTTTGGAGATCTTCCAGCTGGCTTAATTCTATAGAACAGATGTGAAGAAAGAATTGAGAATGGATTCGTTATTCAATAACATCATTGATGCTACATCTTCTTTAATTTTTTCCACTATATTTTTTTCTTCTCTTCTAATAATATTACCTTCACCCTCAAAGCTCTCATTAAGCACATCCTGGACAGCCTCTTCACTTGCCTCAAGTGTATGCTCACGCCAGGTTTCTCCATTGTCTGATCGAAGAATAACAATCTCTCTTTCCTTACCCCGAAGAGAAGCAAAATGTGGCACTTCAATGATAACGGGGCTGCAATTTTATGAACATTGTATGAATATATAGAAAAAAAGAATTATTAACCATCCAAAATCAACTTTATCCAAGATATTTTCAGATTCTTTACTGTTTATGTGTCACTTTGTATGAAAAATTGAATAATCCAGCAGGAAATTCCATATCGTAAATTAATCAAGAGATTTTTAAACGCGTCGATAAATTTTTTGTCGATAAAATAAGTTGATAAAATAACAGCGTGACAATAAAATTGAAACAATTTTCCAAGTTGGATAAATTGCATGGAATATCCAAGTGAATTCTATTTAATAAACAAAACAAAATTTACCCCAAAAATTTAGCGGCAACTGGTCCAAGCTCAAGTATCCGACTTGCAAGTGCTTCACCTTCCATCAATGGTGGTGGATTTGTTAATTTGTCTCTTTTAAGATATCTGCATGTTATTCTCATTGGCATTGCTGCTTTTCTTGGTGGTACTATCACACGTACACCACTGTGTCGACATCCTCGCATTGCACCACCCCGTGCATCCACCAGGAACGAAACCAAAAAGCTGCATAATATGGACAATTGTTCAGTGTAATTCAACAAATCAATGAAACACAGCACTGGTGTGCATAATACAAAAAAATATTGGCCATTCGATAAGTTGTAATAAATTCTTTAAGCTTTGTAACGTAATTATTCCAAAAATTCCCCTCTGAAGAATTGCATACACATTTGTTTATGAATTGAAATGAAAAAAAAAAGTATCAACATCGATCAAATAAATATGAATAAAAAAATATAAGAGCACCTACTTATTTTTATATTATCATCAAATCAGAATATTCAAATATTGCTTTAGCATTTGTAAGACAAATTTTTTATGATATCAATCATGTTTCATCATAATGAATAATTTGAATAAAAACAAGATCATTATTTATGGTAAAATTCCACAATTCACGCGCTCATATATGCAAATGACTTACTTCCAAGATAATAATAAAATTGATTTCAATGCAGTAATTAATGGAAATTAGTATGCATTTCATTTTGCATCATTACAATGTCGCACTAAACTTTCAACCCGACTTATCGTGGCTAATATTGAATAATTGAGTTTTTTTTCTTTTATGGATATGAAATTAAACATTTGCTGTTAATTGATCAGTAGAAATATACTTCGTATATCATTTTGCGACTAATGTGAGTAAATAAGAAGAGTCATTACATCAACTATACAAGCGATATTATGTTGAACAAAATTTATTTGTTCACATAATGAATTCCTAATAAAGTGTTATTATGTTGTGCACTGGGTGTCTTTCATTTATTTGTGCATTTTGTGCGTCATTTTATATTTCATCTAATTATATTTGTGTGTATGTGTGCCACATTATTCCTGAGTAATATAAAAATAGATTAAATCATATGTGTATAAAGTGTTGAATGGTTTCATGATATAATCGTGAGTGAAGCGAATGACTCAATGATGAAATAGCTAATTATAAAAAACTGCAGCGTTCACTAGATAATAATAGTAAATTTACGGCAGTGATAACTATGCAACATTGAGTAACAATTATCTTTCTTTCATTTTTTTTTTGTTGTGAATACATATTAAGTTAATAATAATTCTCGCTTTTCTCTTTATATTTTTCCCTTTTCACTTTTTTACATTTATAAATAATTATTCATATTATTTCAGAGGAATAAACTCGTAAATATATTGATATGTATTCACTGCCCTTCAATTATTGCTAACAAAGCCAAGGGCACATAAATATAATACATAATTTTGTATGAGCAGCGTTGATCAGCCACTACTTCATAACGATGAGAAACAAAAAACAAGAAACGAGTTACATATGGGTGTGGTGCAGAGCAGGTAACAAATATAAATAATCATTTGTGACGGCATGTGAATTATACGTATACAAAAATAGATATAAAAATGAAAAATGAATTAAGAGAATAAAGTAGACAGAATTTCTCTTGCCACAGAACAATGAATTTGAAACAAAATAAAAATGAGGCGGAGGAGTAAATTTCATCAATTTCACTTACTTTCTCCACTGTGGAATTCTGCGAGTAGCGCAAATAAAATAACAGAAAAAATCGGAAACAAAATAAAAATGCGCGTTAGTATTGTTCTTCGTTCAATATAAATATATAAATATAAAACTTTTTCTTTTGTATATTAACTGATCGTTCTTTTTTGTTTCTTTTTTTCTATCAATGACATTGAAATAAACTCGAAATATTTTCTTATTGTTACAATTAAAGTTTCTTTATCACGCTTGTAATTCTAAAACCGCTTGGATATTAACACCGAAATTATACAGGTGTGAAAACAATAATAATTATGTATTATAGTTGAGATTTGGAATGCAGCATTTCACTCACACTTGTGCAAGATAATTGATGGTGGGGGGCAAGGGTAAATAATGATGGGTGTGTCGCAAGCTCTTTATCAACCATACAAGGAAGATTATATAAACAATAGTAATTATATTATTAAATAATAACAGTGATTAAAATAATTTAATTAACGGTATCTTAATACATTGACAGCTACTAAAAGCATTTCTGCCAAGCAATCCTATTTGTGTATACCTCAAACATGGCGTGTGACTGGCTTATTGTAGTCATCACTTATTCTCCTCATTTAACACCACGCACACGATTAGAATATCAATTTTATTAATCTAAATCATAGAGCTGAATGAATTAATTCACAAAGATTGTTTCAGATCTACCAAGAAGAAATGGGGAAACCAAGATGAAATTATTATTGAATAAATAAAAAAAAATAGCACTGCGACCATTTTCGAATTAATAATTATATGCAGTTTGAAGCTTCGATGAAAGAAGAAAATATAAATTACGAATACACCATAAAATTCATTTAAAACTTGACTCACTAAACAGATAATAAATAACTAATTTGAATAATTTTGAAAACCCATTGGCCGAAAAGTGGGAGATTAATTTAGTACAGAATAATTTTTAAAAAAAATATGATATAAAGGCAGTACCTGTCCCTCCACATTCCTTGTCCTTTTGGTACGATACCAAGGGCTGCCAGTGACCAATTTAAGGACTCTAGTGACGGTCTAAGTATTGGAACAGAATTCCGTGATAAATACGTTCAGGAAACACTTTTTTTCTAAACCGTGCTCATGCGTCTTGCTTTATTTTACGTTCATATCTATATATATATATCAATATATGTTCATATCTTTTATTCCATCAAACTATTGACGTTTATAAATCACTTTTATGTGGATACACCTTCTCTAAATACCTCTTTATCTCGATACACGTGCAACAACGTTGTGTTAACTCCATACTATATAAACACCAAACTCACTTTGCCAAAGAGTAGAAAAAAACAAAAACTTGGGAAAAAAATATATATATACATATAACAATAAATTCTAGTTCACTACAGTGCTACTGAAAAATTGTGACACAGCAGATGATAACACTAATGAAGATGATAAAAATTAATTAGAACGATTGTCCTAGTTAAAATGATTAAAAAAATGAATATTTCGATGAATAATATGATGAAGTGGTTTCACTGTGATCAAAAATGAATATTTTTGTATCATGAACAATTGAAGTGTATGCGTATTGAAAAACGCATTTTAATTTCCATAAACTTCATGTGAATATCACCGACCCCGTTGGTTAGACTCGATTGAAATAAAAGGAAGACAGGGAAAGAGCACTCGAAGAAAGTTCAAGCGTCGTCGAGCACCAAAGAGTGTGTGTGACTTGGACTCACTGCTACGTCTGTATTACTTACAATGTGGAAGAAGAGTACAAAATAAGAAGAGTTCACAAGTGAGTGAGATACAGAGGAAGAGAAAGAGAGAAAGGGATAGTAGGACAGAGTCACTGAATGAAACGAACGCGCGACAACTGAATGAACTCCAGTGGTCGCACCGGTATTGAGCGTGGTCGTATGTGACCGGTGATGATACTTGATTTGTATGCATAAAATAAACCACTTGCCAAGGATTCTATAGTTGGTAAGGGCCTCACGCACTGCCCATCATTTTTACTCTATGAATTAAATAGGAAATACGGTTATAGTGTATGTACATACACATTTCATTGTCTAACACCTTTGCTCTATTATTAGCACAAAAGAATTTTCTATGTCTCTTTTCAATGTTAATTAGAAATAAATTTCAGTTCAATTTCGTGTTGAAATTATAAACACAATAGTGCCTCATAAAGTTTAAATTAAGGTGAAGTCTTTGATAGTCCAATGATTTTATGAGTTTTGATAATTACAGATAGAACTTGTTGATAATTGCCTTGGAAAATGTAGAAATAAAATTGATCAACCATAGAAAACTTGCGCATTCTAAAGTTCATAATTTATCCTATTTTTTATAATTAACCATTTTTTTAATCATCGAATAATTCTAATAACCTCAAAGACTAATTGAATAATTGATTTTTATTGGTAAAAAAAAATGAATTTTCTGTGATAGAAGTTCTTTACAAAATTTTCCGAGAAATCAATCAACAAATTCTGATCGAGCATATCAAAATATATATCAATCATAAATATTATCAAACTACATTCTGTTAGTAGAGTTAAACCATATAGACAATATGTGAACCAAAAGATATTTCAAAGTAAGACATTGTTTTCACATTTAGAAATTGAAATATAGATTATAATCAATATTAATCATGCCAGGTATCTCACACAACATTCACTTTTTACTCCAAATATAATCGAGTCTTTAATAATTCGATAATAGAAAGTTATCGTATGTTTGCACGACAAACTTGCATAACCCAATCGAATTTCCATAGTGATGTTTTAGAAAATAGAAAAAAAAAATAGTATAGAGAAAAAATACCACTACGCTTGCATTATTTGTTCGCATACACACACACACACCCGTACACACGCGCAAACACGTCCATATCCCACTTCATAATACACAAAATTATTGTTTCAATGTTAGCTAATTTTCGTATTTTTTACATAGCGAAAAAAACGCTTTATATAAAAAAAATGATATTATTTGTTATCAATTTCCTGTTTACTTAAACAGTCATCAATTTTTCATGATGGATGTCAAAACCCCACATGATATCACGTGCGGATAAAAATCTTTTCATTTAATTCTTTACTTTTTTCATTTTGATAATTACATATCAATACATACCCAACATGGATTGGATGCCTGTGAATATCGACATTGTCTGGTTTAAGATTTGCGGCATTGGTGCGTTGATAATTATCTTTGATCATTGTATCTGTTACAATGGCCCCTGAAAAATACCGGAAAATGAACATTGAATCTCATCATTGGTAAAGTTAAACGGAAGAGATTGAAAAAAAATAACATTGCCCAGTAGAATTAATGAGACTTAATCGACTGACCTCCGGAATGTCGATTGTCCCTCTCATCGTCAGTGACGTTTACTCTCATTGAATCGTCGCCCATTGACTTCATGTCATCAACAGTCATATAACGATATTGCTGTTGGTCGCTCAGCATCGGGTCTTCGCCTATAAAAATCAAACAGTCGATAAAGTCAAATACATTCACACATTATAATATCGATGACAATAATTTTAGTTGAAGAATTCTATTTACAGGTGTTTTTATATTTCAATTATCAATGTATGATAATAATGAATGGATATGATCATAATTGATTTTTATTTTTCAGGGAATGTGTGACTGAAACCAGCGCAGCATATACCACGACTAAGAATAATTTTACGTATTGAACAATTCATTTTACATGTTATATATCTACGCTATAAATTCTTTGCAGTATTTAACTAATTATAAACAACTGATAAATAGTAAAAAATTCAGATATAAAGTATAGAATTTCATAAAAAACAAAACTTTCCAAAATTCTAAACGGAAATTTACAGAAAAAGTGCACAGCATCATCATTATATAAATAAATCTTCAAGAATAGATTCGTCGTGTAATTTTATTCTTTCTTCGAATGTTCCATATTTTCGGATTTGTTTACAGTTTTTACAGATGAAAAATTTATTCTTAGGTTTTTCATCTGCCTTTCTGTCTACTTTAATGTTTGTTTTACCATAATTAACAAACAGCTTGATGAACTTCATTAAAAATTTTATATCAAGTGCAGACATTTTTGCAACCAGGAAATTCCATTCGATTTACCAAATTTTGATAATTTTTATAATATATAGAGCTCACACCACGAATGTACAAATAAAAATTGTCATCTCTAAATATTGCCCTAATTCTAACTGAAACCATAAAACATAAAGAAAAGAAAACCCAAACAATTTTGGCATATCAATAAAATATCTTTTCAACATCAGAAAAATATTAAACAACCATAAAACATCGCCCACAAACGTCTGGTTTCACTCACACTATACATGACAATTATCAACAATTAATATAAAATGCTGTGACAATTATCATGGGTCATAAGGTCACATACATAATAACAACTCAATATAACAAATAAAAAAAAAAGCTTACAAGTAATAAATGAAGCAACAGCAATAGATGAATAAAGCACAATTGCATTTTACAATTAATCGCAATGTTCCTTAAAAATTAATTAATACTTAAACATAAACTGAAATATGTCAATGAACTGTGAACGAAAATGGCATCAAAACGTGATGAATATGTGGAAAAAAAAAAAACAGAATAAAAACTATGATTTCAAACTGGGTCAATTTGTTTAATATTCTCCTCTCTTACCATCTGAAAATGTGCATGAGATGTATTTCGAAATTCATAGTTAACGACTTCCTGCTACTGCCCAATTCAAGAAAATAAACAATAACAATAAGACGCGTCATTGACGATAGTTTACATTGCAATATCTGGCAGTCTCAATATAGAGCTGATCAACTTTATTCCCATCATCAATGAAACCTTGAAACTCGTTAAAAACTCACCTATGGTGTCATGAACATCATCTTATTAACATTACAACTATCCATTGTATTAAATAATTAAATAAGATATTAACTCAATGCATTAATGAACAGGTCGTCAAGAATGTAAAGTCGACGATGTTCCAATTGACCTACGAATTCGCTTCAACCCACGTTCACACACTTCCAAAGATCAAATAAACGAAGATCACTAAGAGAAACGAAGTTGAGACAAAGTGTAAGTGACGAGTTTCATATAAACGAAGGAATGTGGAATTACTAAAATGAATTTCAATATTGCTTGCATCCAAGTCTTACTCTGTATGTACGTTTTCCTTCTCTAATAATGAGTAACTTGGCACGTACTTACAATAGCAATTTTCTTCAAGTGTTGTCAACCGGCGTCTCTACGCATTGGAATATATGTGACGCAATAAAAACATACAAAAAGCGCATACCTAACCTTGCGATAAGTGTAAATATTACATAGTTATATGCGTTATGTATTAGTCAAGGATAAAATTTGAGAGGTTAGCTTTTGAACCTTTATTATTTTTCATTATTTCATTCTTCACCAACTGTTATGTGCACTCTTTAACTCTTCTAGGATCTATATTTGTGAATCGTTAATCTCATAGCTATCGACCTATATTCTCTGTACCACACGCTCGTTCATCTCTGTTAAAATATGATTGAGTGGATATTCTCGTGTTTGAGATTAAAAAAATATATGTATATATATCAGTGATGTTTTTCTTTTTATGTTTATTCCATCATCATTTTTTAAATCTCAAAATCATGTTACTAACTACTTGACATGAATTTTCTGTGGGTTTATGAATTGATTGATGCCGAGCGAATTAAATTTGATACGTATTCGTATTTTGTATAATTTGAATGAACATTTGATGAATGTAAATGAGATCACTTGTGATTTTGTCAATAGTTTTAAATAGAAAGACACAATGAAATGTTATTTTTTCTCATGCTGTCATATTACTATTTAAGTTTGTTTGTTCTTACAATATAAATTCACTTCCGGGTATAATGATATCTTCAGTCATTAAAATAACTGCTATTATATTTTTTTTAAGTGCTTACCAAATTAGAAAAAGATGAATCGATATGACAGAAAAAATTTAATTTAGTCAGAATTCTAATGATGTAGAGAAAGTAAAATAATTGAACTTTTTGTATTTTTAGATGACTTCTTATTGGCTGTATAATAATTGACAACAAAGGACATATTTACGAGACTGGATCTTTGTCCATATATTTAATGAAGAGAGAATTGATGAAAATATTACATTTTTCAAATTCCAGATGAAAATATCCTCTTTAAGGAAATATTTGGCCTAAGGGGCCGGAAAAGTAAATTTTATCAACATTTTTTGATTGATAAACTATCAAATATTCGTCTTTGTTACTACCTGACCATAAAAGGTTATTCACCTGACGGAAAAATATTCTCGGAACTTGAAATGAATTCTTTGAACGTTCAATTTAATAATTTCGTTATCAAAATTCATTTCAATTTGTCCTAAATAAATATTAGTCCAATCGCCTTCTATTCTACCACACAAATTCTTTGATTTGGGTGCTAATGTCATAGCTAATACGACTCAATATATTTAAAACTTGTTCATTTAACTATGAACAGCTCGAAAAATAAATGTTGAAGATTACAACATAAAAGAAAAAACCACCACCAAATCAATCGTAAATAAACTAAAATACCAAGAACCATCAGAATTCTAGCTAACATTCCAAAACAAAATGACGTCAATGATAACACAACAATCGTCAGAATTCCATTATGAAATTATTTCTACATTACTCGTATGACCTCTTTTGACCCCTCAAATAATTGAATTGATATGTCTATCATTTGCTTTAATTTAATTTATAGAAAAATTCCTACAAATTATAATAAATATAACTGTCCATAACAAGATACCTCTCCTAACTAATTGACCATCTGCTCAATACCATCCTAACTCTCACCATCAACGAGTGTTAGAAAACAGAATATTTTCCCGCCAAACACTTCAAGAATGGAACTTTCATAATATTACGACGAAAAAGCGACAGATCATTGTACACACCTGATTACAATGATGAACATCTATAATTACTCATCAATCACTACTCAGTACTACGTTTATCTAGTTCTCATCCAAAAGAACTCATCTAACAAAAAAATATAACAATCAACAAGACTATGACAATTGACCTAACATATCAAATACTATTTCTGGAAAATTCCTAATTATTTGATACTCTACGCTCTCAATAGATATAAATTCATTTAACCGAGACATTGAATTGTGCACGATTAATTTTCTAGCACAGTTGCCAACAGCAATTTCAGGGTTTTTCAATTTAACAGAGGACATATCTCATCACAACCCTAATGATGGACCATGTCCGTCGTTCTATTTAATTCTACCCATGTGTGTCACGTGCAAAACACAGCACTACACATCCAGTAGACTCTCCACATTGGATGTATAGTAGATTCCTTCAACTATATGACTGTATGCATAAGCTCTACCTGACCCAGATGTATGATATGAATACCAATCGCTTCCTTCATTCGTTTTAACGATGACGCGCACCTTAAAGACCATGATGTAATCAAATTACTATAACATCCATAACATTATTTGCAGGAAGTGCATTATGAATATCTATAGAAGTAATTTTTAATAGATATTTAAACTTGATCTACATGAAGCGAGAAATGAAAGAATAATGTAAATTCATCATGGTTAATACGCAACAATAATTTCTGTTCTCATGATATTTTTACTGGTAATTAAGTTTCATTTATGATTGAAAAACAGTTTCATCTATCAAGATATAAATACAACTGAGTTAATTCTCATCTAAATCATCTTATGACATGGTGAGGCAAAGACCTTCGCCTTTGATGCAGTGAAACATACACACAACATATGAAGATAATCATAAAAGCCCGAATGAAACATCATTATTTTTTAATTACTAAATATGTCGCTGTTCCTGTTGCGTGTGCATCCACAGCAAGGCATTCTCGGTGACTTCTTTCGCATCTTCGTTGTTTTATCCTTGGCCATTGTGACTTCACTTCCTTATTATTGAAATAACGATAATGGATATAAAGTAACACTCAGGTACTTTGTACGAAAACAAAAATAGTCTCACTCTCACTTTGAGATATTGTTCCAATTTAAAATTTTTAGTTAAGGCATATTAATTATATTTCATTATTAAAAATGTTTCATCACACAATTAAAAAAAATTCAATATAACGTAGGAAAAAAAATATAGAAAATAGAAGAAACAAAAAATTGCTATTTATTGGAATTGGCACTTGCACTTTTATTTTTACTTCTGACTCTTCATAGTCTTTACCGTGCAATAATACTTTTTTTTATTACTTCACCTCGTATATGAAAACAGTTTGTACACCCGTTGAGTATATATAAATATTCATTCGCTTCTGTCTAAATACTGCTAAATGTCAAATCGAACTACAAAACGTCTGGTCTCAATGATCAGGAACAGCGACTGAGCACCCAAGATTGATTCAAGATCGGCGCGCGTCTACAAGTGTAACCTCACGTTCATGGAGCACCAATTTTATAATAGCATCCGCCTGAGATGGTCTATGCTGTTACTCCCCACCGGATTTATTTCTTCGTTATTCTACGCCACAGACAAGCAGCGGTGTTTTCACATCATGAAAATCATTGTATATTTTTGCGCCGCACCGCATATATACATATAATCATAAAATTCGCAATGCGCAGATGCAATTATTAATGCTGAGTTATAAAAACCAATAAAATCGTGTAATCATATATCATCTTTATACACATGGAAAAAAAAAGAAAGAAATTCAATTATCAATACTCCATCAAGAATTTTCAATAATCACAAATTCTTTTTCTCTCAAACTATTCATTTGTTATTATTTTTTTTTATTCTTTATAAATCAGCTTCGCTTCATTTCCAGCATGTCCAAATGCATGTAGCGCTTCCTTTGAAATAACTACAACACGTCCCGTTACATAAATTAACGTATTTCGGTCGACTATTCAAGTTTGGCTGGTGGCCAGCTCGCGTCGAACTGACTACACCACAAAATAAGAACCATGGAACAAGGCTGTACACAACGATGCCCAGGGATTATGTAACAGGTAAGCAGTGTGGGAAATACGGGTGGCACATCATTACATGCACACATATGTGTATACGTTAATGACGATGACGAAGACAACGATGACGATGATGATAACAATAATCAACTAACATTGCGTAGAGTACGTGTAAGAACGTTTGAAGCACAAGGTCTAACTAACCAACTAACCAACTAACCAACCACACCATTCTATGACAATACAAACTATTGTATGATCTTTTTGACATGTAAATTGCATTAATTATCAATGTGTTCTAATTTGCAACAAACACATGTGCTCGTTGAATGACGACATCTCTATAAGTAAATCTATTGTGATTGCTCTCTCATACAATGAACACCTTCATTCAGGTTGCTCTATACTTTTGTCATATAAATCCAGGCATCTGGATTTATATCGAGGCCTTTGAAGATAATTTTCATTATTTCTGATGCATTTTGATAACTGTCAAGTTAGAATTTGTTAGTTATTTTGATTTAAAGTCAACAGAATTGAAGAAAATACTTCTTCTGATGGAGGGTTGTTGACAGATGTTTAGAAATAGAGGGAAGTGTTTTCGAAACATTTTGCTCCACTCATACTTTAGTATCTGATATTATCAGAATTAGTATATTTCTCAACCGATTGCCTGGATTTTTCGTTGTGAATTTCTGATATTCAGAAAAAATCACATGAAATTTTCCAATATAATTTTACTTGTCTCATAACAATTAATTATTCGACAATAATTTGTTTTTGAACAGTTGAATCATTCATGTAGAATAGTATCTGAAATTTTACAAACAGAATCTCAAAAATAGATCAAGACAGTACAATACAACATGAGAAGAAACATCAGAATTATAGAGAACACATTTGAAGTGGACCCAATCTTTAGAAATTGCGCACAAACCACAAGATCCACTGGTGAAATATCATGAAATGATGATAATATTCGATATTACGAAAACACGAAACAGGAAAGAATATACAAAATCAATAAAATATATTAATCATTGAAAAGAAAATGAGAAAACAGAGATTGATCTTTGTTGATTTCGTCCCAAGAGTTTTTCTCCCACTTTTTCTCCCACGATTTCTCTTTCTACAGATATCTCTAACTATATCATCCGCTAATAATAGATGACTCTGCACACTATTTAGAACCATCAGAAAATAAAAAATGACTCAATGATGTATAACGATTCATACTGCCTATTGAATGCAGATGATTAAAGAGTATTGAAATGATTGTTTTTTTTTTTTCGATTACGTATATAATACTAGTAATTGGGTGACATGTAAATGCGAATATTGTTGCAATCTACAATTACATGGTAGAGTATAATGTTGTGTGAAATTTAAAAAACGTTTGGCAAGACAAATTAGAGAGGAGTATTTACGAATATATAGGGTAACATCGACAGCGAGAGACAGTGAAGTGACATTTGTTGACATAAACTTACGAGTGTAGGTCATTTGGCCCTGGTAGTAGGAAGGGAGATACACGTGTTGCGCATGAGGCGGCTGTCCATACACATTCATGGCCGCCATGCCGATTTCATCACCACCTACATCGGGTATGTATTAACGGGTAAACGCTCAGCACTCTCGTTTTCCAAAAAAATTTTTTTTTTCATTCAACGCAATCCAAACTCAACCAAAAAATATAAAAAATGAATAAACAACAAAATCCTCATGTTGAGCTGTTCTTCCGCCATCTCAACACTATTTATAGTCGAATCTTTCTACACTGTCATTATTTATGATGGTCAAATCGAAGATAAATTATAAGCAATCCAGAGAATTATCATGCTCCGTTGGATAGAAGAATGACCAAATAATAACGAACAAAAACATTCAACGAAATACCTTCTTTCTTTCATTTTTCGGAATTTTTTTTTTATCAATAGCAGAGGAATCTGAACCGAAATTTATAACGGAGCACAAGAGTAATTGCGCATTTTTTTTCCCTCTCTAACCAACCGGCATTTTTTTTATTCTTACATTACTCAGTCTGAAGACTTACAAGTAGAAGAACACGTAAGCAGAGATGGAATTGTTATTCCATGAAAAAAAAACTAACTACATCTCTATATAAAAAAGAGTATTTGAAGATTTTAGTATTTGAAATTTCACCCGTAAGAAAATTATTGCATGCAATGCTATCCAAACCCATATAAGCGAATTGAATTGTTATCGAATATTTCCCACTCGATCTTCAATTATTAATCGTTCTATACAAGAAAATAAATGTTTATAAATAGATTCACAATTCACCATTAGACAAAAGTAATAAAAGCATGCCCCATAATTAAACTTATGCTGATAAATATCGTAATTATAATACACAAAATCAATTGAAATGGAATAAAACTTACCGCCCTCATCCTCACTGTCACTCATAAACGTTTCCTGCATTGATTCGGGTGCTTGTACTTTGTATTTTTCTTCAATAGTAATTGTATGAGTTGTCGTAATAATCGTTTCGGTGACGACTTTGAGCGTTTCAACGACACTTATGTAGCCGAGTTTTTGTGCGATGGCCAAAGCCGTTTGTCCGTTCTAAAAATGAATGCAAAATATAATCAGCACATAATTGCCATTGAATGTAAAGTTTAAGTGTCAAATTCAATATACATCTATAACTATTAAGAATAAAACCAAAACAAAAAGTGAACTGCAGACTTACATTGGTAATTGCATTAGGCTTGGCTTTGCTTTCGAGAAGTAAGTTGATCACAAGCGTGTGACCCTGCTGAGCTGCCTGATGCAACGGTGTGTAACCGGCACCCGTGCTGCTGTCAACGGCAGCACCCGCTCTCAATAGAAAACGTACCATTGCCGCTTGTCCAAAGTGCGCCGCCACGTGTAGAGGTGTGTATCCTGCCTAATTCAACAGAATGATTCGATTTATACAGTCGAATACAGCAGTGAAACACGCGATGCTCGTTTAAAAAGCCAGACGTGACTGTGAGCATAAAAAAATGAATTTTATGCCGACCAGAACACACAAAGCTTCAAGGGCAATTAATGTTCTTATGAACACAATGTTAATTATTTTAACAGTTAAAATAACAATCATCTTCTTTTCTTCTATCCTTTGATGAAGAGAAAAAAAGGTTGAAAAATAAATTACCTTTGTCGTTGCGTCAACTTGCGCTCCATTCTTCACGAGAATCGTAGCAACATTAGTCTTATCTTCTTGTGCGCATAAATGTAGCGGCGTAAGTCCATTCTGTAACAATATGAGTGAATAATTATGGAGAATTAGATATTAATAAAAATAATGATGAGAGTAATGTGAATACTGAATTGTTAATTACCTTTGCTTTGTGATTTGTGTCTGCTTTATGTTCTATAAGTAGCGTTGACATGTCAGTGTGCCCCTCTTGAGCACTTAAATGTAAAGGTGTGAAGCCAGCTTTCGATTCTGCATTAGCTTTTGCGCCATATTCAAGCAAAGTTGTGGCAATATCCATTTGATTCTTACGAGCTGCAATGTGGAGCGGTGTGTGTCCATTCTTAGCCATTGCATGAGGTGAAGCACCCTTATCCAACAACAATAGTGCAACGTTTTGATGATCATAATGCGATGCGACATGAAGAGGTGTTACGCCGTTCTGGAATCAACGTAATTGACGATAATTAACCATCACTTGTCACACTCTTTTTCCGCATATCTGTTTATCACTGTGAAACGTAAAGTCACGACAACTTCATATACACACGGCACGAGTTAATGATCGCGCCCTTACTTAATTACAAGGTTTTGAAAACATCAAGATTGTAACGAAACAAAAGAAACAAAGTTCATGGGGTAAAAAAACATTATCAACAAAGTATTCTTCTCCAACAGTCGAATGTAAAGAATCTGCAAACAAACTCTCATCATTGGGGTCTTGAAGATTCTAAAGTTACAACACAAAGTTGAAAGCTTTATATATTACACTATTTTTTCATCAGATAGATAATGAGATGTATCATTTCGCGTTGGCCAAGATTAAATTTCAACGTTCAATGGTAATTCATGTTAGTTCTATTTATATTTCAACTTCCATCCATGTCAATTTGAGAAGCCAGATTGGGTTAGAAAGTTCTTTGAGTATCACACTAAGATCAGAGATTTAAAAATTGAGACTATCATGAAATTGAGTTAATATCTTTGATGATTCAGAGGTTAACACTGAACCATGATTGTGATGATTGACTCTTTTACAATCATCATATGAAGTTATTTGAAAATTTTCTTGAAGAAATGATAGAACTATTAAATCACTATTCATTTTCTTATTTTCGACTTCACGAAAACATCCAAATTCCTGATAAAAGTCAGACTCTCAGGGTCTTTTTAATCATTTTATCCCATCGTCATTCAACTTTTGACGCATGCTGTCGACTTCTGAATCTGATACGATACGAATTATAGAAAAGAGTTTGGTAATTTCTGAGATTATCTCAACAGGCACAACACTTTTCTCGTATACACGTGAGATTACAATGCTTTGAGTAACAGAAGAACTGAATTCATTACCTTTCCTTGAGCGTCAACGGGTGCATTTTTCTGTAATAATAGTCTCGCGACATTCATGTTTCCATACTTAGCGGCAAGATGTAATGGCGTGAATCCTTTTTTAGTTGTAGCAGTAAGCGAAGCTCCATTCTCTAATAGAACAGATGCAACCTGGAATAAAATATGAATATGTAAGAAATAAACTAACAAATTACTAAATAATTCCCAACATGTTTAGATTGTGGGAAGCTAATTAAAAATGAATCCGTCATGTACCTCCTCTTGACCCTCCTTAGCTGCAATGTGAAGTGGCGTATACAAATCCTTGGTAGTTGCATCGACACCAGCGCCATGTTGCAGTAATAACATAACAATATCGACATTACCCAGACGAGAAGCAACATGTAATGGTGTTTGTTCTTCTCTCGCTCGTGCATCAACTTGTGCACCATTTCTCAACAATATTCTAATAATATCTGTTTGATTTGCACGTGCAGCAAGATGAAGTGGTGTTTCACCTCTTACTGTTGGTATATCCGGACTGGCTTCATTTTGCAATAAATATATAACAATATTCATACATCCCATAAAACTGGCGACATGTAATGGGGTTAAACCAGACTCAGTTGTGGCTTCAATACTAGCTTTATGTTTCAACAATAATTCCACAACTTTTATTCGATTTTTTTTGCAGGCAATATGAAGCGGCGTGAAGCCATTCAGAGCGCGAGCATTTGGATCAGCATTACGATCAAGAAGTAATTTTGCAACCCGAACATGTCCACAATGAGCAGCAACGTGGAGCGCCGTTAAATAATCCACTGTGACTTCATCAACGGGTGCACGATGATAGAGTAAAATTCGTGCAGCATCAACATGATCACCTTGGGAAGCCATATGTAGAGGTGCCAAACCATTTTTAGTTTTCGATCCTATTGGCGCACCTTTTTCAATCAAAATGTCAACTACCTCATGATGACCTGCACGTGCTGCGCAATGAAGAGGTGTTAATCCATCGCGCGTTTTTGCTGCAATATTTGCACCTTTACTCATCAATAAATTAACCATTTTGATCTTTCCCCATTTAGCGGCAACATGCATTGGTGTAATGTTGTGCTTGGCTGCAAAATTAACGTCTGCTCCTTTGTCATAAAGTAATGAAGCGATTCGATCATTCCCATAGTGGGCGGCAATGTGTAAAGGAGTAAAGCCACTTTTCGAAGTTACATCAGGATTATGATCGTTCTGCAAAAATTATAGATGATGAATTAATTCACCTGGGGTTGATGCTGTTTTATAAAGAAACACCAAGATATAGTATTGACAAAAATGTAGCATCTTCTACACTTGTCTGATTGTCTATTTTGAGAAATATACAGTCAAATACCAAATCAGGAACTCGGTAAGTGACAAAGATATGGACATTAGTTCTAGAGGATGAGTTGACTTGTGCAAATCTCTTTCAGGCTTTGAATTCTCTTATAAAAAAGAATAATACAATTAGCTTTATTCTCACGTGAAGTAATTGCCAAGTGTTGTGATAATCGAATGTAAAAAATAATCAAAGTTTCGAGACGCACTCAGCAAAAATAGATTCGAAATCCCATAAGATTGATAATTTGAAAAATGTTATGATAAATTTTCTTCAATATTTTAACTAGAAAAATCAAGAGAAAGGAAAAAAGACATTCATCAAAGCATCATCTTGGTGTTTCCTTTCAATAAGTCATCAGATAGAAATTACTTGTAGAAGTAAAGCAGCAGCTTTGCAGTCATCTTTTTTGGCTGCAATGTGAAGGGCGGGCAGTCGTACTTTGCCTCTTGTGTCACTCTCCAAGAGTACAGCGACCACTTTATCATGTCCTTGTTGCATTGCAACAGCCAATGGTGTGAAGCCATCCTAAGAACCAAATATTTTTTCACAATATATTGCATTACTAGTGAAAATAACAAATCAAAACATACCTCGGTGGCGAGAGTTTGATTTGCGCCTTTGCTCAACAAAAATTTTACAACAGAATCATGATTTTCTTGAGCTGCCATATAAAGAGGCGTAAAACCATTTTGTGACTGTGCGTTAACAGATGCACCTCGTTGAACAAGTAATTGCACCACCTCTTCTTGACCGGCTGGAAATATAGGAAAAATTCTCTCATCAATATTATCATATTTATTTGTATAGAATTTACTAATTAGACATAACTAGAACAATATGGATAAAATTTCTTACCAAGTGAAGCAATATGCAATGCCGTGTTTCCTTTCTTAGTAGCCGCATCAACAGTCGCACCGCGCGTCAATAATTCTCGTACAATTTCTAGGTGACCGTCCTTGGCCGCTAGGTGTAGCGCGTTTAATCCATTCTAGTGAACAAAAATATTTCCACAATTATTACATAACAGACACAAAAGAATAAACAAACTGGTCAATTAAAAGAAAGCCTATAAACATTTTAGGTTGCAAAATCATTCTAGAATTCTAATTGAATTTATGTTGACGCGTAAGTGACATCAAATGATTCGAATTGACACAAAAACATTTCTCAATTAATCACTGATTTCAAATACTTTATAATCAATCAATATATTTGCATAATGACTCCATGACATTTTTCACTAATTTCCCTCTTTTCAATTCATAATTTTTCCATTCCAATGCTGCTAATAATTCCAGAGTGTTCACACGAATAAATTCACAGTGAAAAAATTAATGAATTTGTAATTTCAAGGGAATAATGAATACCTAAATCGTAAAAAAAAAATATTATAAGGTTGGAATAAATTTATGCGTCTTCCTTAAGAGTTTTCAAGGAACTTCAATACCAAATATCATAACAACAACCTGTTTCTCGTCTCTGGACAGAAATTACACAACAAATATTCTCTGGAGAAAATATGATTCATAAAAATAACAATTTTAATTAATTCAAAGACCTATTTTATCCCAAATATGAAACTCTTGATAGTGATGACCTTTTGATTGAAGTGACACCAAATAAATCAATTATTGATTATCACTCATACCCAGTCAACGATGAACTTGATTGAATACACGTATATGTAATATAATCCACAAGTTTAATATATCCCGAAAAAATTCCTGCATATTCATCTAACAAACAGTCGAAAATACAAACAGGAGAAAACATCAAAATTCTTAACAAATTATTTTTCAAAACTTCAAATATCTCAATCATTTTTTTTCTTAAACATCTCAATAAATGAAAATACTGTCTCTATTGACATCTTGTCTTCATATTTCATTGTCAATAAATATCCTAAAAATTTCCAGTGTAAAATTTATTAAAATATACGACACATTTCTCTCCATTCGTGTACGCAATAATTCACATAGAATAAACTTCAAACTGAAAGAAAGAAAATATAAAAAATGAATGCACATCATACAAACAAATATTTTTACATCTGACACACTTACAGTATTTGAAGCATTGATGTCTACACCAGATTCAAGAAACTCCAGTACTTTCTCCAGTTGTCCAGCTCGTGCAGCGCGAAGAAATGCCGTGCTTGGATCACTCTATAAACAATCGAAACCAAAAAATATATAAGAAAAAAAATCCAACAATTAAAACAGTCAAAATGAATAATCAACAAGAATTATAACTTTCATCATCAAAATACATTCTAAATATATTTAATACACCAAACTGTAACATTCAAAATAATCCTTACATATTATTTGTCATATATATAAACGATCGCAGTATATATGCAATAATGGCTGCTGTAACCGGCTTGTGTACGACTAACCCACCACGTAATCTCTATTTTTAAACTCGGCATGTGAGTAAAGAAGATACACACAAACCTGACAAACATACGCAACGATGAAGTAGTTGCCTGCGGGGCTTTAAAAGTGACAGATCGACTGACGAGTTGAGGGGGAAAGAAAAAAAAAAAGAAATAATAACAAAATTGGACAAAGAGAACGATGTAGTCGAGACGAAGAACAGTTTGCAGGAGCTTCACGAATAAAACTTGAATGATTCAAATGTCTCATTGCAATACCTTAACTGTTAAGTGGTTCAAGGAGAGTCACATTGATGTATTGCTAAATTAAATATTTTGCCTTAATTTTACATGGTACGACAACAACTACTTATCAGGCTTGTTCAACTCTACGATAAATGAACACATGAAAATATGCACATTCACATCTCATCATCATTTATAGAAAATTACAAAGTGAATTATTAATATTATTCTTTAATTTTTATTTTATCGATTGGAATTCCTGCTTTTTTGTTTACTGTTGTTTCTTTTCATGTCATTACGTCCTGAATAAAAAATTGGGATAGTCGATAGAGCGTGGTGATAACGTGCGATAACGTATGTAATAAGTAATACCTACTTCTGCGATAACAATTAATTCAATGTGTGTTTACATTGTTTATGTGTGCATTGTGTACGTTCTACTTAAATATTTGATGAATTTAACTGAGTCAATGTACGGGAATTCATTCATAATATATATTTACATTAATAATAACTCGCATTATGATTATTAAATATTTGTACAACAGATATAAATATGATTGAATATCTGACGAATTTGCAACGAGTAAATTGAATGAAGTACGAATGATTTCCATTGGATGGATTTTTTTTTAGAGTTTTGAAGAGGAATTACATAGTGACTTGATGAAGAGAAAAATATTAAAAATATAAATTTAGTTTTACTTCTTTGATTTACTTTTGTTTATGCTATTCAATGTTAGCTTTCAATACTTCAAGATAGAAAAAAATATCTGCTCGTTTTGTTGACTTTATAAAGCCTTGATTATTTTGCTGGAAGCAATAACTCTCTCAACTGTCGTCCAAAAATGGACGAAAGACTGAAAAGATGTTCGTAAATGGCAAGTGTAAAACTGTATTTTTGAATGTGGAGTTGTTTTTTTAGTTTTCTTCCTTTTTTCCCTATGATAAAATTTTTTTTTCACTGAATAACAAAAACTGAAGTAGAAAATATATGAAACAGCAGTGAAGTTTTGACTTTTAAAGTGATCGTCATTTCATTTAAGGTGATATTTGTTGTGTACAACAGAAGTCAAGGACCAACAAAATGAACAAACAATCACTGCACGTTTTGTCTTTTTGTTCAATCAAGAACTGTGAACTGGAACTCGACAGAATATAAACAGTGGAAGAATAAAATTGGAATTAAATTTAGGATTTTTGTTTCAGTTGGTTTTGAGAAAGCCACTCATTTACTACACTCACTTTGATAATCTTTCTCTAAACAATTATCACATATTTTGAGTCGAAAATAAAAATCAAAATTTTTCATACACTAAATTGTAATCAAAACTAAAAAATTAATAACTTCAATGTAAAATCCTTTCACTTATTCAACAAAATTCAACAGATATGAATGTCACTTTGTTTTTATCACATTCACATATTCTATTTTTTAATATTGTCCGTTTCTTTATTTATTCGTTGATTTATATTTATCAAAATTACCATAACCCTATATTATCTTCCGTGCACAAAATGAACTGCAAATATCAAGCAAGCAATATTTACACTAAATCCAAAATAAATATACGTTATATATATTTGCATTTGTAACTACGTAATTCGATAGACACCACCAATGATGTAATGATTGTATCATCGACAAGCCTCCATAAATCTAAAAAAATACGATGACGGTTTGTTTTTTAGCGCTTATAATATACGGTAAACGTATGCGTGATATCAAGGTCTGACAATAAATCTAAAAATAGTTACAGATATATAAACACCAACTGATAATTATGAAAGGTGAAGATAATTGACGTTACTCAACATAGATAGAATTCTATTGTATGTGCAAATTGTTTACAGTATTTCCAATGTGTAACAGTAAAGCAGAAAAAAAAACACCAAATGCTGATTACAATTCATCGTTTAGGCATCATGGCAAAATTCAAGGTTAAATTCTAACTGTTTACTAAATGACTAGGCCGCATTTTTTAATATATACGACATCAGTTATAGATGAATTATGGTAATTTATGCAACATTAATCTTTGCCCTTACAAATTACTCATTGAATTTATTATCAATACATTCGTAATATGAAGTAATAGATGACAGCCTACTATGTGTAAATTATGTGAAGAACGTTCGACACAGTATTTTATTTTGTTTTCAAATTATGTTATTCTCACCATAGACTATCGTAATGTATAGTTGATTTGAAAGTTCAAGGTGTCGATGAATTTGGATAGGATATTTAATAACTTAGTTAGAAAAAATAAAACTGTATTTTAGCGGAATATTTTTAGTTTGGGTTGTGAAAAATCTCTTTCAACATATTGAAATGTGATACGGTGGTATCTTTTTTTTCTTACAATTGGAATCAACGGAAAATTGAGAGTTGATGGAAATATTAGACTGGGTCGTGGCTTTGGGTCCAAAAAGGTCTGTTAGTGTGGCTGTATTTAGATTTAGTAGATGGCGACAAGGATCAAGACGAAATTGTGAATTAAATTCACTAGATATTGATTATATTGTTAATTATATTTTATAATAAATTGCCAGATTGGTTATTTGTTAGGTATTTATTATTATCAAACGTATTCTAATAAAATAAATTATTTAATATCGACTGGTTTTGAAACGAATGAAAAAATGATAGGTCAATGATGGAAATTTATGAAAATTTTCATAGATTTTTATCAATTATTCAAAGTGTTGGATAAAAATGAATAATTGTAAATCAGTAAATCATCTAAAAATGAATAATCGTCACGTACAAACAAATACACTCACTACGAATTCATAATGCAAAAAAAGTCATCAAATAGTCCAAACCCATTTTACAATATTTTGTAATTGAAAATCTCTTTTATTCATCTAATTATCAGTAATTAATGAAGAAATCCAATTCTTCAAATATTCATTTGTAATTAACAATTAAATTTTTATTCAAAATTAACTAAAAATTGTTTTTACAGATTTCTAATCCAAACAAAATATCAACCTAATGAAAACCTACACTTACTACTAATACCGTTCACTATCATCATTATTATGCCACTCACTATGTCTACAATAGCTGTTTAGCTGTGCCATAAGTTACAACGTTGAACATGAAAGAAGCCAGGAACTGTGTTTTTATTACGCATAACATTTTTAGAACGATCACAAACATCCTACACAAACGGAAATATGAATATTTCACATTAAAATCATACATTTTACATATTACAGAAACAAATACCTACAAATACTCAGGCAATGCAATATTATAATAAAGGAAATGGCATAAAAGCAAATTTATTTTCTGCTTAAATATCTCATTAGAAACTCAAATGAACACTTAAAAATTTAGAAGTAATTTAAGATACACCAAATCCCAAAAATCCCTAAATTTAATTTAAATATTTGATTAAATATCCAAAGCTGTTTTACATCAACTAAATTTATTCTTCTTCAAATATTCCTTCACATTCTGCTAATAAACAATTAAATAAATCAGAACATTCCAATTGTAAATAACGTTAATCAATTCAGTTTAATTCCAACTCCCAACTCTCTTAAATCCTTTTTACTTTTCTTCAAAACCATAAAATCATTCATCAAAAATAATCTCTGCATAATTGTAAATATTTGCCGCAATAAGAATAAATCAAATGATGACCTGAATGAAATGCGACAAGTATATATAACACACAGAGAACAAATACCAACCCTTGTTAAGGCGCCACCAGGTCTACCCGAGTGACGTCAAGGGGTGATAGAACTACACATCGAATATGAAGTCGCAGTGGTGGAGCTACACAGGGCGCACTTGAGGGTATTTTCTAATCCATTTCATTCGTAACTCAATCAAAAACAAACTTTTTTTATAATTTATTTCTCGATTATTTTTTAATCTACTTCACTTCAATATCTATTTTATTATAATATTTTTGATCAACAGAAGAAAAATACAAATAAAGTGAAGAATATAAAGTCCCTGCGCGCACCAATACTGCACTGGTATTATAAATACATGAGTTGTTCTATTTTCAGTTGAGAGAAATGTGAGAGGCGTACAACAGAATGAAACAAAAGAAAAATAAACAACACAAAAAACTATTTGTGTGTAAATATACAATGACGTAGAAGAAAATAATGAAATGAAAATAGCTACAATGAGAAGAAAAAAAATCATTCCAGTAGAAGTAAAAATGCAAAATAAATTTTTTTTATAAAGTATTCATTTTCAATTTAGTATTTTGTATATACAAAAATAATGATTTATTTTAATAAGAAGCTACACGTCTGCTTATTTGAATTCACATTATACAACTGCTTAGCTGTTTGTATATATCTGTTGGACACGTGTTATATATCCCACTGTGCACAAAGTGCAATTTTTTTTTTCTTCTTTATTCTCACGCGTTACTGTATCTCAACTTTTCGTCATCATTACACATCCAACACACATTTTACAATGAATGGATAAATTTATTTATTTCATTTTATGTTTATCAATTGTAAAACAATTGAAATTAAATTTTTAATTATAATTCTAAATATTTTGAAATTATAATTAATATTTTAACTGTATTTAAATGCATTTATTTTACTGGATATTTTATATTATCTCAAATGGAAAATTTTATTAATTTTTATTTATGATCATTAGCATTTTTTTTTTTTTTTTCATATTCATTGAAATTCGAGGAGGAAGATGAATACGATGGATGAAAGGATTATAATTATACAGTTATTGGTATAAAGATAAACAAGCACTGACGCAATATTTAATTTTTTTTCTTCTCTTCATCTCGCCTACACATGGAAATTTTTTTTATATTCCAAGACAATTTGCATTGTAGCAGACTCTGTTGCCCACGTTCACTCTTGTTTCTCTTTGTTAACAAAGAATCCTCGCATCTTTAGTAATGATTATAAATATAATGAAGGATTATTCATTTGTGTGTGAAATTGGTTTGAAATTAAATGAAAAAAGGTGTACAATTGTGTATTGAATAATTTTACTTCTTCTTTACGTTTGTTACCTGAATGATTGTTACTAATGTGTTTATTATTATTAAAATATTGAAAAAAATTCTCATTTGCTATCATCAAAAGTGAATTAATAGGAAAATTATTAATATAATAAAAGAATAACTGTAAAATAATGGAAATTTTTTGTTTTTCTTATAATTCAAAGTAAATTCAGAATAAACCAGCATTAACAAGTTCAGGAAATTGAGATTCAAAGAACGTTGAAGTAATTACAGTTACAACACTTCAAAAAATAGTCAAGAAAAAACAAAAGAACCAGAAAAAAACAAATCCCAATTTAAAAATGAAAATCAACATTGAATAAACGAAATAAAAAAACCTGAACTTCTTTTGTGTAATAAAATAAACATCAACAACTGTAAAAGACAAAAAAGCCGAACTCAAAATCTCTCACAATTTCTTTTCTACCTCACAATATTATCTATAATAAAAATAATAACCAATCTCAACTAATGAACATAAAAATTTGGAATAATTCCATATAATAATAATTTTGTCCTTTCACGACACAATAACATTAATTACTATGAATTGTATATGCTCGATGAATTTATAGAACGGACGGACGTGAATTAACAATCAGATGAATGGTATATCACACTTGACTCACGTTGTAATAAAAATCATATTTATTATTCGTAAAGCGTCAACCAAATGACGTGGTTACTCGACCCAATTGCTCACCATTACACAGAGATAAATAATCACCATATTTAACTGACTGTATACAATATATATAATAATAATAATAATAATAATAATATATATATATAAGATGAGTGGACGAATCACAGTCTCCGTGACCCTCAACCACTCTTAATTCGATCGCCATCGACTAAACCGGAAGATTCACTTTAACTCATGGCATAACTAAATATATGGATGATGGGTAACTAAAAAATATATGTTGTATATGATCATGACATTCATTAAAATGATGTCATATCACTACTCTAAAGGTTGTATAATCACGCAACATTGAATTTTATGATTGCATGTGACAAAAGAGTGTCTAATTAAATTAGATAGCAAAAAAATTATTCTGTTATTTGTAATTAATGAAATTTTGATAAATTTGTGGACATTTACAAAAAATATTTATATCAATATTATTAAAGTCAATTGGATGGAATTTTATAGGTTGAGTAGATAATGAAAATATTTTAATTAGTGATATTCAATTATTTAAACAATCTGGAAAAATTGTTGAATATTTATCTTTAGTGATGTATTTTTTTTTAATCTTTTAGTTGATATTTTTATAAAGAAAACTTTGATGATCTATTTGCAATAGATTCTTCAATGAAAAATTAATTTTTAATAATGGTAAATTTGAATAATTATTGCGAATCAGTTTGACAATTATATTATTGCAAAGAACTATCACTAATAACTTCATTTTTGTAACAAAATACCAAAATGAAATCTTTCTAATATTCTGCAATAAATAAATTGATGAATAAAAATTGAATTTAAAGGCGGAAATTTTTCAAACATTCTACCATTTTTGTTCATGAACAAAAAAATTGAATAATTTCGACAATTAAATTAGAAATAAAAAGATGCTCGTCCAGATATTAAAATTCTCTACACAATTTTTTTATTTTTCTTCCATCTACAATTTATTTATTTATTTCAAAAAATTGCCAAACATCTGTCGCATTTACACTCTCTCAAAATGTTCATATCTTCCACTTCCTCTATTACAAATTACAAAAAACCCCCTCCAACATTACAATCACAAGGCTATCAAGACAAAATAAAAAAAAGAAGCAAATAAAGAAACAGATTTGCCGATGAAACAGTTAAAACCCCATCAAAATATAATTCGTTAAATTTTAATGAAACAAAATAAAAACACAAAAAATAGATTAAGGGTCACGTTGATCTTACGTATTCATTCATAAACACATACGTAAAAGGACTATCATATGACTCATGCAATTTAAACTGCATGACGGCATCAAATAAATAAGTAACAATTGTAAAAAATTGACCATGACCGCATTACATAAATGAAACAAGGAAAATGATAAAATAAAAAATTCCAACATTGAAACAAAAATGAAGAAAGACATAAAAGAAGGTTGATAAAGAGTAAAGATTAAAAGAAGACAATTTCTCCATATATATACACACGTACATATATATATATATATATATATATTGTGGGAAAAGGTATAAAGTGGATTTGAATCGCGCTTGGATGCACATTCAGGGTCAACGGGATGGCTCGAGTATGCTCTCAACACCTAACCGGCAGCCACACTGTACACTGGGTATAAAATCTGAGTTCATTGACTGCGTACAGTGTACGCGCGTGTAAATGTGTGTTCAGAAAAGAATCAAATGGCCCACGTACATGGCGTATTTTTTGTGTACTACAACATGTGAACAAAATAAATATATATACATATATTTATTTATTTATTTATTTATTTATTTATTTATTTCTCTTTATTCTGTACCAAGATTTACAGTGTAAATGCGACAGAGATGAGAACACGAGAATAGAAAGGAAACGGAAAAAGTGAAAAAGAGTCGGACATAGAGCGTGACTACATTCTGAGAGTTGATAATAGGATGAACAATATAAAGATGCAGACATCATCTAAGAATATAAACACCAAGCTCATTGTTCACTACAAATAAAAAGAAAAAAAGAAACACAAACAAAAAAACAACTAAAAAAATCATCCCACCACGTAAACAATCATTCTTTGACAACAATAACTCTCACCAGACATTCACTTTTGTTTTATTCACTGCTATACACAAAACCTGTTGTTCCACTTCAACATTCTCTTCATAACTATTGAGCTTTATTCGGTGTTAAGATCGATGTAAATAATTTTAGGGACAATTATCTAGTAAATTTAATTGTTATTATTGATAATGAATAAATAAAGTTGATCAATGCATTCAAATAAATTTATCTATTTATTCTAAATTATTGGAGACATGAAAAATGACCAAATTTTTAATTGAATCATCAAAAAATTGTCAATATTGACAGTTGAATTCTGTGAGAGTAATATATATATTTTTTTTTTGATTTTAGAACTCGAAAAAAAGGAAAACAATGCAACACAAAATCTCAATTATTGTCACTGTCATCTACAGGGTCTTTCATAGTTTAATTTATATGAGTCAACCATCCAGACTGACAAATATAATCGAAGTCATTGTTTTGCGTTGGATCAAATGCATCAGTAATATTACTATGTATATATATGTACAAATGAATATATATATATACATTTATCAAGAGACAGAAGTGTGCACACGAGTCCATTCATCGAATCAAGTGCAATTCCCTTGCACAAAGTGAGGTGAAGTTAAATGGGAAGCTGTCGAGACTTATCAAAATGTATAAAACAAAGATACATTGAATACCTGGTCATATATAACTAACAATACCTGATGATTAATTACTTTGATTAATTACTGTTATTTTAATAAACAAATAAAACACCACGAAGAGACGGAGAAAAAAAACCGAATACAAATGAATGATAAATTGATGAAAGAAGTATGAAAATATTTTGATTATTTGATAAACGAGATAAAGACAAAATGGTGGATTAAATTTAGAAATTCTGCAATGTTTTTTTTTTAATTTTTTTTCAGTCATATCATGAGTGGTTAATGGTATTTTTATGTCGTTATACTTTTCTTATTGAGAGCCCTTCGTTGATTTTGTTATCGCACAAACTTTTATCGAGGAATGTTAAGATAAAAAAGAAAATAAAAAAGCAATATAAGAAGTGTAGATATTTTTATCTTCATTGAATTTTTGCACATGCGAACAAAAAAGAAAAATAGTGTTATATATTTAGTACGATATGAAATTGGTATTTGTATTTGATAGTTATATAGAATTTGTTTGAATTATAAATTGAAATAGAAGTGAATATAAATCTGTGATAAAATGTTGACATATTGTCAATACGACAAATAAATTTTTATGTAAGGCACACGAAAATCCAAATATTATTTATAAAACAATTCAATACCGAAGAACAAGAAAACTTTCAAATGAATTTTAAAAAATTTCTCAGTAAGAAAATATTTATAAACAAAATGATAACAAAATAAACACAACAAAATATTCTTCATTTAAAATAAAATAAATTTCCCAATATTACCAAATTATCTAAACTCAATTTCACAATTATTTTCACCGGTCAAAATTCACCGGGTGTTACATTGTTTTCAAGTTATTGTATGTATTGTTTTACAGTATATTATATAGGTGTGCCACTATATACTAAAAGTGGGGCAAACAAGATGGCGATGCGAAGCAGTATGGGTCGATATAAACGCGGCAGCGCTATTTGCCGCAAGCTCTCTCTTTTCACTTCCCACTAACCCCTCGTTTCATCTAAACTATACGTCTATCTTATATACTATATACCCTATATACTATACTATATAACGATAAACAGCTTTTCATCCCTTCGTGTCAGGGACGTGTGGCATTTGCTGCCTCCACACCCTGTGTCGCAATGTCATTTAGTTACAGTAAAATACAATTAAAACTTTTTATTAATTTAATAAAAAGCTCAATTGTATTTGGAAGTATATACATACATATAAAAAAAAAAATAAACTAAAGGTTGTCTATTTATATCTCATGATATTTTATTACCACTTAGAGATTTGTTATGTACAATGGGGAAAATTTTAATTAACAGAAAAGTTTGCGTGACAAAAATACATTCTCAATCTTTGATATCATTTTGTTTTGTTTTGTTTTTTTTTCTCATTTCATCTTGTGGTCAGAAAGAAAAAGAATGAAATGAAGAAAAAAAAAAAACATTCCACTGTTTCCTTCTTTCTCTTGCGAGTATTTCTATAATAACTATTTATTTAAACATTTTATATCAATTATTTAGCTATTTATGTTTGTTCAATTTTTTGATTTAAATTTTATGTTTACACTTGGCGATATGTTCACGTAAAAATAACAGAACATCACTTGTCATTGGTAGAAATATAAATATTGATTTGAGTTGGGTCTTTTCATGAATACAGAAGAATTTTTTTTCTTTTTTTTTTTGCCATTTTAGAATCCAATTCCAGTTGGCACAGGCTTCGAATAATACATTTATGATGTTAACATTATTAAAGTTGCTGTATTTGAAAGAGAAATGAACATAACAGAAGTATGAGAGAAAAAAAACTCTATTCAATTTCATTTAACATCTGTATGAGTAAATGTTTGAATTAAGATAAATTCATGTTAAATGAAATAAATATTAGAAGAATTCCATCATAAAATAATGAACATCAAATTATTAATCATCAATTTTACTATTTATATCATTGATTTTAATTTAGAATATCAGAAGTGTTCAGTAGAATTAGAATAATAACATTTTCATATATAGGAAGAAACAAAAAATGACGACTTTTTCTTCAATGTTGAGAATTTTTTAAATTAAATAACTGAATATATCATTAAATTATTCATAATGTAAAGATGATGAAGAGTTTGCATGATATTAAATTGAATTAATGAATGCATTAAGTTTAACCGACTGGAAATGTAGTTTATATTAAATAATAAGATAATTGAAAATTGCCATGTGAAGTTATGAATTATAAATGAAAATATAAATCAGAAATTTATCATAAAAAAAGAAAAATACAGTAAAACGATAAAATAAACAATAACTGTGGTAAAAATTGTTAATGTTTTTTTTACAAATTATCTTACACATTCTTTCAATAATTATTATTAACATTATAACTATCGATATAATAAAAAAATTAATACACAAAATAATAAACAAAAGATTACTATTCAACAATTAGAACATCAACCATAACCTAAAAAAAAACAATAAATAATACCTAATATCAACTAATGTATAACAATAAAATTAAATTTCATTTATAAAAGAAAAGTTAGAGATTTGTTCATTCAAATAATAATTTCCTTTCACTTAATCAAAATATAGGGCATTTCATATATCATTCCACATAAACGAAAGACTCCTACACACATTGATGATTTCTCTGCATTATGAACTTTTGAATGTGGGTCTTAGAGAAGTGGCTGACACTAAACTACAACGAATGATTCCAACATTCGAAATAAAAGAATACAATAAAAAAAAAAAAGAAACTATCCTTCATTTTTCATAAGTTTCAATTCTTAATTCATATTTTCCTTCCTAATTTCATCTCTACTTGTCATAAAATACCTGAATTAACAAATAAATTATCCATCAATATATTCTACAATACAAAAATATCTAAAAAAAAATCTTAAATCGCAGATATTTCAATTCTAAAAAAAAAACATTCCAAAACTTTCATTCATCCATGACAATACAATTCATCATCGTTCTAAATATAAAAAAAGTATTTCAATCAACCAGATATTTTTCATTATCAACAGAGAACTAAATAACCAGCATGGTGCTGCAAAAGATTAATCAGATAACTATAGTCTATGCTTATTATAGATTTATGTATATAGCAACATCAACACTACCCACAAACAACTATTAATACAATTTATAAAAATAAACCATCAAAGTCATCATTTATATATAAAAAATAAAAAAAAACAATTGATGATGACCCTTCAGTTATATATTTTGTGATGATCATTCTCCTTTTCATTCAGATTATAAAAAGAGAAATGCATTGTAAAGAAATTTTATTTGATGATTAAGAATGATGAAGCAAATGTGTCTTAAGAAATTGAAAGACACAGCAAACTATATATAATCTCAATACATAATAAATTGATGTTCTAAATTTTTTTTTCCATTGCTACAAACTATTCTCACATAAGTTGAAGACAATAAAGGCGGTTCCTACATATTATCTTAACCATAAATCTTTTTTCCATCATCATGACATTTAATGACCGGACAAAACAGTGACCATGCTGGTCCCCGGAAATTGTATTCTCTTTTCCCCTCATCATCTACCATCTTCATGCTGTGTAATACTAAAACTCAAAATTTCATTCAAGATTTTTATCATAGTGGACACAAATAAGGACTTTAAAAGGTTATAATCATCATGTTAATCTAATTTTTTTTGGTCATCAGAAAAGGTCAAAGAACTTTTAAATATGTCTGTAAAATTTCGTGACAAAGTAAAATAAATTTAAGTTTAATTCACAATATTTTTTTCCTTTCATTTATTTATACTTTTAAAGATGAAAAAAAAAAAAACTTGATGAGTTCTAAAAGTAGTGATCGATAATTTGATGTAAAAAAAAAAGAAAAGAAAAGAAAAAAAATGAAGAATAGTATTTTCTTTTTTTCTTTTTCTTCTTCATCAAGCATCATAGGCGCCAGCCTATAAATACTCTGATGTAAAGAACAAAAATCGATATTTGTGTCTACCCACGTACAAGCAATTTGTTTCCGTAATGCATTTTATATAAGAACCAATGCGGATACGCACCCTTGTCAAAAAAATATATGGTGGTATATTCACACGAAATTTGTGTTTACAATGTCGTAACTAAATCTACGAAAATGTTTCAATAAAACAATTGCAATGAAATAAAATTAATTTTTATATTAGAAATGAATAAATGTTTATAACTAACTTGGAATTATTATGTAATTAATTTTTGTTCTTATTAATTGAGAAATTAATGTGATTTTTCAAAAGAAAAAAATATTAATTGTCAAAAAGGAGACGATAAAAGAAGTGAATTGGAAAAATTAGTGATGAAAGAATCGTCTCTGAGGTATCAAAAATCACAGAGGGCAATGAAAGGTTAATTCATCATTTATTTATAGCTAAAATCTACCACTATTATTGCATTAAAGCCAAACAATATAAAATCAATCTCATATTGAAACAAAACAATATTATCATAAATGTTTTTTTTCCAATTAGTTATTTTATAATCAATAAATCATCAAAACCATTTTTTTAATATAAAAACAATAAAAACTCTCATAAATACTCAAAATAATTTTTTTTCTATACAGAGAATAAAAAAAAAACAATTTATTACCAGATGTAAAATAGAAAAGAAAATTGCATGAGAAATTCTATAAATTCCTTGAAAAATATTAAAAAGAACAAAAAGTTACTGAAAAATTTGTTTCAGAATAATTATTTTTCATACATATTTCGAAAGTTTTTATATTTTATGTATAAAACTATGAAATAATAGGATGAAATTATAGAATAATAGCGATCGCGTGAGATTGTCATCATTTATACTATATATATCTAAAACGCATATGAACCCATCGACGCCACAACTGTAACACAGAAGTCAAACGGACTTGAAGTTGATTGTCATTGATGTATAAAGTCCGTTATGTAACGTATTGTTAATCGACCCCGATTCAAAATGCATGCAATATTAATGCGGAAGAGAAAATTGATATTTCTATATATAATCATGAAAAGACAATTTTTTTATATAAATCACAAAACAAAACATCAATAAATACCACAACATAATCAACATCATAAAAATACCCAAAATAAATTATTCATCAAATTCTATCATTGACATTATAAACAAAAATAATTCCAATAATTATCTTAACAACAAGTTTCTATCCAAAAAATATAAATCAATTACAAAATATATCAACAATTCAATTAATCATTGAAGTAAATATAAAAAATATCAATAACAAACATTTACTAAAAGAAATTAAACTTTCACTTACACTATTAAATAAATAAAAATAAAATGTCATTTCATTTATTTACAGATGTTTATGTAACAAAAGAAATTTCTCTTTTATTACAAACATTGATAATGAACAAACATCACATCACCATCATGGAAACAAACATCTCGAATTCCACACTATGGTTTCAATGACTGTCCAATTTCACATTATGTTAAAACACACACGAAACACCACAGGTTTATACGTATTGTATATCAGATGTATACACAGGGGTCATTCCCCTTCCATGAATGTCATTATAACAATCATATATACATACATACATACAAGCAAAAATATCAAATTACTTTGTGTGTCTAATTTTTCGGCATGACTTTTCAATGTACAGAATAATTTTCACGTCTGAAATTACCACGTTTATGTATACATATATAATTAAATATATTAATGACATACCATATCAACTTTATCATTAAAATTGATATCACATTAATGGTAAAACATATCACATGACAAACGAATTTTTTGAACCATGAATAATTTTATTTTATCGACACTATAATTGACAAAATGATTGATAAGTACTCGCAAACAGAATTGTACCAAAAACACTTGTCTAAACATTTTTCCATAACAAAAAAATACAAAAAAATATCTCACAAACACAAATTCAACTTTGTCTCAAACTTCTTCAATCAATAACAAAATATTTCTATATCATTTCACATAAAATTTCAATATTATAATAAATAATATCTTCAAATAAAATATAATCTCACAAATAAACGAAAACTATTTATTATAACATACTCATAATAATAAAAATTCCAACAAGTTTTTCATGGAATTTATTATCAATTTCTCAACATAATCAGTGAAATAAAAAATAAAAAAACTGAAATACAATTGTGAAATACATTAAAGAAATATTTCTTCATATCTATATAGAGAATTATCATCAAAATTTTCGGAGAATATTATACAACTCACACAAAGTGAGGGTAATTTTGTGAGGGTTGTTGGCCAGTCCTTTTTCCCCCCCAGACATTAATAGGGGAGAAGAAAAAACGTCACTTGTATATATTCCGAAGGGTGAAGAGTATCGAGTGAATAGGGGAAGCGAAAAATTGCGTCAACGTTTAAACGCGAATGGGTGCGCGCACAATCTCTTTGTTCAATTTCATGGTGCTTTTACTACCACAGTGTTTACATCAAAGACAAATTTATATGTGTATGTGTGTGTTTCTTTCATTTTTTTTTCCTCGTTTTTTTACTTTTTTCCCCATTTATTTTTTTTTTTCAAGGTCTTTACACTCTTTTTCATCTTAGAAGATGACTACTAGTCTGAGGGAAAATAATAAGCAGTTGAGTTCAACGAACCTTGGGGCTTTATACACACGCATATCATGCGGAAGAGGATTGAAGTGCAGATGAGACGAGAAAGGTAGTAGATATAGTATGTGTATAGAAAGAGACAAAACGTATATATATATTAGTAGTTAGTATAAGGGTTTACAGTCAAGTTTTGTTTTTTTAGTGCATGAAAAAAATGTCAACAGACGTATAAACAATGTCTAGATAATAATGAACTTGTTCATAATCACAAATTCCAATGTAAGAAAATTAATGACTATAAAAATTCGTGTGTATTACTAAATGTATAAAAAAAATATATTGAATTATTTTGCATCACAATTGCACATGAATTTACTACTCAATTTGTCCATTATATAACAAATTTTAGTAATTAATCAGCTATCTAATAAATATAATGACAAATTTAACAATAAAATTTACTCCAAAACTTACAATTTACATGAAATAATAATTAAATTAAATTGAGCACACGATATTACTTTTTATGATTTATAAAATATATTTTTAACAATTTTACAATGAATTTTTATCTTTGCACATATTTTTTGATTCTTTTTCCTTTTTTTTCTAAATATATCAAACAAGGAGATATTCATTTTCAAACAAATTTTATCTTCTATCAATTAATTCCATCAAAAACAAAAAGAAATTTGCAAATTCTGTTCTATTCATAGAAAAATTTATTAACATAAAAATTTATTTTTCCAACAGATAAAATAATTTTCTCATAAATAAAAAAGTCAAGATATTGACACCCTCCAAATTAAACTTAAATTGTTTTGTATTATTTTTTTTTTTCGAGTACTCAAGTCCTTGAGGGTGTATGGGTTATAAAAGAGGAGTCTCGAGGAGAGTATTTAGCACTCTTGACACAAGATGAGATACGAGTACACAAGGGGATGAAAAAAATTAATTGAATTTAAATTAGATAAACGTTTGTATGAAATAATTCATCAATTTTATCTAATTATATAATTAATAAATTATAACATCACACACAATTTATTAAGATATAAATAATATAACGAAAAGAAAGAAGAACACTGATAAATAAAATAATATAAAAAAAAATGAACACTAAGCTCGCGTGTATAATCTACTCTACGTAATTGTTTCCTTTTCTACGAAGTGGAGCGTCGAATGAGTTAAGAGTAAAATTACTATCTACTCAGTGGAAATCAAGGGGGGAAAGGGAGCGTAACTCGATTCGTAAATGAAGCATTCACTAATCGTACTTCTTTCCTATCAGCATTTCCTTTTTATCATTCTATTTTTCGCTTTTATACTTTGTCAATATTAGCTATTTACTAACACATTTATTTACCTAATTAATCTCTTCTCATTACATGCAAGAAGTATTGAAAGAACGTAAAATAATTAAATTAATTAACAAATAAAGATATTAAACAATGATGACAAAAATTGGTGTATCGAAGTTGTATAATAATTAAAATTAGAATATTCAGAAAAGTAAGAAAAATAAAATCAGACATGATACATCATTCATTGTTTATAATAATGAATAAAATTGTTATATGGGCTAATAGGTTAGCAGATGTGATTAAACAAATGAATTTGTTCTCTTTCAATTGCTGATATTCTATTGATATTGAAATATATATTTTTTTGCTTGTTTTTTTCACTTCTACAAATTTCATTCTTTGTCACACTTATAATCATGATAATATATCATGCAGTTTGTCGTGAGAACTACAGCTGTTCTACTCTGCTATGCGTACGATTAATATTTATACGCTGACGCGTAGTGTGTATGGTTGGCATTTACAAACCAGAATATACACACAAACACAAATCGACAGAACACACATACGAAAGATAAAAGCACACACATTGAAGCAGTCATCATCAAAACATGCGTTTAAATACCACAGTATTATTAATTTAAATATGTAAATGTAAATATAGTAAATAAATAGATGAAATCGTCAATCAATGACATCAATATTGTTTGATGCAATAAAATTAAAATTAACTGATGATAAAATAAAAAGGAATGAAAGAAAAGTAGAGAAGTGAATAGAGGATTTATATCAACTAAAAATTCAGATGAGATTTAAAATGTGGAAAACAGTGGAACATTTGATTGTTACATGGAAAACAATTACACGATAAATAATTTCGGACAATTCTTTAATTTGTTAACTGAATTAATTTTTTTCTTACATGTACAACTGTAACGAACGACTAGAAAAAATTTTCTTCCATAATAATAGGGATGTAAATTGAGAAAAATTGTAAAAGCTCTTGTTACAATTTTTGGGACCTACGTAAAATCGTGAGGGGTAGTAAAAATATCAGACAGGGTGTGTCTTGGGTTTGAAAGGGTCTATTTGTGTCAATGTATATAGGCGTTAGTGAAGATAGGTGAAATGGGTCTGATTGAAATTTCTATAGATTTTGATTAGTGATTGACCTAACCTATGATATCTCTGATTCAATTTAGAATAGTGGAAAAGTGAAAACGTCTGGAGATAATCAGATGAGAAATTTAATACATATTTATTCTTATTGATCGGATGATTATTCGACCCTATCTAACAGCTTGAATAATTGATAAAGATTCTGATTACGAAGAACGTCCAAATTCTGTTTTGGATAAATATTCTTCAATCAGAAGTAAACGATATCGCAAAAAGTTCACACGATGTAAAATACTGCTCTATTATATTCCTAATATTCATATTAATATCCTCAAGATACAAATTCCTAAATGAAAATATTATTTTTTCTCTGGTGGAAGATAACTATTTCGAATTGAGATTGTCACTTCGACTGAATTGTAAATTCAACTTAATTTACAATACTGTCTACATGATGAGTCGATCGAACGTTATCATGACTTATATTATAATGAATTGGCTGGAAAACATTGTGCAATGAAACACTAAACCGTCTGCAATTCATTTATCGATGAAAACGATTTAATGATGAGCATACACTCAATGAATCAATGATTCAATCAAAAAGTGTAGACATGATAAATTAAAACCATTTCACTGGCATCATTAAACCCTAATTCTTTTCACTGAATAGGAATTTCTTCATCATTTCTCATGTGCCAAAGGACTTTTCAACAAATTGTCATTCGGAATATGAAGAAGAGCAAATATTCCGCATTAAACGAAATAATTTAAATGCGTCATATTCAATTCCTTGATGAAATTCTTTCAAGGACATGAAACATGCGCAGATTTGTTTCAGGAAATTTGGAATTGATTCCATAAGTGCTTTCATTGATAAATACGCTTGGTATATATAAACATCTATTCTTCTCTGGAAAATTTTAGCAAACTGATGATTTAAGTATCACTAACTTGTTTGCCAGGACGTGGGAGTGTCTCCATGTTGGTTCCTGCAACAACAGGCGCCTTTTCCATGGTGCCGTTTTGATGCTGTACAGCATTGTCGGTGGCGCTAAGATCGTGGCCACCACCTCCGCCACCTTTTCCTTCTTCAACGCCTGTCATCCTGCGGCTTTATTTCCGCCCACTCTTGAAAAAATCTTCCTGACTTAATGGAAACTGCTTCACCACCCACCCCTCCAGCGCGAAACGCACGTCGTCGTGTTATTCGTGATAATTAATTCTTTATTTTACTCTTTTCACGTTCTCGTTCAATACACTCGAGTTGGTAATTACGTTTCTGAATATTCTTCTTCACTTGTTCCTCAATATTTCTTAATTATCAAGAAGACGTTTCCATGTATCATCATCGTGTTCGCGTCATCTGAAAAATTATAATTGTTTATTATCATTTTAATTAATGTATCAACTTTATAAACGAAAGTATAACGAAGTCACGATAAGTATAAATAATTGACATTCAACATGCACAAAAACTGTTGGTTGCAGAAAAGGAAATGAGATAACCGCGGAAAAAAAATTTTCAATTTAAATTTTTGTATAGATAAGTAGAATAAACAGAGGATTGAATATAAGGATATTCGTGATGATGTCATGTAGAGTAATTTGCCCATTTCTGAGTCATTCATATTGTTTAAATGAATAAATTGTGCGAAATTCTTTCCATTGAGTTTTCTGTCATATTCCCGTTAGGATAAGACTTGATTTAAATCCGCAAAGGAGAACATTCTTGAAAGAAACTTATTCAAACGATTGACGATAAATGATTTGGCATCAGCGTGAATGAGTCACAAATTTGGCAATTCTTGGAGTGTTTAAATAAATTAATAAATTGTAGATAGAAAACTAAAAAAATACTCGTATAGAAAATTTAAATATCTGTACAAGCATTATTTTTCAATTTCATTATCTTAATTATTTAGTTTTCTATTCATAAACAAAAATGATCTCATGTTTGCTAAATTTGCATTCATCATTTGGCAGGATATTTTTTTAAAGCTCAAGATGGAGTTCACAGTGATCTAGTGAAATGTCCTGTAATGCAATTTATCTTGACCTCTATAAAAGAACTGCATTTAATTTTTATCTTCATTCTTTATGATCACAGTTAACCTGGTGATTTTTCCTTTACACCATCAAAGCAACCGCAAATTAGTTTCCACTGAATATTAGACATAACATTTTTTCTTTCACATATTATCCAAGGAATATTTTTGAAAAATCATACAGCAGTGTAGCTAACAGTCGCTTAATATTCATTTTCAATTATTATCATCAAGTTTGATAATCAAAAATCCTACAAAAATATTCTTTCCATCATTCACAATCGCGTCTTTCCCCAAAGTAGCGAATTGTTAAATTCCTTGAAGCAATCCCTCATGAATTCCTAAATTCTTCCTAAAAATTGATACGTCACACCCATCTATTGTTAAATGTCTACTTAAACTACAAAACTAATTAAAAAATAAATTCTTGAAATATTGGTGATAATACAATAACACAATCATTAGTTAAACAAATGTCACAACATTTCAACTTCAATGAAATTCAAAATAAATTAATCTAAAGAACCAATTTTTTTTCATCAACAAATCCCCATTGCATTTGAATTCACATCAATAAAACTTGACCAATCTTGATGATAACATACCAAATAAATACAAAAATATAAAAGAACAAATAAATTTATTGATCAACCACTGCTGCTTTATTCCCCATTAGACATACAAAAAGTCAGGAAATTCAGTATAGGTCAAGGGTAAGATGATGAAACGAAAGGAACAAGAGTGAAAAGGCAATAGGGGAAATTTATGACCTCACAACCAATGACTCGACGAGTTGCATTTTATGTATATACTTGCATATATATATATATATATGAATATTGGAACTGTTACGAAAATGAAACCTCGCTTAAAATACATTGGCGAAGAGTTGAGGCCTTGAACGATTATACATATAGAGGAACTGCATCGCAGGAGGGAGACTGCAATCGTTCGATTATGCATCTACTTTATAATTCCAGAACGAATCCCAAACGACTCTTCGAATTATGCAATTTCAATTCATGTTAAATAGCTGCATTACTCTGACGCATAATTCTGATTTTGAATAAAGAAATCAATAAATTCATCTATTCATATGATGAAACGTGACATTACTTCTGTTGAATAATTAATTTCATATTGAAAATTTGTGTGAGGAAAGAATCAATATTTTAGGTAGCCCTGGGTAAAAATTCAGTGGATTCATATCGTCAAATAGAATACGAAGAAAAAGAAATGAATGAAATGAAGAAATTTGAGTGATTCGGAGAATCCCGAATTATAATTACGAATTATTTGATAACAATTGATAGCCCTAACGCATTAAAATGATAAGCAAAATAAGTCTGATAGCAATGTCAACAATAATGAATAAAAAATTAAGATTTTTGCTTCCTGCATTTTGTCGAATGACTTCGGAATTCAAATTATCAATAAAACCCCTGATGAACTCATCCAATTTTCAAAAAATCAAATTTAAATATCAGTATTGTTTTATATATCCAATAAAATTAATTCTCTTAATTCCCAAAATGGTAAAGAGGCTTCAAATTGTAATGAACATTTCATTAATCAACACACCTATTTATTTTACAATGAATTGTCTCATTTAATTCATCCATTTCCTATCAAATTCCTGATTTGAATGTTCAATTTCATCCCTAAAACAAAAGAACTGTTCTAACCGCATTCAAATCATCGTAATCATCTCACTAGAACGATCAGGCATTCCAATACACCACATTGAATTCTAAACATAAAGAATCATCCGCTCAATACTTTTCAGGACATTATTTAAACAAAATTATGTACACATTCATGTCCTTTCCATCTACGTTTCGTTGATAGAACAATTATCATGAAATTCAATAATGATAAGAGACAGATATGAACCACTGCGAAACAAAAAAAGTGTAACACCGGATCAAGACAACAATCGCGCACCTCCCGATCGATTTTAGAGTTGGTCCTCTCTTCGCCCTTCTTCACCCCGTTTTGTCCACGGCCTCTGCAGTCCCACGAGCCATATATATCTACGTATATATATATATATGCATATACTTGAATTACTGGACATCACAGAAATGATAACTTATAATTGGAATAATACAGATATTCGTGATAATCAAGTGAATTATTTATTCTCGCTGATAATAAAAGGACTTTTGAGGTGAAATAAATGCGAATGAATTGTGAAGAAAATGGGAAAAGTTCACCCGGGCAACAGGGTAATAAAAATTCTTCACGCTCTTAACTCTAATTTCGTTTTTCTTCTTGTAAATATATAGTAGAAATATTTTGTTAACCTTTTATTTATCACTGGTTGTGTTCACTGTTAAATACCACTCATATCACTCAAACACTTTTCCCTTCACTGATGATTTTACTGATTTATTTCGTTTATAACTTCTTTTTCTATTTGTACACAATCGTTTATTTTGCCGTCGTTGTGTGTGTGTGTACTTTACCCCAGTATATTCTCGTTTGATTGTCGGCGAATGACTGCCCTACCCGAAAGTCGAAAGCAGAGTTGAACTGAGTAGTGAGAGTGGTTGTAAGTTGAAAATGCTTCGAGTTTGTAGCAGTTGAAGAGAAATAGGACGCCATCTTGTAAATGAGGCTAGGTATTTAGGATTGAGACTCAGTCGGTATATGGAAGATTGTGATGTGTGTTGTATCAGCAATTGACGGTTTATTTACTTTATAAGCTATTTAGCGTTGAAATTGAAACGAGAATTGTGTTTGACGATAAATTTTTGTCGTTAATAATAATAATGAAAAAATATGCTGCTATGAAACAAAGGAAATATTGTGCCGTGGGTTGAAATTAATTTACCGGTAAAATGACCGGGCTTATTACAGCGCAAAAGTTTCGGAAGGAAGAAAAAATACTAGATATCGTATAGCGGGAAAAATCAAAAAAATTCGAATTTATAAGTGGCACTGAAATTTCAAGATGGATAAACTCATAACAAATCAACTTATGTACTTGCAATGCTCTTGAACTTCATATTTATGATTCTTATTTTGATATTACATGAAACTAAGAAACTAGAATGAGTGTGATTGAATAATTCAATCCCAGAACAGTTCTTGGGAAAAATGAGACTAAAGGTTATAAGCAAAAATGTAGCAGACATTTGGAAATTTTTAGAATTTTGAAATTAATGTATAAATTATAAATAGAATGGAAATTAATAAATATGCATTTGGAAAATTTCAGAGCTATTGTGTGCATCTTCATCTGAATTTTATTTTCTGAAATATTCAGTTATCTAATTATGATTCAAAAATGGTCTCATGTCTGCTACATGTACACTCATGAAAGTATACGACAAAAATGCATTTTTTTTGATATGATTCAAGTATAAACATTAATTACTTTATAAGTTTCCTCATATTATCGCATTACCCACTTTCAATTGTTGTGTTCCTTATTTTATAACCTCAAAATCACCCTTCATATTCAGGAAGCATTCTGTTTACCGTAAAATTCAAATATTCAATTCTCCTCGATGATTGAACACGGAAAGAGAGGCATTCCTTCATTCTCTGTTCCTTATTGTTATCTTATTGTACACATGACCTTTGCAGACCTTCAGAGATGTTCCCTTCGTTCTACAACAAAAACAATAATATTGTGGGAACAAGTAGAGAAACAATGGATACATCTTCTCTGCTTTACTGATTAAACCTCACGGCTGAATTTCTTTGAAATAAAATGTGGATGGCGTACGCTTGGTATTCCTTCTAAGAATTACACCTGAAATATCTATATACAGATAGCAGCACGCACACATAAATAATTGTCAAGAGCTCTTGATTCGTACTTTCACTCAGTATTGCATATCTGTAAATCCGGTGTGACTTGTGGCGGTATTCCAGAAGGTGGGTACAATATTAATGTAAATCGGTTAATGTTCCGGATATACATGAATGTAAATAAATATGTGATTATTTTGAATTTTCAAGGTAACATCAACGTTCACCAAATGTCTTAAATAGTAATGTCAATAAGTAAACAGTTGAAAATGATATGAAATGAAATTCCTTTTGGCTCTCATTGTCGTCGGAGACTGTTACCTATTTAAAGTGCTCACGTCAGTTTGAAGACTGCAAGACTTGTAGGCATGAGTTAGAACTGATTAAATTGATAATTTTATTTGATCAGAACGAAAATATCTCGATTATTGAGTAAATTAGTAATTTAATAAAGGAATGGGTTTCTCAACGAGTCTTCAAGGACAAGCTGCTCATGAAGCATTGCTTGGAAGACAAGATGCTGAAATAAAACTTCTTGATACAATGAGAAGATGTTTAACGACTAAAGTTAAATCTGATCGCGAATACGCATCGACCATTTCGTCTTTGAGTATTCAAGGAAAGAAAGTAGAACGTGATGCTGATCTGGTTGGCAGCCTAATCACTCAGGTAATGGAGCTATTTTGCGATACTGCTGTTGTATTTATATTACTCATTTCATTGTTATTGCATCATTTTCACAGGGCTGGCGAGATATTATGGAATCAATTGATCAGACTGCCAAACACATTAAACAACAAGCGGATTCAATGGAGAGTGCTGTTGTTGAACATATTGGTGCACTTTATTCTGAGAGAAGAAGAGCCAGAAAATTATACCATGAAGAACAAACGTGGCTTAATAATCAGTTTCAACAGGTTGATTTTACCAAAGTTTCACCCATTTTTTCAAATATTTCCTTTAATATTTTTTTAAATTGCGGTCAATGTTCATAAATATTTCGTATGCAGTGTCATATCAGTACTGTCTACCAGTATCCGGGAAATACCAGTGAATGTACATTTCCGCTTGAGAAATTAATCACAAAATCGGGTAATCTTGAGCTCACCGACATTTTGCGTCAGATATTTCATTCTATTCGTACTAATTTCCAAATAGAAATATTTATGTAACAGTCAAAATGATTCAAAATTGGAAAACTTTATGACTTAATTACAATAGATGTCTCGTCACTCAAGTTTCCCCTTCACTTGTGCGTATGACTGATAGTCACACACTGTATACCAAATATTCACACTGATTCTTCTTTCTTTATGTAGTAATATTCAAGGTATTTTCATGATATCCATAATTTTTTCAGTTGACGGATGATGTGGCGAGGAAGAAAACTGAGTACCAAAAAAGTTTAGAGATGTATAAAGTAGCGAGATCAAAATTTGAAGAACATTATGTCAAGTGTAAGAATCCGTTCTTTCATTTATCTGAATGTTGATTAATGTGCAATTCATATAATTTAAAAATTTTTTTTCATAGCTGGAAGGGGTGGAAGAAAACTCGATGATGTAAGGGAAAAATATCAGAAAGCCTGTCGTAAACTTCATCTCACCCACAATGAATACGTTCTTTTACTTGATGCTGTAGTTGAGTGCGAGCACGATCTGAGAACTTATTACTTGCCTAGTCTTCTTCGTAGACAGCAAGCTATCCACCAAGAATTCATTGTGGCCTGGTAAAAGAAATGAAAAATGCAAAACAATGTCTCTACAAATCGGGATAGATCGAAATATATTTTTATTATTTGTCATAGGAAACGTATACTTCAGGATACCGTTAAATATTCAGATTTCACCTCGGAAAAATTTCTAGAAATTCACGCACGAATGCAAGCTGCTGTTGATGCGATAAAACCACTCGAGGAATACAAAGATTTCATCGGAAAACATCGGTATGAAATGCAACTTAAAATTTTCTCCCACGCCACTTCTTTTCCTGTGTTCTCTAACATAGAAAATTATTAATTTGAAGAAATTCTGATTTACATGAATACTTAGAACGCGACCAGCATCACCGTTACGACTTACATTTGACGAAAATCTGGTTGACGATACATCCGGCAAGTTGTTGCCATATAAATTAACAGTAGACAATTTAACGATAGATTGGCTACGAAGTCGTTTAAATGAACTCGAAAATTCTCTAAAGATAACTCAACAGAGTCGACAGACCATGCAGTTGGCTACTGAAAATAATTGCGATCCCAGGTATGTAAAAAATATAAATTATGATTTTATCTTATTATCTTCATTGAGCAAGGAAAAATTATGTAATCAATGACATTAAAAATGTGCGATAATTGTCAGTAGGATGACGGTATTAGATTATTCTCGAGAAAGAGAAGAGTTGCGATTACGATGCCAGGAAAAAAAAATTCAACGACAAGCAGAAGTGATACGAGGTGCATTAAATGAATTAGGATGTGAGGAGTTGCCATCAGGATGTGATCTTTCAATGGAGGGATCATTTACTGAGCCACCGCCAACACTCAAGGTATATAAAAATTAAACAAATAGGCGGATAATCCTAAAACCTCGGTGATTTTCTTCACGTCAGAATTATTTACAAGATATTAGATTCGAGGATAACGTTGAACCTTGCAGAGAAATACAGTTGCTGATACTGGTATGTTTACATTGAGACGAAATCAACGATTTATGACGATTATAAAGACCCCTTTCAAATCGTTGCCGTCAATGATTGACGGTAAGAATGGTGTCATTCGCGCAAACAGCGTGGGATCAATGCCCAAACCATTACGCGACCCGCCGGCAGTATGTTAAATCATTGCATGATTGATAGAGTGATGAAATGTTGAAAATAACAAATTTATTTTGTTTCCCTTTATTACTTGGCTCAACATAAATCGCTTGTTCATTCTTAATTTTTACAACACCGTGTGGATTCATTCAACAGATATATTATTTTTCTCGATTCAGTTTGCTTTTTAATTTAGCATGCTGAAGAAAAAACATAATGATTTTTATTTAAATGCTAATATTATTGTTAATATAGGTGCCATCTAGAATTAACAGTTTGACGAACAACCAAAAAGGTAGTGGAGATTTAATGGAAGAAGAATGGTTCCACGGTGTATTGCCAAGAGAAGAGGTTGTCAGATTACTCGTGGTAGAAGGTGATTTTTTGGTACGTGAAACAATGCGAAATGACGAATGCCAAATTGTTCTCTCAGTCTGTTGGGATGGTCACAAACATTTCATCGTCCAGACAACTCCAGAGGTGATTGAACGTAATATTTATATATGAGGAATTCCATGGAAAATTTATATTCAAGCTGCGCTTGAGTCATGCACTTTCATTCTTTACTGCCATAGGTATATTGTATATAAAAAGAAGGATATGTATTTTCTCAAATCATTTCATTCTCGTTGTTGCAAACATCAAAAAAGAGTATTTATGAAAATGTTATCATTAAAATTGTTCCGGGTGATTTTTCATTAATTTTATTACACCGGTTTGATTATCATCAAGAGAAAGTTTAACTTATCAATGGAATATTCCATATGAGTATATTATTGATGAATATCTTAACAGGAAAAATTTATATTTTGTTGATTTATTATCATTACAGAACCATTTTCGATTTGAAGGCCCGACGTTTCCATCAATCCCTGAATTAATAATGCACCAATGGAAATCTGGTTTACCAGTAACAAGTCGGTCTGGTGCTATTTTAAAAACACCAATTTTCCGCGAACGATGGGAACTTAATAACGATGATGTAATTCTTCTAGAGAAAATAGGACGTGTATGTATTGTGTGGTAAAAGTGTTTAAACTTGTTTCACATGACAGAACAATTTATTTTCATTCTCTTTCAGGGTAACTTTGGTGATGTCTACAAAGCACAATTAAGTTCTTGTCAGACTGAAGTAGCAGTAAAAACGTGTAAGGTAACCCTACCAGATGAACAGAAACGAAAATTCTTACAAGAAGGCCGTATATTGAAACAATATGATCATCCAAATATCGTTAAACTCATTGGAATTTGTGTACAAAAGCAACCAATTATGATTGTGATGGAATTAGTGCCTGGTGGATCACTATTAACTTACTTACGAAAAAATGCCGCAACAATATCACAAGGAGAACAATTGTGTATGTGTAGAGACGCATCTGCAGGCATGAGTTACTTGGAATCAAAATTTTGTATCCATCGTGATTTAGCAGCAAGAAATTGTCTCGTCGGTTTTGATTCAACGGTAAAAATCTCTGATTTTGGAATGTCACGTGAAGAAGAAGAATATATTGTATCAGATGGTATGAAACAAATTCCTATAAAATGGACAGCGCCAGAGGCATTAAATTTTGGAAAATACACTTCCCTTTGTGATGTTTGGAGTTATGGAGTGTTGATGTGGGAAATATTTTCTAAAGGCGGAAATCCGTATAGTGGAATGTCAAACTCGCAAGCTAGAGAAAAAATAGACGCAGGTATGAATCATTAAAATGTCATCATTGAAAAGACATTCTCAAGAGACATTCTATTATTCAATTATCTATCATTTCAATTTTTGCAAGGCTATCGATTACCAGCACCTGATGGAACACCAGAAGAAGTTTACGGATTGATGTTACGCTGTTGGGAATATGAACCCGAAAAGAGGCCGCATTTCGATCAAATTCATACTACTGTTGACAGACTTTGTCAGACATATAGCCAAGTGAAAATCGTATGAATGAAGATTATTGGCCGACATATTTTTTTCAAATTGTCTTCAATATTTTGTAAAATAAACTGTTAAATTTAAATACGTCATGACAATTACTCGAAATTTATAAAATTCAAGACACAGGCAATAGTATGATGCTAATTGTGATGAAATAGTTTGATATTGTCATATTTTGTTCATTATTCGCCAACAAGTCAATGATATTGATGTGCAATTTGTAATGACACGCAGTTTTATTTGTGAGACTAACTTCATGCTTATACCCATTATTAACGACATCATATTTGCACACGCTTTTTAGATGTTTTTTTCTGACTTTCGTTCATTATGTTTTCTCTTTACGTTAAGATAAGTTACTTCTTTCTTTTCAAATGTTCAATCTACGATGTATTCCAATCAATAGTAATTTATATCGGACCCATTTCTCTCTGTTTCCTTCTTTTTTTTCTGTGTGTTTACGAAGAGATATATTTTAATGATGTTGGCTATATTTACGTTCATTGAATCATGTGTTATATGAAAGAATTTTGTATTATTCTACCGGCCGCTACTGAACGCATGTCACAATGATATCGTTCTTCTAAAGTACAGTACAGTATGGTAATTCTCGTTAACTATTCATCCTATTTCAATGTATTAATAAAATCTGAGTATCAGTTTAAATGTTTAAAAATACTTTATTCTGTTGCAATATCTATAAATAAAGATTTATAAGTTCGTCGCTTACTGCTGAAGGTGTCATAATTCCCAAGTCTGTAAATAATAAATTGATATAATGAGGTGGAGTATAATCAACTAGTGGATGTTCACTTTTCAATTCCTTTTCTCTTGTGCTCGTTGTATACTGAAATTGAAAAGAAAAGGGTATCAGTGGAATATTGGAAATAAATATTTTATGTAATAATAATTAATCGTTCATTTTGTTGTTAACTCACCTTAAATTCATCTGGAAGATCAACTTGATTAAGCGGATAAATTCTTGAAAATTTAAAGCTCTCAGTTAATACATAAAAAGGCTTTTTGATTTCTTTTGCACACATTGCCAATGTGTAAGTGCCAATTTTATTAATTACACCTCCACTTTCAGTTACACCTTCTGCGCCAACCATCACCATATCCACTTGCTCCAACACGTAACCCATAGCAGAGTCAAGAATCAGTGTGCAAGACACGCCCATTTCTTTCAAATTTTCGTACATTTCTTCCCTGTTTAAAGTAGGTCAGAAGTTATAAATTATTTAACAGTGAAATACTTTTGTTGATGATTGAGTTCTGGTAGTCCATTAGCTCGAGAGATTGGTGAACAAGTTATTTTGCATATTAAATTGGTTCTCAACGATAACACGTTTGATGGGTTCGAGGTTTCGTACATATGAGTTGATTACTTTATCATTCTACGCACAGAAACCTTTAGTTGTAGTATCGCAATGTGGTCAGATATTTTAAACAGGGAAAGTTTTATTTAGATATTGGAAATAATAAATAAATGTGCAAACATACCCACTGTTATTTGGAGCTGAACGTGTAACATAAACATGAAACATTTTATTATTTGCGGCTGCCTGTTTCATTGCTAATAATACCACTCTCGATCTTGAATGTGTCAATATTTTCTGTGAATTATAAATACATATGATAATCACAAATACAATTCCATTATTGAATAAACAAAATTACATATAATTAATTTTGCAGAGATTATTTGAAGTACTCACACATCCATCAGTGATAAAATTGTAAGCCAATTTAGCAATTTTGCCACGTGCAGCAACTAATTGTTCATAAAATAATTTTCCCCTTCGCAACATGATTCCTTTGCACTCTGCAAATGACTGGAAACAGATTAATTTTTCATCAGAGAGAGAAAATTACATGAATTAGGTGGACACCAATTTGGCATGCAGTTAGCACACTTTTTACTTTTCATCATGTTTAAGAACATTGTAATTTTTTCTGATTGATTTGATACATAAAAGTATTTATCGTGTCACCAATTCCAACTCAGTGTGAACAAATATCTTAGACTTCCGTCCGGAAACCCCCCGATTTTTTCTCCACCATCAAAATCCAAAGATTATGTAGTTGATATTGGATATAAACGAAAACATACCCAGGAAAATAGAATCATTGAAGAAAATCAAAATGCAATAGGCAATCTCACCAAATACCTTCCATTATCATTTCCTCAAGGGTTCAAGATGAACACAACATACTTATTCTAAACGATTGCAATATTTTTCCAATCATTACATGATGAAAAGTGAAATTATACTTCGAAAAAATACTTTATTAAAGGTGCTCACTGATGTATCCAATGTTGCGAGGGTGATAAATCTGAGAAAGAGTTCAGAGCCAGATGCAATCGATGTCACTGGATGGTCCATGGATCTCATCGCGTCTATCCCTTTTTCAAGACACGATTTGAGTTCCTGTACCGTTTCCGCTATAAAAAAAATCTATTATCAACTTGAACAAACATTATAAATGCACAAATATGTAAACATAATTAAAAAATTACACTTTGAATGTTCCAAAACTTTCATGAGTGTTCGAATTGCAGCCATTCCAGCTGAAACTCCCCTTTCATTTTCCATAATTTGGTCGAAAAACCGACAAATTTCTAAAAAAAAGCAATTTTTTACACATTAATTTCTATAAACCTTGATAAAATTCGCCAAATATCATCACCCGAATCACCTTCGCGTTCCATTTTCGCAGTATTGAAATTATAACCTCAAAAAATACTCGAAACTTTATTATTCTTTATTATTATTATGTGCATTCATCACTATCGCACAGGTATGCAGGGTAGAAATACCTATGCCCTTGATGCCCACACTCCACAGCATGAAGACTAGTTTTTTAAAAACCGGAACGAGGAACAAGGGACGACAAAGTACATATCCATTAATGTGAAATAACGGTCATTTATCGGAATGGTCATGAGGGGCGGTACTTCGACATTCATCTACTTGCGTTGAGATATGGAATGGACACATGAAATAATGAATAAACACGTGTAATTACACCTTCTGCAAGTACCCATGGATTTATTTATACTTTTATTCATGTAATAGCCCTGATTAGAAAATAGCAGTCATTACAATTTGAGATAAATTTTTTTTTAATGGTTCTAGACGCTATTAAATATTCTGAAACTAACTAATATTGATCTTTGACTCAGAAATGAATCATTTCAAATGCTACTTTCTAATTAGGAAAACAACGTGATTGATTTGAATGTTTTGCGCGCTTTGCTGTTCACAATGGCGGTCCGAGTTGACGAGAAATAGCGACACATGAAAAGGCGCCTCAAGAATTAACATCATGGCGATTGACCATGAGTGTATGTCGTGATTTTAATTGATAATCGTACCAAAAACAATACAAATTTTTAAAAGAAATATGATAAAAATCTGAATCAAAAAAGAAAATGGTGACGCAAGATACTGAAACGGTGCAACCACCGATTGAAAATGAGGAAACGACGCTTTCCTCACAGCCAATAGTTGGCATTATTTATCCTCCACCAGAGGTTAGGAGTATCCTTTCATGATGTAAATGAAATATCCAACTAATAATTAGACATTAATTAAAGTATGATATACATTTAGAATTAATGAGAATGCGAGAAATGTTTATTATTTTTCCTATGCAGTGAAACAGATATCGTCGATAAAACTGCAAGTTTTGTTGCGAGAAATGGACCGGAATTCGAATCAAGAATTCGACAGAATGAGTTGGGCAATGCCAAATTCAATTTCTTGAATTTTGGCGATCCATATCATGCATATTATCAGCATAAAGTCAAAGAGTTTAAAGAAGGAAGAGGTCAAGAACCAACACTTGGTTCCACGGTTATTAAAGGCGTTACTCTTTCAGCACATCAAAAACAACAAGAAATTCTTAAACAAGTTGAACAACCATTTGTGCCGAAAGATCCACCGATTGAATTTGAATTTGTTGCAGATCCACCATCAATATCAGCTCTTGATTTGTTAGTATATTAATTGTGGCTTTCAATTAATATTAAATGCACCAATTAACTTTTTTTATTTGATTTATTTTCAGAGATATTGTTAAATTGACTGCGCAGTTTGTTGCGAGAAATGGTCGGCAATTTTTAACGAATCTGATGAATCGGGAGCAGCGCAATTTTCAATTTGACTTTTTGCGTCCACAACATTCATTGTTTCAATACTTTACCAAATTATTAGAACAATACACGAAGGTATTAATTCCTCCGAAAGATTTGATGCCACGTTTGAGGCAGGAAGGTTATCTAGCAGAAAAAGTATTGGAAGAAGTCAAATATCGTGCAGAATGGTTGAAATATCAAGAAGCACAGCGACGTAAAGAGGAAGAAGAATTGGAACGGGAACGTGTGGCATATGCACAAATTGATTGGCACGATTTTGTTGTTGTTGAAACTGTTGATTATCAACAGTTTGAAGTTGGAAACTTCCCAGCTCCTACCACACCCGATGAAGTTGGTGCTCGAGTACTTATGCAGGTAATGCCACCAACCTATATATTTTTTTCGTATTATTTCGTCCTCAATCATCTTATTGAGACAAGAATATGTTCAAATTTTCTACGTGTTACTAATAGTAATGAATTTCCCCAAGATTTTCATACATAGTACTGTTGACAATCGTTAATTCCTTGTTATATCCAACCATTACTTTATATCTTGTCATTTAGGAACGCATCGAAGATGGAGAAGATGTTGAGATGCAGATTGAAAGCGATGGGGATGACGAAATGCCCCATCGCAGTGATATGGACAAAGAGCGAACAGCAAAAGATAATAACCAAGTCCAAGATATGGAAGAAGATTCAAGTGATGACGAGGCTAATAATGCTGAAGAAGTTTCGCCACCAGGCGAAGCACAAAGAGCTAAAGATGGACGAGGTATGCGTGACTCAATGCAACCACCACCTTTACCACCAACACCAGGCAATGTTGTTGTCAAAAAGGGTTACGATCCAAAACAACACAGCACAAAGGTTTCAAGACCAGCTGCGCCAGACGAGTACCTTATTTCACCAATTACTGGAGAACGTATTCCGGCGAGCAAAGTGCAAGAGCATATGCGAATTGGTTTACTCGATCCACGCTGGGTCGAACAACGTGACAAACATCTCGATAAGTTGGCTCAGGAAACTGTATTTGCACCTGGCACCGCTATTGAAGCCAGTTTGAAACAATTGGCTGAACGACGTACTGATATTTTCGGTGTTGGAGATGAAGAAACTGCAATTGGTAAGAAAATTGGTGAAGAGGATAAGAAAAAAGATGATAAAGTTACTTGGGATGGTCATACATCAAGTGTGGAGGCTGCGACTCGTGCAGCAAGAGCAAATATCACTCTTGAAGAGCAAATTCATCAAATCCACAAGGTGAAGGGTCTATTGCCGGATGAAGAGAAGGAAAAAATTGGACCGAAACCCGTGACTAGTCGTGCTGCGGAGCTCACCCATATGGCACAAGTTGCATCTAAACCACAAGCAACACTTAAAGCACCACCAAAACCACCAGCGCCCAAACCGCCATTACCAATGCCCACTCAACCGCCACCACCATCAATGGCTATGCCACCAATGGGAATGCCACAACCACCTATGATGCCACCACAACCTCCAATGATGATGATGGCACCAATGCCTCCTATTAGACCACCACCGCTCATGACACCGGCCATGTCACCATTCATGCCACAGCCTCCACAAATGCAACCGCCATTACCCGCACCGATGGCAATGAAACATCCAACGGAAGTAGTAATGGAAGACGAGCCACCAGCAAAGAAATTACGTACCGAAGATTCATTAATTCCTGAACAACAGTTCCTTGCGCGCAACAAGGGACCAGTACAATTAAATATCGTTGTGCCTCTCATGCCTGAAAAACCAGAATGGAAGTTGAATGGTCAGACAATGAATATTACTATGCAACCAAATGAGACAGTGGCGGCTATGAAAACGCGAATTCAAGAACAAACAGGCATGCCACCCGGCAAACAAAAATTGCAGTATGAAGGAATGGTGTTTACTAACAATAACACTGTCGCTTATTATAATCTGGTTGCTGGTAGTGTTATCAATTTAGTACCCAAGGAAAGAGGTGGACGAAAGAAATAAAGGTCAGTTACATGTATATACACGGGATATTTTTCACTGAGAGCAAAATTTTATCAATTTCGCCTACGAGTCAATGTGACCTGTCAGTCGTTACGGAATTTATTTACCTGCTAATCAATAATGGAAGTTTGTGAGGAATTTCAAGCTTTTATATCAAGTCATTCCAGAATATGCGGGTGTGACTCTTATTTCGGAGATACATCGGGGAATTCTAATTGTTACTGTTTTGTCATCAAATCTAATTTGGCAATTTGAAACCAGTACAATTGTTTCATATAACTTCAAGTCAATTGTTTCTCGTGAACTGCCTCTCCCGAATATTATAACGATAATATTATTTCAATTGAGTAGTCATATGCCAATCATCGTTTTAATCATCGGAACATGATCAATTTAAGATAATCCCATTGTTCTGGTATGCCCAGCTGCTATGGAAAAAATTCTCTAATAATAGCTAGATGAATTATCGATTTTTCTTTTCTTTGGACTCTTGTTTTTCACCTCATGCTGGGCCATGACCGCATATCCCTGAATTAAGTCTTGAAATGTTTTACGCAAACTTCTATTTCTAATGAGCGCATGCAGAGAAAATTTCATTACATTCAACGAGACCGATTCATACAATCTTCGAGACAGAGAAATAAAAATAACACATACATAATATTCATCGAATTCTCGCCGCCACAATTGAAGGGAAATTAATATAATTGGCAATTTTGTTGCAATGAATTAAAAATTGAGTAATAGATTATAATTATGTATCTTTTACAAATATAAATAAAGAATTGCATAAAGTTCTGATGCGTTGCAGCATTGGATTATAATCAATTAGTTCATTTTCATTTAATTATTGCTTCATGTTTGTAGTTTTTTGTTGTTTTTTTTTCGGTATAGGACGGAAGCTCCAAACATTCTTACATTATTCGAGTTTTCTTAGTTAACGGTTGGTTCCAATAGTTGTTCAACAATTTTACGAAAACGCGCCAGCATGGGTTTATAAATCTGTAATAAGAGATACGAAAAAACATCTTAGAACTTGAATACGAAAATTCAATAAATTAGTTTTTATGTTCTGATATCAATATTGATTTTATACTCACGAATTCAGCGTCTTTGTACGGTGTGCACAAAAGTTTTGGTTCAGCAATGCAACTTGTTATTTCTTGAAAACTATTTTCGTGCATATACAAAGCATATTTTGCTAGATATGCTCCACCTAATACCGCGGAATTTGTCATTTCCTGTCAAGTAATTATTGATACAATGAATTGCTTGCTTTCAATAATTATTCAACAACAAGAAAATCAACTCACCGATGTATATACCGGAGCATTAAAAACGTCTGAGAACACTTGTAGTACAGCTCTGTTGATTGAAGCACCGCCTGTAGCAATAATCCGAGTATTGGGTCCTGAAAGAATTGAAAATTATCTTAATAAATGTTTATTATAATATATGAATATTTAAATAGATATTCAATTGTACAAACCAATCACAAAGCCACAATCCTCGGCATAGGCACGTTTCGCAATGAATTGTCCCTCGATTAAGGCTCTCACTTCAACTTCTTTTGAGCTGTATCGCGATATTTTTTCATCTGCTTTGTTGTATCTATGATCGCCAACAAGTGCAGGATGAATAATTTCAGGAGCATCGAAATATAATGCTAAATTTCCAAAATTTCCTCGTGGTGTACTATCCAATAATTCGTTGAATAACTGCCATGATGCACCAGCAGTGCTGTCACGGATTCTTGTGCGTGTCAAAGAACCGTTTTTAAAACTGAAAAATTGTGGAATTAATTTTATAAAATGAGCAATCACATCAACATCAATCTCTAACGCTTTATCGTAAAATTATCGTTGACTATTAGAATAATTTCATCACATGGAAATCCTTTTTTTTAACTCCCAAACTGGATTTCTTGTGTGCAATCTATTCCATGATTTGAAATTTATTATCATTTCAACTCTGTACAGGAAAAATACCCGGGGAAACTCGGAATGTTCCACTGCTAATGTATTACATAGAATGAATAAGTGAAAGCATTATTGATGATTTATTACCCCAACATTGCCATATATGCATCACTGTCAATTGGATTACATAATATGTGACCATCAATAAGCGTTTTTGGTACGTCAAGCCACAAGAATAATGTATCGCTGGTGCCTAAACTGCAAGCCAAATCACTTTTGTTCAGTCGCATACCTGAAATTCCATCATTCATTAAACTCACCAACAATTATGACAATGATCCTCATCATTGAAATCACATAAACATGATTCTAGACGAATCAATTTGGAGACTCAAAAAGGATTGGAAATACCTCAATGATGAATATCATCATGTATGATTTGGAAATAATGATACCTATGAGTGAAGCAGGATTGTCTCCAGTGAATGCAATTATCCGACATAGTTCGGAGAAACCAAATCGCTCGACGTAATAAGTTGAAATAGGCGCCAGATCAGTGTATGACGGTACAGTCTGGCCAAGCCTATCTCGTAAATCCGGTCCAACAACCTAGCACGATTAATTGTCAACATAATAATATGATAATAAAATATAATCGAATGACAATAACAAATCTTAATGGTACGTATACGAAAATAAAAAATTACCATCAATAGATCATCGTTCCAATCTTTCGTACGAATATCAAGTAAATTCATTCCAGATCCATCAGAATAATCAATTGGTGCATAACCACCAATCAATAACGTGGCCATAAAATTACTCACAAGTGTAATTTTCTAAAAATTTGAATAGCTATTTATGACTTTTGTCATTATAATGTTTAAGTCAAGTGTATTACAACGTATGGGGCGGACAATTAATGATTTATTACCTCGGAGTTGGCATACACATCTGGTCGTGTACGCCAAATTTTAGCTATTTGAGCGCCAGAGAATCTTTCATATGCACGAGATCCAGTTATTTCCGCCAATTCCTGTAATTAAATATTTTATATTTATTGGTTAATCATGAAATGAGATTGAGCATTGATAATATAATTAATAAAGTCTCATTTAACGTTTAAATTATGTTATATTGAGTCTTATCGCGTTTAGTCGTCTATATAATTTACTCTGTCATTTATAAAATTTACATATGTGATTGTCATAATTGAATTTTAACTTGTAAAGGATACGAATGTAACACATCGATCATTTATTTGCGAATTTGATACTAATAACTTTGCTGAAATGCAACGAATTTAATGATCCAACGTACAGTTAAAGAAACTTCTTAGCCTAGAATGATATCTCCAATGAATTTAATGTCGTTTTCGACATTAAATTCTCAAACTGCTCCAAAACCCGTCCATAGAGTGCTTTCATTTATTTTAAAAATAAATATTAGTAAAATGGATTTAGAATGTTCGTAAATTTACTTTCAATCTTTCATCTGGTAATAAAACAGATTTGAAAATAGAATTTTAGATAAGAATACCCGTAAAAAATTAAAATAACTCACACGTGGTCCACCAACTGTTTCCTCAAGTATTCGACATTCTGCTGCTGTACTTGAGTCCATCCATATTGGTGAATTATTTGTAGCAAATGAATTGCATAATTGTTCATGCAAAAATTTATCCGGTCGTAAATTCTGCAGTTTATTCTGACTGCCTTTGTTCCAATAAACCGTTCCATGTTGCTGTCCAACATGAATATAAATGATGTGACATTAAATGGAAGCATAGAGAAAAAAAAAATACATGACAATAAATAATCGAAACGGAAACAGGTGAACATTATACCTGAGCACAACCGGAAATGCCACGAACTCTGGCAAAATCGACTCCACATACACGTAATTTGTCTAGGAGCATGTCCAGAGCTTTCACCCACATGAGACATGGTGCTGTTACAACACCTGGGCTTTCTTTCTTTTGAATTACTCCACCATAAGTTCTATATTGTATCATCAAAATAAAATTTTATGTAAATCTCCCAGCATTAATAAGAAAAATACAAATTTCTAGCAAACAAAAACATTCTTGTTTCAGTTATTCTTGCTTCAAAAATCAAATACTCTACTAATATAAATAGAATTTTTTTCCTCATGTCATTATAAATTAAAACTCCAATTAAAATCACATATTATATTAACATGATTATTCTATAGAAAATCCGTTTCAAGTTTATAAATAGAAATCTAACAAAATCCCAAAAACCGGTACTTGAATTAACATTTTTATTTAATTCTCATTCCAAATCCAAGATTACTCTTAGAACTCTTTCACCAAGAATTCTTCGTCTCTAACACAATTAATTCAACCATCATTACCTAAATTCTGGTAAATCGTTATCAAACTGAACGTTTGCCTCCACAAGAATTTGCAATTGATCATCCACCACAACGGCTTTTAACTGAAAAATAATACCAAATGAAACAGAGATTATTTTAAATTTGGCGCCATTGTTACCTGTTCGAATCATACCTGTATATCAAAACGGTACTTGTGATATGGAGTTTATATATAGCACACGTAAGCACCTGTCATCCAAACGTGTTCGTCCATTCATGTTCACATTTTATAAAATATATATACACTATGACTCATATCGTAAAAAAAAATACGGAGATAAAATAAAAATTTTACCAACTACAAATCTCATTCAACAAATTCTTCTCACACATCAAACATAACGGTAAAATGATCAATGAGTAGTCTGCAATGTCCCAATTGATTGTTTGTTCAATACATTCTACTTAAAATTATACATGCATACAATCACATATACATACACAATAACTGTAAATATGTAAATAAATACCATACGCAAAATACGTAATATGAAACTCAACGCATTATTGTCAATAAATTAAACAATTGCATTATCATGAAATATTTGTGTACATACGTCAAGATATATAATAAAACTTAATAACTTATTGGAGTCACACATACACACGCACACATATATAGAATCTACATTCATTAGAATATAGAAAGCGAGAACAAGTTTCGACAAGAAGTAACACAATTGGCTGGATAGTTTTGTGATGGAACAATTAATCAATTACAAATATGACATATCATAAAAAGAAAGAGATAAGAATGAAGATAAAAGTAAGGAATATAAAACTAATAATATAAGAAACCTGCTGTGTGCTGAGATCAAGGCCTAGGTAAGTCGAGCCTGATGATTCTCCCATTTCCTCGGGCAACTGGAACGCCTGGAACCGGGCTGGCTTCATAAACTTCTTTATGTATTGTATTCGTTATTATTATTCTTGCTGTAATAGTATATAAATATGTATAGATGTATATTCTTTTATACGTATGTACAGTTGTGCGACGCGTTATTCGTACAACGCGCTCCACTGCTGTTACAATTGATACTGAATCATTTGATATACTTCACTTCTTTCATGCTAGAAATTGTCTTACCATCATGTTCTATCTTGAATTTTAAATTATTTATCAGAGTGTATTTCTTTTGTTATTCTTCTGGTATTGTTAATTTTTTTATTCTTTGCTGATTCTTATCACTCGTGATTGTATTTGATGAATAACTTTAGTTCATAGTAACGTCATTAGTGACATCAATTGGGTTGATATAAAGTATGTTAGAAAAAACGGTGGAAGCTGGAAAAAAAAAATTGCGTGATTAAAATAGGGTAACCCACGCACGATCCCACGATATCTTATCATACTGTTACACAATTCTCGCATCTGTTTCTTTGTATTATTAGTATTTATTTATTTATTCAATATGAGAGAATAAAATAACTTTTTATTCCTCTCTTTAGTGAATTTGTTACTTTTCTTAATAAATATTTATTGATTGTTATGTGTATGCGGGCTTTCCAACTTATTTTCCATGGTTTTCATGTTGATTATAGGGTGGGATTATTGATAGGGGGACAAAATGATACTGCAGGGGGTTGAATGAATGGAAAAGTATTGGAAACATTTTAGTTGTGGAAATATGATGTGCAAGAGGAAGAAATGTTCACTCTATTTAAAGATGAATATGAGTTGATATTGGTTGAGATGCATTCATTTATTTCTTTCGTCAGCGAATTAATATATTGATTGAACTCATCGAATATGTCAAGTGTGATAAGATTCTGCTACACGCATGCAGTTGAAGATGGGTCACAGTTGATGACTTGAGGATTGTTGGAATTAGTTGAAAGTTCTACTTTTGTATGTTTTTTTACAGAAAAAAATTTCAATGGGTAAAAGACATTTTTTTTGTGTCTGAAGAATGGAAGAATATGATAAATTCTGTATGAATGATGCCGTATCATTTCTCAATTATTGGATATTATTATTTTGAAATATTAATTTCTTTGGTGGTATTTCCTTCGCAATTTGAAGGTTGTCGAATCATATTCAAAATGATTTTAAGGTTGCAAAAACTAAATAGGAGTTTCTTAGTACAATTCTCAGGATCGCTCATTTTGTCTAACATTCGCCACAATTATATGAAAGTAAAATAACAGCTCATGATAATGGGCATTTCCCTATAACATAAATGAATGAAATAAACAGTCATCAATAAATATAACCATCGAAAGACATTTTGATATAAATGTAAAAAAAGAGCAAGCAGGAAGGTGTCATTGCTGAATGACAATGTTCAGAGGTTTAACGATAAATGCATGGATATATCCTGTAGCTGAATCGACTGGAAGGAATAAGCGACGAAGAAGACGACGTCGACGTCGACAACGAGGACGATGAGCGAGCGAGGGAGTGCACACGCGAAGAAGCAATCGGTATATACTATTATAAAGGATGAAGTAAAAGGCGAACGGAAGAAAGGCAAAGGAGACAACGTGGTTCGGAAAAAAAAAGGACAAGGGGGTGTCCTGTTGGCGTCACCCTCCTGGCGTCGAGTCTCCAGTCGGCGGCGTCGCCGTCGGGACGAGACCCGAGGACCGACGGACGACGAGGCTGACTGGCTGGCGCCGAATTGGACTTTGCTTTGACGCGCCAGCTAAACCGTCGCGCCGCTACGGCGACTCAATGCGTTCTTCTCCCTGGGGCTTCGCGCATTTTACTTCTCGATATGATAAACCAATGCAGAAAAATAGTCAGATATACACACAACGACAACAACCACATCGTGAACGACGCCCCATTATTGTCATCAGTATTTGGCATATCCTAAAAAATTCACTTCTTCGTCGCTTACTGATGGCGACAGCGCGCTGTGATTATTTAGAGTTAGGGGGCTTAGCTCCATCTCGATGGAATATGTCGTAAAAAAATTTTTTATGTTTATTCTATACTCACTCATCAGGAAGGATTTATTATGTAGACAACTATTCATGATTAAGATATTTTTTGTACCCTTCATGTGCGGATATATCTTTAATCTTAATGAGAATGCAGAAAATTCATTCAAATACTCCAGTATTTTTTATATCTGTTTGTCTCTTGGATTATCATGTTGCATGGAATGTTTGATCAGACCAATTAAATTTGTTCATAGCAGCAAGGGAACAACTGAAAAAAATCAGAGAAAAATATGAACTGGTAATTCTCGATGGAGAATTGGTAATTAACATGATGTTTCTACGTAAAATACATTGTCTATTGTTGAGCTAAGAATACTGTGGTGACCGGGGTAAATATATCCATATCTGATGACCGTGGGTGCTAATACATTCCCCCCGAACAGAATTCGTTTCCCAATGGGCTTATATATATATATATTCTCTTCCCCTCAGCATGGCTTGACCATGATCTTCCTTATATTTACACATTAAGAGTGTAATTATGGGAAATAATGGAAAAAGGAGATGTAATGACCCAAAGTACATGAAGTCAAAACTGACCAAGAGGTTTGTCCTAAGTAATGAGGAGACAATGGTAAATTTTCTGGTTTCTGGTTGGGTTGTTGATGAAATCTTGCAGTACAAGTTAACACCAGTGACTAATAAAATCCTTAAATCCATTAAGATTTTCATAATGAGGTTATTGATTCTTAACTTTATATAGATGTAGGAAATTGATCCGACAATGGAAATTCCATAAGAAAAGATCTACCTGAAAATCATAAATAATACAATAGAAATTCTGACCATGATCGTGGAAAGATCTCCACCATTTCAACTTTATCTTTAAATAAAATAAATGTAAAAATAAATCGAGCATAAAACACATTACCAACAGAACATGGGTTGAATATAAAGTTTGGTGTTTCGATTCCTACGACTCAGGTAAATATATTCAGTTACATCATACAGGTGCTTCAGTATAAAAATTCCCAATGCACAAACATATCGCCTGATCAATTTTAGACATTCCCTGATGAAATTTAGCACATTTGTTCATATAAATGCAAAATAACAAAAGAATCAAAAATAAATTACCTGGGAATTTAGAAGTTTCTTCATCCATTCCTATAATTCGATTTTTCCTTTTCAAATTTCGTTATTCTCATTGTTTTTTGTCAAATTCTACTTAAATATCACTAATTAAGTAACAAAATTCTTTAGCTTCCATGAATTTTTCCATCCTCAATCCAAATCTATAGACAAATCGAATCAGTACTTTGTCATTTTCGTGCTGCCTCCTGTAATAAAACATTTCAATAACATCAAATCCACCATTGTCCATTCGTGAATTTCATTTACTGTTTCTAAATTTCCATTAATGTTTGTTTCTTTCGAATAATTAAAAGTTCACATTTACAATATTGAATTTGATCACATTCATACGAATATCTCCAAAGAATCCCATCCTTTTTTTCATCAATATCAATCTCCAGACAATAATTCCATTCTCATTTACTCATCAGAGTATCTTCTTTCCAAAGATGAAACTGATGGAAGTAATAGTCTAATACCAAGCTCATTAGACGATAATTAATTCTTTTGCATCACAAAGACGCCTGAAGATTCCTGAAGTAATCCAATATGGCGGCAGAGAGTGCTCAATTTATAAGAAGTAATTACAAGAAACATTTTCAATTAAAAATGTAACGAACAACATTTATCTCGACATGATAAGTTCACACTTGCTATACATTCAAACAATTTATTTTCTATTCTGCTAATTTCATCAATCTTATTTTAATACTCCTATACAAAGTGATTTTTCGATTGGAACAAATTGGAAACATCGATATCAATATAAATGTACACATAAGTAAAAATTGTAGGGGAAAAATTGGCGCCTGGCATTTTACACACAAACAATATGATAGGGAGGAAACCCGATCCAAGAGACGCCAAGTGTGTTTTGACGCTTGTTATACACAGCTCTGATGTGTTCTCTCACGGCGCAAGGGTATAGCGCCAGGGGGAGCATGATAAACAAGGCGAGAGATCCAAAGTCGCCAGTCGGGCCAGCCACCAATGACGCCGTGGAGCCTTCTCTATCTCTTTTTTACTATTACATCTATACCACCAAATATAGTTGATTCTCTTTTGCAGTATAGAAGTCTGCAGAAGTATAGACAGCATCACTGAGATTTGCTTTTATATACATTTTATATATGAATGGATATTGGGGGATAACTATGTATGCCATCTAATGTCGCCTGTTTCTCCATTACTCTAGGAAAAAAAAAATGATCTGAATCCATATCATGTTTTTATCTTCAAATCTAAAAGGAAAATTTGACGAACTGGAAATGATTTTGAATGGATGGACTTCAGGTATGAACCGAAATTATATTTTGATACAATGCTAATTAACAACTACTTTTATGTTGGGTTATGTTTACATATTTTCCTTTGTAATTCAGGTAGTAGTGTGAAAATGATCTAGGAAATTTCTTCAGGAATAATATTCAGGGTATTGTGTATGTTCCCCACCATTCAATGTTTGGATGGGTTCATTTATGAGGAAATTTCCGGCAGGTTTTATTTATTTGTTTTATTATTTCTTTCTTAAAATCGGTGTACAGTATGAAATTGATCCTTCTACCAATAATATGACGAAAAGAAACAGTCAATTTTCATTTGTAATAATTTATATTAACTGGGGTTGTTCTAGGAATATCTTACGTATACAATTCGCACACAGAGGTTAAAAATGAAGATAAAATATAGAATTGGGATCAATGGCTAATCATAATTCGATGTAAGAAATCTCAATTGAATGAAAGTCATTCCACATTTCACTTAAAGTTCATGAAAAATTGATAGAAACCCCAAATTAATTCTTAAGAATAGAATGAAACTGATTCTTATTCCAAATCGACAAATAGTTGGGATAAAAAATACTGTTTACTACAAATCCTGAAATGTACTTCTCCTTTTTAACATCAGTAAATCTACCACTTCGACTTTCTACTAGTAGTCAAAACAAAATTGCAAATATAAAACCCAGACAATACCAAACTGATACTCGAATAATTACCAAAAATCATAATAATTCAATTTTTTGATTTTCTTCCATTTCTTTTTCAGTTTTACTCTACGATTCATGCTCACTCACACTATTTCCAAATCGTTCGTCATACATATATAAATATATATATATATATATATATATATATGGATATACATATATGGTTTGAGGGTGAAAGAATAAGAGAGAGGGTGAAGTTTCGGTTTGAGCAAGAATATTGCAAGCGGCGCCAAGTTGCCAACACACGCGGCGCCTATATCACCCTTACAAATAGGGGGATGCTAGACTCACATTGGTACCATCAAATATACTCTTGTCGTCGTCTTCGTCGTCGTCGTCATGAGTTTTCCGCACCCGTATAGTTTATCTATCTATTTATTTTCTCACAACGCCGTCAGCTTATTTTTTTTTCTCCATTCCTTTTATTTTCTATTATTTTTTTCTAATATATGTTTACATGCCTATGTAACAAGAAATACGAAGAGAAAGAAAACAAACACACATGTATATACATATATTTTTACATATATAAACATATGTATGAAGAAGTTTCTATCAGATTTATGAGCAAAATTATTAATCACTAAACCGCGCGTCGATCGCGTCACGCGCGCAACCATTACAAAATCTCGTTTCAGTTGCCGGCTCAAACAAGTTTTCTAAAATTAGCCAATTTATTAGCGACGACCTACGAATGCCTTTCTTTTCGTTCCCACTGATGTATATATACCTTTTCTTGTTCTGTTTTCTCTTCATATTTTTTTTTGTTCTTTCATATTCAATCAATCTTTGTTTCTCTTTCTTTCATTTCCATCCTCCCTCGTTCTGTTTCACCCTCGGTTTTTTTTTTACCATTTATATTGTATCTCGTTTTGTGATTATACGCGCTATTTCTTGTGTCATCTATAAACACGAATACTTTCGGCGCCAGTGGTATATATTTATTATATGTGTGATTTGTATGTGTATTATTTTTATACATATGTAAGTGATGTTATTCCTTCTCAATTTACCGGCCAATGTTCAATTGGTAATTCTTTCACGAACGCGCCATCTATTTATCTGCGACACTCGATGCGTTATAGAACATTTATCAGAGTTGTTTTTTAATGTACGGTGTGATTGCTATGCATGCAAGCAACGAGAAGTAATGATTTCAATCAATATTATATTATGATTTTTATTTGAAACATATTCTTCATGTTGAATTTGAATTGGACGTAGAATTTTCATTACAATGAAGACAAATTGATTTAATACAGGTCAAACCTTTTATGCATTTTAATTTTTGGATTTAGAGCAAAAGTTTATTGAATTATTTTCATATGTAATTTGGGGTAGTTCAATTGAAAAAGGCTGAATTTATCAGTATATGAGAAAACTCTAATTTTACAGTCTATGAATATTAAACTGCAGATCATAATACTCAAAATTGATGCTTTGGAAATGTGTAACATTTTGGCTACTATTATTTCCTTGATTTGAATACGAGAGCTTCTGCCAAGTGTTCAAAAGATAAACTTGACTTATCTCCAAATCAGTTTTGAATCAAATTTTTATCTAAAAAATATTGTATCAGAAAGTGCACTTTTTCTGCAGTGTTTTATTGATGAATCAAACTACGTCAGGATTGTTTCAGAACTTGGATCGATGCCGGATTTTATCGAATGCATTAGATTTCTTTTTCTTCTTTCACGTCGAGTGACGGAATGAGTGAACAAATGAAGACAAATTCCATGAGCAAAATGGGGAAGACTATGAAATCGGTATTTACTATGTGGCATGAACAAATGGATTCGACACTACAAATGCGTCCGATTAGAAAACCTATATGATCTATTATCTTCATCATAATATTCATCATTGTCACTCATGGGCGCCTGGGCACATTTGTTCAATAGGTAATTATTACATCAAACATTCTAAGTGTTTAGAAAGTGATATTCATATCATTCACATGAATTTGTGATTCACTTAAAAAATTATTAAAAAAAAATAAAAACCCGACGTCTGGCGCCGTGATAAACACACATTGTTAATCTTTACTTTCCAATTGAGGTAACATTACTGCATATTTAAAAGTACTTCTTGTCGAAGTGAAGATATCAACAGACAATACAAATAATAATGCATTTTTTTTCCCCATATTATAATATCACACAATTGATAAAAATTTTGGAAACAATTCAAATCAATAGCTGTTATAGTTAAAAATCATAAGAGTCATTACTGAAATCGAAACTAAAAATGAGGAGTAATTATGATAAATTTCGGAAACGTCCAGCCGTTTCATTAATAATTGATTCTGATAATTACTTTTCATGATCCTTAATGCATAATAGTGTGTCGTTAACTAAATCGATGATTGAGCAATATTTTCTAATGTTTTCAACCATTCCATCGGCTCCGATAAGAATGATTTATTCCCGTCTATCACAGATTCATACGATAATAGTGAAAATAGTTGTATTTCAAAAAGAAAACCTAATCTAGAATGTTCTTCACATCCTCACATTCGAAAAATCCCGCTGAATAATGGTGAGCGTAAGTGCTGCCAAGTAAAATAAATCGCGTAAGCTAGCGCCATTAGCGACAACAAACTAAACTACTAAGTGTGAAAGAATAAACAAATAAACCGTCAATCCAATATAGAGATAGACTGCGAAAGAACGTGTTCAAACACACAACCAATAGAACCGGTGGTATCGCGGCCATTTTGCAGCACATTTCACCATGTATGTGTATACACACATGTACATGCACATTAATGGGATCGACACGCCGATATAGTAAAATAGTGGGGACAAATAAACGCAGTGCGCCTGCGTGAACAAGTTTAAACTTTTGTATACGCGCAACGTTTCATAGTGGGGGTAGACATAGAACGTGTAGGCTCGTGACGGCCCTGGACCTCGTGTGTACCACTAGTACAGTCCGAGCTTGTGACTGACATACAACTCTCTTATTTTATTATTTTTCGTTAGTTCCGTCAATTTTGTCTCGCGTATAAACGTCAAGCGTTCGCGTTCACGAGTGTGATTTTACATAATTTCTTCATCTTAACAAACACACACAAACAAACACACAAATGACAATCCAACGCGGAAAAAAACCGAATAGAAATTGAAATTAAAAATAAAAAATTACATCAGTTGGAGGCAAGGAGCCAATCACTTTAATTCACACTGTATGTGTTTATTCACGATCATATTACATTAACCATCATTTAATCGTTAACTTTTTCTTTTTCTTCTCACTCGATCTTTCTCTTTATCCCTCGTTCTCTCCCTCTCATACGCGGTGCTACCTCTCGCTCTTGTTATTTCTCTCGGCGACGTTTTATCGCGATTGTCGTCGAATCGCAAACAACCGATCGAGTAGAAAAAGAAAAAAAAACAGAGACAGACGGGCAACTGAGTGAGAGAGCGAGGGAAATGAAGAAAAGAGAACGAGTGATGTGAATATGCGCGTGTGTGAATCTATCTGTCTCTATGAATATATACATGTGTACTTGTTTTATGTATATGTACGTAAGTACACAGTGTGTACCAGGATTATTGGAATTTTAGTGAATGGTAGTTTGCTTAGTTTATTTAGAATCGCAAAGTCTTCATTTAGTTGATTATTTAAATGCAATGAAATTTGTTTAATGAATGATTGAAGAGGGAAAATGGGAAGACGATTTAGAAGATGAGTTTTTAGAATTGTTGATTTAGATAGAGGATATTTATAAGGTGAATAAATCATTTCTGAGCTATTTTATAGTCTTATGTAGGATAGATAACAAACGGATGGTTCATTTATTTGGACAATGTTTTGGATAGAGGATTTCTCTTGTGACTGATATTCTGTTTGTTTTCTAGGAAAGGGATATGTGGAATACCGAGAATTATCAGAGGAGAAAATTTTCAAAGAGCTTTGCCAATGATACATATGATAATTTGAATTCAGAAGAAATTCTAGTCGGAATGATATTTTGTAGTTGAAGAAATGTGAAATTTACATGTTGGATTAATATAATAACTAGGGGATATTTAATATCGATCTTTGTTTAGAAGTATTGATTTATAGAGAATTCATGGAGATGTATCATTGGGTTCAACGGAATTTTTGTTGGGAAATTATAAAGTTATGTTTGGAGATTTTTTTAAAATTGTATTCAGATTATTATCGTGGTTGGGATTAAATTAGAATTGCATGGCAGAATTTAGCAGATGTTTTAATATCGTAAAAATTGGAGAGGAAAATGGTTGTTGCAATGGTATTTTATTCGAAATATGACTGCGTTCCAACGAGCATGAATTCGTGAGATTAGATTTCTCTGTAACTTGGTTATTTTTTTCTCTGTAATAGACTTCGAAGAATTCAAAACGTCTTCTGTTGCTATTCATTCAGTTTGTTTATTTATTTATGTTTCAATAAATTTCAATGCGAATTTTTAATTCAAATTGAGATAAGAAGTCTATGGTAATTCTTTTTGAGTTATGAATGGGTTTTGTAGAGAAGATTTTTTGGATTTTAAAGTAAAATTGGTGTAAAATACATGATTTTTGCTATTCCATGTTCATGACAATTACACCAAAGCACCTAAATAAAAAAAAGCACTGAAAAATTCAGTCGAGACTTAAACATTAGTGTTTATCAAATCATTTGAGAAATTCAATAGATTCAATGATTTGTCAATCGAAAATTAAAAACAAATTTCGTTGTAATTTTTCTATTTCGTTGGTGTTTCATTTTTCTTCATCTAAATATAACCAAAATTTACAGTTTCCTTGTTGATTTCATCAAAATCCAATTCATCATTTTAAACTCAACAAAAAAAAAAGTAAAAAAGAAACATCAACGCTTGTGTTGGCTCTGAAAGACCTTGACTTTTTTATCGACAGCATCAAAAACTTCTCTTGTTCTGAAACTAAATTTCCAAATAGCTATCAAAAAGAAAGAAAGAAAATACGAAGAAAAAAAAAATTGTAGGTCGATAAAGTCAAATGCCAACACAAAAATTGAAATTTCTTTTTCAGTCGAAACTAAAAAATTGGAACGTGAACGAACAGATAAAAAAGAAAAATTTGTAACACATTTGTTCTGTTCGTTCAATCAACTCAAGAAGGGAAAAAAACTTTCCTCAAACTCGTGATGTTCCCCCTTAACATGAACTCCATTAATTCTCGTACACCCTGTAAATGTGTGTATTAGTGTGTGCATGTCTATATGTTTGTATGTATGAAGAGTAACGAATGCGATTGCGAACACGACGGCGTCGCGACGTCGGTGCACTCGACACGCGTCGACCTCTCTTGTCGGCTTGAACGTCGTCGAGTCGACTACGTATACATACTTGTTGGTTGACTCGCGTGCGCCGCGCGCGCGGGGATTTACCCTTTATATATCCACAATCAACCATGAATGTTTCTCTGTGTATGTGTCGTCATCGTCGTCGTCGACGTCGCCGTAGTCGCTCATGCGATCCAGTGGATCAATTATTTTCTGTGCTTATATGTTTAGTGTTCGTTGAACAAAATAAAAAGGCTTTAATTTTCTTATAACTAATTTTTTCATTTGTTTTCATTTTTATTTTGGTGTATAGAGACGAACAAGGAAAAACGTGATAAATCACCGAGGCTGATTAGAAGCTGTAATTGCCTGGTGAATAGTTGAAGATGCAAAGTGTGTATCACAGTGCAACGATAGGAGCAACAATATCAACAAATGTGTTGACAAAACGTGGAATAGTTATCTAAAAATAAAAAAGTTAGTAATGTATATATAATAAATATTTATATATATTTATTATAAAAAAGAAAAAACCAAAGTAAATATGATTTTGGTGGATATAATAAATTATGCAAATCGCTGCTAGTCGAAAACGAATGAGTGATTGTTGCAAATCAGTGTTATGCGGTGCCAAAGCGCCGAAAACGACGACGAAGACGAAGAAGGTGACGACGAGGAGAAAAAAAGAAGTAATAAAAAGAAAAATAACATCAAGAACGAGAACGAAAAGGAGAATAAGACGAGAAGATAAAGTGATTGTAGAGCAACAGTTGAATATTTTCCTGTATTCATCGTGAAAAGTTTTTTTCTTCATAGCTCACACACAAAATATTCTCTCGTATGTTTTTGGGATTGTTTGAAGAGATTGAGAGGGTGAAATAGATATATAAGTGATTCTAACACGGTGTAGATAAAGAAACAAAAAAACAGTGAAAGAGAGTGGGGCGCAAAGAGAATTTGAGAAAAAAAGAAAATCGAATAATATAATAAAAAGAAACTGAGGAGAATATCGTGTGTTGGGGAAGCGAGAGAAGTGAGGCAGCAGAGTTTAGTTCGTTGGTTGAAAGCGTCACACGCTATTTCGAGTGCACGACCGTGGCCCAGCGACGGTACAACGCTCTTCCTCGCCGGCAAATAGTCGTATACGTGGTGTAGAAGATCGCCGTATATTGCCGCCACCACCTCCCCCTCTCTTCTCATCGTCATCTCCCGTTCCTGAGTTTCAACATTTCATTCGCCACCGGCGTCTGTGTGTGTAAATACGCGAGTGAATGTGTATTTAAAACACTACAAAACTTTCTTGAATACGTTATAACTCGCGCACGTGAAACAAACAAACAAAATTAATTTTAATACAAAAAAAAATAAAAAATAAAGAAGAACTGTTAATTTATATATTTGTTTTTTGATATCGCGTTGGTTCTTCCTCTTCTTCTTGGAATTAATTATCATTACCACGTGGCAAAGTTAAAACGTACTGGCCCCCAAATGCGTAAGTGGATTATCGTGTTTCATGTTCATGTTCTGGAGCAAACGGACGGTATTAACTAGACGTCTGCTAAAGGCCAAGGTACGCCGAGAGTATGAAACCGAGTGTGAGACTCAAGAGGATACATCGACGACACGCAACAATAACGCAACTAGCGGATTATCATCATCAGCAGCAGCAGCAGCAACAGCAGCAGCAGTAGCAACTCCAATTTATTCTCATAACTCTGGTGGATCAACGACAACAATTGTCACCACCACGGTAGCAGGAGCATCAACACAATCAGCACAAGTTGATTCACAAATTGTCACAAATCAAAAGCAAAATAAACGTTCAGCTACAATAACTACGAGTACTAATAATAATACTAAGACTGCCACTGGCAACAGTGGTGCCAGTGAGAATAATACAAAAAGTGGACGAGGTTGTGCAAAATTACATCACGTCTGTTGCGCTGGCGCCGATTCTCAAGACGATCGTGACGACGATTACGACGATTATACTGACAACGAACTAAATTGTAATATTATTGATGATTATAACGAATTATCATCGGATAAACGTATTGCAAGGTGTAAAGAGTTGTTGAAATCGTTGAAAGAAAATCAATTGGAGATGTTGCTAACGACCATTGAGAGTTATGGCGTCGATCTTGGATCGTGCGTGCTCGTTGCCAAAAAAACAATTAACGCGCGACAAGATAACAATATAACACCAAATATTAATGATCAACAGGATCATTATCGACGTCATCGTTATTCACAACGTAGTATACGTCTTTATCAACATCATTTTCGTCATCGGCATACAAATCATCTTAATCGACATAGATCACGTTGTCGATATTGTGAGCTACGCCACGGTGATGAAAATGAAAGTGTTGATGAGTCTACAAATCAAATTGACGAGAAACGATTGTCTATTAGCAGTGATACTACGACAACATCAATGAGGAATGCCAAGTGTAACACATCAGCACCCGCACATTTATTATCATGTCAAATGTGGCGATGGCCCGATCTTATTCATCCATCAGAATTGAAAAAATTGCCAGTTTGTCATTCCACTAAAGATCCATCATTTGTCTGCTGCAATCCGTATCATTGGAGTCGGCTTTGTAGACCTGGTAAGAATTGTATTCAATTCATGTCTATATATGTAATATAAAATATATATATATATATATATTAGGGCACAAATTTGCGACAGTTGTTTTTAGTTGTCCAGACGAATAACGACGAGACAGAGACACTGGCGCCAGTGTCTTGCTTATTTTACGTAACGCCCCGTTCCGTTTAAAGTCTCTGTCTGTCTGTATGTCTGTCTGTTCATCTCTCTTGCACTACTCACGCCACATTATAACCATTTATAAATTATATACATGTATGGAAGTATGTATGGATGAATGTGTAGAGTTTCAATATCGTGTTGCAAGTAAATTTTATGGAGTCACTTATCAAGTCATTGTTAGAATTATTTGTCTTCGACGTGTTGAGGGAACGGTTGTAAAAATTTTGAATATTTACCATTCAGTTCGAACTATTTAGACACGGTCAAGTCAAGTTTCAAGTATGTATATGTGAATGTTTATATTATAATGTATTTGAAGTATATGTAGCCCACACGTAGTCAATATGACCTGTGCCCAGTTATTGAAGGTCGATAACTTTTATTATTCTTATTTATCTAGTTGGGACATTGTCCGATTTAATATTTTTAATGAGGTTATGTGAATTGAAAGTATCGGGAAAATTGACGGATTAGAGAGAATAATTGCAGGTAGTTTTTTAATGAGATTTTAATTGTCTGTTATATTCTTCAACAATCACCGATACTTTTCATTTCAATTATGGATTCGATTATAAACATTTGCGAATTATGTTCCAGTTGGATTATTCGGAAGTTTTTATTCTCATTTTATATTTACTTGAAGGTATTCATGATAACTTATATTATTTCACTACACGACATTTTTTCTCACGTAGAATTTAATCATTCAGATCGATATTATCATGAAACAGTTTTAGATAAGAAGAAAAATATTCTACTAAACTGGTAAATATCTACATGTTGAAATGGACTCTATTGATTCTTAGAATATTAGAAATTGCATTAGTAATCAATGAAAATATTCCAATAATTAATTTCAAGATAATAACATAATGAAATATAGCACCAATTGAATATTATCGACAATAATGATACAGAATTAATAAAATTTAGAACAAATGGATGAACACAAGCTTAATTCATCAAATTTTCAGATTAACTAACAGGCATATTACACATTAACCTATGAAGATCAAAGTGAATGATAAATGCTATTGAAAAGGCCTTGAAGTGGACACTGCCTTATGGACAGGCTGGTACACCAAATGAGCCAGCTGTAAAATTAGTGAATTATACCCATAACAGTTTTGTACTTCTTGGTCACCACAAATTTCATGAATACAAAAGTAATTACCAGTACCAGTAGAATTAGGGGAAGGCAAACAGTAAATATATTGTCATTGCAGATTAGGAAAGTCCCAATAGAACAAAAGAACAAGATCGGTGTCTGGAAGGTTTATGAGGACATGGAAAAACTCGTCGTTTATGTTTGTCATTGTCGTCTTTCTCTGTTGTCGGGTGGATTGTGGGTGGAATGGAAAGAGGTATACATTGTGGCGACTGGGGAATATGTATTGGAAAAAGAAAAGGGAAAGGCGAAGTAATGGAGAATGTGTTCAAGTGAAAGAAAGACAGTGAGAGAAATAAATTGTGTGTGTGGATGTATGATAGTGGTGGATGAAGAGAACAAGTAGTGACTCGGTGGCGTCGACGATCGACGTCGAACGACCGGCACAGGAGGACAGCGGCGCGGCAGGCCAAGCACGCGGTGAGGGATAAGAGGGGAAATGCTGCCGCCGCCGTTGCTGCCGACGCCGCGTGTCATTGCTGGCGCCAGCTAATTGTCGAGGCCAGCCAGCCGGCGCTAGCGCCGAGGATACCGGCTCTCTCGGTGACGACGCGACCCAAACTTGAACGACTATTTATTTATATTTATTTATTTATTCAATTATATTTGAAATTATAATTTCATTTTTTTTCATTCTAAATTTTAATTATGCATTTTTTTACTATTTTGCATTGATAATTAATGGTAATGGATTGACTGTGATGTTAATATTGTATGTTTAGCTGTTGTTGCATTATTTATTCATCTATTTATTTTATTGGTTTCTCTTTCTTTTTTCAGAGTCGCCACCACCCCCGTATTGTCTTATACCAGCGGAGAGAGGTGCGATGAATCGCGAAGGTAAGCAGTTTTTGATGCGGCGCCTAGTCGTCGTGGATTCTCTCGCGAGCGGCTATTATTACACGTACACGCCGGTGTGGGCTCGCAATACCATGCGTATATATATATATATATATATTTGTGGATATGTATAGATATATATTTGTCTTGACGCTCGTTTTATACAGAAACGCCGCGCTGCGTGTGGCGTATGTATATATGTATATGGAGAGTGTAGATGTATACGCGGATCGCGCGTTCAGCGGGGGGTCAAGCTTTTGTAAACGTCGTTTGAACGGAATGCAAAATAAACGATGAGCGGTGGAAAAAAAAATAGGGGAATGAAAGGATAAACAAATGAGAATAAAAAATTACACTCAGGGTTGTGTGTATGTTTAGATGAAGATACGGAAAATAATAAAGAGATTGGATATAGTGAATAATATTGAAATGTCGAAGATAAAAATACTGGACGATGGTGAAATCGGTTGGATAGAATTAGGATGGAAGGATGTAGAGAAAGACGAAATATTTCATTCTTCAACTTTGTTTGTTTGGGGAATTTCAACGGTTGGAGAGAAAGACTGAGACTGGATTTGTCGAGTTCTTTCTTTCATGGGGATTCGAATTCATGGAAATGAGACGCTAAATAGTTTTGGATATGTTGAGGATATTATTAAAATTTTTGATGAAAACGATGACATTATGGGATTATACTTTGATGAGTTTATATACTTCTTTTATTTTTTGTTTGTTAAGTTTAACTGGGCGGGAATTGTAATTTTTTTAATAGATATTTATTGATGAGAAAGATTAGTTGAAACTTAGGAATAAAATTATAGCAATGGTATAGGATATTATTGTAAAATTATGTTTACATTTAGTATAGGAGAGTTTCAATTCTACAATTGATCATTTTTTTTTGTATTTTCATCTTATTTGTATTTTATAATATACAAGATATTTTTATCTTTAATATTTCGGTATTATATTTACTATATTTGTTTTCTTGACAGTTTTTTCTTCCTCGTGTATATTTTTAGACAGAATATGATTAATAAGAATAGAGAAGTATTTTTATTTTTTTCTTTTTCAATTCAATAGCAAGGACGAATATCAAAATGAAATTTGAAAATAAGTGGAACCGTTTTTTTTTTGGTTATGTATTCACAGATGATGTACATTTATTAGGATTAATGATTGAAATGTTGGAAATTTATTTCAATTGAGAAATTGATGAAAATATTTTGTTCACTTATTTTTGCAATGACCAAACTCTGATCGAGTTTCATTTTGAATTGGGTTTTTTTTTAAGCGACAACAATTGCAATGTAAACAAAATAATTAACCAATTAGTATTATTTTTGCGTGAGATTATTCGCGATTAATGTCGTAATGGTATAGAACAGCCAATGGTTATTTGTTTCATGGTGTTTTGTCTACATAAATAAAAATTAATTGAAAATTAAAATCTCAACGAATTTGTTAGACTTATAAAAAATGATGGTCTACTAATTAGAGAACATTTTCTAGCATTTTTTCCATTCCTTTATTTGTTTTTCTTTGAATCGACCTCCCTGTCGTTGTGACTCACATCACGAGAACGGAATTCTCCACAGAGACTTGTGACTTTCCAGTCTCATAATATTATCATTAAAAAATTAAATTCAATAAATTTTGTCTAGAGCTCCGTCAAAATAAAATCCAAAGTTTATTTCTTTTCATTTATTCATTTATTGCACAATCATTTTACAAAAGAAAAATGCAAAACGAAAAAAATGGTCAATTCATTCGAGGTCGTCACCTTGATTGTATTCTCTCGTCAATTGAATCGATTCAATTGTTCATTTCATTTCACATTTTTGTCTCTGTTATACAATTGTTTTTCTTTATCCTTTTTCCAGCTTCGAGTTGTGCCATTCAATTGAGTCAAGCAGATTCTCGACGTTGTGGGAATGCCGCCGCGCCCTCGCGACTTCCGGAATCGCTCACCACCGACGGAGAAGGTAAGAAACACTAAATGCATACACACACAAACACTAACACACATACTTGACCTTTGAGACAAAAGAGATTCCACAACTTGAAATCATTTTTTTTTTCTTTCCTATTCCTAAACTTTTATTTTTCTGTTTTCCTTTTCTTCTCCCTTTTTTTTTTGTTTTCGTGGTATAAGAGACATTCTTTCACATCGACCATGTAGACCTGTTTCTCGGTTTCACTGTTAGGTCTACTGGTCCCTCAATATATATATATATAAACACACACATTTATGTATACATATATATATATATATATTCATTCTTTCTATCCTTTTTTTTTCTCTGTCCCCTTGGCTGTGTACCCCGCCATGTATACTCCTTTGCCCCTGATGCCGCCCTTCTATTTTCGTCTCTTTGAATAACGTGCAATAGTCGATATCGTGTGGCAGTTGGATCCAACTGGCTGGCGCCGGGCGTGCACGATTGAAATTCACTCAATTCAGTTGCGTCTGGGAGGTTTGAAAGAGAAGAAAAAAACGGTGAAAAAAATTAAATAAATAAATAAATAATAATAATGAAAAAAATGGTTGAAAGGTGGTGTGGAGTGACCAAACACACAGAGTATGTACATAAATGAAAGACGACGCAACAGAGGCTCGAGGAAATGGAGGGCAGGCTTGCCTGGCGCCAGACAGCTGCCGCATGCGTCTCGTCGGTATCCCCGCGACCTCGCCTGTGTTTGCCTTCTCCTTCGTTCATTCTTTTTTATATGTCTATCTCGCTCATCGTCTTTATCTCACTTGTATTAGTTCTTTCTCTTTTACTCAATCTTAGTATTCCTTTGGATTTTTGGTTATTGTATCTCGTCTTTCGCTTTTATTCCATTCATTTTTCGTGCAAATGTTTGAAATGGAATATCAGTGATTTCATTGAATTTAATAATGAAATTCAAATTCCGCACAGAGATTATGTATTTGAATGAGATTTATTGTTATTTTATTATTTGTATTTGATCGGGAAATTATTGAAGTGACAACGAACAGGTGATGAACAATTTACAATGTAATGACAATGAGACAAAGTAGAGAGGGACAAGAGATTTTTCAATTATTGAGTGGATAGTGGTGGTCGATGGTCTGTCTAGACGTGATGTTTAATCTTTTGAAGATTGCATTCTTCATTTTGACCGAATTGTTTGAGATTAGAGGGATGTTGGCGGGGAGGGCTGATAGTGTTATTGCATGATAATTTTTAATATTAAGAGATTTTTATTTGATGAATGGGATTATTTATTCGTTGATTATCTTTATGAATTTTTTCTAATTTTAATTTAATGTTAATTGTATCTGTCGTACTTGGCGCCGAATGTTTTTTACTACTTGAAGAATGTTGGTTTTATCATTTTTAAATTGAAATTCATTATTGATTAGTGATTATTATATTTATTTGGTAAAGAAAAAAAGAATCATTTCAAAATTGACATTCATTATCATCTTCTTTTTTTTTCGTTGCTCTTTTCCTTTTTGCGATAATGAAAATAAATTATTGGGTATGTGTTTGGGAAACGTTGAAGAGAATTGGCATCGAATCGATAACATCTGCTAATGCTACATGTCTTTCTGGTGACTATAAGAATACTTTGGATATACATCCGCTGCAGAACCAATGAAAATTTATCATTATATTCTGCTGAGTGTAGTAAAGACACAGCGATAAAAATTTCCTGTTGCCGTTTGAATTCACGAATTTTTTTATTTTGCTAAAATTCACTTCTAAAACGTTTTAAGGCTAAGTGATTTTCAGACATTTACAATCGTAGAACAAGACAAATAAATCTCCATTTTTCTACTTTCTTTAACTGCCCTTACTAACATTTTGCATTCATAATTTATGTGATGATAACTCTCAGTTATGAATAAATTCAATAATTGTGTATAGTTACAAGATAGAGAAGCCAAATCTTCATTGATTTATAGCATTCTAGTATGTGTTATGAATAATTTCAATCTGAATTGAACGAAAGTACTTTGAACTTGATCGAATTATTCATTTTCAAGATATCATGTCAGCTAGTGCATTGAAAATAAGTTTGAAAAACCCATAGTGAATAAAAAAATTTTCATTGGCTTCTGTTGACCTTCGTATGCTTGAAAATAAATTTCAACAACACCCATGCTTTTCAATTTGTCAGAAAGGTTATATCATATATATACTTTGGGATGATCACATCAAAATAAAATATAAAAAAGGAGAAAGAAAAATGTCTGTTTTTCTACCCCCGAAACATGAGAATGGTCCCATGAAATGCAGAACCAAAGGGCGTTTTAAAGCAGCAAATGAAGCGTATAAGAATAGTGGATATGAAGAATGGGAAAAGTGCATGGGGGAAAATGAAATGGTACGAGATAAATCTAGCTTAGAAGGGGAATGAGAATGAAGAAGAGAGAGATGGGAAGAGGAAACTACGCGCGCTTGAATTCATCATCAAAAGTTGTATGAATGGTGTCTGTGTGTCGTGGAGGTGGACAGGCTGCAACAGGTCGCCGGCGTACATCAACCGCCGTTAGGGCGCAAGCGCACATTTTCCATTAACCGTGTCCATACATTATTCTACGAAAACTTTTTAGCTTTTTTTCTCTTCGTCTCTATTATGGAGACACGAGACATATTCAATGACAGTATGATGACCTGAAGAAAAATTTGTGTGTTTTTTTTTCTCTTTCATTCTTTCAAAGATTATCTCTGAAATGGTTGGGAAGTAGAAAAGTGAATAAAGATTCAATGGCTTTGTTATATTTGTGAAAAACATTCCGACGTAAATCTCTTTAAAATTATTCGAAGTTGTTGAAGTTATGGGGATATTAAAACTTGGGTCTATTGAAAAAAAATTGCTTTCTTGGAGACAATCGTAATTGAGTGTTTGAACTAAAAGGAAAATATTTATTTAAAGTAGAAAAGGATAAATCTAAGTTCAGTCATTTTAAATTTGATTTTTCCAATAAAATTCTTTGAAAAATATTCAAAAGTGAATTGAAGAATAGTCACAATGAAGTTTCCACCATTCTATATATTCGAATTTAAAATAAAAATTCAATTGTCACTGTTATGTCAACAAAAATAGCACTTGACGAATATAACCAACTGTTTAGTCACTATTCCAAGCTGAAAAATCTCTTGAAACTAATAATAACTCGAAAAAAGTTTAACAAAGTACAGCAAACAAAATATTCTATCAATGGTAACTCTGAATTCATATTCCATTAAATCAACTCCATTTTTCATTCAAATCTCTTCATAATTTCATAATATTCCTTTATCCCATATATCTATTTTCAATTATCGTTATTAATTACTTCTAATTATAATCCCAAGTTCATAAATGGCCCTTACACAATAACCCTGAAAAATTCTTCGCCGAATGCCAGTAACAAAAGGAAAGAAAAAAAACGTATTCTCAAACTCTAAAAATTGTGAAAATAAATCCAGAAATTGTTTTTTTTTTCTTCATTCTCTCAATTGTCACATCTATTTATCTTCTTTCACTTTCAGTTTTCCCGGAAAACTAAACCATATATATTCCTCCAAATTGCATACAGATATATACATATTGGATGCGCATAGCATGCAACCATAAATTTATTGCACCCTAACGTCTTCTTTTTTTTTTTTCACCTCTGTCTCTTTCTCATTCTCTCTCACCACACTCATTCTCTCTCAACTTGCGGATATTTATTTGCGACATAAAATATTTTTGCGCTCGTTGTCGCTGCGGCATCTTGCACGTATTTATGTGCGGTATTATTTTGGTCGGACGATCGGGTGGTGTTGTGCGCCGTGGCGACGACGAGAGCGGACGCGGGAGAGAGCACGCGCGCAAGCGAACGCTATATACTCAAAACGTTTGCTGTTAATCCAGCGCCAAAGAGGAATGTGTCCTGGCGCCATCGTTGTCGTTCTCAATGTATGTGTTCAGACGCACTCGAGTTATGACGCTTCTCTAGCACATATATATCCATATATATTTATACATACAATATCGCATACAAATCTATAGTTGAATATATATATAACCATTGCGACTATGTATTGCAAAGTAATATATATATATTTTACGCGCAACTAAAAATATTTCTTCAACTTTGCGCGCTGTTTCATTTCCTATTTTTCATACTTGATCAAAGCAAATAAATTATCAATAATAAATGAATAACGGCTGCATAATTAATTTCAAATCATTGCAATATATATATACAATTATATGAAGATATGAAAAAAAAAAAAAGTTAAATAATAAAACAAATGAGTGTCTTGGCTACTCCTTTCTATCGTACATTGACGTGCATATTGGACGGGTGGAATATCGTAGGCGCTGCCACTGAAAGCGCTTGGTCGGTTGGCTTGGCTGGTAGCCTCGGGCCTCAACAGACGTAAGCGGTTTATGTATCTATGTGTGTGTGTATGCGTGGAGCGTGCAACCAAGAGAAAGAAACATACAGTATACATGTATAGAATGAAGTGAGTGAGAACGTGTGAAGGGAAAAAATGAAGGAATGAGAGAGAGGTTCGACGGCGCCTGGTATGTGGCGCCTCCACTGGCGTCGAATCATCTTTTACTTGGTGGCGTCGACACCCATGTGGTTATATATACTAAACGAATGTACGTAGACTCGCGCCGTCAATGACATTAATGCACTATATATATATATATGTGTATATATGTGCTCTCTCTTGTACAATGGCCGTTTGCGATTCGATCCAGTCTCTATGGCGTATACACATAAAATCATATATACATACGTATGATAACGTGGTGCGGGTCGTTGGCGATAAGACAGTGTCGAGTTTTTTAGCTTGGCCTATTACCTCTGTTGTGCGCGCACGCTCGTTCAAAAACGACGATGGCGCTACAGCGTTTAATGCGAGAGAAGGCGGTACCGCAAGCGAACGTGCGAGCGAGCGAGTGCAGAAAGGCCGTTCGAAGGACAGAGGTCACCTGTGTCGTGCGCGAGAGAGAGTTAGTTCTCCATATACGCAAGTCGAGTATGTAGAGAATTATGTATATGTATATGTATAGGCGAGCAAAGAGAATGAGCGAGAAGGAAATAGGCAAATAGATAAAGATAAATCTTGGTTTTTATTTGACTAACACATGCACTAAATAACTAGCGAAAATGTCGACGTGATATATTATTTTTTTTTTAATTTATTTTGTTTGTTTCTCTGTAATATTTTGAATGAAACAATTGGAATGTTGGTATTTTGACTTGTTGATTTTGAATTTATTGATATTGTGTAGGTATTATTGTGGAAATTTATGATAATTTTCAATGAGGCAGAACAACAGTCATGTAATGATGTTCATTTCCATTTATTCATTTTATTTTTTATATTCTTTTTAACGTGGTAAAACTAGGTATATGTTTGACATTAGGATAGAATTGTTTAGTATTCATAATAAAGCTTGATGGTAATAGTTGACTCATAATTATTGAACTAGTGAAGAATAATTATACAGAAGGATAAGCGATTGTAAATGATGTGACGATAATGATAGAGTGAAGATGATGGAGCATGTAAAGTGTTTAGAGAATAAATGAGAGAATGATGAAATTCGACAAAATAAATGTTGGAGAAATCGATTTTTATATTTTATATTTCTCATATTCTTTCTTCAGATATGCAACAGTTTTATGTGCGAATAGAAACGTGGGAGCAGATACAAGTAAATAAATGGGAGTTCTTAGTTGTTCTATCTTGCAGGATCGTATTTTCTTGGTGTATTAGAAGGGCACTATGAAATTATTGAAAATGGTTAAAATATGAGAAAATTATTTGGACTATTTTTTTTCGACGATATATTGATAAATCTACAGATGTTAAATATTTTTACAAACGTTGTTATATGAATGTAGAACAAGCACTCAAAATTATGAATGGTTGCTCTGATTTACCAGTATTTTCTGGATCTATAAGTTCTCTTCAATTTCATCCAATCAACTGTCTAATAAAACCCCTTAATCTTTCATTTCAAATCAGTTTAACTGTTCTATAAATATAACAAATGATTTATCTAATTCTTCCAACCTAAAAAAGCCCAAAATAATTTTTTCGATCTGTTTCCCACTAATCAATAACGAATATATTCAATAAACCGAGTTTGAAATACTTATTTTTCCCATTCGAGAATAAATATTAGTTCAAGCAATATTATTTCAAACATTGAAATTTATTTCCAATCTTTCGTCTGGTGATAAAAATAAAAACTACCTCAAAGTGAATAAAACAAAATAAAAAAACAAATAACATAAAATGAGAAGAAGAGAAAAATAAAAAATAGATGTGTGAGAATAAAATTAAGAGGGAAGAAGTTGGAGACGAAAAAAAAAAAAGAAAAAAAGAAAAAAAAAAGAAAAGATAAAGATTGTAGCGCGCGCGATCTCGTTGTTATTGTTTCATCGCCATTTACTCTGTACTCTCTGCCATATCAGTTATATGGAGATGCTTGTGCATGCACAAATATATATCCAAGGTTGACTACACTTAACATGGCTTATCTAACCTAAGGGTGCTTGACCCAAGTGTAAACTCTCTTTATAGCAAACATATAAATATATATCTATCGGTTGTTTTACATGATGCATTTGCACGCGGTCATATCTATTCTGTCCAAAATACAAATTTGTTTAGTGGAATAATGTTGGAGGTAGACGGGGAGAGCAAACGAAGAGGACGGCGCCAATATGCTACCGATGCCGCGCCAGCAATATGTTCAAATTCGTCCTTGCGCACACTAACACGCCGACTACTCCAACGAATGCGCGATGACGTAATCGTCACGATAGCCCGCAATCTTGGCGCCGTGTTAAACTCGTAATATCTATTTTTATCTCATGGAAGCACAGCAACTACGGTTAAATGCTTGCGCCTCTTGTGTATACATACACATACATATACATATGTATGGTGATCGGATAAACCGTTTTGATAATATGGCTTTATGTGTACCTGGTTATATGCAAGAATAGAAAAGAGGAGAAGTAGTAGTACAAACATTGCTGGAGACTATTCCGAAATTTGATGCTCTGGCGTGTATGAAAATTTCAAAGTTTCCCTTCAGGCGCTCGTGTATATTTTGCTGTATATGTTGTATATGTAGCTATAACGATAATAGTTGTAATAATGATGATGGTGATGATGATAATGATGATGATGATGATAATGTGTATCGGTAAAGGGAATGAAGGGCGAGTGTGTGGTATATAAAATACACTGTTCTTGTGTCGTATGTGTGCAACGGCCCCAGCCGTATGCAATTTGCGTGATCCGCGTAGGTTGTTAGGCCGCCGCCACTCGGTCGAGCATTATAATTTTCGCGGCGAGACGAGCAGTTTTTCTATACGTTGGTTGTTGGGCGGACGCATGGGGGACAAGAGAGAGTAAAAGAGAGAAAGAGAGAGGAGCGATGGTGATGCGGGATTGCGGCAGGATGAAAACGATGAGATGATTGCCGTAGTCCATGATGACGGTGGTAGAACGGGTCGAGTTTGAACCGTGGGCCGGTACACGCTTGTAGCTGTATCCTCGCAGTGGCCCAAGCCAGACAGGCTACTTCTTTACTTTTTCTCTCTTCTTCTTCTTCTCTCTTCTTTTTTTTTTTTTATTTCTTTACCACAACTACCACCATCATCCTGCACCACTAACTTCGTTCCTTCTTTATTTTCTACTCCCTGTGTAACCTTCGAATTTTAATCTGCGTAAAATTTTTTTTATTCCCTGTTTTTGTGTTTAAGAAATGTTTTTTTTTAGCTTTCATGTACAATTTATATATATTTTTTTTTCTTTTTCATAACATGCATTTGGGAAATTTTTTATTTACTTGGGGAAAAAGATAATTCACATATTAGTATTCATGTCGGATATTAAATTGTCTTTTTTTTTTGTTTGTTTATGAATTATACCTTTTGTTTTTGTTATTTTTTTTTGTTGTTGAAATGGAAATTATTCATGAATGACAAAAAAATTGTTGATATTTTGTTTATTTATTTTATTATTTCAATATCATGTTTTTGGAAAATTCGCATCTCTGTTCATCTACGATGAAAGAAAATTGCCTTCCACTTTTTATATACCTTCATATACATTCATATATATATTAGTGATGGAAGGAGGGAATGTGGAAAAAGAGAACATTCATAAGAAATAGGAAAAAAAAATTTCAATGCAGCTCATTTAAAAAGTGACAAATTGTTTCTCATCTTTTTCGTGCAAAAATCCTATTTTTTTTTTTATCCATCCAATTATCCAATACAACCAAGTCAAAAAAATTTCCATCCATTGAAAAGAACTCAACATTTCCATACTTGTGAAAAAAAAAAAAACCTACTCTTTTTCTTCTATTTCTTCTTCATGATGATTCATACTCTTTTTTTTCCATACCTAATATTTAGAAGAAATATTCATTCATCCAATGAAGAAACAAAAAGAAAATGAAATAACATCACCACTTATATCTACGATAAAATAAAGAAAAAAAAAAGAGACGAAAAATTAAATCCTCCATTTTTTCTTCTTATTATTACAGATCGCAATAATTTAAATCGTAAAGAGTGGTGTACGTTGGCGTATTGGGAGCATGGTGGACGAGTTGGTCGACTTTATCCCGTTGAAGCATCAACAATAAGTGTCTTTGACTCAATTCATGATGGTGATGGACTGTGTTTAGCAAGTCTTGCTGAGAATCACGGTTCTTCCGCCGCTGTTCGGAGGACGCGCAGTAAAATTGGTCTAGGTAAGTGTATCTGTACATATGTACACATCCATTATAAAATATCGACATGCATATACATGAAAACGATAATACTTATATACAACTCGTAAAACCGGGTTGTATTTTCACCTGAAGCAAAATATGCTAATAATTATTTGTTGCTTGCGTGCAATGTTTTCAGGTTTAATGTTGAGCCAAGAAGATGATGGTGTATGGGCATACAACAGATCGGGCTGTCCAATATTTGTTAATTCACCAACACTGGATGATCCTGAATCACGTACACTGTTGGTTTATCGTGTACCACCAGGATTTTGTCTGAATATATATGATCGAGCCAAATGTCCATTGTCACGTTTTACATATGGTGAATCGCCATCAACTGGTCCAGTCGATGCCAATTCAGTAAGAATAAGCTTCGCCAAGGGCTGGGGTCCAAAGTACTCAAGACAAGAAATAACATCTTGTCCATGTTGGTTGGAAGTGTTGCTTGCACCATGCAGGTGATCCTCCTGTCTTTACGTCATCACGCAACGTCGATGCCGAACGTGCCTTCCCCCCTCATCGAAAGAGAGAGATTGAGAGAGTGATAGAATAATACAAAGTGAAGAGGAGAGAGAAACAAAAAAAAATGGAATTGCTTTAAAAACGACAAAGACGTCATTTGCATTATATCCGCTCTTGTGCAAATGGATAAAAATGTTTTTTAACTTAAAAATAAAATAACCGAAAAGAAAAAAAAATAAACAAATATAAACAATGACGTAAAACTCGGCCTATGCCTTTTTCGCATTTCAGTAATCAATCAGTTGATATATCTGTTTTACTTTTGTTTTTACTTCAAGCAAACAAACAAATAGTGATGCTCTTTTGTGAATCAATTGGTCAGTTATGCTTGTTTATATTTATATATTATATTATATATATATTATATATGCAGAGCAATCAATTCTCAGCAATTCGAAGCGTTGCTGCTGTTGCTATTGTTATTGTTGGGATTATAATTTTAAATTGAGTTCCTTCATAGGCCGCGGGCGCACGCGCCCCTTGAATGCTTATAAAGCGCACTTCAAATTGTGATCCATTTGTTCCTTTTTTTTTTTTTTTTGGTTAAATTATTTTCTTCTTTATACGTGAAGATGAAACGTTGAGATGAAAAAATTTTTAAATATACACAGGGAAAAACCATACATACAAACGCAGCCGGATTAAAATTAAATTAAGAGACGTGTAAAACACGACGAAAATATGAATTTGTAATTAATAATAGTTGATAGATATCGATAAATATTGAATAATAATTATTATTATAATGATAATAACAATAGTAATAGTAATAATAATGAATAATAAATAATAATGATAAATATGAATAGTAATAATAATTATGAAAAATGATAAATAACGTGCACACGAACAATGAACGGTTTGTGTGCGTACATCGTGCTTTTGCCGTTCGTTTATTTATTAAGATTTTGTAGCTACGATGAAGAGAGAAAACGTAAGAAAAAAAAATAACTGGAGAAAAATATCCGTTTGTAAATAAAGTTATTTATACTACATATATAAATGCCAATAAACGCGACGCTAATTTACCATATACGTGAACGATTGGTTGAAGAGAGTATGTGAAAAAAGAACGAGAGGGAGTGAGAAAGATAGAAAGTGAGTGCAATCGTATTTGATTGGTATATGACCTCATTATTTCATTTTTATTACATTTTTCTTCCTTTTTTCAAATCATCTCCGAGTATTGGATTATGGAAGATGCGCGACTGCTTTCGTTATGTACACACATTGTTGTATTATATATATAAATATATATAAATGCATGCGCGATGCATGTGTGGTTTACGCTTCCGTGAGAGAAAATAATGAAAATAAATAATAATAAATAAATGAATTCACACAACTGACTGTTGAGTTGCGTCACCGTGCCATCACTTTAACAATAAATAAATGTAGGAATTTGAGTATGAAACTTTTTGGACAGTCCTCGAGTCTATTTTGCAGGACAATATTTTTTTGTTTGAATTAGGCGTGTGTTGCATTCAGTGTAGGTGAGCCTCAGATATGTCTAGTGTAGAGTTTTAAATCAAAGTTTACCTATGGAATTTGTTATTCTTCGTTCCAAGTTTTGCTTGATGATTCTACTTTCTGAGATTTGGAATAAATACATTTGATGGGGTTTTTTTTTGGTTGATCGAATCAAAACTTATTTGCTTATTCAATGGTTTGAGTTGAAGTCATCTCTGAAACGATTTAAAATAGATGAAAGTTATGGTGTGGATAGTTTTCATAGTCTTGTCAACGAAAGTGATCTTTGGAGCTTGAAGATGTCCCAACTATTATTTAAAATAATTGATATTCGGCGATCATCATGAAATTCGTACTAATTTAATAAAAGCAAACGTGAAAAAGCATAAAATATATTTTTTAATATTCAATATTTTGGTTTATGATAATTAAAATTGATTTGGAAATTGGTATTTCGAAATTTCGTTTCAGATATGCTGACAAAATTCAACTAAAACATTTTGACAATTCAAAAAAGAAATCTGTTGTATTGGTCTTGAAAATACACTGAATTAGTAAATTTAGTTTTAGCATTTTGAAATTTACAATTATCAATAATTATCAAGCTCTTGGAATGTACACTAAACTCATGAGGCAACGTGTTGTAATTGTTCCACCTTTTTGTTAAAGCATCGATTAATTAACTGAATAAAAAAATAAGACTGTATATATTTACACATCCATCCCTACATACATACAAACAGAGACTCACACAATACACACATTGATGTAAATTATCACGATGGAATATACAAACGGGAGTTTGCAGTATCGAATAATAATTGAAATAGAAAAATAAAAAGTAATATTTAGCGTAGAAAAATGCCTCTGTGAAACATTGTGCCTTCTATAAAATTGATGATGGATCATCAAATTAGTCGGTTATATTAAAATTGACGCATTGTGACGCAACTAACTAATAAATGCATTTGATCAGGCAGAAACAAAGGAGAGGGCAAATTAACGAATATTACAAACAAAAATGTTTACCCGTTTCAAATGGCGTAAAATTGTTTCTCGTAAATTCGATCTAATATTGATCGCATAAATTTTTCAATACTCCCTACAATTTTATTCTTCACAAATGAATATAATAAATTCACTGTCAAAAAAGAGAGAAAAAGGAATAGAAAAATGAAATTCATCCCTCCGTCCTCATTGAAAATCCATTCAATGGACAAAATAAATTATAATGATGCCTTGATTTTTTATACGTACTAAATATGACATTGAAATATTGCAATAAATTACTATTTGTCGATTAAATCTATATATTAATAGGTATAACTAAATTCAAAGAATATACATATGTATATACATAAATTGTTGTTCGTCCGAGTAGTGAAAGAAAAATTGTAATGTGAACAGAAAGGAAAATATTTGACGGCAAAATTTATGCATTGTAAATGTATATGAAAGAAGGCAGAAAACGCTTTTGTATAATAATACATTTTATTAATATATTAACATTAATGCTGTTATTTTTATTGTCTTTATTATTGCTATTACTATTTATTGCTATTACTATTACTATTATTATGGTTATTATTATTATCATCATTGAACAATTTATTAATATTATTGCAATTAAACACATAATACAAAATATTATAGTGAATTGATACAGGTGTATGTTGTAATACATATTATCACCATTAACTTGATCGTTATTCAATGTTTGCGATATTTCGAATGGAAAAATTGGTGATAAATAATTGAAAAAAGCAATAGCTAATATTTTGGAAAAACAGTTAAATTATGAGCTAACAAAAATTTAATTGCGGACATGTTTCTCTTTTTCATTCTTATTTTATGACCGATTATATAAATGTGAATGTTTTTTTTTTCACATATGTGTAATGATATACTGTAGGAATGTTATTTTCGATAAATTTCTTTTTAAATCAGTGACGAGGACTGAGGCGCGTGTAATGTACGTATTATTTATGGATGATGGAGTTTTTATTCGCCTTGTTTTTTGTAATTTTGGCTGAAATTGTATTTGTATAATGTCAAATGAGTTTGACTTGAATTATGTCTCGATGATTTTTATGAGAAAAGAAAATCAAATGAAAAAAGAACAACAAAATACACGAGATTAAAAGATATTACTGTTGATTAATTTATTTTTGTGTATTCTTTTGATTGAATGTTTGGTGAGAAGTGAAGAAAACAAAATTATATTTAAGTTTGGTCAGTGATTTTGTTCATTTTCATTAATTCATGAGGTTGATGTTCTTCATTGGTATATGAGCACTTTGTGTTGCGTCGTAGGTGAAAAATTCAAGTATATGAAAGCTCTGGTGGTAGCTGAATTGAAACCAGCATCAGTCAGTAGGTTGAGCAAAAATTTCTGAGGGTTTTCCATTTGGAATCAGATGAGAAAGAAGAGCACCAACTGGAAAAGTGAATAATTAGAATCAGTCTGGATATCTGTAAGTATTTGAAGTGGAGAATTTGCAATCCCAATCTTTGACAATTAACTATCGTTTCAATTTGTTTTCGAAAGGAAATTTCATGATGGTAGCGCATTCATTCTTCTCTTCAATATAATATTTATCGAACATTGAATACGAAGATGAAGTTCCTTATGTAATTTTTTAATCCTGAAGTGAATTCTTGTAATTATCAGACTTTTGATCAGACACGAGAGTAGAAAGGTGAGAATCGAATTGGTTTTCGAAATAAAATCCACAAATACAATTCAAATGTAAAATATTTGTACTTGATCAAGATGTTATAAACTTACTGAGCATTATTGTAGCAACCATGTATATCAACATTTGACAACTATCATCAACAAGCAATCCAAATGCTAAATTGCTGACAATAGCACCAAGTCGTCCTGATGCTGATGTGATACAAATTGCAAGAGCATTGACGTGCGTTGGAAATATATCGATAACGATACTGGTTAAAACAATATTGGCTGATGCCATCGCAACACAAAATATGCAAGCAACAATTAGTATTTGTGTTGATGAATTCACGGTATATATAGCATATCCTGCTAGACCAGCGGTCAATGATGCTAAAACTGAAACAATTAATGTTGTCATTAATGTTGAGTAGAAGAAAAATGACAAGTTAAATTTATGCAGAAGAAAAAACACAATTATTCCTCAATGAATCAATATTCCAATACTAAAATAATATCGAATCATCTTAAGATAATGCATGACTTTTCATCTGATTTGATAGCTAATTACTTTGATGGTGCCTTGATTCAGATATGGGAAAGATCGCAGCCATGATGAGTGATTGAAACAAATTGATTAATCTAATTTATTTATAGAATCTTACCAGGAATAGTATTTCGTTCTAAACGATTAGAAACACATCCACAAATGATGATTCCTATTGCACATGCTGAATTTATTGCCAATGTCTGCATGAAAACGCTATCGTTAATGGTCCAATCATCACAATTTGATCGGGCTGTAATCATTGTGTTATTGTCGAATGTAACCAGTTTACATACACTTGCACTTTCTCCATTTGGATGATGTTTATAATAATTTTCAAAACGATTGAATAATTCTGGCATCCATATACCAAATCCATACCATCTATGAAAGTGAGGGAAATGTTTTATTATTGAGTCAATTATTAATATTCGCCATCGGAATTGTTCCCTGATATTTTCTTGTTTAATTATACAATTCAGATTTCAAATAAATTGCCAGTTGAGAAACAATTTAATTTTTCTACGAATATATTAAAACTATCATTGATAATTCTTACCCATACATATTGGTAAAATAAATAATCCAACATAAAACAGCATATTTTAGAAAAGGCGGTGACGTAAGTGTTATTATTTGTCCCCACGCGTTTTCCAAAAGTTGATGAAGAATTTTACAACTTGTTGACGAATCATCACATTCATCATCTTCAAGAATATCTGCAGAATTATTTACCTCGTTGAATGTTATCTTCAGCTCTTTTACCTAATGGTAAAATTTCAATTCAAGTTTAGCAATAGAAATATAAAAATTAATTCTTGTCACAAAGTTTATTTGTTACTATTAAAAATTAGTAAAATGAACTAACTGGAAACTTCGATTTGTCTTGCTTCATATTAATTACAAAAATTTGTTGTAGAATTATCAGAGCTTCTGTTTTTCTTCCACGTGATAATAAATATTTTGGACTTTCAGGATAAAGCATTAATATCAGTCCACAAATGAAGAGTGGGATTCCTATTATTCCTAAATAAAGTCGCCATGAATTGAAGTGATAACCATTGAATTCATATGAGAATCGAAGAGGAATGATGATCCATGCTAGACCTAAAATAAGAAAGAAGAAAGATAAACACAAATTGTTGATTGGATAATTTTTAATAATCGAATTGAAAGGCGTGAAATTGTTTTCTGTAATTACCTGGTAATACTGATGAAGCTAAAGTCCAACAGAATCCAACGAAGCAAATACTCTTTACACGCTGCTCGGAAGCAGTAAATTCACCAAGATAGGTATATATTAAAGAACCTGGCGCGCCAATTCTATTTGTGATGCAAATACGTATAAGTAAATAAGAAAATTTATACATTTAAAATACTTATTCATTTCATTTATCAGCGATATGTAATTCTTCATAGAGACACATGACTACGAACTACTACAAAAAAATCCACTTCTTTTTTTAACGGGTATAAACTTCTGAGTTGGAAATTGACAAATGTCATATTGGGAATTAAAACTTTCTGAGAATTAGTTTCTTTTACATTAGACAATATTATGGTTTACATATATAAATAATTCTTGCTATTTTTGTGTCAAGTTAAGAAAATAAATGACTTAAACATTTGGTACAACTTCTGTTCAGAAATTTCTATTACTTTTTCAAACTCTCATTGATTAGTGATAGAACAATAAAGAACAAATATAATACAAAAGAATGACAATATTTAAGTGTGTCTCCATTTGAGTTTTGCTCATCTGTTCGAAAGCTTACGTTATACCAGCAATAGCACGGAAGACAACCAATGCCTCAAAACTTTGAGAAAGTGTTGAAATGAATGTAAGAATACTGTCCAGTAATAATGTACAAATTATTACTTTTTTACGGCCATAAGCATTGGCTAAAATTCCCCAAAATAGTGAACTTGAGATCCCACCTAAATTGAAATAGAAAAATTAATTAGAAACAATTCTCACTGTTGTAATCGACACATAATTAATTAAACAGATGATGACAAATGTTAGATAAATAGATGTTACATTTTATTAGATAGAATAATAAAATTCATGCTGAGTTGTTTTACCTAATAGAAATGCTATGTGCAACATCCCTTTCTGCTGTGAATTTAATTTAAGATCGCACTCAGATGCTGGAATAATATAAGCATTCACACTACTTTGACATCCACCGAATAAAAAAATAATTCCACAAAGTAATGTAAAGCCATATTGAAACTTGCCGTAACCTACGATAGAAAATTACACAATATTAGCAACGAATATGAATGTAAATAAATAATGAAGAATTAATTAATCGAACAAGTCAAGTTTGAATTAATGTACCGCATAATTTTATAGCTGTTTCATAGTCAGTCGTTGTAGCACCCTTTGCCATCATTTTTTCTATAAAAAACAGATTCATTAATATGTTTTCTTATTGAAACTTTTAAAGAAATTGTTGTTCATCAATTTTATAATATGGAAACTTCTAGTAAAGTTATTTTTCTATTGTTAAAATTTTAATTGATGTTGGGTAGTGAAATATTTTAAGTTACTTACCAATACTCAAATTATCTGGTGCAGATAAATCAATAGTGTCTGGAGTATTATCAATTCTAATTGTAGTCATGACTATTTTCTTTAAATTTTGTTCGCTGCTTTCTTCTCTATTTGAAATTATGTGTGAGTTGAAACTGAGTAAATAAGAACTGTAGCGAATTGAAAAGTGTAATTAATTATCAAATAACACACGTGTCGATACTTTTCAATGTAGATTTTTCTGAACACTTATCCTGTTATTGATATAATCAATTAAACTGAAGAATAATAAACGCAGAATCATTGTTTTATCACACGTTCATACAGTTTTATCATTTTCTTTCTATTGAGATGTATCGTCTTCATCGTGTACAATTCCACAACTGGTTTTCTTTGATGATGCAGAAGGGGGAATGTAATGATATTCTCGTAACAGAATATTATTCATATTTGTTTTGGATTTATATAACTAAATATAAAAGATTTTATATCTTGATTATTTATATAACGAATGATTCCAATTATGCATGAGACTGTGATCAAACAATAACATCTAAGAGATTTGATGAGTTATCTTTTTTTTTTTTAGTATTTCTCACAAAACAATCAATTTCTAAGATTGATTTGTGAAATTAAAAAACATGACAGGTATGATATGCAGAAATGGTTGCAATCGATGATGAATTTTTATAAAGGTATTTTCTTCTGTGATTAGCGGACATGAATGTTTGAAATTCATAGCTCGATTTACCTCAACAAATTTATATAATCGATATGATGGGATCTATATGAAATACACTGGAAAAATTCATGTGGTCATTATCCGAATTTCCTTCATTTTTTAGCAGTCCTATCTATAGTTTTTGCGTTATGAATGAACTATTATTCTATTTTTTCAATTCTAAATTGCATGTTTTTCACATCCAAGTCAACATCGAACACATATTGAAGAAATTATATCTCCAAACTCACTTTTCTCAATTGCTCGCTATTTTGTTTTTTAATCTTATTTCAATTGAGTAGTTCATGTGACCCAGTGAACCCATTCATTGTGTGAACAGAGTCCAGTCATGATGAGCTTTCTGGGGTAAGAAATCGCGGTAGACAGTCTAATCTTTGTCAAAAAAACAGATTGAGGAGACTAATGGTTATATATCCACAAGATGATTCTATCAATCTACTCAATAATAATTTTAATAATTTACAATACACTTTACAAGATATTTCGATATAACTTTCTGTTATTTTTTTATCGGCCATTTGCCGCATCGATTGATTATCGCCGTTTGTTCATACATATTTTCAACCTGTGTATTAATGTAATGAACATCATTCAGATGCTGAATTAATCATTTGAATAAATTGATGGCACGTTTGGATAATCTTTTGACTTCAAATGATTAATTGAATTCTGAGTATCAATTGTTATCTTTGCATCATCTCAATCCGATTAATTAATTATTTATTATCGATAGAAAGACTGAAAATAATCATAGGTCGATCATCACTCTGTTTCATTATTTTTTTTATTCTCTCTTTTTTTTTCTGTCATTTTTTATCACTTGAACATTCAACTAAAACACACAATGACCTTAGAGGTTTACTGCGGGTCCAATTCGGCTGTGTTTCAATGAAACAAATGGTGTTACACTACGTATCTCTGATTCTAAACATTCTGAATATATATCAGCACTGAGTTCATGATCAGCGATTTCTTTATCAGCTTTGGCAGTTTTCACAGCGTCATCAACTGTTTTTCTTATTTTTGCTTCCAATTCCTGATGGATCAATAAACAGACATTAATATTTCTCAAAGCAAGAGCCAAATCAAAATCTCAATTGAATTAAAACTAACCTTTAATTCGTCAGCAGTAACTAAATTAGTGCTAAGTATCCTCTCTTTGAAGCTCGTGAGAGGATCCCGAGTCTGTCTCACTTCTTGAATTTCTTCTCTCGTTCGATAACTGGTGCCAGGATCAGACATACTGTGTCCACTGTATCTGTATGTCATTGTTTCCATGACGAGTGGACCTTTGCCCGAAGTGCAATAATTAACTGCAAATCGCATTGCTTCTCTCACTGCCAAAACATCCATGCCATCAACCTGAATGAAGACAATATCATTTATAGATACATTTTACTGTGATAAGAAACGATTTTAGATCACCATGAAAATTTTAATGCATACAAATATTATATGTTCATGAAAATAATTTCTCACCCATATTCCAGGAATATAATCGCCACGAGTGTAATATTCTGTGTTCGCGGCAGCTCGATCAGCGCTTGTGCCCATTCCATATTGATTATTTTCACAAATAAAGATGCATGGAACGTCCCACAATTTGCTCATATTGTATACTTCAAATATTTGACCCTGATTTGCAGCACCATCGCCATAAAGCGCCAAACATACACCACCATCACCTTTGTATTTATGCGCGAATGCGATTCCAGCACCCAATGGTACCTGAAGCAATATTCATTTCTTGATAACATGAATATAAAAGTGATGTGAAGAATTATCTTATTTTTTTACTATGTGACTCTTGTGACCACATAATACAATTTGAAGGAACGAATAATATGCACTGAATCTGAAGATGAAGAAATATTTAAAAAAAGCAGAACATTAACTTTCAATTTCTTAGAAATGAAATTGGTCGCCAGTAACTCTTCAGAAAAAAGGATTCGCATCAATCATCTTTTTGAGCGATAGTGTCTAGATTGTCTGAAGATAGATGTGAATGTATATTTAGAATGCTAACAAATATATAATTTCGAGAGAATAAATATCTGTCAACATGCGATTTCGCGATTTATGCTCTGCCTTTCAATATATTGTTGTCCGATATTGTGCAGAATCAGCTGCAATTCTTCTCCGTTATACGTGAAAGATTGAAAGGGTAAGATTAATATGAAGAATTGGTTCTTTGGAGGACTGGTAAAATATGGAATAGTGAATGCCATGCACAACTCTTAAATTACCTGAGCACCGACGATACCATTTCCGCCATAAAAGTTCTTGGTGTACATATGCATAGAACCACCTTTACCTCTGGCACAACCACCTTGTCTACCTGTGAGCTCTGACAATACACCCACTGGTGGTACACCCATTAAATAAGTCCAGCCATGAGCACGATAAGCTGTAATAACAGAGTCTTGTGGTCGCAGAGCTGCTTGCATTCCAACTGCACACGCTTCCTATCGTGTGAAACATCAATATTTAGTTTAGAGCATAGAGAGAAAATAACAATAAAACCATTTTCTTCCTGATGTTCGAACGGAAGTAGTTTGCTAGTTATTCATTACTGTAAACTTACTTGACCCGAATACAAATGGCAGAAACCCCTCACAATTTTTTCTTTATAAAGATTACCAGCAGCGGTTTCCATTCGTCGTATCGTATGTAATTTTTCGTATATATCCAAAGCATCATCACGTGTCACTGTGACTTTTGTTGATGGTCCTGATTCTAATTTGTGTAATCTGAAGGGTTTTGTTTCAAATGAAGCTTCAGTGGCATAATTATTTCGTCCACTTGAAAAAACTGCGAATATCTGAAACAGTTAATTGATTGTTCATTTCATTAGCATTTTCTCATGTTATTATTAACGTATGAATCGTGAAATATCTGAGGTATCATGGAATATCCTCTTATCAAAAGTTCGGTGGTGATTTAATAAGTGATTGTCGTTGTCCATAGCGGATCAGTTGAACCGTTGGAATAACTTCAAATTAATCTCCATTCATTTTTGATGAACGTGTCTAATGATGAAGGCAGTGATTAGTTGACGCAACAAAAATTGTTTTATAAAAGAGAAACACTTATCATACATTTCATAATCTCATTTGAGAATGAATTCAACTCGAAGTAATATTTTCCAACAATTTTCAAATATTGAGATGGAGATAAGCAGAGGGAAAGAAATATCATAATCTATTCAAGCTTTCTAGGTTGTAGGAAAGGAAATAACATAAATTAATCATTTTGCGTGAAACTGTTATCAGTCTTTGTGTTTTCTCATATTCGTAATGGAATAGTAGTTCATATACAATTATGCATCATCGCTGTATACATATAATTGAACATTCAAATGACCAACGTATCAATTAATTACCATAACATGTCTTTCTTGTAAAGAGAAAATGAAAACGTTTGTTATTCGTTTCAATTACATGTTTCATATCAGTCTAATATCATTGAATTTTGTCTTCCCTAGCAACCTAATTCGTTTGAACTGTTATGTCTAGATAATCAACTGGATCCGCTAAGGCTCTGTGTGTATTGTGATATAAGATTTTATAACAATAACTGAATCTTTATTATTGTTATAAATATACACACACAAAACTATTATCATGGTAATTTTTTTTTTTTTTCTATAAATTTCTTTGATTCACACATTGAAGAGGTATATTTACCTCGTTCCATGTCGTAAACTTGCCAGAAGCCAAGATTCGTCAAGCAAAAAGGTGGAGAACATCGATGATAGATAAACATATATATAAGAATGAAGAAAATATTGTCATAATGTAAATTGAGAAAGGGAAAAAAAGAGAAAAATAATGACATAGTGCCCCTCATCGAAGGTCACCCTAACACAATCACATATCTATTACAAAATGATCGACAAACAACAAATTGATGATAGATAATGAATAATTTATAAGAATTATTGATAATGAACTTACATTTCGTCGTGACACTTCACGGCCGATTGTCTTTACGCAATTTGCCATCATTTTTGTAAATGTCGCCACTAATTTGATGAATTTGTAATAATGTTGTATGCAATGTTGGTTGATGGACAAAGTGGACGATAGCCTTCAGCTAATGACCAATATATTTCTACGAATATAGGTTACCTTTGAGAGAAGTCGTAATTTGTCGTATATCTATTCATGTGTACAATTTTTCCTCTAGGTTTTCCATCCTGGGAGAACAGTTTCTCTTTTATGCGCATGCGGTAAGTGATTATGTATGAAGAAAAATTTGGCGCGTAAATGGAAGTTGACATAACCTCAAACGCGGAATTCCAGAGTCCCATATATAATTTTAAATAATTGTAAGTAACTAAATAGTGTTTAGAATTAGAATTTAATTATATTAGAATTGAATTATTGTCCGGGCTTCATTTTTTTTATGGATGATAATGATTTTTCAGACCGAATCCATCGTTCGGTAATAAAAGGGAGGAAGAAAGTTTTGCGAATAAATAATGTTGGGGTTTTGAAAATGGAAACTTCTGTTTTGTTCGATTGGAAATATTGATACGTTTTTCGGAGTAGTGGAGATCACGCGAAATTATACAGAATTTACGATTTCGCATGTACAGTAGCTCATAAGCTGACGTCATCATTTAATATGGCGGCGAGATCCAAACACCCTACCGGCTTAAATCATATGTTCATAATCCTCTGAATATTTAAACGTTTTTTTGGCATAGATTCACTGAAAGCCTTGTTGATTCAGTTTTAAGACGAAACAAATTATTCTGATAGACTTATTGTAGAAAATGAGTAACACCAATTAAATTAAAGTGGACTTGCTACAACAGTGTAATGAATTCACATTCAACAAATGTTTGAATTTTTATAAAAATGCACAAAGGTCATCGAAATAGTCATGGTACAAATATTAGACGCATACAAGTATAATGTTGATATAAAAATGTAGAATTTTACACATAAACTGCTCAAAGACTCTCAATTAACCAATCACACATTTAGCAAAATCACTCGAAACCTTGTGTCGCTCATCAAAAGCATCCTGCACTGTTTGAGCAATCAAATTAGCACAATTGAACATTTATTATGCTTGAATTTAGTTCAGTGCATTTCAATTGCATTTGACAGGGAGTGAATGCGGTAAATACTGCAAATAGAAATCGTTCATAATTTATTGACCCGACAAACGTCATCCGTTTTGTTTCGAGTCATGTACGCCATTCTCTAATGTTTTCAACGGTTTTACTGCTTCAATGTCATTTAATTGTTGAATGTCGAGTTGTTCAAGTTGACGACGCTTCTTCTCTTTTCTCGCCTCCAACTCTTTATCTTTCCTGTTGGCAAAAAAAAAGAAACGTAGAGAATGTATACAGTGTGATCGATCTTGTTTCGATGGATGTTATTCATCAAACCCGTGACTTACAATCCAAACAATTCACCATCCTGAATAGTTTCTGGTAACTTCTTGTTCAACGTTTCAGGTAATAAGAGTGAAACAAGACCGCCAGTAAGCGCACACGCGCCAAAGATCACAAGCGGGAAAGGCGCCCATATCTCCGACTTGAAAAGGAAAACAGTTTTCAATAAATTTCAATAATTTCAGCGTTTTATATGAAACTCTAAACCTATGACTCGGTTCTTCAAATTGAAAAAAAATCAATTCAAAATATGAGTTTTGATTCATTGATATTCAATGTATAAAACTATTAACCCGTGTTATATTTATTCATGAGAATTACTCGTACGGTTTGAAATCTTACTCTACACTGAGCATAACAATTCCTTTAACAACATCATATTACCAACTTACTAAGTAATTGACGGACGGTGCAATGACTCCACCAATTCTTGCAAACGTTGAACTTGCACCAAGGCCAACATTTCGTACCACAGTGGGAAATTGTTCTGCGGTGAAAATATAAATTGCACCGTACGACGATGTTATTGCCAATTTTCCAATCATGGCAAGCGCAACAATCCCCCAATGCCCTTGATAAATGATCGGAAAAGAAGACCAGCATTAAATTAATAATCCTGTTGAACATGTAGGAGCGGTAATTCAATCAAAATAAAAAATAATATAAGAGTAATAATATACCAGGTGGGAAGAAAATTGTGGCTATAAGTGCAGTTCCAGACATCATCATACAACCACAAAGAATTTTTTTTCTACCCCAACGGTCGAGAGTGAAGATAAGAAAAGTATACGCCGGTACTTCTACAAATCCAGATATCACAAAGTTGATATAATCATTGCCGCCGAGGTTTGATGCATTCCATGAAAGACCATAATAAGTACCGCTATTTACAAGCCTGAAAATAATGAACTTAGTAATTTGTCACAACTTGAGACATTCATTCCGCTTATACCTAAATAATACCATTGGTTATTTCACACTCGTTCACTCAAACATTTACATGTCATTCTTCTTTCCACAATGTTAGATTTGTAGTATTAGATATATAAAATATTATTTACCAATTGAAGAAGAGGAGTATAGATTTTCTCCTGAGATTTGGGTATCGGAACAAATCAAATAGAGATGCTTTTTTATTATCGGGCGTACTACCATCATTTTCATTCAAAAGATTATTTAAAGTATCACGAGATATTTCAATACCATTTTCACGCGCAGCGCGTTGCAATAAATCTTTTGCCTCTTGATCCTTGCCATTTGTCAGTAGCCAACGCGCCGATTCCGGAATGAACCTCAATCATTGAAACAAATAATAATAAATTAAAGAAAATATTATAACACAGGGTTGATGGAGTTGACTGCAGTTGGAGATTCACAATGAAAGAAAAATGTCAAAAATCATTTCATTCTCGCTGTGGTGGTGATATTTTTCCATTCATTGATCCACTCTCACTGACTTCGAAGACATTTCTAAATACTCACCACCAGTAAACGAGAAAAGCAACACTCGGCACGGTAATAGCAATTTGTAGAATCCTCCAATCAGTTATATAATAGGCGAAACCAGCAGTCAATATATAACCAGTTGTGAAAAATAATTGACATCCAACCCCAGCGATTAAACGTTTCTTCGGACCGACCATCTCTAGGGCTAAATATAAAAACATAAACAAAAGAATAATGAACTAAATCATTTAAAAGAATCCACCAAATTGTTAATCAGATTTTGACATAAATTTTTCATACCTATCACATATGCCACTAAAAATACGCCGCTAGTCGTGGATCCAACAATTAATCTGAAGATAACATATGATATGTATTCGGGTGCAATAGCAACAAGTACTCCACCCACCAATTGAATTACTAAAGACAGGAAGAAGATTGGTCTACGTCCAAATTTATCGGACAAACCACCGAATATTATTGAGCCAAGCATGACTCCTACCATGAACAGAGAGTCTCCAAACGCACGCAACCATCCTCGATCGCACACTAAATGCCACTGTAAAACACAAAATTTTGCCCTTATTATTTATTGCATTTGTTAACTGTTATTGTGAATCAATATTAATTTATAATATCAATTATCTGATTTATCTCACAGTTCATGTTGAAGAATATGCACACAAACAAATATTATTGAGGCTTTTCTTTTTTTTCGCAATGAGAAACTCAAAGACAATTCAGAAATTTCAAGTTAATCTTTGATGACTTTAAAACAAATCTCATCATTTCACACAAGAAATCAAAATGGTTTACTTTTAACGTGATGAAACATAAAAATATTATCTTTTCATCTTACATAAATTCATTAAAAGTATTCATAGAACGAATGATCTGTAGAAAGGAACAATATGGCATGACGATTTCTTCACTCGGCAATTAATTTCAAAACACTAATGTACAATCTACGTCAAGATATAATACATAATTAACGTATTTAAAAATAAAATGACAGATAAATCATCCACACACGCTTTCCTATTTTCGTATAAATTCTCAAGCTGTATCGAAAAATAGCATTCCAACATGATGACGAAACAGTCGACAATTCGATATTAGTCTCATTTTATTTTCATATCATTTCAGTATTTTCCCTGAACTATTCGACAATTATTCAGTGGAATTTTTGACTAAATTGAAATTTAAACGAAGCCAATCAGATGTGGGCTATCCAAACATTACAAAAATCACGCGGCTTTTATTGGCAGAGAAGCAGATAAATAAATCACAACTGTACAAAATATATAAAAATAAAAATAAAATACTCTAGAAATTCTATTAACAATCAAAGAAGAATCGAAGAGAAATCAAAGCTGTGATGAACATTGAACCTGATATTGATAAGGACATCCTGGTCCTCAATTTCACTTTCATTTCCATTTAAATAAATCTCAACAACTCAATTCTCAATTTCAATAATTTCAATTCGTTGTCTGTTTTATTATTGACGTAAGAAAAAAGAAATTTTTTGCGTAATGATATTAAACATATCAGGATAAATATATTAATTATCGATTGCTTCATTCACATTCATTGAATACAAGAAATTATTATCGGATAATTAGTCTTTAGCTAATGCATACCTCAGATGTAGTTGTACTTTTGTAAACGCTAGTGTCGAAGACGAATTCTTGGCAGGTCATGTGCCCCTCGCGGCTTGACGTCCTTGTCGGATCGTTGCTAACTCCAACATTTTCCCTGCTCTCATCATTGCCATTGCTGGCATACAATCTCGTCAAATTTTCTCGTGTTTCGCACTGTGACAATCCATGAATTTTCTCATCCCATGGATAGCTCGCATTCATAATATCTGGACTCAAATAATATGTTGCATTTTGCGTTTCCCATGGCAATAAACACCTTAAAAAAATAATTAACAAATATAAATTATTATTCCATTCTATTTATCTAAATTACCTAAATTAATTTCTCATTATTTTTATTCATTTCTTTACCTGGTGTTCATTTTGGCACCCAAGAAAACACCGGCCAATTTGTGAAACGCGCATATTATCGCCGGTAGACACAGCAGCAAATAAATTCTACGTTGATATCTACCAAATTCGCCCATTTTTAATATCACATCGTCATAAGCCATTTTTCACTTATTGACTTTTTATGTATATTAAAAAAATATGAATGTTATATTGAAAGAGAAATGAGAAAGAAAAAAAAAAAAACACAAACAAAAAATAATAATTTTTCAAAACTTATAAAAAAATAAAAATTCGTCACGTTCGATTTCTATATATATGTATATTTATATAAATTTGTACGCGTGAGATGTTGTGTGCTCCACTAATTATTCCGTCCAATTTGTTTGCTTCTTTCGCCTCACACCTGAAAATATAATTTCTATAATAATATATACAAATAACTGGTATAAAATAATGATAAATTTAAAATAGATCAATGAATCATGATTTCGTAGCAGCAAAATGATTTACCAATATCAAATAAAATCAATTCATGTAAAACTCACTTAATAAGAGAGTAATAACAATTCAATTAATTTTTATCAACTATCTATTTATAATTAAGGGATGAAACAGTTGGATTCAGAAAATAACTAAATATTTATCTAAACAGATAAATAAAAATAATAAAATATAATTAAACAAAACATAAATAAATATTGATAAACATTTTGAAAATATAAAAATCACCCTTGATAAAATGAATATGAGACTTCACTGAAGAAAACTTTTCTTCCAATTAAAAATGGTATACAATGAAAAATTGTTCGTCGCCGTGTAGATGATTCTTGGCCGACGTTACAGGACTAACTGACACTCTCACACGTTTCACTGCATTAGCGGACGTTCATCGCAACCGGCTTCTCAAGTCTCGAGTCTCTTCGTGGGCTCATCGAGGGCGAGAGTGAAAAAGAAAGAGAGAGTGTAGTGTCAGGGTTTAGTGTACCGACTATACCTACTATGCTATATACGATACGACCCTCTTCACTCTTCTCTGGTCAGTGTTTCCCAGTCCTCCTTTGAGCCCACCGACATCGACTCCACCACGCCATGTCTTTCTTCATATCCTCCCTTCTCTCATGCACACCATATACCAACTAGTCAATGAGCCGTAAATGTTGAAAGATTCTATGGCAATGTTTCCTCACATTTTCTCCATCATATGTTTCAATAGATACTCATTTTATCAAGACCAAATCTTATTTACAGATGAATAATTATCTCGGCCTAATAATCCAGTAAATAATTATCAAATTTAGAAAATATTTTACAAGACAAAATTAGAATTGGCTTTGTTCATCTGTTGAGAAATATCCACTAATGTTTATCAAATTATTTCAACAAAACTTCAAAAATTCTTCGCAATGCACATATTTTACTACGAGATATTAAATAATAAAAAAAGGAGAATTAGAAACATTAATGAAAATACTTTGTCAATTTTTTAATAATGTTCATTAAATTTGTCAGTAGAACTGAAATAAATTTACTGAGGTGATTTTACTTTCAATACAACAAAACAAAATCATATCAATCAACGACTTTAAAATACCACAACGGAAACAGCAGCAAAATAGTTGTTAATACAATAATTAGAAAAAATAATTAAAAATCACCAAATATTATTTAATTTAGCCTCTCATTTTCCTTATAATCTTTCAATTCAAAAATTAATTTTCCATTCTTCTCATAATTTTCTTATCTTCATCTCTCCCGTTATCGTTTCCTTCCTTTGTAATATTTAATTATACCATATTCATATTAATGTGTAACATTATTTCCTCTGATATCATCGCATTTGTAATATCATGTTTGTGTGGAATGTTATACAACTGCTAAATTAAAATAATTCACCATAAACTATGAATTACTAATCCTAGATTTGGGTCAGGAGGACTCAACGAAGATGAACAAATTAAAAAAATATAATTAGAAAGAAAAGAAAACTCGATCGAACAGAACCAGTCAAGTTATCAATGTATATCTTGGTGGTTTGCAATGCTGTTGAATTTACAAACAGTCATTTCTTCTCCACCAATCTTTTTCATTCTATCTTATTATTATTATTAATTTTTTTTATCCGTTTGCTTATGCCACCTCGTCGTGCTCCTGAGATATAATGACAGGAGTGCACGGCGTCAGTTGAAAAAAAGAGAACACGAAGAAGAAGAAGAAGAAGAAGAAGAAGAAGAAGAAGAAGAGTTTGTATGATGTGTTCTTTTGTATTGTTTTTTCCTTTTTTTTCCTTCACGATAAAAATTCCAACGTTCCTGGGACGCGTTTATCCCCTTTTAGATGACCAAGAGACTGAGTTCGCATATATTATGAAGGTTATTTGTAGTGTATAAGAGAAAGATAGAGGGTACTTATATATATTCTGTTGAGTATGTAGTAAGTTCTCATGGCGAGAAAAATCCCTTGCGACTGGTTTGTCTCGTCGTGAAGAAGAGAGAAATAAATGGTTGAAGAGGAGGTAGGAAAAGGAAAAAAAATGCACAATAAATAAATAAATGAATCAAAAAAATTAAGAATATAAAAAAGAAATGTAGAAAAATTCAAACGAAGAGACTACTATACACACTGGCAGTGTCGCGACAGGGGCGAGTTTGTGAGCTTTACTTTGGCGCGACGACGTAGACACTGGAACAGAATAAATTGAACCTGTCCTTGCTTTATTGCCCATGGTATTATATTATGGGCAATGAAGTTGATAAATACGTATATATATACACGTTGAACCTGCATCGTCGTACGATAAACAGGACAAAAACTGCAAAGCAGAAATGGGGGAAAAAAAATGGGATGTGAACATGAGAGAAAATGTATATCAGTAATACAAATTACTGATAAATATAAATAACTCGACAGAAGTGAAAAAGGGAGAGATATAATTTTTTTATCTGTAATGGCTTTGAGAGTTTATTTAATGGATATGATGGAATAATTAAAGACAGGATAGAATTGTGTCATAATTTTTTATGTGAATGGAATTTCGTAATTGACGATGTAAAATTGGGTGGAAGACGAAATGAAATTTAAAGTGTAAGTAGATCGATTGGAGATAAAAATTCAGGAAAGAGATTAATATTGGATTGGATTGTTAATTATTAGGTGTTGGTGAGATTTCGATTTTCTAATTATATAGTGAATTTTAATGGACTGGGTTGCCTTGCCAAGTCATTGAACTCTTAAATATTTATGATTCCAGAGTATTCATATAGCAACTCGTTTGCTTTCATCTTCAACTCATTTTCTGTTTCTGTTAACATATTGAGCTTTCTTTTCTTTATTTCCTATAATCCTTTTGCGAATATTTTTCACACTTGCATTGTGATTTTTGTAATAATTGATCAACATGATGAATTAAAATTGACAAAATTAGTTGGAGATCCTGAAAAATAAGAAAACTTTGACTGGAACAAATCAACGAATGAAAACTTTTATTCCAGTTATTAGATATTGATGAGGAAAAAGAATTGTACTCGAACATCTTTGGATATACAACGTAGCTTGTAGCTTTGTCTCTTTGGAAAATTGAACATCTGATTGTTCCAAATGTGAATTGATAAGAATTTACTGAGCTGTGTTAGGTCAAACAGGATGTACATGAGCACAAATAAAGTTGGGGGTTAGTTCAGAATGACTAACATCACCACTTTCATACCATTTTCTACTTTCATTCGCCCTTTTTTTCCTTCCCTCATCATTGTTCGTGTACGGTTGGTATATAGGGCCGTATCCTCTGTTCATAGCAGCCCCGTGGCCTTCATCAAATATATCAGTATTTAGTCCAATCGCTGTTTATGATAGCAAGCCGGTGTCCATTTCAAGGTCTCTCTCATATCTTAAATGATTCTCATGCATTTCAATGTACTGAATAAGAAAAGGTTTCTTGATTTATTAAAAAGAATTCTAAACGTTTTCCGTTTCTTTTTGTTCAATAAAAAATGTGATTTTATGTTATTCGAATTTCTATCTTAAAGTTGGAGATACAAAAAAAATGTTTATACAAAAAATATTCATCGTACAGAATAGAGAATTTTCGTTTTTGAACTTTTAAAATACCTCAATTAGTTTGAGAGATATTAGAAATTAATAAATCAATGAATTCGCGTCAATTTTAAATTCAATGGTTGAAATTTACAATTGAAAAATGTAATTTATCTCCCTACAACATCAAGCTGGAGCAACAAAAAAAATTCCACATTCACATCATCTTTTTTATCAAATCCACTAATTTTCCGAATCCAACTGTCTCTCAAATAAATTCCACTTTGTATTAACCATTGAATCATTCCCAAACCCCAACTGTCAGCATCAATTATTCCCAAATCAATTGTCCTACATCAACACCCAGTTCCCCATGAATTAAAATCAAAATCATCAAACCCATCAACTCTAACAATTAAATTCCTACAATATCCTGTCACAACAATCGTCATAATTCCTTATAGCCATTCAAGACTTTGGAAAACACAAACAACACAATCATAAATCTCATCGATGAGACCTTGAAGTGGACACAGACCTTATAGGCAACATATGGACTAATTCGTATACAGTATATAGTTGAAACCTACATATTATATATATGGACGAGTTGAGAAAATACCAGTTATATTCATCCATACATATAAACATACACATGGAAAAAGGTATAAAAGAAAAGACGACGAGTTTTTACTGGCATAGTAAACCCTAAGAAGTATCCAATGGTGTATTATCATCATTACTATCCCCAGCATGCCTGGCAAACTCATGGAATAATGTTGAAATACCTGCATACAAACATATCCATACATTCAAAAAAATTTTATCATTCTCCTTTTTTTTCATTCCATAACCCAAACAACCACAATGAAAATCCATAGCGCCGGCGTTTATATTTACTCAAACAAAATACAAATACATCAATACACACATTTTAATGCAGAATAATTTCAACCAACAAGAGAGAAGTTCCAAGACGAAAGGCAATACAAAAAAGTCTGGTGCACGCTGGGTTCCACATATTTTTACAAGAGATAACACGTCACTTTATATGAGAAATGGTAGTAGTCAGTTCCAAGTGTAACCAATGGTGAGAGGAGAAATGAGAGACAAGAACGAGATGTAGAGAAAGGAATAAATGATGAAGAGTGAGACAAAGCTGCAGGGTATATAGAATGATTGTGTGTGGCCACGCCGGCCGGTGAATATTAATATCAGAGTAGTTCAACCATCGCTCACACAATTTTAAATATACATCTTCAACATATCAAATATAGAAATAATTCCAATTTTAATTATTAATGTAGATGTTTGTATTTGAATGATGAGTAATATAAAAGCAGTAAAGTCAGTGCACATCGTGGGAGAGTAGACGGATACATTGATGACATTTATTTAATAATGTCCAGGGTATGAAGAACTGAATGAACTATTAAATTCCACTGCTATGAATAATTTTGGCCATTTAAATCGTCGATTGATTTAAGAATTACTCACCAACTTGATTTGTTTTTGTTTTATTTCACAGTGTAAATTAAGTTGTGGATTTCAGATTAATGTATTTTTGTCTATGTAAATGTGGATATGGATGTGTGTTATGTATGATGAAAGTATGGAATTAAATATGTTTGTATATGTGTATACGAAATGGTAACGATGGCGACTGAAGGCAGCATGGATAGTAATATCAAGTACATGAAAAGTAATTTTGATGCGATGGAAGAGACGCGACACGGCCAGAAATTCGCTTCCACTTTATACATGCGCAGTTGGATAGTTAAAATTTTATGTACATGGCAATGTGTATTTTCAATTTTCAATGTGTGTTGTTTATATGGATGTGTAGATGTGTTTACTAGCGTTTGGAAATTAAATTATTTAAGGTAGTTTTAGAAAAATGAAGTTGGAACAGATGATTGAGAATCATTTGGAATAGTTTTACTTATGAACTCATTTGTATTCGCTAAAATAATTATTTGAAAGTAGGCTATCGACGGTTCCTTGTTGTATGTATTGAATGATAAATAATGTTTAGAAAATTTGTCGTATAGAAAAATTGTCATTAATTTGAACTTTCATTTCTTGATGATCTACGACCTGTCGAGAAATTGATAGAAAGGAGAACGATTTAATATCTATATTTAGAATTGTTTAAGAATTGAATATTATAAATGAAGAATGAGATATAAATGTTTGGATCTAGTGAGCATACCACTACCACCATCAACTGATGATTAATCAGCATATTCATCTTATTTATATTTATCATCACTTAGTTCATGGGGGACTGTGAATGTGTTGGATATTTTTATATCCATAGACGGACTATTAATTATGATGGACAGTAAAAATTTTTCTTTTGCCAATTGGGCTTTTTTTATACACCCACAAAATGCTGTTTTGCATGATATATTGTACCATGTTAATCTCTCATGAATTATGAGGTAGAGAAGGGAAAAAAAACAGCAAGATTTAAGCAGGATCAAAAATATCCAGAGATAATACATGTGAAATACAAATGTAACCTTTGAATTCTTTGATACAATGTGTTCTTTGGGCTTTTATTTTTTTTTAAATCCAACACATTATTTTAGATACTTTTTGTGCAGTTGGAATATTTTTCAACCTTAAATTGTCTGTTAAGGAAATGAAATTGTATAGAAAAAAATATATAACATTTGAATTCACAATATCCAGCTTGAATTAATTGGTCTTAATGACTTTAGCTTAATGAAGATGGAATATATATTGAACTATTTTATTAGGGTAACTAATTTTTGTCAGACTCTTCAATTCGTTGTCTATCATTTGATATAAATTGTTTTCTGTAGATTTTTTTTCCTGAAAATTTTCAGACTTTTGTTCATGAATATGAGCCCTGTGCACAGTTATCACTTAGCAGTCAATTAACCGTAGTTGAATTTAGTTTCATTTGATGATTCTAATTTACTGTAAATGTACGTCAACTTGTAAAATATACACTTTAATTTTCTTCACAAGTCATTGATAATTTGCCAAGATAATGCAATGCTTTACAATTGATCAAGAACAAAAGGTGAAAATAGTGTTAAGATAATGATGAAATAAATAATTCTGAATGTAATGAGGACACATAACATAGCGAGTATCATAAATAATCATTCAATTCTTTTCATTAGTAGTATATCTTTGTGATTTGATTCTTCATGCATTCTTCATGTTTGAAAAAAGTGTATGAACAAAAAATAAACTGGAATATGTATCAATATCAGATAATTTACACTAAAGCTTTAACAAAATTAAAAAATACATATTTTCAAGTACAATTAAACAAAGTTAATGAACAATAAATCACCTTTGAACATTAAGTTTCTCAAATAAAAAACGCTTCTTTTTGTTTTATAATGATTTGAGTAATTATAAAATAGAAAATATTGAGAAAGAAAACCATGTCGGCCTTTTCGAACTACTGCAAAATATCTACACAGTCATACAGTTTATTTACAGAATACACAATTAGGTTTATGTATTCAATTTAGGCTATTGGGTTCATGACTGAGTGTGTTAGCAGTGGATGGATATGTAAAAGTTTATGCAGAGAAAATAACCACAGAGGTGTTAAATGTACATTTACATATCTGCAGACGTTACGAAATATTCTAAATTGAAAATCGTTGACTATTTTTCATATCTAATCCACTCATGAATTTACATATTTATTTATATTCTTATCTCATATATAATTATTCAATATTTATTGTAGCTAGCAAAAATCATTTGACAACTCAACAATAGATAATCATTCAAAGAGTATGAAATAACTGGTTACCCAAAATGAAACAGTTCAAAACATTCAGTCAAATAAAACACAAGACTTTTAATCTCATTTATATAATTATGACTCATTCATTAACCCTCATAAAAGCTGATGCAATTTCTTGATTTATTATAAGTCGTTCATCAGTCAATTAAATCAAAGATGACATTGCGGCTCTGTTATTCGATCCTATTTATTCATTTACAATTGAACATAATTTGATAGATTTCCTGGAGCTATTTTTATACCAGTCAAAATGTTGAATGAATCATAAATTATATTTATTCCTAATAATTATTATCATAACTTCCTGTTCTTTAATTCGTGATAAACATACCAATTGATATATTTTTTACTACGAATAAAGATGAAGAAAAATTTATGCTCATATTTTTCTAGTTCCACATGTCAATAAATATTTATTTTATGGCATTGTGGCGAGCTCAAACTCATACATATACATTCATGTATATTTCATATACACACACATATGTAAACGGTGAATTGAATAAGTAAATTTTACATCATCACAACGACGACACACACGTTGCCCTCGTTGACTGATGAGCGATGGTCAAATATTGGTAGATTTCAAATGTATATCATTTTACCGTATACTATGATACATTGTGGTTACAAATTATCTCTAGAAATATCATTTATCACTATTACCGTATAAATAGTATAAATATTAAAATAGAATTGAGAACTTATAAGAACGAGAAAAATAAATATATACGAAATTGGATAAAATTCATCATTATAAGATCGTTATCATTTCATTTTGTGTTCTTTGCATTTTTTAACATTACAATAGTGTAGAGCACACGTTGCCCTCATTGACTCATGAACGATATCATAACAACATCTCAAGTCCATAAATAAATTGTCCCCATAAATTATTCATGAAAATGATTCAAAAGGAATAAAAAAAAACTATCAACAACAATAATAAATAGCAAAATGAATCAACAAATATAGAATTGAAGAATAAAATAAAATGAATTTCATTTCACAAATTCAACTTCATTTTTAACCACACGAATATTTTCTTGTATTCAATTGAGAGAATGACTACCTCATATTATGTCTATCAGAACCAATGGACAATAATATCGCATGTTATAATAATTTTCATACATACACACCAACTTGAGTTTTCCTGTTGCCCATCGCCCCGCGCAAAAGGACAATTGGTTTATACGTATGCGCGCACGCGCACAACAATTCGCCGGGACATATACAATTTGCAAGTCGCAGTGTGTACTTACTATACACATCACCTCTTATCCACACAATCAAGGACACGAGATACATTTCAAAACCATCAACTATGTTCAACTCTTTACCTGTACGATTTAACAAATTCATAAATCATTCTTCACATATATACATTACGAATATAAAATAAATGCCAAATACATTTACCCTATAAATAAACTTCATTAAATAACATGCATACACACATACATACATACATAATGCCAAAGGGCTCATTAATTATTCCGCATATGTAATAAATTAGAACGGACGTTCACCATTTATTCTCACGAATAAAATCAAATTCATTGCCAATATTCAGCATCTAATTTAATTTCTAATAATAATATTCTTCAAGCTTATATTACAATTAATTATTTCTCTTTGTAATAATCATCGTATACAATTTGTTAATTTTCTAAATATATTTTTATATGGATAAAAAAAAATGTTGAACTTACTCAAGTATACACCATGTGTACCGGTAGAAATTTTAATTCTTCACTAATTTCAGATTTGATGATAATTCCATATCAATTTTTTGAATATTTCCAACAATTAGTATTCCATTGGCTGCATAAATTCGTTAAATTGTTTATTAACTCGATATAGAATAAAAATATTAATTTAAAAAGCCGAATTTTTGCCGACGCAGCAAAATCGAAGTGAGAAATACATATGAGAGAAGAAGTACGTAGCGCGACAGTCGGTGATGAGAGTGGCGCCATGAGCACAGTCTCGACATCCAACTCAACTTTGCTTGTGTATTGCGGTGCGTGGTTGGTCCACTGTGTCGCATATCGATTATTCACATACGAAAATAACCGAAAATAAACGATTCTACGAAGACGAATGCCCGAAGACTTGTACACAAACGCATTACACAGGGAGACATAATAAACTAAAATCGAACACTTGTATCAATGTGTGTGTGTGTTGTGTGGCAGGTTGAACGTTGAAGAAATAACGATAGAAAAGACAGAGCGAGAGAGAACGAGCGGCGGCGAGCAGTGGCTGTGATACAATAAAAGACGTTGGTGGTTGTTAATCATCACTTCCATCCACCACTTAAAATCCATTTGATCCAACGCCCCGAGCAACTATTACCAATACCATTAAAGAACAAAAAGAAAATTATTGTATTGGCCAGCGGGTGCTAGCCATTGAATTGAGTTTTTTTTTGGAGAGGGGAGAAACTCGTCTCAACCTGTCTCCCCGCGCGCACTTTCCAATTCATCGAGCACCGCGCGCTACTGTCAAGGCATCAAAGTGTGTATATAAAATAAAAGATAAAAAATAAAAGACATTAAAAAGACGTCATTTTTAAAGTTAATACCGACAGTCTTATCCGCTGCAATATAACATAATAACAATTGGAATAACAGTTATTTAAACGGGATGATTGTCGTTAAGATATGTTTGATGTTTATTAAAGTTTGATTTGTCAAGCGTGAGAAAAGGCGGTTCCTGTATCATATATACAGACACGTTGAATAAAGTGTGTAGTTCATCATCAAATGTGTATTATCGCTTAGTGTATGTATGTGTCATTCATTATAATTGATTTTATTAAGTTAACTATTCGATGAGGAGTAAATTATGAATGTTTATTATTCATACTTGTTTTATAAAATGATGTAATTGATTTTTGATGTACCTACTTTACAACTGGTTCTTTTATATCGACATTTTGACCTATAGTTCGATAACGCCCCCTTTTCTCTACCTCGATATCATTGAAAATTGACCTATATATCTATACTCTTAACATTATTTTGATATATAGTGAATTTAGTTCACATTTATTATTATTTTATTAAGGTGGGATTCATAGGTTAGGATTGAGTTCTCACTGAATTGCAATCTCTCTCGCCATTATTCTCAAAGTGATTCTGTTGGATGCTGATTGATCTCATTGGCGTTTTTTTTCTCCGCAGGTGCACTCGATAGAAGGAATTGTCAAAGTATCACAATGGCAATGTCACAAACTCCTGGTAATTGAATTGATTTTATTATAAATATTTGTGGAATGTTCGTAGAAATGTTTATTGATTTATAAGAATTGTTTTCGTGTTGGAGTTTTTGAATTTGATTTTTATTTCATGTGTAATTAGGTCTTGATCCATGGGTGATCCAACCCCGTGAAAAATTGCATTACAAGGATCAATTTGAATCTCTTAAACCGATTGGTGGAATCGTCACTGGTGATCAGGTAAAAGGATTTTTACTGAGGTCACAATTGCCGCCCCCTGTTCTTGGGCAAATATGGTATGTACAATTACGATCAATAAATGAACAGGCTCATTAATCCTATTAATGAGATTGTACAATTCGGAATTCATGCATTTATAAATTCATTCAGTAGTATTTATTCTATTACTGTAATACAGGGCGCTATCAGACACAGATGCAGATGGAAAAATGGATGTGAATGAATTTAGTATTGCCTGTAAACTGATACATCTGAAATTAAAAGGCCTCGAAGTGCCACCAACTCTTCCACCATCACTTATTCAAAGTTTGAAAGTCCCTCTATCAGGTATATGACATTTTAGTTGGCGATATTTAAACTTTATTTCATGACTATCAATAGAGAAATTGATATTGATTTAGGGTCGGGCGGTGTTGTACCCTCTGACATAGCTAATGGTTCTCTGGTAAATCTTTCGGGTGCTGCTGCACCGTCACAGCAACATACATCAACTCCACGACCACTCGTTGCTGGCGTTCAACCAACAGCAATGTCACTTGGTAGCCAACCAACACGACCAATCCCACCCGTCCAAGCGCCGATAGGTAATGCCATGAAAAATCAATTACATTCCGCATTGCTTGATATTAGAAATTTCCTCAAAACTCATTATGAAATCACATTACAAATACATTTCCAAAAAGCAATAACTAAAATTTCTTCATTCGAAACGGAAAAAAAAAAACAATATGAAAACAAAAATGAGGGAAATAATTTGGCGTACACATGATTATTGATACAAGAAGACATTTTCAATGCCACTTTGTATTCGCATGACACTACAATACAGCCTTAGGACAAAGTAGAGGGAATGTGGGTGCTAGTCGTATGCTCGGCACAACAAATACACCATCAAAGCCACCCGCTCGGCCTGCACCGCCCTATATGGGTATGTGACCAATCTCTCTCACTCTCATTATTTTTCCTTCTGTCTAACTCCACTCATTAACTTGTCTTTCATGTTCAAACTCCTTTTCTGCTTTAATATCCAGTCGCATGTTTAATACATTTCAATTCGATATGGATTAAAAATTTCCGAAATAAATATCATTTATGTGTTATTTGCTGCGGTTTTATAGAGAAGATATTTTCATTCTCATAATCACACAGATAATTTTTATTATATGTTGAATATGCAATTTTCATATATAATATCTGACAACTTGGTGGGGTCTATTTAAAGTGATTCATTGTGAATTATATATTGCACGATCTTTGCCATTTTCTGCTGTGAGGGGTATGTTGAAATATGAATAGATTCGCATGACCGTTGATATTTTCCTGCTCGACCACAAATAATTTCCCATTTCAGATATACTCTGTTTCATATATTAATGACGTTAATATTTGCAAATGGATGGTTTGTTGAATTTCTATCCGTGTCATTGATAGATTATTTTGATTTATTACAATTATTTGATTCTTTATTGAATAATAATTTGTTTTTCACTATAACGTTGGTCATTCCGTTATGAAAACAAGCAAAAAACAAATATATAAACATTTATATGTATCTCTTTTCCTGCTACTCTTTTAAAAAGGGAATTTGAATAATATATCCATGGGTGAAGTGGGCATAGCAACACCACCCCAAAGACCTGCACCACCTGGTAACATCGGTATGTTTTGTGTCTTTGTATCATGAATGTTACAGCATGTGTGTCAAAAACGCACAAGTTTGCTCTCGCTATTTCACTCTTAATGATAATAATAATAACAGAAAAAATAGGATTCATTGTATGTTATAAGTGATCAATCAATTATGATCTCATAGGCGCAGGGTTTGCAGCAACAACGGGAATATTGCCACCACCAAAACCCGCACCGCCATCGTTTCCAAATAGTCCAGTTGGAGCTACAATTTCACCTGTTCCAATGGTACAGCCATCTTTGCCAATGGCTCCGACAATGAATATAGCGCCCATTGTTCCATTAAATACAAACCCACCGCCTATGGCGGCATTTGGGATGGGACAAAATGTAGCACCGTTAATTCAGTCAATACCGACTGCAGCGGTTCTGCCACAAATCGCAACAAATGGTGGAATCACCGCGATACCACCGCAATTATCACAGATGAACATTTCCACAAATAGTAGTGGCGGTATAGCACCAACAACTTACACACCAGTGTCAACGAATACACCATTGAGTACCACAGCTCGACCACCAAGTATTGATCGTGTTGGATCTATTGATTCGCAACACAGCCAACACTCAGTGACATCACCGCCAAGTGTTGATTGGGCAGTACCACATCAATCTAAACTCAAATATACACAACTATTCAATACATGGGATAGGACGAGAACGGGTTATTTGTCGGGGCCGCAGGCAAGAAATATTATGGTACAGTCGCAATTACCTCAGGCAACTCTGGCATTGATATGGGGATTGGCTGATATGGATTCCGATGGTCGTTTAGGTTGTGAAGAATTTGTTCTTGCAATGCATCTGTGCGATATGGCAAAGGCAGGTGAAACAATATCGCCAAATTTACCACCCGATTTGATTCCACCAACCTTTCGTCGACAAAGACAAAGTAGTGTTTCATCATCACAAGGCATCCCAGAAATAGTTGATCCATCTGCGGGCATGCCACAATCTTCGTTCGAAGATAAACGTAAAGAGAACTTCGAGAAAGGTCAAGCTGAGTTGGATCGTCGACGTAAAGCACTTGCAGAGATTCAACGTAAAGAGCAAGATGAACGCGAGCGAAAGGAACGCGAAGAGGCGGATAAATTAGAGAAAATTCGGCTTGAACAAGAGCGTCGTCGCCAAGCTGAAATCGAAAAACAAATGATTAGACAGCGTGAAATTGAGCAAGAGAAGGAGGAACAACGCAAAAGGGCACAAGAGCAAAGAGATGCTGCGAGAAAAGAAATGGAGCGACAGAGACAGCTTGAGTGGGAAACTCAGAAGTCACAAGAATTACAGACACAACGTCAAAAAGAGCAAGATATTCTGTTAAAACTCAAAGCTAAAAATCAAGGTTTAACTATCAAACTCGGTTCACTTAATGATAAAGTTAAAGAACTTTCGCAGAAAATATGCGATACGCGAGTAGGTGTTTCAGGTGTTAAAACAACAATCGATGGAATGAGATCCACACGTGATGGACAATTACAAGAAATGGCAGCGTTGAAGAATAAATTACGTGAACAGAATCAGCGATTATTAACGCTGAGTCAAGAAAAAGCTCGGATCGATGCAAAAAATAAAGTTAACGCTGCACATGATACCGCTGGCCAGGAAGCAATGAAAATGGCATTTGCTAATAAACAAATAACATTGAAACAAATGCGTGACAAAATAAGTGATTTACAAGAACAAATAAACTCTAAATTGTCAGATATAGAAAATAATAATGGACAACTCGATGATATAAAACATCGTATGGAAAATTTAGCATCCGATTGCAATAATTTATATACAACATTTGAGAACAAACGAACGAAAGTTTTAGAATTGCGAAATAGCGTTGGTAATGTAGATTATACAAGTGCAGCATGGACAGAGAGCGCTTGGGGATCGACTAATGAACAACCCGAATCGATAGATGAAAGTGCGTGGCCTGTTGATGATACGCCAGCTGCTACAATAGCTACGGATGCATCTGGAATACGTAAATATCGTGCATTGTATGAATTTGTTGCGAGGAATGAAGAAGAAATATCATTTCAACCTGGTGACATCATTATGGTACCACCAGTTCAAAATCAAGAGCCTGGATGGATGGCAGGAGAAATTCGTGGACACACCGGCTGGTTCCCTCAACTATATGTAGAGCCAGTTGATCCTTTGACTGAAGAAGAATCAAAGACTTTCGTTCAACAAGACAGTGTTGAAAAAAGGCCATTAGAAGAAATTGTGGAAGTACCGGAAAATGTTTCTGACGCTGGATCATTAGGTGGCGAAGCAACTGCGCCTGTTGATTCTGTTGTTTCAAACATGAGTACGACTAGCACAAATGTTACAGCTGCAAATACTTCACAAGGTTTCACAACAGCAGCCGAGTTATCCAAAGATTATTATGTTGCATTATATCAATATTCTTCAACGGAAGCAGATGATTTAAGTTTTAATGATGGCGAAATTATTGCGGTAACGAAAAAGGATGGCGAATGGTGGACGGGTACTATTGGTGATCGTAGTGGATTTTTCCCATCTAATTACGTGGAAAAATGTGAACCAAATATTAATCAGGTGAATGTTTACACATCAATTAATTTTTATTTTTGCCTTTAGCCATATACGTAGGGTTTCCGAAACGTTTCCAAAGGAGCTGAGAGTTATTCGAACATAATTTTCGAGTAGTTTATTAAAGAATATTTACCAGTACACCAACAATCTCTTTGAAATATTCGTTCGTATGATAATTATACGAAGAAAGAAAGAATGAAAGCAACATATTAATTAATTCTTTGGTATTTGGAAGATAAAAAAAGTATTTCCGCAAACAGAGCACTAATCTATCAAGAAAATCATCTTGAAAAGAAATTCTTGTAATATTCGAGAATAATCTCTTCAATATGTTGACAACTTTGAAAACGCTTATTGATAAAAAAATATATCATTACCATAAATCAAAAGATACAAGTTTGTTTGATAACTTTCAACAAGCTCATCAATGAAATAAAAATTCTAACCTTATGACATCATCACTGATTTCTTAATATTCAAACTGATTTTCCAGATTGCTGCTGAGACTGTAACGATGACTCAAACGGTGGCAGCAACACCAGCTCAAACTACACCTGTGAGTCCATTTTAATATATTCTCATTAATTTTCCATTTTGTATCGTGTTTATGATAATATCATATCTAATTAAATCTATAACCTTGTGCTCATTAACAAATTTGATTGTATTTAATATTAATAATTAATTATGCTAATACCCTTGAGGTGCTATGTTGAAAATTGTGTCAAGCTAGACAAGTATGCTCATAATATTTGTGTCCATATAGTCAACGGAAAAAACAGCTGAACAGCTTGAAGATGAACGTGCAGCTGCAGAGGATCATGCAGAGTTACCAGATTTTACAGCGATGGCGTCACAACAGGTAAAATTATTGTTATTCACCACACCTACAAAATCAAATTCGTTTCACTTATTTATTTTATACAATGTATGAAATATTTATAATTTAACTAGAATAATTTAAGAGATATGACGATTTTCATTAACGGCTAATATGTTGTTAAACGTTAACTAAACAGAAATATTAAAAGAAATATTAAAAATTGAAATGAAGTGCATGATAAATAAAAACTAAGTAGCGAAAGAACACAAATAAATTAATGAAATTAACGCGAGTAATTATCACGCACACGTTTCGGTCCACTAATTGAAATGTGCTGGATATGATAATGCCTCGTCCTTTTGGATGCTGCTCTGTGTGTCATTGGACTCTCTGTCTGTCTATCGTCATCAACGTTCTTCGTTAATACACACACTACTACCACTACTGCTGTTTGGTGATGCAGTATTACAAGGTATCGTTTTATTCGGCGGATCATAAAGACTGGCGTGAATTTCAACGGCACGTTTTTCAAATTCGAATTCTATTTTTTTCCTTTTTTCTAATATGTTTTGCAAACATTTTAGAGTGGTTGTATGCATTTCTTCAGCTTTTAAGAACATGAGATAGTATATGAAAGAAAATATAGCTAATATGAAATTGTTTTGCAAGTAGTGCATTTTATTATTCAATAAACTGGAAGACGGTAATGTTTTTATAGAAAATATGTAATTTCGATTGATTTATGTAGGAATGAGTACCAAGACGGAAGGTAGTGATATATTTAAATCAGCGATTTGGATTACAAAACTTATATGGGAATTATAATTGTGTCAATCAGTACAACAGAGATATCATCAAGATAATTTCTTATTTTTTAAACTATAAAATATTTATTTTATTCCAGAATATTTTCATGTAGTTTAGCAATGAAGAAAAAACTATTCTTCACAGTGATCATCGCTTTTGTGTACTTCTGTATTTCCATTTACTTGCAAAATCATTTCGTCTGCTTCTCAAAATTAATTTGAAATCTTTCGTAGATGTATACAATTATTTAGTTGGAGTGAATTTAGTTCAAAGAAATTGAGCATAACTTTTTATAAACTATTTATATCACTAGCGAAATCAGCGTTGCACAAAACAGCCCTGGAAGTAATTGAGATTATTACAGCGAGCACGATAAGAAAAAAAGAAGGAAAAATTGAAGTAGATTTTATTGAATTCTTATTTATTAATATTCCATTATTAACAGAGCATTATTTTAATTCAGAGTCGTGGAAGGAAACCCGAAATCGTGCAGGTCATTGCGCCATATCAAGCAACCAGTGCAGAACAATTGGATCTCCAGCGAGGACAATTGATCATGATACGTAAAAAGACTGATTCTGGATGGTGGGAAGGTGAATTGCAGGTATTGTTGATGTAACAATAATTTGACAAATACCTATAAACAATATTCTCGTTTCTTTTGATGATAAAGACTGTTTCACTTCTATTTTTGTAGAGAATCCATCTCTGAATGTAATCCTCCATGTTCCCCTCTATTACAAACTAATTAATTAATCAATTGATTATGGTTAATAAATTATACAGGCACGTGGTAAAAAACGACAAATCGGATGGTTCCCAGCTTCATATGTCAAACCATTGACCAGCAGTAGCAACAGGAGCACACCTGTATCTCATGGTTATCAAGACTCGCCGACGGATCCAAACGCTGGTGATTATTCAAATTTCTTCTTTTATTATTATTTAATAATATTGTGAAGTATAGCATTGATAAAGGTGACAGAAGATAAGATTCAATCATAAAACTGGACACTTATCCAGCTCATTCATATCCAAATAGTCTTAATGAGAATCAAATTGGTATCATTTTAAGTCGAGTGACTCTGAATTACCAAATCATTTTCCACCCAAACTAACAACGTTATTACACATTCATTTAACTGATGAACAATTTAATTCATAATTCCAGAACGCGTTATGGCATTGTATCCACATCAAGCTCAGAATGATGACGAGCTTAGTTTCGATAAGGGTGATGTGATAACTGTTCTTGCGAAACAAGAAGAGGCGTGGTGGAAAGGTGAACTTAACGGCGTCTGTGGAATATTCCCTAGCAACTACGTGACACCTATGTGTGAGTAGAGCATAATAGGCAAAATTATGTATTCATATGCAACAAAAGAAAAAAAACAAAAGAATATCCATCATTGGTCAAGTAATTTTTTTTTGTTTCATCATAATGGGTGGACGGACGAGCGCCACCAAATATCGAATTAGAATCTTTATTTATATATTTATTTTTGCATAATTGAATAGATGATTGAACGATTATGAACCGAGGAAGGGCGCTTATTTGTCAACTCTACGACTTCATTTAATGTATGCATTTTGTATATCCTTGTTATCCTGCTTGTCCGTCCATTCTACATTGTTACATGTGCTAAAGTCGATGGAAAGCATTCTCGCCTCGTAACGATGGTGTAAATGATAGAAAAAGTAGACAAAAGCGAGCGAGAATATTTTATTGACGTTTTTTTTTTTTTTTTTTTCATTCTCTTGCTTTTTGTTTTTTACACACTCACTTTTTTTTTCATCACTAATTGATATCTCTTTCGTATCTGCTTGACACGCAGCCTAAGGATAGCAGCGGAGAACACATCATCGCAGGTTACAAATAATAAAAAAAAAAGAAATTATACGAATGAAATTGAAAAGAAAGAAAGCAAAAAAAAGAACTACTTCGGACATGCGATTAAACAGATGAAAATTAATATGAATGAATTGTAGGAATAGTACTCCTTCGTTTAGAGGGGAAAATGCTACAACGACAATTATCCAATGGCCAACACGTGTTTGCGTGAGCGCGCGCGCTCGTTTATGTGCGTATATATGTGTAAAAGAAAAATTTATCGAGAGACAGGGGTAATATATGCCATAGAATTTTATTAATTGTTAGTTGGTTCTCTACAGATTATTTACATTTGATAGAGTTTCGATATTGTGTTTATGCCTTTTCTTTTTTCTCTTTTTATTCGTCCCAATCATGAGTTTATGAATTTAAGATTGAATACCAATATGTCTCTATTAATATATAATTATGGATTTGCATATCGTTTATTTAATTGTTACGTGCTTCGTTGTCATTTTCATTTTCTAATTATTTATTATGTTTCCAGACATTTCGCGAAACAAAGTTCGCACATTGATTTTATTATTTTTTTTTTTTTTTTCATTTTATGTATTGGCCCATGTACTTTATAATATTCATTATTTATTTTTTCGTATATTGAAGATCATGTTCATATGACGAATTTTTATTTTGAAGCTCTTCCTATTTTGCATTCTATGTTGGTTGAGGCCTAATCGACCTTGTATCAATTTAATTATTTATTAATCAAAATATAAACCCTGCAAATCTTGTTGAAACAATGTTATTAGAGAGAAAGAGAGAAACAAAAATTTGTTGAATTATATTCAGACGGGAATTAATGAGATTTAATATATAAAACAATAAGCTTCCTCTGTATACATGATCAGCGCATGTTGAAATTATATTCTGGGGCAAAAATAACATTCATCAAAGTTCATGTTTTCGCCCCAATAAAAAATAGAGAATACAAACATATGCAATTCTCTACTTTGCATTTTATTTCCAATAATAATGCGAAGTTTTTCGTTGTCTTTATGAATTCGGTTTATAAACATTTTTATGAAGCCATATGGACGATCATTGATTCATTTTAATAATTATTCAATGGAAAGGAGAATGGTGGGATAATTTATCATTGCCCATCTTCGTGGAGATTTCATGAGTGTGAAATGGGATAGAAAAGAAATGATAATTGATTGCCTATCCAGTTCATTTCGTAAATAAGTATGCATTGAAATATCATGAACAATATATCGTGTACAAGCAAGAAAAAAAATTAATATAAGTCCATTCGTTATTTAGAACACAAAAAGATTAAAAAAACAAAGAAGAAAATGCCATTTTACGAAAATTATTACACTTATATACGTGAGATAAATGCCTATATAATTGATACCTCCTATAGCACTGAAAATGAAGAAAAACAGAAAATGAAGAAAATATATACAGCAAAAAAAAATATATCTAGACGAACAAACACCCACGCGCCCCGCAAGTACCAATGTTCCTTTTTCCTAATAATGTTACTACTGGAAATCTATACGTATTGTTCGTTTGTCTTGTACTCGTTAACATTCAATGAATATTCTTCATAGCGCATAGTCCATTATTGCGCCACATATAATTGTTAAAGTGTGAACAAATATCGAATTATCATAATGAAATAAAGTCAGGTTAAAATCCTAGAATTATAATTCAATTAATCTCACGATGTTTGTTCACATTTCTCACTTGTATACAAACAAAACAACAAAAAAAATATATAACAAATATATATCAGTGTGCCTAACTGGTATACGCACACGTACAAATGATATATCATATACGCATGAAACAGAAAAAAACGAAAACAAAAACAACAATAAATAAATCATATATAATGAAAAATAAAGGGAAAGAAAAATCACAAATTCGCACATCAGAATTCGAATAAAGTATCTGTCTATTGCAAATATTCAATTCGTCTATGTCAATTTCATTTCTATTAAACCATTTCTCATCATGTCTATTGTTTGGGGTTGGTTTGTTAGTTGTACGTGGTGGTGGCATTCCTTCGAAAAGATAATAATGGATAAACAATAATGTTAGCAACAATGAATCTAACCAATAGATATTATTGGGTGAATAGTCAGATGAAGAGAAGAAATTTAATACATGTTGATGCATTGAAGTAATTGATTTACCGTGTGAAGATGAGTAATAAAGTAAAAGAAAATTGAATAATAAATGAGTTTTAAGTGCTTTTCCTCGGTAAATTGTTCGATAAAGATGTTAGTTGTTTTCAAATTCGTAAAGATTAACGTGACTATCGGGAGGGCGGGTGAAAAAGAATGGGAGAGAAAGAGAAAGGGCACGGGTGACCCAATTTTATTGGTAAGTGAGGATGATAACTTGAACATGAAGAATTGGTACAGATTTTTTCTTTTTACTTTGTATACAGCTGATGATTATTCAATGAACGACAACTATTCCATATCAATGCTAGACCCATTGGAACGCAAACGTCAGGATTACATCAAGGAATTAATTGCTACTGAACAGGCTTATATTGATGATATGCGACTTGTTCATGAAGTGTTTGAGAAACCATTGCTTCATAGTTTGGTACTAACAGTGGACGAGGTTGAAAAGATTTTTGTCAATTGGCGTGATATTATTGCTTGTAATGATAATTTTTTGAGGTAAATGTCGTTGATTCTGCTCATCTGTTTTATTATATTGTTCATTCAAAATACATATTATAATTCTTTTGTTTATCATGATATCTATGTTGATTATCTATTTTCCTCTTTTTAGAACTCTCAGGATACGAAGAGATAATAGTGCAGATGGTGTTGTCAGAATGATAGGCGATATCCTGTGTGAAAATGTAAGTTTCATCCTTTTGTTTTAAATATTTTTGATTCAAGTTTGGTTAAATCAAATTCAAACAATTTACCAACTTCCCAAATATATTTTTTGCATGTTTAAACGAAGTATTATTTAAATTATTTAATATTATGAAATTATATAAATGTTTTTATTACACATTGATGTTCACAGATTCCAAGAATGTCTGCATACGTTCGATTCTGCAGTTGTCAAATTTCTGCTGCGGTTTATCTACAAAGTCTGACTGAAACTTCACCAGAATTTGTGGCAGTTGCTCAGGCATGTCAACAAGATCCTCGTACCAAAGGCATGCCACTGAGTTCATTCCTGATCAAACCTATGCAACGTATAACAAAATATCCACTCATTATTGGCAAGGTATCTATGACTAATTCAGATATAAAACAGTCTGTTTTGTTTTACTGTAAAGCAATAACAGTTTTGATGACTAACTACTGGTTGTTATGCTTCATGCATATAGATTTTAGAATATACTCCAACTGAGCATCCGGATCGGCAATATTTACAAGAAGCATTAGCAAAAGCTGAAGAATTTTGTACACAAGTGAATGAAGGCGTGAGAGAAAAAGAAAATAGTGACCGATTAGAATGGTTACAAACTCATGTTTCGTGTAATGACAGTACACTTGAAGAGAAATTGGTATTCAACTCTTTGACGAATTCAGCAGGACCACGTAAATTATTACATTATGGGATTCTTCATAAGGTATTTATGATTTTTAGATTTTTCATTGTTTTGTCTTAGGATTAAAATCAATATTTGGCATACAATATGAGCAGTAAATTATTCTAACTATTTAGAACCATTGAGTGTACAGTAAAAAGAGAATTTAAAATAATTATTCAATCTACCCTATGGGTTTTTAATGTTTTAATTCTGTCGAAATAGATGACTGAATGTCTTATCATTATTTTTTTTCTTATTCATAAGAGTCGATATAACTTCAAAATATAATTTGATTCATTTGTATCTAAACTTCAATTATTTCCAGGCGAAAAGTGGCAAAGAATTGGTTGCATTTCTTACCAATGACTTTCTTCTATTTGCTCAACCGCTCAAAGCACTGCCATCCGGCCAACAATTCTCATTTGAACGAAATGAGAATAATAAATTTAAGTTATATAGAAAGGTACGATTAGGACAAGGAATGGGAACATATCAACATCATGATCGACTGGGTATTTAATTGTATTTATATTCTTAGCCGATATTTCTGAATGAACTTTCGATGTTTGGTGAATCGGAACCCAATGGAAATATAATCCCAATCACATCGGACGCATCGCGGACATTGGCACTTCGTGATTCATCAAAAAAGCCAATAGTTTTATTGGCACCATCACAAAACGAGTGTACACTTTGGGGTAGAAAAATCACCGAAGCAAGAAAACAATTTGCTAAGAATGAGAAAAATCTTCTGCAACGCCAACGATCGAGTGAGTTTGCACGTTATCAACATCAATTAATTTTGCTAATCGAATTTTTGGTATTTTGTCAGTGAATTAATTCACTGATAAATTTTGTTATTCTTGTTTTGACCATACATACATCAATGTTTCATTAATAACTATTTCGCATTATGCGAAAATATAGGACAAGCGCAGTTTTCTTGTGGCCGTATTCTTGTTACGGTGCTCCAAGGCAGCAATCTGAAAGCGCCAGCTGGTAAGCTTGACGCATGCGATCCATATCTCATTGGAATATTCATGAAGCTTTTGCTTTTTTCGGCTTTGCTTTACTTCTGATGAAATTTCATTGCTGGTATTTTGTTCTTGCTTCTTAATTAACCCAGGGAAAAAAAAAAACATTGAACGTTTACTGTTATTTTCTCGTGTGCTTTTCTTTCTGTCAACTTAATCGAAAAAGAAAAACAGATATTGTGACAATCTGATTCGTCCCGTATTTTTCTTTTTTTTTTGTGTATCACAATGCATAATGAAACGTTTGATTGAGAGTTCTGAAAATTTGCGACCTAATCAACGGTTTAATCTGAAAGGAAAGCAGAATTTTTTAATTCTCTAAAGAAGGTGTATGACTAGATCAATTGATATAATTGATTACAACAAAAAGTGGATGATAATGATTTTAGGTTGTTCAACTATCTTTTCTGGTTTACATATTTTCTAATTATGTTTCCATAAAAAATTGTTATTGTATCGTGCGTTCAGTCTGGCAATTTACTTGGCCGAATGAAAAAGTATTAAAATTCCGAGAAATTTTTTGTATGTAACTAAAATTAAATGTAAAACTAAATTCATTTCACAAAAAACATAAAAACACAAAGAGACGATCCTTTCTTCATTCTACAGTATAACGGGAAGACTATTCATTTAGTGGAAAGTAATTGCTGCGAAATTGTGTTCATGAACTAGTTCAACATATTCATAAAAAACCACAAACGTTGAGCTAATTATTTTTCTCTTTGAAAGAAGAAGAAAAGAAAAAATAACTTCCTATTGAGAACTTAAAAATAGGTGCTCTAGACAATTCAATAAATCAGTTTTATAATTCATCCACAAGTTGATAATTTGAAAAAGTCCAAACTTTCTTCAACATAAAGTCATAGCGTCTCTACCGATGTCTATTCTCATTCATTTCACGTCTCGGGCTGTGAATGAAAGAGACAAAGAGAAAAAAAAAAAGAAATGAATGACAAAAGCACGATACTAACAAACAAAAAATCGCATGATTGTAGTTCGCAGGAGACCCACAAAGGGACGTCTGATTCTCGTAGTTGTGGAGGCCGAAGATTTGGTCTTTGCGCGCAGAGGTCAAAGTATGTAAAATAAAAATAGATTAGATTAATATCCCACTTCTAAATATAAAAATATAAAACCATATTTTCTGGCATCTTGCACGCTGCAACTAACATCTTGCAAGTATATAGTTGAAGTGTGATGTTTTCGCATACCTGTATCAAACTGAAACAATAGTTCTCTCATCATTCAAATTTAAATTCTAATATAACCAATAAATAATCAACAGGAAAATGCAATACATTCTGCAAAGTCTCAATGGGTTCGCAAGAAGAGAGAACACCAGTGATATCAAGCACAGATTGTCCATTATGGGATACTTCAATGCAATTTTTAATCAAAGATGTTCAAGAAGATACACTTTGTATAACAGTATTTGATAAGGGTTACTACACTCCAGACGGTAAGATCAATTTTTCTTTAATAATTGCACTCTTCATTTTTATATAAATACAGTCTGACAATTATCGCATTATAATTATCCAGATTTCCTTGGTCGTGCGGAAGTAAGAGTATCTGATATAATGAGAGACTGCAAAGATTCTTGTGGTCCTATTCAAAAACGAATAAAATTACACGAGGTCGACAAAGGTGAAGTTGTGTTGAAACTTGATTTACGATTGTTTGGAAGTTAATTTTTATCTATTAAACTATAAAATTAAAATCTGCAATTTACAATGCAGGTAAAAAAAATATGAACTCAATTTTTTCTCATGTTTATCGTATTATTATTATTAATTTAATATGAATTTACAAATGGGACAGTGGAGTGCATTTATCAAGAATATCATCTTCATTGTACAGACTGTTATTCAACTCAAACGTCATTTATTTATTTCTCAAAAGTCGTCAAACATTTAATAGCTCATAGTATAATAAATATATATATATATATATATACGATTTTTTTTTCTTTCTACTAAAAAGCCAAACACTGCGATTAGAGATAAGAAAAATCATCGGACGTTTATATCTAGTCGGGATATACATATAAAGTTCGACATACATCATATGTGTATAACAAGAAGATATATCATCGTATTAAATTCATAGAGTTCTATTATTCCTATTATTATTGTTATAATTATTATTGCTATTTTTAATTAGTTAATAATTATTGAAGTATTCGTACGTAAGCAAATATTATTGACCAACTCATGATGAGACTGTGGATTGAATATTATCGCGCACGTACAAAATTGAACATTCCACTAAATAAATATAAATACATACATAAATCTTGTTGTTTTTTTTTCTCCTACAATTTAACAGGGCGCCGAGATCATAGAGCTAACTAATCATTTATAACTACATCATTTTAGGAGTTTCCTCCTTTTTTTTACTTCATTGAGATTGTACAAGATTTTCTTATCAGTCGATTACCACCAAAATGAAAAAAGATAGAAGTCGAGCAATAAAAAGAATTTCCATATTTTTTCCCTAAGGGGAGACATATCTCCCAAAAACTTTCGTTGCTATGCTTCAGAATCTTTTGCGACTCGTGGTTCCTCTATCATCGCCATGGTCTCCGTTGGTTTTCTTTCGCTTGGGGATTCATCATTGTCGGATGGAAATTCGAAAATTGGTTGAAATCCACCGAATAATTGGGGTTTGAAATTATCCACATCAAAACTTTCTCCATTTGTTTGTATTCCTGATGATTCGCCAGCTTCTATTTTTTCTTCTTTATGACTATCATTTTCATTGTTATTGTTATCATTTTTGTCAGTATTGTCTTCATTTGAGGCATTTTTATTACGTTCGAACGTATCAATCCGATCATGAAAATCATTTTTTCGTTCATTATCATTTTGATCATCATTGATGTTCTCATCCCTATCAATTTTATCACTTGATTCGTTCGGTTTGGATAGGAATGGACCACCAGTGACAACACTCCAGCCGTTTTTCGATGGTGCTTCAGCACTGATGCTTGCTACAAATGGTGCCATGAAATTCTGTGGTGATGGTGCAGAACTTGATGAGCTTGAGGGTTGTTGAGATGGCAATAAAACTGGATTTCTCTCGAATGGTTCAATTGGTCGTCGTTGTGGAGCTCGAGTAGTTGGCGTATAAACATACGCGATGGGCGTGACAGTTGAGCCAGACGGAGATGGTGAAGAAGAAGAGGATGATGATTGTAAGCCACCACCGAATAATTGAAGAGTTGTTGAAATAACATTTTGCTTCAAGGGGAATGGCTGATGGTCTTGCAGATATGGAATAATATTTATACTTGTGTCTCTATCTTGTTGATTGACTGTTGAGGAGTCTTTGTTATCATATGAGTTCTCTTGTGCATGGTGGTGATGTTGATTAGGTACGAGAAGTGGCTTCTCTTGCAATTGACTGATGAATAATGATGGATTCGGAATAGCGGGTGGATATGGGAAATCAGAGGCTAACCGAACTGGTGGTCGTACTGGAGCAATATTCACATCACCATCATCATTATCGTCATCGTTTTGTTGAGACAATGTTTCTGGTGGCAGAGGACGTTGAGGTCCATGTATTCCAATTACAACACTTTCATCCATTGGTTCTTTTTCAATAGAATCATCTGCATCTGGTCTAATATCCATCGATCCTTTCACCGGATATACAACGTAAACTGGCGATTCGTCTACCCGACGATTAGCCTCATCACGATTTTCATTTTCATCATCGCTGGCATTATCATCATCACTAATTACTACCTTGTCATCAGTCACAATATCTGTTTGCACTTGATGTTGCTGTATCATTTGCAATGTTGCAACACTTGAATTACCAATTCTACGTTTTGGGAATAACGGCGCGCGTGGTGGCAATCCTAATGATTCACTGGTAATTTTGTCTGTATCTTCATCATTCAACCGTGATTTCAAAATTTGATTACTAGTCGAAGGTGAACGATTACGTTCGTCTAATTGACCCTCGATCCCAATTACATTTCTACGCAGTGGAGGAATTTCATTTTGCAGTGGAGCATCCTCAGTTGTCTTACGATTATCCGGTGCGCCAATTAATGCCGATGGCGCGGGTAATCGTAACGCATGAACTGGTGGTGGTGGAGGTGGTGGATTCAGTCGTTGAAGATGTGATACTGTTGGTCGCCTCTGTGGCAGCCGGTGTTGTGATGGTGGTGGAGGTGGAGGTGGTGGTCGCATCGATACTCGCGGTGGATATTTAGGTGAACTGGGAATAATCATTGTGCCGATAGCTTCACTACCACGGCGCTGCGATGTTTTGACATTTGGACGAAATTGGGGTAGAATATTGGGAAGATTTATGTCTACATGGAGCGGACGTATCTTATACCCATTTCCATTTGGTAGAAGTGGTGGCCGTTGTATTCTAGTTGGCATTTCTGGTCTCGATTGATGATAATGATGATGCGGTGGATAGTGCAGTGGTGGACGTTGAGCTGGTAATGATGATGGCCGTGTAGGGGCGCCATCAATTGCAGGTGGAGTTAAAATTTCCGATAATTCTGACAAGCCATCATTCATTACTGGTTTTATTGACGATGATGATGATGATGACGATGTTGTTGGCGGTATGATCGAAGTAACATCCTCAAACATTGTTGATGTTTCTGGAGCTGATGTGGGAAACACAACACGATATCCGGCTACAACATTTATTTTATCATCTTTTGTTTTTTCAACAACACTTTGTGACTTCTCTGATTGTTCACTATTGAACCACCATTTTTGTCCAACGTCATGTTCCATTGGCGGAACGTTTTCATGGATTGAGGGATGTTGCGGATGTGGATGCTGATGAGGATGTTGATGTGGATTTTGATGTGGATTTTGATGTGGATTTTGATGTGGATTTTGATGTGGATTTTGATGTGGATTTTGATGTGGATTTTGATGTGGATTTTGTGTGGATGTGGGCGTTGATGAAGATTGACCGATATATCAGGATGTCCGGTTTCTGAAGGTCGAATGGAACTGATATCACCGTAAGGTGATTCAGGTATTGCGCTTCCTTGTGCGTAATATGATCCATCAACATTCTGCCGATTTCCGAGAACGAATGATATCGTATCTTGATCAGGTGGTACAATAACATTGCTTGCACTTTCTACTACAAGTCCAGAATAACTTGGATGATTGATAGGATGATTTAGATAATCATTGTAACCAACATTAATATTTACTGCTCCTTGCATGGGTCTGATGATTCCATTATTGTCATTTGGGTTATTTGGCATTGGATCCAAAGGCATGGAAGTAATTAGTGATGATGGTGGTGTCATTGTCGTGGTGGTGGATGTTGTCGTTGTTGTTGGTGTTGTAGTTGCCAACGTGGTTGTAGTTGGTGGGCTCATAGTGGTAGTTTTGCCTGTACTTGTACTCGGTGTGAATTCCAATGGAGCATAATCTTCATAATTATCATCGTATCCATTCATGTCAGATATTCCAAAGATCTGATCAGCTTGGTACTCATTTCCTTCCGAGTTCTGTATCTTTTCAATAGGCAATATTGCACCCGTATAATCATCATCATATCGATCATTTTTAGCGGGTTTCCATGTCACTGGTGTAGTCATCATTGGTTTTGGTGTTGTTGTCGTCGTCGTTGTTGTTGTCGTAGTTGTGGGCTTTTGTGTTGTTGTTGTCGTTGGTGCTTGAGTCGTAGTTGTTGTAGGCGCGCTCGTTGTAGTTGGTTTCCTTGTAGTCGAAGTCATCATTGGTTTCCTCGTAGTGGTAATTCTTTTGACAAAGGGTCTCATTGTCGTTGTCATTATTGGTTTTCTTGTAGTAGTAGTTCTTGGAACAAATGGTCTACGTGTCATTGAATAAGATTGAGATGTCGATGCTTCACCACCATGATGATAATTTTTATGATTTATCGTATTGACGTTGTATGTATTTGATCCGCCTTGTACTTTTGTATTTGCATATGAATTCGATATGAGTGGATATTTATCGTTTGTGTATTTTTCATGATTAGAATAACGCACTGGTAAATTTAAAAAGTCATGAAAACTCGGTGAATATGGATTGATTTCATTAGGCATTTGTTGATCATCATCATCTGTATTTTCATCATTGAGTGATGTTAACAAATCAAGAGTATCTCTGTGATCATTATTGTTATCATTGTTTTCATGTTCATTCTCGCTTTCTTTATTGCCCATTTGCTGGGACTCATCGACGTCATGTTGTTCGTCATCATTATTTGCTTCATATGAACCGGTATAATTGAGGGCTTTCAACGGTGGCGCTTTATCAAAGTCAATTTGTCCAGTAACGGGATCTTTTTCCAATGAGAACGGTTGACCACCATTGAAAGCAAACGGAACAACATTTGTAATTCTATAACGCAATGAGGATTTTGCATCATCTTCATGTGTTGTTGCTTGATTATCCAAGTGACCGCCCATCAATGATTCGCTTGTTACTGGTGAAGCAACCACAAAAGAGGCCACTATTGATATCATCATCGTCAATGTGACCATCGTCAACTCAAGCTGTCTTTTCTGTTTCATCATCTCTGCAACAAGAGGAATAAGAAAAAAAAAAGAAATACATTCGCTCTTTACTGTCACCAAACAAGTTTCTATTTTTGTTTATTTGTTCTTTTGCTATCTTTCTACAGGAAGATGTTACGGTAGAACTGGTCGTGACACAAGAATCCTATTTGGTCTTCAAGATTCTCTATCTATCATTCAGCACTTTCAAATCAACTTTTACAATTCAATGTACATTTATTGTATGATATATGAATGAACCATGAGTGTTCAAGAAGATTAAGAATGGATTGAAACTAATTTTCTGATTGTAATGAAAAGTAGGCCGATGACCCAGGTCAGCTGTTTTGTATCTTATTTTGGGCTACCATCAATATAAATTATGAGTCATTACAAATATTCTCACATATTCATGCAAAACTATCTTCATTATTATAATAAACAATATTTACCTGCAATTTGTTTTCAGATGTGTCTCCGTCAATGAAGAAGTAAAAATTCAGTCCTGAATTTTCCTCTCAATGACTCAATTTCAATTCAATTTGAATGCAAAAAAAGTAATTGTCTCACGGACAGCATTTTCATCAGTTGTTATTAATTTTTTCTACAACTCCGTAAGTAAATTTATTGTGTAATGAGAGAGTTTAATTGAAATCGAATGCACTTGAAGATGAACCAACAGAAAGAAAAAACGAAATACACAATAAATAAAAAACAGGAAGAAAAGAAGGAAGACAATTGTTGTGGTGTTGTATGCGTCCTTGGCAAACTACGGAAGACTACTGAAGATAAAATTGTTCAACGATATGATGTGGTGTCCAACACTTTACTTCTTTCAAACCTGGTGAGAGGGAGAGCAAATGGTAGGTAGAAGTAGTAGGGCAAACAAAAAGGAAGACGAAAAAGAGAGGAAGAAATACGGACTTGTTGAGAAGAGTATTCACGATTATCATATTACAATGTTGGTGGAGAAATAAAAAAGAAAAATATTGGTGAAGAGCTGTGTGTGAGGGGAGCATCATAGCAGCATGGAGATAAGAAGGAGCGTTGAAGGCGCAATAACGATATTATAGAAGAAGAAGCGGGATTTTTACGGGTACAAGGGAGCTGGTGACTGGTGTGACGATGGAACGGTACGTGAAACAGTTAGGCGTACGACCCACATACATACAGACCTGCCCATCGGCCCCGGACATCGTGCCAGTTTTCTCGGCCTCAACCCTCGTCATTTGGACCTTCAACGGCACAAAAACTATTTGAATTATATTACAATTTAATAGTTGGTTGACGCGGATGCGGTTATAACTGATGACAAACTTTAATTTACATCATTAAAACTGGTGTTGCATTCATTTTCTCGATCTTTCTCTACCTGATAACGGTATTTTGATCTATATGTATGCATATCAATATATTAGTCGTGTACTATGAGGACTGGGTCCTATTCAAGATCCGTTCGATATACTTTGATGATCCCCATGTGTATTTTCATATAATCAATTATGATATGTTTGATATTTTCTTCAAATTGTTAGAAGACTGTTATTATTACTTTTTATTATTACCAATATTACTCTAAGAAAATTCTAGTTCAATTGGTCCGAATTAGAATTAAGGATCAAATAATTTGGAGGTTAGAAAAAGGATTTTTACTGCATATAATTATTATAATTATAAATGAGGGGTAATCTACAGACTATGTAGCAATAATTGAGAGACAATCTTCATATAGATTGATGTGAGAAAAAAAAACAATTTACATAATTTGCCATTCAAGAAACAGAGATAACAATTTACATCAATGAATTTTTGGGAGTGGCAATTTGTAAATTTTAATACAGATATGATTTCTGGTACTTAATTACATAAAATTCCTCTGTTTTTTTTTCTTTCTGATTAATATTCATGTTCATTCAACACACATTCATGCTTGGATTCCCACTGGGATAATAATCGCGACATTATTTATTCAGTGTGGGCGTAAAAGTATTAACATTCTATCTGTATGTAGGTCAAGGTTGAGTACCATTTCCTATCACCATTCGCATTAAATACGAAAGAATAAATACTCGATAATCCATTGACATTAGTTCTATCAACAAATGAGGAACTGATATAAAAAACACAATCAATTATACATAAGAAAATCAGAACTATTAAAAAGAAATAGATAGAACAGTTTAATATTGTAAATAATATCCAAATGCATTTTTTATATTTTTATCTATCAAAATTCATGTAAATAATTATTATATATTATTTTCATACATATTTGTACACATAAGAAGAAAATTAATCGATAGAAAAAATATTAAAAATCTCCAAGAGGTTTCTTAATATCTTTTTTATCTATTTTGTGATAGCGTGAATTTTTGAATTGAGGAAAATTCTTCTTTTCAAATCTATCGCAGTGTTGGCATGATGAAAATTTTATACATCTGTTCGAAATCAAATTCTCTAGATATATTAAGAGTTGTATATGTGTAGAATGTGTATATATCCACTACATATAGATTTTGTAAACGAAATATATCTTGACCAGATGTTATCCCCACTCGATAATGCTTTTGTAAACGTATGCATTCAATAATTCCAATGGTCGTTGAACAATAGTCGTTTTAGTATCTAATCGAAATTCCGAGAGCTTACACGTGTGTCACGTAATTCGTTCAGAGTTATTTATATTCATATTGGCGTTTTAGCATGCGCAATGGCACATCATAAATTTATATCAATTGTTTTTATTTCATTGTTACTCTCAATTGTTGTTGTTTGCGCTATTTTTTATCGTGTCAATGGATATCAATTTGTATATAATTCTAATATAAGATATCCATCAAACAGCATTGATCAACAAGATTGGCAAGAATTTGAAGAATTTCGTGAATGGAAAAGATTGCGAAATGAATTTGGTCATCATAATATTGGCAAGTCATGGAATGATAGAAGAGGAAATTTGAATTCATACCATGGCGATCATTCGATGAGAGTTTCGAAAATTCATTGGGATTTTAAGGATCCACCACCGAGCGATTATCCAGCTTTGGTGGGTCGTTATGTCGTTAATCAAGCTAGTAAATATTCTTTTACTATAATACATTTATTAATCGTGTTAAGTTATTAATTTTATTAATATTTATTCTGCTTCAATCATTTCTTTTGTTATGAGAGTATTTTAATATTTTTGCTATGTAAAATATATTGTTTGATTTAAATTAGATCATGTTTGAATTGGTGCGCAGAATATAATTCAATTCATACAGCGCACAATAGCATAAATGATTATTCATTATCCTTCGGACAAATGAGTAATTACATTTATGTATTTCATGAAGAAGAGGAAAAGTCATGGCTGAGTCATATAAAATTATTCTGAGAGTAGACAAAGAGAATGGAATTTATTTCGAAATTAGTTATCTACAATCAAAAGTGAATTTGTTTAATTTCACTTGTTGCAAACCACTTGAGTGAAGAGAGCTATCAATTTCTCAAGCACTTGCGATTATTGTGGTTCAAGTGATCATTAGAGATATTCTTTTTCCTCTCTCCAAAGCTCTAAAATTGTTGAATAAAGAACCCAATCTATTGATTTTAGATGTAATATAAAATTTTTTGACTTCAACGTACAAAAAATTGTAAATAGTAAATCGAAGGTTTATATTCTAAGTATTAAACATAAACTTCATATATATTTTCAATAATATTTGCTTCTTTGTAGTTTGGACATCTGTTGCTACAATCAGTGTAAATAAAAATATCCAGACGTTCCCATTTGTTAATGTGGTTGCTGTAAGCGATGGACCACTTGGCAATGGAACTGGAGTTCCATACATTTTTCTCACACCGTTGGATTTTACAGCCAAAGATGCCGAGGTACGTGGATAGATATAATCAGTAATGTTGGCAATAGAACTCAGTTATTTCAATCTTTATATATAGACACAGTTCATTATGATAAGATATTATCAATAAATTGAATTCTGATAAAAATTATGTGTTTTTGATTTTCGTGTGCAGGTTGATTCACGTGTGACATTCATGATGACCTTAGCCCAAGGTGAATATTGTCAGCAGAAATCGATGGATCCAATTGATCCAAGATGTGCGCGAGTTATTTTGTCAGGGAGAATTGAAAAGGTCTGTTGATAAATCTTTGATTATGGCTGCAATAACTACTGCGTTGTTAGTTTGAATTATTTTAGTATGTTGATGACGATTTATTATTTATTTAGATACCAGTGAATAATACAGAGCATGAGATTGCCAAGAACTATGTTTTTGATAGACATCCGACACTGATCAACATGCCGACTGGTTAGCATCATCTATAAATATATAACACATGAGGAAAAGATATTGGAAATTAATCTCTTTCTGCATTTAGAGTTTGTTTGATTTTTCAACTGTACTTGTTTATTTTTTGTTTCAGATCATGATTTCTTCTTCGCCAAACTTAACATTTCTTTTATTGCAGTCCTTGATTACTATGGAGGAGCTAAAATTATCTCCCCTGAGGATTATTTTTATCCTCCCGTATTGCATCAAAACCGTATGTTCAATTATAAACATTGAAGAAGGTGAATATCGGAGGAAAAATATAACGTTTGACGAAATATTTTTAATATGTATTTTCGTATTGAATTCTTCATCTGCCAAATTACGATGTAATTAAAATAAACGATTATTCTTATGAACATAAACATTTTCTATTTTTTATTGCCACTATTGTGCCTCGTGTGCGATAATCTTGTGTTTGAATTCTCGCGCTTTCACTAGGGATTTTGTACAGTATCAACACATGTTGCATCCATAGGTAAGACATTCAAACAAGCATGATTCTGTTTGTTCTCATTATCTACGATTCTCATCATACATAACCGCAAATTCTTGTATCTTGTGGATCATATAATTTAATATAGAATTTAATCAATCCAAAATGGGTCGTAGTAAAAAGGTAATGTGTTAAGAGAAATGGCACTTTTCTCTCGCTATAGTCGAATGATAAAAATAATTCTCTTATGTTTTTTTTTGAGCCAAACCAAATGTTTTGGAGGTTAACCGACCAATTTTCATTGTAGGGAAGATGTGTGAAGAAAAACAAACAATTAAATGCAGAGGAGAACCAGGATCTTGTTTTAGCACCT